>CM060926.1:444345930-444963430 GCA_030737875.1 Allium sativum
TCAAACTCCGTGTGCAGAAGCAGGTCCAGTCGGATCGGATCCGAACCGAACCGGTTGTTCGAGCAGAATGCCTGCACGCACTTCTGTGCAGAATACTTCAGGCGGTTCGGGTAGAGGGTACTCCGATCCGATCCGGGGAGGGGGATCCGATCCGATCCGAAAGGAGGGATCCGATCCGATCCGAATGGGGGATCCGATCCGGTGACATTTGCATGAATAATTAAAGTTTTGCAGCTTTCTATCACTCCACTCAAGTGATCGCCAATCAATGTAAGTTCGTACCAAAGTCCCTGGCTTTCGGTAGCTTGGTTACAAAGCAGGCTAACATTTTGCCCCCCAAAGTACATCTTATTGCAGATGAGATGTGCTTTGAATAAGTCGAGCTAAATCTTTTTAGAACGTCATCCACCCTTGAGGAGGTTTTATCAGATTGTTGCGTTACTTCCATGGCCGCTAGTCAGGCTAAATTGTAAGGAAGGAGTAGTTAAAATGATCAGGTAACTGTTTAGGCCTCGTCGAATCAAGAGGTCTAATTCCTTCATCATAAGTCATGTATGATCGTTGGCTCCGGTATGAGATCGTACATACACGGGTCGTTGCCAAACGACGCCGTTTTCCTATGAAAGTCAAGTGTGTTACTAAGTCAGGCTTTTTTTTATGTATAAATCAATGTATGAACTTAGCCATCCAAATCATGGGGTAATATAAGAATCTTCGGGATTTGAGCTAGCATCTAGGCTGTTGGGATAGACCACATCAGAATTGGTACACAAATCTTTCATTTGCACTCGTCTTCGGACTATCCCGACATTGGGATAGTAATCAGATCATATCAAAAGAAATCAATGACCGTTTCAGGTCTTTTTCATAGTCTCATGATCACATACAAATCAGCAAGGGACATCGTTGAAATCATATAAACCAGTGCTCGTAAGATCATTACACACGTAGGTTAGTTGAAGAATTCTCCACATTCTCCATTCGATGTAGCTGTAGATCAAGTCTTTGAAGTCATGTTTGATCCTTTAGTAGGCTTTCTTGAGCGGTCAAGACGAATCATGTCATATTCCAGAGATGTAGTTTATATGTTTTGAATTAAGCGTCGAGTCAAGGTCATGTTCAAAGTTAGTATGGCAGTTGATGCTCATGCTCCCTGCATCAGTGGAGGATGAGCGAAGTTGGTGCTTATGCCCTCAGCATCGTTGCGGGCTAGACTAGGTTGGTGGAACATCTGGTCTTCTAGCCTCTAATCTTTCTTTCTTTACATCGGGTTGGAGCTGCAATTTCACCAATCTTGGTCAACCTGTGTCGTTCTGTGTCCTTTCTCAAGTCTTCAAGGGTTGGAGTTGTGTATGCAATGGTCGAATTACATTCGCGTCGGGGTCATCCTATCTGTTTAGTCAGAAAGTAGTGATCGCCTCATTGAGTATGAGCCAACTTAGATACTCTCCTCGCATCAGCCACAGATTCGAGTAAGCTCGTCAATCTTGCAAGCGAGCGAACATCATTAAGCAGTTATTCGAGCTCCTTTACTCATGCTTTGGCATAATTCGAAATATCCATCATAGTCTAGTTGGGTCTATCTCTCATGCTTGGTTCCATTGAGCTTGACAATCAAAATGGAGGGCTTGATCAATGAAATTGATCCTTTCCGAAATTGTACATTTCTGCTAGTCTTTTTTGGGGCTTTTCTTTTCTCTTTATTATCTCAAGAGTCAGATGGTGCTCCATTTTGTCGAGAAGACATTGAGATCATCCATTTCAACATTAGCACCCTCTTATTGCATGAATCTGTCTGTCTCAGGATAGGATTTTCCAATGTTTCCATGAAAATCTCATGGTAGAGAGATACCGAGATTTGTTTCAGAGGTGAATCGGCCAACTCCTCTTGGTGGGTCTCGATGCAGAGAGATTTTGAAGCTTGATGTAACACCCCACGCCCGCTACGGTCACTCTCTAAGGGAATGCCATAACATCGGTGGAGTATTTGAGTGAATATAGAACAGAGTAATTACAGCAAGACAGATATAAGTAATACTTTGAAAATTTAAAACATCATTTCAATTGCAGCGGAAAATAAAACATGTCTGGTTACATCACAAAACCATAATAGAAGTCAAGTACAAATATCCGTCCTGCTAAATAAAAATACATAATCCCAATACATGAACTGATAGCCATAAAAGAAAAAGGTAAACTGAGCTCTACATCTAGGGTCCAAGCTCCAAGAGAGAAATAAAAGCAGCCTGATCAAAGCCCACTCGTGCTGGGCCCACTCTGAGAACCTGAGGGTTGGGAAAAAGATAAAAACAACGGGGTCAGACATAAGCCTGAGTGAGCCCTATAACCTTAACAATACAATTATTAAAGTAATTAGGGTATGATATGAACTCGGTACGGTACCTTTGGGGATAATGACTACACTAAGTAGCCAACAAACATAGGGTGAACTAAGATAACCGTAAAGACGCATCTACCCACCCAAGGATAATTACTAACTGCACCACACCAGTCATTCCTACTCAAAGATTGATCCCTCCCAAGGACTTAAAAGAAAGATATAACTAGTAGTTTCATGTACCCCTAGCTGACCACATAGGTGCCGTCTGCGCCTATCTCCACTAGGTGTACCCCACTACTCCCCAAGCGATCGGCTCCCTAACGTAGATACCCGTGTTGGTCCCACAGTGGGGTGTATCACTCCCCTAAAGTGGCAACCCAATACTATCAACGGTGCACGGCTTATACCTACACGATGCAACAACGACTTATCTACCAGCCCGGGCCCACACACGCATATGAAACCCGTTGGACTTGCGTTGCCACTGCTAACCCGTTTTGGCCTCTTATAATCAAGCCCAGTACGCGTGTCCCGTCCTCGACATGGGTCGAGCCCACAAAGATACAAATGGGTTACTGGTTGAAATGGGCCCCCACAAGCTACCCACCTAAGCTTGTCACTTATCTAGTGTATCCCACTTAACCCTTTAATCATGTTTAATTACATGTTTCCACTTGGTTAAGTATTCTAATCGTATTTTCTATTGCCACCCAAGGCAACCCACTAGATTTCCACATGCCACCCAAGGCACCCACTTAACCCCTCATGTCCCTCTACATGCTAATATGGTTAAGTGTTTCTTAATTAATTAATTAAGATCATGACCTCATAAAGACCTCTCACATTAGACCATCTTTTATGACTGTTGGATATGCCGGTTGGTTCCGGGCAGACTTCTGTCATAAAAAGGGTCTAAACTCGTGTCTTTACTTTAATCACGTATTTAATTTATGACTAAGACCTCTCACATTGGGCCAATCATTTGTAGCCGCTGGATGGCCGGTCGGTTCCGGGCAGACTTCCGCTACAAAAGGGTCCAACCTCGTGTCTTAGTTGATTAATTACACCTAATTAATCACCCACATATTAATTATCCCTAATTAATATCAAATTTAAAGAATATGGGTAGACCTAACCGAATAGGTAAATTCCCAATTCCATAGCATGGGTAGACCTAACTCAATAGGTAAATTCCCATGGGGTAGACCTAACTCAATAGGTAAATTACCACTTATGTTCATTCATTTTATTTTGTTAATATGCATTTTTAACCCCATCGTTCCCCACGTAAATCGTTCTCATTTCATGACATAATAAAGGGAAGATTCATCATAAATATCATGGGTGTAACCACCTCTTAGCATATAACTTTGTCATGGGTTAAGAGGATGTCAACTTGCATATATGAGCATATATTAACCCAACTACATTTAACCCAAACTTGCATATTATCATACACATGACTTGCATAACATGTTGCATATGAACTTGCATATTATCATACACATATCTTGCATAACATGTTGAACTTGCATATAAGCATTCACATAACTTGCATAACATGTTAAACTTGCATATAAGCATACATATAACTTGCATAAGCATGCATAACTTGCATAACATGTTAAACTTGCATATAAGCATACACATAACTTGCATAGGCATTCACATAACTTGGATAAGCATGCATAACTTGCATAAGCATGTTGCATAATAGATCAATGTTCAACTTAGTGTTTTGCATCATAAGCATCATGAAACATAGCACCAAACTTGCATAAAGATGTCATGACTACATAACATTAAGCTTGCATAAAGATGTCATGAACACATACACTAAACTTGCATGACATATAGCATATAACTTGCAAAACACATAACATACACTATACTAAGCTTGCATAAACACATTGATCCACAAACCTAGCCATACATCATCATATCCTATCTTAATCAATTTAACAATTGATTATTAAGGGGATAGAAGCTCACCAAAACCAAGATTAGCAAACTAATGAAGAAGATTAAGAGGCTAGAATTTGATTTGGAATGCTATCCCTTCTCTAATTTTGATGGAGGCTCCTTCAAGTTTCAAAGTGGTGGCATAATGGCCTTAGATCTATTTTTAGTAAGGATTAGGGGGGGTATTAGGGTGTATATATAGATTAGTTAGGTGTTTTAGGACCATAGGATTAGCCCTAAATTAGATTAGGACCATCAGATTTCGGAAATCTCTAGAACACAGCCCAAGACTCAACCAAAAACCAGATCTGGTGCACCCAGATCAACAGGGCCGACACCCTGTGTCGACACCCCTGTCGACAGGGCTGTCGACACCCCTATCGACATGCCTGTCGACACGGGGCTAGGCGGGAACTTTCCCGGCACCTCCGCTTTTGGCTCCAATCCTGTTTTAGAACTGAATTTTAAATCTGTTTTTAACTTTGAATTTTCTGAAAACTTCTTTGGGCCATAACTGGGCCATACGGACTACGATTTACAAAATTTCGGACTCTATTCTGCGTATTTTTCCGAGACGAACGCAATGACGCAGCCCGTTTCCCCCAATTCTCACATCTGAAATTATTAATTCTGCAATTAGTGAATTTTAGCATTAACTTAAATACGGGGTGTTACACTTGAGATATCCATAATACCAGATACTACTGCAATCAACACCATATATGGTCCAGGTTGATTTACCGATGCCACTACGGCGTTGAATCTTTCGAAGGAATGCATGTAGGGTCTCGTCGGAGCTCAGTTAAAGCATCAATTAATGTTGGCATTCTGGCCCTTGTCTTTGAGAAGTTGTCGCCAATTGTCCAATTTAGCGCTGGTGCCCCCGATATGAAGTCTTAAAGTGAGTGGAAGCCAGTCTCTAGCTTCTTGGTTGCGCATATGTAATAGCTATCAATCAGGCTTCTGTCTTTTAATTCTGGATTGTGATCCACTGCTCGGAACTAATATCTGGTGCCCCTCATCCACGGAGGTTTTTCTAAGTGGTGCGCATCAAATCCATGTCTTCTTCGAATTCATATTCCCTCATCAAGCCGTGAGTTAGAGATCGATACAAAATGATTTATTTGTGTCCATCTCATGTTAGTCTTTGGTCTCCCATCCAAGTTCTAAGGATCGGAGTTGGGTGGTGATAAGGTCAAATTATAGTCTCTTCAAATGCTTCCACTTGCCCCCTTTATTAAGGAATGGGGAACTTCATGTTGAAGTTGAGTTGGATTTGAAGCATTCATCTGATTCGAAGCAAGGGTTGGTCGGACTTCGTTTAGGTTTCCATTGACCCTTGTTTGTCATCGTTCTCGTCCAAAATCTTATTGTCGGAAATTGCATGCTGCACATGTCTGGGAGGAGGTTGATTATATATTGTTTTATCCAAGACGACGTTGCCGGCTCATCCTAGGGCCTCATGCGATCTGCACAGCAGAGCAGGTAATGATCGAGCTAAGTTATCCATCATTTTTTGTCGCTTCCGGAGAAGTTCATTTTGCCGAACCCTCTGGGTTCTCAACTCAGCAATGGCTCCATCTGTTTCATATCTAGTCTAATATGCTGAGGGATCACCGCGAGAAGAAATCTTCTGACCTCCTTCATTCGTAGCACCTCTTGCGCCAACATCCTCAGCATGGAAGAAGGTTCTATCTTCCTTCTTTTTAACCCTTGAGTCGGAGTATCAAGGAATATTTTCCTTGTAAGCTAGAAGTTGAAGCAATGGCGTGCCCCTTGTCCAAAGCCATCCAATCGGGAAGGCGGTCGGGACTTAGCAAATGGGCGTCCACTCTGCATCCTCTTTGTGGTTCTTAAGCAGCCTGTCAGGATTAAAACATAAATTAGACAAAGACCAATAAGTTATGCATTTGAAAGTATTTTCAGTAGTTATGCCCCCAGTTCAGGGGTAATGGCGAAAGGTCGGTAGTCGTATCATATCCCTTTCAAATTTGGACATGGATGTATGGAAAAGAGACATTGCTTTCAAAACTTAAGTGGTTGAGTTATCCAAGTGCTCAAGTCATCGGGCTTTCCATTTAGTGTATTTGCGAGGCGGCACTTGTCGTTGCACTTGGACTATGGCCAGTTGTATGTTGGTTTGATATATCACTCTTAGGGTCTCCTTTCAGTCGTTGCCTTAAGTTGTGTGACATGTCATTAAACAACTCACTCTCAAGGCCTCCTTTTGGTCGTCGCCTTGAGTCGCGTGAGAAGTTTAGCATTGGGCTTCAGAGTTAGCCTTCTGGACATGGCCCTTTACTTGTTTTCTACTAGCCTGCTATTGTTGCGAGTGCGGGCTAGTGTTCTTGACTAGTTATCCTCTGTAAATCTACCACAAGCAAACAAAGCGGTATTCCTGCAATATCATACATTTGCAAGCTTGTTATATATATTTCAATCAAATATACTTGTAGTCATAGCATTACTACACTGAGTAGCAAGCAATAAATCGCATCACAAATCAGATAAGGGTATCAATTCAGTATCCCTGCAAATAAATAGCATATCATATTGCGGCCATCATAGGGGTGTGATGTGTGTGTATGTCCCCGATCAATAGTGAATAAGTTCCTGGCCAGGGATTTTGGGATTGATTAGGATCGACAGTGTATTGCCCCCCATGTCTAGAAATAAGGGGTTCGGGCTCAGCCTTCATTCTTTCCCCCTATCTTGCAGCGGGGAAGGAGCCCTTTCATGGCATTTAATCGCAATGCCTTTATACTCTCTTGTCGTATGCCCAGGATAGAGTTCGAACTCAGCTTTCAGTCTGCCCCCCAATCCTTCAGTGGGGTAGGAGTTCATTTGCAGCGCTCAGTCCTTGGCGCCTTTATACTCTCCCGTCGAATACCAAAGGTAGAGTGGAATCAAGGCGGTCTTTAGTCGTGGTGCACCTTCACGCCCTGCAGACGTCGTCTTCCCGTCCTTTATATTCTTCCTCAAGTCATGGGGTTAGAGTTATTTAGGCGAACATGCATATCATTCGCCCCGGCGCTCCTTCTACACTCTATTTCCAAGAGCGGGAGTCCACCGTGTCAAGTGTCGTTCTCAAACTCGGTTTTAGTCCTTACTCCGCACTTCACTCTGGCGGGTGGAGTTTTTTTTCTTTTCGGGCAAGCGGTCGGATCACACTCATCGAGGCACTACCTCATAATCCCTGATTCATGGGTAGAGGTTGCCATTTGCAATAATCAAGTCTCTCTCGTCTCGTTGACTTATGGGATGGAGTTCGGTTGGACACTACAATATCGTCCTTCAAATGTTCTCTCAAATCATGAAAGCCAGAGCCATGGATCGAGTGGTCTTTAATCATGGCGCACCCATTACATTCATCCTAGATGGGTACTTCTATTCAATCTCTGAGGGTAAGAGTTAGCCTGGCAAACAGTCGGAAAATGTTTGCAGAAGCTTTGCGTTCCTCCGATCAATCTATGGGAGGAGTGATTAGCACTGACCTTCAGGTACCTGCATCACTCATATCGCATGAATTAGTCATGTCAATCATTCAGGAAGCATGTAAGATTAAATTGCATGATTAAAAAGCAAGCATATCAAGGGGCAATGCTGCCTCCTTTATTTGGATTCATGTAATCTGATGGTGTCAGACATAGGACTGAGTCATGTAGACGGTCAAATTGCATCTATCTGAAATCGAATTCCAACTTTAAAATGCAAAAGTCAATGCATAATTATCTTTAGCTCTTCCACGTATGATTCTAGGAATGGATGTCATCTCAGATCCACCTTCACCTATACAACCTCTTTTAGGCGGAGAGTGTGACCTTTCAAACGAGCGGTTCGGTCAAGCTTGTCATGATATTGCTCCATAACTCTATATGCGGGTGTTAGAAGTCTGATCGGTATCAAATCCTAGGTACCTACACCATCCACATATTATTTCATCTGAGTTATTTACATCAATAATCTCAATAAGGATGCAAATATAAGAGTCATGGTTAAAGAGTAGTTATGTTAAAGGAATGAATATGATTCTGTGTGAAAATGGCATTGCATGTTATCTGCATGTCCATTTTGCCTTGCCCAATCTCTTCCAGGGATGGCTTGATTGTGGTCTTGGAGTGACAAAGACAACTAGGAAAATACTGTAAGCGAATGACAAGGTCATGTCTCCTTTAAATCGCCTTTTCCCCCACGCTAAGAGCAAGGGTTGAATGTCAGGGAGTCATGCAAGCCTATCATGTATCAGCTTTGAATTAGATGATGTAATCATGAGCAATCGACGCTCGAATCTCCGGTTGCACCCAATGTCTGGGACACGAGTTACTTGACTAATCCTCGATGAAGGGAGTGAAATTGTAAATCTTCACTTTCTAACTCCAAAACGTCGTTTGTCAAAAGTTTCATTCGCGTTCATCTCCCATCTAGCGGAAGGCTGATTAGTGATTTTGTCCAATCATTCAGGGCGGTGAATTCAGCAATGAGTCTCGTTGGTGTCTGTCTTGGGACAACCTTCCAAGGGAAATAAGCATTGTCGCCTTGCATATCATATCTGGAGGCATAAAGAGCGATGGCATGCCTTTCACTTCTCCTTGCTAAATGCATTCCGTGTGGCAGGAAGTCCATCATGGAGTTGTCTATGACTCTCTTCTGAGTTGTCGGAACTGTCTAACTTGGACGGATTATTGACCTTTTGATTTTCTGTTCGTAGGATGTAAGATATGCTGTAACTTTCTAATCCATCCAACAGCTCTTCTACCTGTTCTAGGAAAGCCACGAGTTATAGTCCCTTCATCTGGAATTTCCTTCGAATCAATACATCTCCAACACCGGGTCATCGATCATTCATTGCACCGTCGGTGTACAGTAATGGGTGCTTGTATTCATTTTTCATTTTGAAGGTCCATCTTCTTCATCTAACATATCCTCTTCGGGAATGGTAAATTTAGCGATGGATTCGGCTAATGTTTGGGAATTGAGCAGTAGACACTAGGGTGAAATGTAAGCTCTGAATTCTGCTAGAGCTGGTCGGTCTAGACCTTAATCAGATAAACTTGAGTATGATAGCACAACTTGCGAGACTTTAAGTAATATTCATGTGTTATGTCACAACTGAAATAAGAAGTAGAGAGCTAATTGTTGATTCATATTTTCTTTAATCTCGAGCTCTCATCATTTGACCAAGGTCGTATGGTGGCTGGTGAGCAGTCAAGTTGCCATAATTCAGGAAAGGATCCATAGGTCCAATCGTGGTGTGTGGTGGTTCAACTAGTACCTAACTATGGGTTCCAAAGTATGCTGACTTAACCCTTATTCGATGGAAATCAGTCTTCCTCGATGCAGTTGACAACAAACAGCAATTGCAAAGTTTCGCCAAGTTCTTCGGAAGGCTAACCGCAGCACATATTTCATTCATCACATCTACAATTGAAGTGTAGCTTTGGGACATTAAGATCCTTAGCTGCTTTCTGGTATCCCCTTATTGACAATCATGGTCACTAAGATCATAGGAATTATCTTCGGAGTAGTGCTCGGACCGTTCCATATAACCATCATCCGATGCCCCGCCGATTGGACAAGTTCAAGTCGCATAAATAAGACGGTCACTACTCGTTAGCGAGCAACATCAGTTGCATTGGTGACATATATACACTATCAGAACTAAGGAAGAGAAAGATGCTATGAGACAATCATTGTCTTGTATACTGTCCTTAATAACAAGACGAATCCTGATCAATAGCTCCTCAAATTGGCTTACCGATGTAAATAAGTGTCATGGCTCTAGGAAGAATCCCAGTCGTTGCTAACTTGCTGTGGTATTCTCAAACTATCCGTCTAATCTTCATTGACAAGCTTTGATAACTGTTGTTAGCTAAAATGTACTCCGAGCCGAAGGCGAGGCCGTCAGCGGATCCGGGCGCAGCGCCGGTGGGGGTCCGGGGCCCCACAGTCCCGGCGGTGATCGACCTTTTCTGAAATGTGGTTAATGGTTGTCGTAGTAGTCATACCTATTACGTATTTCTTTTTGTCTCGCCCGTATCCGATACCTCTCCAGTTATTTAGCTCTATTTTCAGACTTTCCTTTCCGCACATTGCTAATGGTTGTCGCAGTTATTCTGAGAGATTAAGTAGAGAAGATTAGGTTTAGGGGAAAATAAATTGTGGGTGAAAGCAGTTACTGGAATGGAGACGGAAAGAGAAGAAAGGCGGGAAAAAGAAAAGGTTAATGGTTGTCGTAGTTATTTTGAGAGATTAAGTAGAGAAGATTAGGTTTAGGGGAAAATAAGCTGTGGGTGAAAGCAGTTAGTGGAAAGGAGACGAAAAGAGAAGAAATGCGTGAAAAAGAAGATTAATGGTTGTTGTTAGACCAAAAAATTGTCCTAACACCCAATTGATCATATTTTGCAGAGAATAACGAGGAATCATGAACTAAAAACAAGAAAAATCAGTCAACACACGAAATTTATAGTGGTTCGGCGTTAATGAGCCTACGTCCACTTCATAATTTCTCATTTCCTTCATGGATTACAATTACAATGAATTTAATCACTCAATCGCTCAAATACCATGAATAATTCTCTCCGAATTCATTGATTTTCATTGGAGAAGAAGGTGGTTATTGATGGGGGAATTCGGCCATGGCTACCATGAATGAATGAAATGCCAAAAAGTCCCTTCAAATGGCCATGTTGTGGTGTTTTTATAGCTGTAGAGAAGCTCTGGGCGGTTCCGGTTCGGATGGGCCACGTGGCGTGACCGGAGGAGATCTCAGAAGTAGTGGAGAATGTGGAAAAGTGGTTACCAGGTCGTGCTTTGCCAAGTGGAGTCCGATCCGCAATTGTAGGAGTCGGTTATGCCAAGAGAAGAGGTCAAACTCCATGTGCAGAAGCAGGTCCAGTCGGATCGGATCCGAACCGAACCGGTTGTTCGAGCAGAATGCCTGCACGCACTTCTGTGCAGAATACTTCAGGCGGTTCGGGTAGAGGGTACTCCGATCCGATCCGAGGAGGGGGATCCGATCCGATCCGAAAGGAGGGATCCGATCCGATCCGAATGGGGGATCCGATCCGGTGACATTTGCATGAATAATTCAACTGTTGCAGCTTTCTATCACTCCACTCAAGTGATCGCCAATCAATGTAAGTTCGTACCCAAGTCCCTGACTTTCGGTAGCTTGCTTACAAAGCAGGCTAACAGTTGTCATAGTTATTTTGAGAGATTAAAGCAGAGAAGAGTAGGCAGGGGAAAATAAATTGTGGGTGAAAGCAGTTACTGAGAAAGAGTCCAGAAGAGAAGAAAGGCGTGAAAAAGAAAAGGGACAGATGTCGCAACATAAATGCTTTGTTTCTGCTTTCCAGTTTAAATAATAGATAATAGAATAATAGATAGTGATCATCGGGTTTTGTAAGTGAAAAATATAGTATGATTGTGTAAAAGCCCAAACTAAATGATAAATTATGTTAGTTTAACATTTTTTTTTACCCTTTCTCCTCTTTATTACGCTAGGCTAATCTATATGTAGTTAAATAGTATAGCAAGAATATATTATATACTTCTTCATTATGTATCCTTAAGTACATCGTTAGCTAATTAGGTTTACTTAATTGTATTTAAATTTTATGGTAAAGTATGTACTCCATAAAGTTCTTTTTATAAATTGTTTTATTTATACGATTAGGGTTTTCTCAAAGCTACGTAAGGCTATGAATAATTGAATTTTATATCAATGAATTACCAATTAATATATTATATATTTTTGTATTACATTTCTGTAATGAAAGTGTTTAACTTCATTAAGACATACATCTGATTTAATTTGTAATTAAGTAGCACGACTGCTTATTCCTTGCTATACTAGTTATGTGAAGTATTTTCAAATTCTAAAAGTAAAAATTAATTTCACATTTATAAAAGGATGATATATTACTTAAAGCATATACGCGGTAAAATATTTGAGGAAAGTCATTACAAATGCTCTGTGCTGAAAAATTTCAACCAAGGGAGATGTTAACTAAAATGTGCATGCTTCACAATTTAATACTATAGAATATAAATTACTCTTTCAAAAAAATCATGGTTTTACAAAATATAAAATGAAATTGAATATGTTGTTACTTTTTAATTTATTTGCACAACTTTGTTTTTGACAGCTCTTTCTAGGGCTGAACTTCATTTTTAATCTTACTTAGCTACATACTAAGCTTATATTCTTTGTTCTAATTTGGTTGTTCTTTTCTGTTATGAGGCAGACTTTATACATTAGATTTGTTAGTTATGGTATATTTCATCATATATTGAATTTTGAGTATCTATTGATTAACTTAATGCTCTAAACTTCTTTGATTGGGATATCCTCTCAAAAGATGCAATAAAATAATGAACAAGGTGGATAGTAGATAGAAATGAGTTGCTCGATGGTAGATCATGAGACGTTAAAGGTCTTGGAAGTTGGAAGCTTAAAATGCAAATCAGTCATTGATATTAAACATCATATTAATTATTAATTCATGTAGTAACACGACTACAATCTACAAATATGTAGGTAAAATAGAAAGAACTGAGAAGAACCTATTAATCAAGTTGTATCATCATCATTATATAATGGTGTTTTTTTATTACTGATGATCATTTGTAATCTAATGAATGCTTAGTGTCATTATTGACCTTTGAAATCCACGCTGAAATTGCAACCATTAGGATGCTTGCCCATAGAATATTGCACTAAGGATGATCTAATTCCAAGTCATGCTTAATGATTTTCTATATAATGGATACTCATTTTCTTAGCCGAAATATTTGTTGTACCATTTCAGATTTCAAATTTTAATTTTGTGCCCAAAATGAGCTTATGCGGTTTAATCTTTACAGGTTTCTATAGCTACCAGGGGTGCCAGATTGAGTTGATCAAGTGGTCCGCTTTATATAACAAAAAAGCCAGGGTGTCGACTGGGACATAAAGCATGAGACAAAGAGCAAGCATGAATTCAGATTAAGAAAAGACATCCAGAGGTTATATTTTGACAAATCTGAGTGGAATCAAATTTTAATTGATTCATTTACTTTTCACCTTCTCCATTCACCTCCACTAACCCAAGTAAACCACCCTTTCAATTAAATACGACAACCCAAAATGGAACATACTGTGAGTTAACTTGCAAATTTACTCATCTAGACTTTCAACTCATTTTTCTAAATTGATTTTAATCTTTGTAAACACAATTTTAAAGTTGCTTCTCATCCTCTGAATTCAGTTTCTTGAAGCCCTAAATTTAATGCATGCTGAGGACGGCGATCATTTAGCTATGGACATTTGTCGGTGGTCGACTGTTAACCAAGTTCTTTTGAGCTATGGAAACTGGTAATCAAGAAGGGTGCGACGACTTATCATTGCCTAAATTATGCGTACTTTGCATGTAATCGCTGATTGTGGTGCGTACAAGTAAATGACACGCCTTGACACAATGGTAATTTTAGCTCTACCTCAATTGACTCAACGGTCATTAATTTCAGCCATGTTTCAGAACAAATGATTAGATTTGAAAGATTAACCAAAACAATAAAATTATCAAAGAAGTGGCTTTTCAGTTCATTTTCCAGTCTTATCAAAAGGTCAGGCTGCTATTTTCTACTTTTCAATATGTTTTTATACAGATGCATATATATAATATTGGAAAATAATATTCTATTTAACTTCATTAGGTATATTTTTATTATTAAGACATGTTCAGGAAATGAATGTTGACATATGGAGATTGAATGCATTGCATTATTCTTAACTTCGTTTAAGAATGATTAATTTAATTCTAATAACTGGGTTCAAGTTATACTTGGAGTAGTAAGCTATGGGTGTATGGTATTTACTTATGTTACTACTCTTTAAGTGCCAGAAAAATGTTATTTTAACAAAAAGTACTTACGCCTCCTGTTTATAATTTCAAATGGTGTGGAGATTATATATTTCTGAAGCGACCCAAACTTCCGCGTGAAGGAGAGCCCAGATTGAGTTGAGAACTACACACATCGGAACACAAACTAAAGAACATTTCATTGCTTATTACAACAATTCCATCAGAATACAAGAATATAACAGAGTATGAATAAATAATATACATTCAATAAATATCAGAGATTTAAAATTACATTTAAATAAATAGCAGCGGAAAACTAATAAAAACACAACTGAAAGGAATATACGAATACAGAGCTTTTCGAATATCATTCCCGCTATAAACCAGGATACCGTGAATACAAATTTGCAAAATCAAAACTACTAGCTGCTTGTGTGGAAAATAGGGGCACCCATAGTTTAGGTTAAAACGATAAACTCCAGGTCAGTCATGTGACTGGTGTGAGAACTAAAACAGTTATTAAACTTCACTTTAAAATGGAGCAAATCAAGGGACCACGCCGTATAACACGGAACATGTTTCCTCCCAAGAATACCAGTGCATAAAACAAACACCGCAATGCTTTTTGGAAAAATGGAGCTATTATAAGACTTAGGTCCCATCACACACTACAACGTAAGCCGGAGGATAGAGTTTTACCTTATAGTAGCCAAACACGCTTGGTACATTTAAAACAAATCATTTTGATATTATTATAGTGTAAAGTGTATGAAAACAACTTCAAATGTAAATGTATCAATCATAGACGGCATAATTCCCCATCCCACTGTACCGCCATACTAAGCTCTACAATCAAAACCGAAGTGTCACGTTTTGGAAGTTAGATTTCCGTCTATGAACCAAAGTGAGGGATCGTCCTTACCTCTTCGAGAAAATCTAGCCCATGTCTCAGGATCAGAACGCATCGACCCTTGGATCGTCAGGGCCGGTCCACGCGATGTGGGTTAAAATGCCTGAACACTACGTTTCCCCGCCCTATGAGGCGTAAATCCAGCCTATATAAAGACCATATCATCCATCGGCCCTGCAGTGCCGATATATCCGAGGCGCCTCGCTATCCATCATCCGCATAAGTAAAACATCTGGGCGTGCAAGACCCAGACACCACTCCTAGCTAGAAGGAAACACATGTCCTCCCTGAGGTCCTCTCCCGTTTCTGGTTCGCACCGGGGTGCAATGCTCGCGAATTAACGCTACACAAAGCTATGCTATATTAAATTCGTGCTTTGATCATCAACCACAAGACTCTGCTTTTCAACAGAAGCCTTGATCATTTGCATCTCAGCATGCCACACCGGCAATTCACGTTATGCAACAGATGTCCATCAATCACACAGAATGAAATCCGATGTCCGACACACATCCATTTACAAGTTTGTTCTGGGTCTAAATGAAACCAGAGGCACCTTATTCCTCATCCCATATGTCCAATACAGGAGAGAGGTCATCGCATATCCGGTTGATCTCCAAGTACATCTGGAAGATCAATACTTATTACCTTGTCTTGGGTGTACAACCCAATCAAGACATCAGTAATCATCCAAACGATGTGAAGACCTCCGGTCTTCAACCACTGTCTTCATCATCGACTCATCGCCGATTCAGTTATTCAGAATGGGATAAACCCGGTCTTTCTGAATAACTCGCGTATATAATAAACAAGTGTTATAAAAACACAACATACGCCTCATTCCAACTATGAATATTCTTTTATTTAAATATTCATATCCTTTGCGAAAGTCCCCATTAATTTTATCAAAGATAAATTCTTTAAATTTATTCTTTAATCTTCCTTTGGATATCAATTCAAACCAAATTATGGTTTATCCAAACTATTCGGGATTAGCGAACCTTACCGAAGTAATCATTTGATTAATTTCCCAATCCCACCATATTTATCCTATGAAGTAAAACCGGTAATACTTCATATTTAACACCACGCTGTTATCGGTAAATTTAACTACCATTTCACGTTCAAATCTAGTTAAAGATTTAACTATCGCCTGGAGTAAAACTAGTGGTACTCCATTCTCGATCATTTCCCGAATTTGATAATTTAAATTATCACATTTACATTTCAATCTAATTAAAGATTCATTAAAAATCCATTTCAGTTTTAATCTCCAAAAATCATTACTTAATGATTATTCAAAGTTAAGAAATTAATCTTATCTTTAATTGGGTTAAAGAACTAATGTCATTTAAAACACAGCTCACGATAAACCCCAATTCACATTCCATTTCAATTCCAATTAAATGTAAATTAATTGGCAATTCTTCTTTAAATCTTAATTAAAAGATTTATTCTTTTCACACGGGGTTTAAGAACAGTGTTACTGAAGACCCCATCCCATCAGTCTCTAACCATAAATTAGTAAGAGAACAATTCTCTAAGTATTAATCCCGAAGGCCGAAACCAACATTAGATCAATACCCAGAAAACCATTCAATTTAGCTAATCTCCAGTTAGTTTCTAATTTTCTTAACTCCATTGGATTTAAGAATAGTGTTATTAAAGATACCATTCACGACAAACCCAAAATCTCATTCCATTGTTAATCGGGTTAAAGAACAAGTGTTGTTTAAAACACCATCCACGATAAAACCAAAAACCAATATCAATTTAATTCCAACTAAATGTTAATTAATTGGTAAACTTCATTAAATCTTAATAAAAAGATTTATATCTTTTTTCAACTGGGTTTAAGAATAGTGTTAATGAAGACACCGATCACGACAAACCCAAAATCCCATTTGATATTAAATACAAGGCTCTGAATAGGAAATATATCGGCTTATATTCAATATCAAATTCTGAAATCAACAAATATCGTATTGGAATAACGATATATATATCTTCCAAATTCCTCCATAATGTTCGTATAATCACGGAATCCAATATCGAAATATTCCGAAGATATTTTTGATTCAAATCCATTCCAATTCATATATTGGAAATTCTGGTTATTTTTAAAACCATTTCAAATCCAATTTATTTATTTAAAAATAATTGGATTATAATTCTAGTTAATAACTAGTTCATTTCGATAAAATATATTTTTATCTTTTCAAATATGGAATTTTTCATCCCAATTCTTTCCAAATCATTTATTATGATCTTACACAAATTATTGCTATTTTTAATAATTTTATCAAGGCCCGTACAGTCGATTTCCAAAAAAGGTCATCGAACTGCACTTACATCGACCTTTTCCAAATTTGATTTGGACATAATTCCAAATCCAGCCATTCGATTTCTAATTTCTTGTATTCGTTCGAAAGCTCTATTCGATACGAACCCAAAGGTTCCGATTTTAGGTGACTCCAATGGTCGGATCTCTCATAATGTCCATTCGAAGTCAATGGTCGAAATTCGCGAACTACCGCAGCACGGCGCGTTCTATTCAGACCATTAAACATATAATATATATATATTATATATATTTCGTCGATTTCCATTTAAAACGTATTCTATAAATCGTTTTAAATTCGTTTTCAAAACGATTTCAACTTCATATTCAATTTCAAATCAAAATTGAATATTCCATATCGTTAATATATAAATGATAATATTTTCAAACATTTGATTTTGAAATCTCTTCCTTTTCTATATTCATTATAAAAATGAATAATATCGATATAAATATCGTTCGCGTCAAAATGGCGCATAACTAATCTACATGGCTTTATATATTAAAATATTTTTGTGTCCATCCCAAATCGGACATCAAAATCATATTTTGATCTTTGACCGAATATTATCTTAAAATATTCATTATTTTGAAATATTTGTTATTTTAAAATATTCATTCTATCTGAACTGGAATCAGACACGGTCAATTACCATATAATGTTGATTATATGGATTTCCTACAACACATGTATAGAACAACAACGATAAACAATCAACCATCATCCAGAGTGCATTCTACACTGCACAAGCATTAAATATAAATAATTCACGCTTACATAGCCTATCAACCAATTGAACGACATACAGCTAAACAATTGGAATTAGTGTACGTCAAGTATCATCCCAATACCCGTGTAGGGTTTCAACCAACAAATACTGAACATTATTTGTGCAGTTGGACAATGTGTAAAATATATCATCCCAGTCAATGTCAATCAAATGGGTGTACATAAACAAATCGTCTGATTTGTAAATGGATATTTATTTCATTCATATACACGTTCAAAATTATATTTTTAACTCTAAAATATTTATTTCAACACATGAATTTTTTATATAGTCCATTTACACAATAAAATGATATTTTTATTATTCTTATATTTTATTCAACACATGAATATTTTATACAGTCCTTTTCACATCACAAACAATTTTCGCAACATAATCAAACAAAAAGTCGTCTATGGTCTGTGGACGACGGGGAGCAATTCATATATGCAGTTATAAAATAAATAACTGTATAGAAATAATTTTAGTAGAAGTTCTCACATTCGGTTTCCACTCCGTCGGTTTTTATCAGAATTTCTGGTTCGGTTCGGGTCTGAATTTACCTGAAATCCAACGCACTCCGTTTTGGACGCGGTCAGTTTTGTTGTGAAGCTCTCAGCTCCACGATCTCAATGGATCCAGTTTCGCGCGATTTGGACCTCGTATGTGAAAGATATGGATTTTATTACATTTCAATACAATTCGAAATAATTAATTATTTAATTAAACACTAATTCCCTCATTAACCTCCTATCCTTCTTCATCCTTCCTGTAGAAGCCGATAACTCATTCAAAACAACATCGAGCCGTCGCCGTCGCTTGGGTGGACCAGAGTCCCATCGAAGATTGCCTCTCCCTCCGCCTTGCCCTCCTCCTCCGGCAAGCCAAGAACCGCACCACTCGACCCCCGATGAGCCCCAAAATCGCCTGTGAGCGAACAGGCTTTAGGAGAAAAATTCGATCAAATTACTTCATGAAATCGTATCAAACTACCCTGAATCGATAGCTCTTGGAAAGCTCTATGAGTTTTTCTTTGGATTGATCATGAATTTGTTGGTGGATTTTCAGAAAAATCGCCCAAAAACTTGGAGCATTTCAGTCGTTGACTGATGAAAGGCGGCTAGGGTTTTTGCCCCACTTTATAAAAGATTTATTTTATTTTAATATTATTTAATTTTCTTTTGATTTAAAAATATTTGTTCGTTCATACAACTCAAAATCAAACCCAAAGATTGTAGCCCCTAGCTAAATACCCTCATTTCGAACACAATGGATATGTTTCGTAAGCCAATTCTATCGTTTCGATAAGTTTTTATCAGAATTAAAATATAAATCAATATATATTGAATTTAAACATACATTTTAATTTGTTGTGGCCACATACTGATTTCAAAAATTACAAAAAAATAAATCTGGCTATGTTTTGACGATGCGGTCCTAACAAAACTAATTTCGTCGAATTTGGAGACCATTTGAAAAACGGTCATTTTTCAGTCGATTAAAGTCAAACGGAAATTACCAAACACGTTTAAATCCACCACGCTCACATATTGATTTCAAAAATTATGAAAATTGGAATATAGCAATAATTTGACATTCTAAATCCAACAAAAGTGGTTTCGCCGAAAACGGAGGTCGTTTGCAAAATGGCTATCTTTAAGGGCTATATTTCCATAGCGACTATTCTAAATTTTCAATTGGACATAACTTTTTTATTTCCACTATGAAATTTTGGTTTTTCAGATTCGTTGGGAGGATATTTTCAAATAGACTCAAATATTTCTAATTTCACAAAAATCCGATTTATTTTGAATCCTATACATTCATTTGAAATTAGAAATCGAATTTTCAAACTATCGCGCCATTTTCAATTCCTTTTATAATTAAAATAAATTATTCGTTTTAACTTCATCGAAAATAAATTTTTCGTCGTTATTATTTAAAATAATTCATTTTAAATATTCAAAATCCGTTAAGATTGCCAAAATAAAAATTTTAAATTGGTTCTGATTTTCCAGGCTGTTACAATCTCCCCCACATAAAATCTTTTCGTCCTCGAAAAGGAACGGAGCTGAAAGTTGTTTTACTAATCAACTCAACTTTCATTCTGGCTTTCTTCAATTTTTCAATTTCTAAGAATTTTCCAATTCTTCAAAAATTTGGCTAACACCCTAAATTTTTGAAAAATTTCTCCATAACCACCTTTGTACTGGGAGCATCGGGAAAATCCCCAAACCACCACGCAGGCCCTTTCATCTCAACAAGAAAAAGCCAAGCGGCTAGCCAATCGGCTCATAAAATTATCCAAACTCAATAAATTAGTAAACATATACCTATTTGTCGGGCATATAATTTTATTCCTCTGCTTAGCTTCCCTGCTATGACATGTTCAACGTATATACATGTATATGCATGGAATTCCAATAAATTTTCAATTCAGTTCAATATTTGATCTATTTGGCCCAAATTTACATGTTGGTTCAAATGAATAATCACACAATGAAATTAGCAATCAATTAGCTGATTAACGTTTCAAAAACATAACTTTTATATATGTACAAAAATCCATTTTTGATGTCAAGTCACAACTATAAACCTTTTCTAATTTCGGTTCTCACACCGGTCAATTGGAAATATATAGATATCCCACTTTCGACACTCAAATATAAACACTGATGATGGCGCGCCATGATCAAAATCAGACCTGGGCGACTAGAATGTGATCCTATATCCATCTCGTATATTTGAGGATTCAATACACATGGATCAAACGTATATTGAAATCTCTATATACCCGATAGTCCAAATCAATTTAAAATAAAATAAAATATTCAAATACGTATCATAAGGTTTAAATTTTTAAAACAAAATTAGTTTTCATTTTTATTTTAAAAATAACACTCTTCGGACTCATTCTAGGATACTACTGATCCCATCTCTAATGAGCCATTATTACTGGATATTACTAGTCCAATCTCTGATGAATTCTTTCGTTCGGTTCTAATGTGTCTTGTTCTCGAGCTCTGTAAACCAAAGCTCCGATACCAAATGAAGCGACCCTAACTTCCCCGTGAAGGAAAGCCCGGATTAAGTTGAGAACAACATACATCGGAACACAAACAGAAGAACATTTCATTGCTTATTACAACAATTCCATCAGAATGCAAGAACATGATAGAGTATGAATATGTAATATACATTCAATAAATATTAGAGATTTAAAATTACATTTAAATACATATAGCAGCGGAAAACTAATAAAAACACAACTGAAAGGAATATATGGATACAGAGCTTTCTGAATATCATTCCAGCAGTAAACCAGGATCCTGTGAATATAAATCTGCAAAACCAAAACTACTAGCTGCCCGTGTGGAAAATAGGGGCACCCAAAGTTTAGGTTAAAACAATAAACTCTAGGTCAGTCATGTGACTGGTCTTGTAACAACCCGAATTTTAATAACGTGTTATAATCAAGAATCAAGGTAGAATTAAATTTTAAATTCTGAATCAAGGGAAACGGGCTGTTCCATTGCGTTCGTCTCGGAAAAATACGCGAAATAGAGTCCGAGTTTTCGAAAAACGGACTCCGTATGACCAAGTTATGGCCCAACGAAGTTTTAGAAAATTCCAAGTCCGAAAAACAGTTCAAAATTCAAATCTGGAGCCGAAAAGACTGGGCGGAAAAATTTCCCGCCCAACACCCAAATCGACATGGGTGTCGACTTGGGTGTCGACACACCCAAGGTGGTGTTGACTTGCAAGTCGACACCCCTGTCGAACTGGGTGGTCGAGCCCAGGCCACCTAGGTGTGCCTGCTTGTGTCTCTGGTCCTGTTCTAGAAGCTTCCGATGGAATTTGATGGCTCAGATCTGATTTGGGGTTAATCCTATGGTTTAAACTACCCCTAATCTTTATAAAAAGACCCCTAGACCTAGCCTAAACCCTCATTAATTCATTCCTACAACGAAGTTATGCCAAAATGCTCCCTCACCATGGCCTCCGCCTTCATATCATGGCCTCCATCTTCATCTCCAAAGGCTTGAGCATCCAAAGCTAGATCCATGAAGAAGGTGAAAGCTTTCTACACCAAATCAAGGAGGGATCAACGTTGCTAGGCCAATTTTATGACGATTCTTCAACAAAGGAGCCACCTTTGTTCGTCAAGACGATGCATGGTCCTTCCCTAAGCCTCGCTATGTAAGTTCTAGCTACTTGTAGATTCTAACGGTGGCTCTAATGTGACATGGAATAAAATGTGATGAAACATAAGTATGCTAGCCTATGTGAACCTAACTTTGCCCCTTTTCTATGATCTATGACCTTGGGCTAAGTTTTAGCGACTTAATCATGCCACTCATGTTATGTTTAACCTAGTTTATCTTGCAAGTTTGAATCTTTATCTATGGAATGTTAGCATGAACCTTTGGGAACCATTTGACTTGTGAAACATTGGCAAAGATTCGACTTTGGGGCTTATGCATGTAAATGAACCCAAACCCCTTATGTTATCATGCATGTTTGTGGCCAAATTCCCTTATGATACTATGCATGTTTGTGGCCAAATTCCCTTATGATACTATGCATGTTTGTGGCCAAAAACCCCTTATGATGCTATGCATATTTTGAGGCCAAACCCACTTATGATACCATGCATATTGGTGGCCAACCCCTTTTTGGCATCGTGCATGTTTTGAGGCCAATATGTAGCATAGTATCCTTACTATGCTGACTCGCTTTTACTTAGGTTGGAAACACGATTTGGGGTAGGATAGACGAGCGTGATTATGACATGATAATTTGACATGGGATTTCATGAAAATATGACACTCATGATACACCTAAATGGGGGACATGACATGTGGGGGTAAACATGGGATTTGAAACTAGACACATATGGGTTGCAAGTGTAATATGACACTAGACCAAACATGAAAGTGGCCAACTCGAGGTTGGATTGAGTTTGTAGCATAAATCTACCCGGACCCGCCCGGCTTAACTAGTGGCTACAAACAATAGGACCCAATGTGGGTAGTTGGTCATATAGCACTTAAGACCCGAGGTTAGACTAGGTTGTGGTGTAAATCTACCCGGACCCGCCCGGCTTAACTAGTAACCACAACAAAGTCTAATGTGAGAGGTTGGTGTGCATTAATCTAATTAATGCTACATGAAAAGGTTAAGTAATTTTGACTAATGACACTTAACCGATATGACACGAATGGGTAGGTTAAGTGGAATCGGACTTGATTTCTTAATGACACTTAACCAAACAAGACAATTAGGGGATGGGGTTAAGTAATTTACACTTAACTAATCTAAACACGGTAATTAGATGGGGTTAAGTAACCTACACTTAACTAATCTAAACACGGTAATTAGATGGGGTTTAAGTAACCTACACTTAACTAATCTAAACACGGTAATTTGATGGGGTTAAGTAACCTACACTTAACTAATCTAAACACGGTAATTCGATGGGGTTAAGTTAAACCCTTAACCAATCTAAACTTGGTAATTCAATGAGGTTAAGTAACTTATACTTAACCAATTCTACATGATGATTTGATGGGGTTAAGCAACCATGCTTAACCAATCTAATATGAGAGCTTGATAGGGTTAAGTCACGAGACCGTTTAAATATACTTAACCATTATAATACGATTAGTGGATGAGGTTAAGTTAACCTATATTTAATCAATCCGACTCAATAATCCGATGAGGTTAAAGTAATCTATGCTTAACCAATTTAACACGATAACCTGATAGGGTTAAGATAAACAAATACTTAATCAAATTGACTTGATGATTGAATAGGGTTAAGTCATGAGCTTCTTGGTATACTTAACCAATTTGTAGGGCTAGGTCTTGGACTTGAATACTTAGCCAAATCTTGACATGATTCGTAGGCGGGTTAAGTCATGAACTTAAATGACAATACTTAACCCATTAGACAAAACCCTAGTTCAGGGGACTAGGTGGAAAACCGGGATTAACAAGGATAACGGGAAAGGAAACTAAGTGGTAAACCTTAGTTTGGGAAACTAAGTAATAATTCTTAGTTAAGAGATTTGGACCAGTTCACAGATAGATGAGTAACCCGATACGGTAGGTCATCGCTTAAACACACGAGGAGGAGCAAATTATCCGACTTGGATAAAGGCTCCAACGAACTGGGTGACGAAGCGGTAGCTTCGGGGGACGTGAGGGTACTCTTGGTATCCCTCTGTGAGGTGGCAGATGGTCCATGAAACCCGGCCTCATAGAGGTTAAGGTCTGCGGTAGAAGAGCCAAGAGTATGCCTTGGTTGCTATGCGAGCGACCTAAAGAGTGGGATGGATTAGCGTGGAGTCGAAGATACTTGTTTTTGCCTTGGATAGCACGTCGCCGACTACCTACCATCTTTAGTCAATCGTGTACGAACGGAAAGGCAGAGAACTCCCAACAGACCATGTTCTTGCTATCGAGTCATGGGTGAGGTTGGCCCATAGGAAAGTGGGGCCGGGATGTGGTTCTCATACATGATTTTTCTTGGATTGCCTTTCAGTAGTTGAAGGAGGGGTCACGTGGGACCATAGCCACGGATACAAAAACAGACCTTGATATCTGCATCAGGAGACGACTTAAAGCTCCCGACCGAGTTCCGTATTTCTTGATTTGCCCTGGCACGGAACTCGGATGGCACATTGAGGAACATGTGCGTCTAGACATGGAAAACGATTCACGATACATACGCGGGATAAAGGGCGCGGTTGACAGGTGGCATAATCCCTAGTGGCCCTAGGTGGCTTGAACCCAAACCGAGACACGGAAACGTTCATTAGGTAGCATAATCCCTAGTGGTCCTAGGTGGCATAAATCCTAAGTGAACACGCGATAGTTCATGGTAAGAAAACATAACCAGATCAAGGGTAGCAGTCCAAAACAACTTCAAGGATAAAATGGTACTACGTTGAGGTGGTATAGATTTACATGGGAAAGCCCGTACGACCTACGGCAAAGGACTGAACTTATACATGGAAAGAAACATACGAGTGGGGAAAACCTACATATGCTATATATTAGGTTGACATGGACCATTACATGATATTGGGAAAGGGACATTCATAGTTAACACATGACGCGGGTTGGGACACTAGTACTAGAGGTGCAGAGCAAATATACGGGATAAATACCGTGGGACGTTATACATGATAGATACCTTGGGATAGTATACTTGATAGAATTCTGACGATGTGATACCTTGATTTATCTTGACACCGTAGTTTGTCATGATACCTTAGTTTAGCTTGCTACAATAGTTCATCCATTTATCTTGGTTTAACTTATCTTTCTTGTCATCATCCTTATGTTTACTTTCAATTTATGCATGTCATGTTACCTTCACCTGTTTTTATACTGGAAGTAGATAGGACTTACCAGTCTTTATGACTGACCCCGTTTTGTTTCGCCTCTTTGTCTTCCGTTTTCACCCCCCCCCCAGATTTTCAGGGAGGAAATGATGTTGTTTAGTTCGGACCTCTTATGCTTGGAGGTCACCATGTATAGCTTGGTCTTCTCTTGGCTATGGCTGCTTCACCGCTTTATTTTGGGGAATAATTCATGAAAAGGTTTTATGCTTCTTTACTATTGCAAGACAGGTTTTGATGTATTCTGATGTAAAAGGCTTTGGACCTTATTTTATAAGGAAATGAAATTTGTTTTACTTCCGCTGTTTTATATATATGTTCTGTCTTGTAATATTTCTGTGCATGTTTACCTCGATAATGCTTCACCAAACCTAGTGCATTCCCTTTGTGAGTGACCTTAGCAGAGGTGGGGTGTTACATTTGGTATCAGAGCAGAAGGTTACCAGACTGGGCAAAAGTTTTTAAAACCTTCTGAAAACTATTTGAAAAACAGTTTACAAAGAAGCATTTTTCAAGAAAAGTTTTTAAAGGCTATTCCCCAAAATCCATTAGCACTATCCTTTGTTTCCTTGATTGAATCTCTTTTCCTTTCTTTCCTCCATCTGTAGTCACAGTAGTTTTAACTACGACTAATCCTTGTCTAACTTCGTGAGTGTTTTCCCCGTGCGATGGAGAAAGTTCTCGAGAGACCTGTTACCGAAGTTATAAGAAGGGATAATAAGAGCAAGGATAAAGGACACGAGCTTAAGAATAAGCAACTTGTTGGTATGGCTTGATCCACAAAGGAAGATAAGGACAAGATCAGCGAGAAGGCAATTGTATGCTCTTATTTCTAGCGTACCTAAGAGAAATGGTACCGTTTCTGTTAAAAGCCTAGCCTTTCTTTTCTATCATCCCGTCCAGACTTTGTATTGATCATCGCATCATTTAAGTCTTCCTCGATAGTTAAGTCTCTGCACCTTAGTACTAGCATGGTAGAAGATCCCACTTTTGGCCCAAAAATCTGGTTGGAGAGTCGGTCCATTTATTCATGACTTGTTTGGATTTGAGAACGTCTATGCCAAGTGTTGAGATTAGAAGCAATGCTTCTATTGTTGGGCTATGGATGGATTCTAGGGGTAAAGTGGTTATCCAGTAAGGGATACCATTCTCGGTTTTGAAAAGAGGGTAGTCAGACTCTTGGCTTGCTTTGGTAATACCCTCGAAGCCTCGTGTAACCTTTTGGGCTTTGTCATGGTTAGTTACCTAGAATTACTTGATGTATTTATCGGAGACCTCTGATCCGATCAAGTAACGTTCACCAATAAGGCGGATGGTTCATTCCGTTTAAGCATGGGTTATAGGAATCACCCTAGTAAGTGCACGTGGTAACATGGATTGGCATCGGTAAACGAGATCCAGAATTCACTAGTGAATTTTGGAGAGCTTGCATGAGTACGCAGGTATGTTTGGGCCGAGCATACTAGGGAAAGAATAAGTGGAAGTGAAACGAGAGGCGACAGTGAAATGAGTTCCGACTCATACCTTGGAAATAGGAATCAAGGAGCTACGAAATCACGAAGTCAAAGGCGGTCAAGGCACGATGGAATTAAGCTCAAGGAAATGCGGCTTAGACGCGCGCATCATGTCTCTTTTTAAGAGTATATCGTTGATCCCTAGTTCTCCTGTAGAGCTTGCTTGCATGCTATCGCTTGGTGGATATCCTCTCGGTCCTATTTCTGTTGCAAACCCCGTAAGGAGTTTGTCTTGTTTATCTTCTCGATCCTATCTTGGGAACCTTAGGTAGAACTCTATGGATGTAAACATGTATTTGAAACATGTTATGATTGATATGGTTGCAAATGGTTGCAAGTGGTTTCTCGTGGATGCGCGAATACACGTTAGATACTAGATCGACGCACTCACATTTTGCATTGCATATGCACGAGTATTTATACTTGTTTGAAAGTCAATGTGTTGTCATGCGG
Organism: Allium sativum; assembly: GCA_030737875.1. Lineage (NCBI taxonomy): Eukaryota > Viridiplantae > Streptophyta > Magnoliopsida > Asparagales > Amaryllidaceae > Allium > Allium sativum. The sequence goes on from CM060926.1 coordinate 444,373,476, forward strand.
ATGTTGCATATGAATGAATGTTTGTGCACACATGTAGTGTTTATATGACTAGGACTATTTGCATACATGTTGGACTCATGGCACTAAACATATCTTGCATTAGAAAGATCATTCAGGCCTGATCATTAGCATTAGCTAAGGAACATATACACACACTTTATGCATGTGTACATAAAGCATTAGTAGTCTCTTAAGGAAAATGGTTGCCTGTGGATGATTTTTTGAGTAGATGGATGATGGATGGTAGGGTACCTTCTTCCTAACATGGAGATTTCGGAGACGAAATCCTTAAAGGAGGGGAGAATGTAACAACCCAAATTTTAATAACGTGTTATAATCAAGAATCAAGGCAGAATTAAATTTTAAAATCTGAATCAAGGGAAAAGGCCTGTGCCATTGCGTTCGTCTAGGAAAAATACGCGAAATAGAGTCCGAGTTTTCGAAAAACGGAGTCCGTATGACCAAGTTATGGCCCAACGAAGTTTCAGAAAATTCCAAGTCCGAAAAACAGTTCAAAATTCAAATCTGGAGCCGAAAAGACTGGGCGGGAAAATTTCCCGCCCAGCACCCAAGTCGACATGGGTGTCGACACACCCAAGGTGGTGTCGACTTGCAAGTCGACACCCCTGTCGACCTGGGTGGTCGAGCCCAGGCCACCTGGGTGCGCCTGCTTGTGTCTCTGGTCCTGTTCTGGAAGCTTCCGACGGAATTTGATGGCTCAGATCTGATTTGGGGTTAATCCTATGGTTTAAACTACCCCTAATCTCTATAAAAAGACCCCTAGACCTAGCCTAAACCCTCATTAATTCATTCCTACAACGAGGTTATGCCAAAATGCTCCCTCACCATGGCCTCCACCTTCATATCATGGCCTCCATCTTCATCTCCAAAGGCTTGAGCATGCAAAGCTAGATCCATGAAGAAGGTGCAAGCTTTCTACACCAAATCAAGGAGGGATCAACGTTGCTAGGCCAATTTTATGACGATTCTTCAACAAAGGAGCCACCTTTGTTCGTCAAGACGATGCATGGTCCTTCCCTAAGCCTCGCTATGTAAGTTCTAGCTACTTGTAGATTCTAACGGTGGCTCTAATGTGACATGGAATAAAATGTGATGAAACATAAGTATGCTAGCCTATGTGAACCTAACTTTGCCCCTTTTCTATGATCTATGACCTTGGGCTAAGTTTTAGCGACTTAATCATGCCACTCATGTTATGTTTAACCTAGTTTATCTTGCAAGTTTGAATCTTTATCTATGGAATGTTAGCATGAACCTTTGGGAACCATTTGACTTGTGAAACATTGGCAAAGATTCGACTTTGGGGCTTATGCATGTAAATGAACCCAAACCCCTTATGTTATCATGCATGTTTGTGGCCAAATTCCCTTATGATACTATGCATGTTTGTGGCCAAATTCCCTTATGATACTATGCATGTTTGTGGCCAAAAACCCCTTATGATGCTATGCATATTTTGAGGCCAAACCCACTTATGATACCATGCATATTTGTGGCCAACCCCTTTTTGGCATCGTGCATGTTTTGAGGCCAATATGTAGCATAGTATACTTACTACGTTGACTCACTTTTACTTAGGTTGGAAACATGATTTGGGGTAGGATAGACGAGCATGATTATGACATGATAATTTGACATGGGATTTCATGAAAATATGACACTCATGATACACCTAAATGGGGGACATGACATGTGGGGGTAAACATGGGATTTGAAAACTAGACACGTATGGGTTGTAAGTGTAATATGACACTAGACCAAACATGAAAGTGGCCAACTCGAGGTTGGGTTGAGTTTGTAGCATAAATCTACCCGGACCCGCCTGGCTTAACTAGTGGCTACAAACAATAGGACCCAATGTGGGTAGTTGGTCATATAGCACTTAAGACCCGAGGTTAGACTAGGTTGTGGTGTAAATCTACCCGGACCCGCCCGGCTTAACTAGTAACCACAACAAAGTCTAATGTGAGAGGTTGGTGTGCATTAATCTAATTAATGCTACATGAAAAGGTTAAGTAATTTTGACTAATGACACTTAACCGATATGACACGAATGGGTAGGTTAAGTGGAATCAGACTTGATTTCTTAATGACACTTAACCAAACAAGACAATTAGGGGATGGGGTTAAGTAATTTACACTTAACTAATCTAAACACGATAATTATATGGGGTTAAGTAACCTACACTTAACTAATCTAAACACGGTAATTAGATGGGGGTTAAGTAACCTACACTTAACTAATCTAAACACGGTAATTAGATGGGGTTAAGTAACCTACACTTAACTAATCTAAACACGGTAATTCGATGGGGTTAAGTTAAACCCTTAACCAATCTAAACTTGGTAATTCAATGAGGTTAAGTAACTTATACTTAACCAATTCTACATGATGATTTGATGGGGTTAAGCAACCATGCTTAACCAATCTAATATGAGAGCTTGATAGGGTTAAGTCACGAGACCGTTTAAATATACTTAACCATTAAAATACGATTAGTGGATGGGGTTAAGTAAACCTATATTTAACCAATCCGACTCGATAATCCGATGAGGTTAAAGTAATCTATGCTTAACCAATTTAACACGATAACCTGATAGGGTTAAGATAAACAAATACTTAACCAAATTGACTTGATCATTGAATAGGGTTAAGTCATGAGCTTCTTGGTATACTTAACCAACTTGTAGGGCTAGGTCTTGGACTTGAATACTTAGCCAAATCTTGACAAGATTCGTAGGCGGGTTAAGTCATGAAGTTAAATGACAATACTTAACCCATTAGACAAAACCCTAGTTCAGGGGACTAGGTGGAAAACCGGGATTAACAAGGATAACGGGAAAGGAAACTAAGTGGTAAACCTTAGTTTGGGAAACTAAGTAATAATTCTTAGTCAAGAGATTTGGACCAGTTCACAGATAGATGAGTAACCCGATACGGTAGGTCATCGCTTAAACACACGAGGAGGAGCAAATTATCCGACTTGGATAAAGGCTCCAACGAATTGGGTGACGAAGCGGTAGCTTCGGGGGACGTGAGGGTACTCTTGGTATCCCTCTGTGAGGTGGCAGATGGTCCATGAAACCCGGCCTCACAGAGGTTAAGGTCTGCGGTAGAAGAGCCAAGAGTATGCCTTGGTTGCTATGTGAGCGACCTAAAGACTGGGATGGATTAGCGTGGAGTCGACGATACTTGTTTTTGCCCTGGATAGCACGTCGCCGACTACCTACCATCTTTAGTCAATCGTGTACGAACGGAAAGGCAGAGAACTCCCAACAGACCATGTTCTTGCTATCGAGTCATGGGTGAGGTTGGCCCATAGGAAAGTGGGGCTATAGTGGGGCCGAGATGTGGTTCTCATACATGATTTTTCTTGGATTGCCTTTCAGTAGTTGAGGGAGGGGTCACGTGGGACCATATCCACGGATACAAAAACAGACCTTGATATCTGCATCAGCAGACGACTTAAAGCTCCCGACCGAGTTCCGTATTTCTTGATTTGCCCTGGCATGGAACTCGGATGGCACATTGAGGAACATGTGCGTCTAGACATGGAAAACGATTCACGATACATACGCGGGATAAAGGGCGCGGTTGACGGGTGGCATAATCCCTAGTGGCCCTAGGTGGCTTGAACCCAAACCGAGACACGGAAACGTTCATTAGGTAGCATAATCCCTAATGGTCCTAGGTGGCATAAATCCTAAGTGAACACGCGACAGTTCATGGTAAGAAAACATAACCAGATCAAGGGTAGCAGTCCAAAACAACTTCGAGGATAAAATGGTACTACGTTGAGGTGGTATAGATTTACATGGGAAAGCCTGTACGGCCTACGACAAAGGACTGAATTTATACATAGAAAGAAACATACGAGTGGGGAAAACCTACATATGCTATATATTAGGTTGACATGGACCATTACATGACATTGGGCAAGGGACATTCATAGTTAACACATGACGCGGGTTGGGATACTAGTACTAGAGGTGCAGAGCAAATATACGGGATAAATATTGTGGGACGTTATACATGATAGATACCTTGGGATAGTATACTTGATAGAAATCTGACGATGTGATACCTTGATTTATCTTGACACCGTAGTTTGTCATGATACCTTAGTTTATCTTGCTACAGTAGTTCATCCAGTTATCTTGGTTTAGCTTATCTATCTTGTCATCATCCTTATGTTTACTTTCAGTTTATGCATGTCATGTTACCTTCACCTGTTTTTATACTGGAAGTAGATAGGACTTACCAGTCTTTATGACTGACCCCGTTTTGTTTTGCCTCTTTGTCTTCCGTTCCCCCCCCCCCCCCAGGTTTTCAGGGAGGAAATGATGTTGTTTAGTTCGGACCTCTTATGCTTGGAGGTCACCATGTATAGCTTGGTCTTCTCTTGGCTATGGCTGCTTCACCGCTTTATTTTGGGGAATAATTCATGAAAAGGTTTTATGCTTCTTTACTATTGCAAGACAGATTTTGATGTATTCTGATGTAAAAGGCTTTGGACCTTATTTTATAAGGAAATAAAAGTTGGTTTTACTTCCGCTATTTTATATGTTCTGTCTTGTAATATTTCTGTACATGTTTACCAATAATACCCCTCTAAAGCTAGTGCATTCCTTTGCGAGTGACCCTAGCGGAGGTTGGGTGTTACAGGTCTGAGAACTAAAACAGTTATTAAACTTTACTTTAAAATGGAGTAAGTCAAGGGACCACGCCATATAACACGGAACGAGTTTCCTCCCAAGAATACCAGTGCATAAAACAAACAGCACAATGCTTTTTGAAATAATGGAGCTATAATAAGACTTAGGTCCCATCACACAATGCAATGCAAGCCGGAGGATAGAGTTTAACCTTATTATAGCCAAACATGCTTAGTACGTTTAAAACAAATCATTTTGATACTATTATTGTGTAAAGTGTGAATATGAATGTATCAATCATAGACAACATAGTGTCGCATCCCACTATGTCGCCATACTAGGCTCTACAATCAAAACTGAAGTGTCACGTATTGGAAGTTGGATTTCCTTCTGTGAACCAAGGCAAGGGATCGTCCTTACCGCTTCGAGACAATCTAGCCCATGTCTCAGGATCAGGACGCATCGACCTTTGGATCATCAGGGCCGGTCCGCTCGATGTGGATTAAAATGACTGAACACTATGTTTTCTTGCCCTATAGGGTGTAAATCTGGTCTGTATAAAGAACATATCATCCATCGGCCCCACAATGCCGATATATCCGAGGCGCCTCGCTATCCTCATCCACATAAGTAAAACATCTGGGTGTGCAAAACGCAGACAACACTCCTAGCTAGAAGGAAACGCATGTCCTCACTGAGGTCCTCTCCCGTTTCTGGTTCACAGCGGGGTGCGAGGCTCGCGAATTAACGCTACATAAAGCTATGCAATATTAAAGTCGTTCTTTGATCATCAACCACAAGACTCTGCTTTTCAACAGAAGCCTTGATCATTTGCATCTCAACATGCCACACCGGCAATTCACGCTATGCAACTAGTGTCCATCAATCACACAGAATGAAATCCGATGTCAGGCACACATCCATTTACAAGTTCATTCTGGCTCCGAACAAAACCGGAGGCACCTTATTCCTCTTCCCATATGTCCAATACAGGAGAGAGGTCCTCGCATATCCGGTTGATCTCCAAGTACCTCTGGACGATCACCACTTATCACCTTGTCTTGGGTGTACAGCCCAATTAAGACATCAGTAATCATCCAAATGATGTGAAGACCTCAAGTCTTCAACCACCATCTTCATCGTCGACTCATCGCCGATTCAGTTATTCAGAATGGGATAAACCCGGTCTTTCTGAATAACTCACGTATATAATAAACAAGTGCTATAAAAACACAACATACGCCTCATTCCAATTCTGAATATTCTTTTATTTAAATAATCATATCCTTTGGGAAAGGTTCCCATCAATTTTATCAAAGATAAATTCTTTAAATTTATTCTTTAATCTTCCTTTGGATATTAATTCAAACCAAATTATGGTTTATCCAAACTAGTCGGGATTAGCAAACCTTACCAAAGTAATCATTTGTTTAATTTCCCAATCCCAACCTATTCATTCCATGAAGTAAAACAGATAATACTTCATATCTAACACCACGGTGTTATCGGTAAATTAAATTACCATTTCATATTCAAATCCAATTAAAGAATTAACTATTGCCTGGAGTAAAACTTGTGGTATTCCATTCTCGATCATTTTCCGAATTTGATAATTTAATTTATCACATTTACATTTCAATCTAATTAAAAATTCATTAAAACTCCAATTCAGTTTTAATCTCCAAAAATCATTACTTAATGATTATTCAAAGTTAAGAAATTAATCTTAACTTTAATTGGGTTAAAGAACTAATGTCATTTAAAACACAGCTCACGATAAACCCCAATTCACATTCCATTTCAATTCCTATTAAATGTTAATTAATTGGCAATTCTTCTTTAAATCAAAAGATTTATTCTTTTCACACGGGGTTTAAGAATAGTGTTACTGAAGACCCCATCCCATCAGTCTCTAACCGTAAATTAGTAAGAGAACAATTCCCTAAGTATTAATCCCGAAGGCCGAAACTAACATTAGATCAATACCCAGGAAACCATTCAACTTAGCTAATCTCCTGTTAGTTTCTGATTTTTTTTAACTCCATTGGTTTTAAGAACAACATTATCAAAGATACCATTTACGACAAACCCAAAATCTCATTCCATTGTTAATCGGGTTAAAGAACAAGTGTTATTTAAAACACCATCCACGATAAACCCAAAAACCAATTTCAATTTAATTCAAACTAAATTTTAATTAATTGGTAAGCTTCATTAAATCTTAATCAAAAGATTTATATCTTTTTTCAACTTGGTTTAAGAATAGTGTTAATGAAGACACCGTTCACGACAAACCCAAAATCCTATTTGATATTAAATACAAGGCTCTGAATAGGAAATATATATGCTTATATTCAATATCAAATTCTGAAATCAACAAATATCGTATTGGAATAACGATATATATAACTTCCAAATTCCTCCACAATGTCCATATATTCACAGAATCTAATATCGAAACGTTCCGAAGATAATTTCATTTCAAATCCATTCCAATTCATATATTGGAAATTCTGGTTATTTTTAAAACCATTTCAAATCCAATTTATTTATTTAAAAATAATTGGATTATAATTCTAGTTAATAACTAGTTCATTTCGATAAAATATATTTTTATCTTTTCAAATATGGATTTTTCATCCCAATTCTTTCAAAATCATTTATTACGATTTTACACAAATTATTGTTATTTTTAATAATTTTATCAAGGCCCGTACAGTCGATTTCCATAAATAGCCATCAAACTGCACTTACAGCGACCTATTCCAAATTTGATTTGGTCATAATTCCAAATTCAACCGTTAGATTTCTGATTTCTTGTATTCGTTAGAAAGTTCTTTTTGATACGAAGGTTCCGATTTTAGGAGAATCCGATGGTCGGATCTCTCGTAATATCCATTCGAGGTCAATGGTCGAAATTCGCGAACTACTGCGGTGCGGTGCGTTCTATTCAGGCCATTAAATATATATAATATATATACTATATATATTTCGTCGATTTCCATTTAAAACGTATGTAATCGTTTTAAATTCGTTTTCAAAACGATTTCAACTTCATATTCAATTTCAAATCAAAATTGAATATTCTATATCATTAATATATAAATGATAATATTTTCAAAACATTTGATTTTGAAATCACTTCCTTTTCGATATTCATTATAAAAATGAATAATATCGATATAAATATCGTTCGCGTCAAAATGGCGCATAACTAATCTACACAGCTTTATATATTTAAATATTTTCGTGTCCATCCCCAATCAGACATCAAAATCAGATTTTGATCTTTGACTGAATATTTTCTTAAAATATTCATTATTTTAAAATATTTGTTATTTTAAAATATTCATTCTTTCTGAACTGAAATCGGACACAGTCAATTACCGTATAATGTTGATTATATGGATTTCATACAACACATGTATAGAACAACAATGATAAACAATCAACCATCATCCAGAGTGCATTCTACACTGCATAAGCATTAAATATAAATAATTAATGCTTACACAATATGTCTATCAATCGATCGACATACAGCTAAACAATTGGAATTAGTTTACGTCAAATATCATCCTAATACCCGTGTGGGGTTTCAACCAACAAATCCTGAACATTATTTGTGTAGTTGGATGATGTGTAAAATATATCGTCCCAATCAATGTTAATCAGATGGGCGTACATAAACAAATCGTCCGATTTTTAAATAAATATTTATTTTATTCATCATATACACGTTTAAAATTATATTTTTAACTCTAAAATATTTATTTCAACACAAGAATATTTTATACAGTCCACTTATACAATAAAAATGATATTTTTATTATTCTTATATTTTATTCAGCACATGAATATTTTATACAGTCCATTTCACATCACAAACAATTTTTCAAAACACAATCAAACAAACAAGTCGTCCATGGTCTATGGACGATGGGGAGCAGTTCATATATGCAGTTATAAAATAAATAACTGTACAGAAATAATTTTAGTGAGAAGTTCTCACATTCGGTTTCTACTCCGTCGGTTTTTATCTGAATTTCCGGCTCGGTTCGGGTCTGAATTTGCCTAAAATTCCAACATACTCCGTTTTGGACGCGGTCAATTTTGTTGCAAAGCGCTCGGCTCCACGATCGCAATGGATCTAGTTTCACGCGATTTGGACCTCATATGTGAAAGATATGGATTTTATTACATTTCAATACAATTCGAAATAATTAATTATTTAGTTAGGGGATTGTTAAAGGGACTCCACATTTGGTTAAGAGGGGAATCAATTTTAGTTTAGTGTATAATTGTTATGGGGGTAAAAAATGAGTAAGCCTCCCCTTAAACCCAAATTGAACCCAACGACTGTCGCCCCAGGCTAAATACCCCCATTCCGAACACAATGGGATATGTTTCGTAAGCCTGTTCTACCATTTCAATCAGTTTTTATCAAAATTAAAATATAAATCAATATATATTGAATTTAAACGTACATTTTAATTTACTGGGGCCACATACTGATTCCAAAAATTTCAGAAAAATAAATCTAGCTATGTTTTGACGATACGGTCCTAATAAAACTAATTTCGTCGAATTTGGAGACCATTTCAAAAACGGTCAATTTTCAGTTGATTAAATTCAAACTGAAATTACCAAACACGTTTAAATCCACCATGCTCAGTTTCACGTGATTTGGACCTCGTATGTGAAAGATATGGATTTTATTACATTTCAATACAATTCGAAATAATTAATTATTTAGTTAGGGGATTGTTAAAGGGACTCCACATTTGGTTAAGAGGGGGATCAATTTTAGTTTAGTATATAATTGTTATGGGGGGTAAAAAATGAATAAGCCTCCCCTTAAACCCAAATTGAACCGAATGACTATCGCCCCTAGCTAAATACCCCCATTCCGAACACAATGGGATATGTTTCGTAAGCCTGTTCGATCATTTCAATCAGTTTTTATCAAAATTAAAATATAAATCAATATATATTGAATTTAAACGTACATTTTAATTTACTAGGGCCACATACTGATTCCAAAAATTCTAGAAAAATAAATCTGGTTATGTTTTGATGATACGGTCCTAATAAAACTAATTTCGTCGAATTTGGAGACCGTTTCAAAAACGGTCATTTTTCAGTTGATTAAATTCAAACTGAAATTACCAAACACGTTTAAATCCACCACGCTCACATTTTGATTCCAAAAATTAAGAAAATTGGAATTTAGAAATAATTTGACATTCCGGATCCAACAAAAGTTGTTTCGTCGAAAATGGAGGTTGTTTGCAAAGTGGCTATTTTAAGGGCTATATTTCCATAGCGACTATTCTGAATTTTCAATTGCACATAACTTTTTATTCCCGCTACGAAATTTTGATTTTTCAGATTCGTTGGGAGGATATTTTCAAATAGATTCAAATATTTCTGGTTTCACTAAAATCCGATTTATTTTGAATCCTATACATTCATTTGAAATTAGAAATCGAATTTTCAAACTATCGCGCCATTTTCAATTACTTTTATAATTAAAATAAATTATTCGTTTTAACTTCATCGAAAATAAATTTTTCGTCGTTATTATTTAAAATAATTCATTTTGAATATTCAAAATTCGTTAAAATTGCCAAAATAAAAATTTTAAATTGATTCTGATTTCCGGGTTGTTACAATTTCCAACTAAGATTTGTGTATTTGTGTCCATGAAGCTATTTTAATAAACTTTAAACATACTTCATAAAAACATCCTTTTTGAAATTTCATTCTACGACAAATCACAAAGCTATATGTTCCGGTGTTAATTTAATATAAGATCGGAATTGGTAGGTTGGATTTTAGCCATTGGCAAATGTAGGAAACCAGCTAAAAATTCATGAAATGATACTTCGAAGGAGGCTGACATGGAGTTTTCAAAGGTTTTGATTCTTAAGAGTTACGTGTTAGGGAGGATGGTTTTTGTGTCTACTTAATGCAAATGACTATTTGTATCTACTTAATGCAAATGACTCTTTGTATCTGCTTAATGCAAATGACGTGAACTGTTACCTAAATAGGCTGAGTGACGTGAATTGGTACCTAAATAGGCTGAATGAATAGTTCTTTGGGCCTTTGTTTTGGTTATTTAGTACATGCCTAAGTGGATGTATTTATGTATCTCAGTTTATGATTAAGTATGCAACTCCAACATATATTGGGCAGTGGTCTAATGTAATGTATTTTATCATCCTAAAGGAAAAAAAAGGGTGAACAAATATATGAAGTACATATATACCGATGGAAATAACACAGACATTTTAACTCGGTCATTTAATACGAAATTGATTGCAAATTTTTTGATTTAAATATGAAAAAGGAAATAAAATAACCTTATGGTAAGAAGTTAATGCAACTTTCATTACATAAATGCTTCTATATTGGAGCTCTATTCTATGAAATTCTATGCAGGAAAACAATTCAGGAGGGAACCACACAAAAATCATCAGTGAGCCTCCTAGAATAATCATTTAATGTAATTCTTCCTTTTTGACAAAGATATTCTGATTATTCTAGGATGGTTTAGGATGGTTCATTTTGTTGCAGGTTCAATTGCAAGTTGAGTTGAAGTCCATCCGAACACAATTCAGCTCTTCCATCCATCGATTTTCCTAGCCTACTCATTGATTCAAATTGAGTCAAAGATCATTTTATGTTTCAATCTGTGTTAGGAAATATCTTTTGTTTGTAGGAACATGATTAAAACAACTAATGTTTGCTTAAGATAAATTGCTGACGTTGCTACAGTATATTAGTTGATTGGTTTGCTTAACATTGATGTGGAATAACATAGTAAAACACATTGGAACAAAAACGACTTTGTTATGATACTTTTCTATTTTAAGAATATACCGGATTTTGATTGTACTTATGTGTGTGTTTCATCATTTAACAGTCACTTTACTTTATTACTTGGCAATGACTTATGAGTAGGAAAACATTTTTATTGACTATTTTAATTTAGTTTATTATAACACACACACAAACATGCACTGAGAATTATCACTTATCTGCAACTATATATGTATTTTGGCCTATATCTATAATTATGCATGTAAATTTCTATCAAATTAGTGTCTGAATCAAATATATTTTATACATTCCAGTATTCATTTTTCACTAGCAAATTGTCATTCTTTAGCTATGTAAACTACTATGTATTAAATAATAAATTTGGTCAAACAAAACTAATGAGGAATTTTTGTTTTACAAGCTATGTAACTAGAGTATTTAGCGTATTTCCAAGAGAACGTATAGTATGTTATGTCATCATTTTCAAGTTAATTTAATAAGCATAATATATTGGTGCATCAGTTCTGCTGCACAAAAACACAAAGAATTATATAATTAAATATTAGAAAGAAAATATTTTGACGGGGTATTTATTATATATAGTTCTTAATACCATTTTTGAAAGGATTAACTAGATCTCAATACTTAAAGTTTATTATCGTCACGTTAATATCACATATGAAAACAAAGATTTAGCGATAACTATAAAAGTTAATATAATTGTATCCTGTATGTGATGCATTTCTTTGCAAAAATGGTGGCTTCCATCTGTTTCAGTCAGGACATAAAACAATGTATCTTAACAGGTAAGTTCAAGCTCCTTTTACACCTAATAATGAGCATCATAATCATATATTTATACAAAACAGGCATGGTAAAATATTTTTTACCATGTTTTATGTATGTGATTGTGCCAACATTATCAGTTGAACAATTTTAGATAGAATCTTTATTTGTGAACACTAAGGCAATGTTTAATGTTAGCTAAAAGATTCAAATTAAATTTGTTGCATCGGTCTATTATTATGAAGCACAACATATCTAACTGGTAAAATAATGTTATTTTTCATGGATTGTGCACATAAGATGATGTCTTTAGTTAAGAATAATTTCTATGCAGTAGATTGATTGCAATAAACATGTAAATCAATGCGAAAACTTGTCAATAAACATGTAAAGGGCTCAAAGTAAATTAAGTATTTAGAAAATAAAATTCCAGCAAACTTTTGAAAAATTAAAACATATGGGAACAACAGCAGAAAAGATAAAGTAATTAAAAAAATCTTAATAAAAGTTCACAAAAAATACCAAAAAATTAGAAATTTTATTTTATTTTTAAGAATACTAAAATTATCTTTTATAATTTTTTTAGAGCAGGACGGGTGTGTAGCGTGTAGCTACACAGCCGATTAGCATATATATCTTTTATATTTTTTTTATATTTCAATAGGGAAACCTTTTTATTTTTTGAACATTTTTCACGTTATACGGATGCATTAAATTAAATTTGTATAACATGACAAAGTATTCAAAAAATGAAAGGTTTCTTCATTGAAATATAAAAATATTATAAAAGATAAATATGCTAATCGGATGTACAACAACATGCTACACACCCGTCCTGCTCTATTAAAAAAGAGATAAAAGATTGTAGTTCTTCGCCTTTCTTAGCTACTCATTTCCAATGGCTTTTCAGCTCTTGCTGATCAACCCAATTCTATCAGGTAGCCTACTGAATTGTAGTTGAGCGCACATTAGAAGGAAACAATGTGTAATCAGTGTATGTACGAGAATTATTTGACATAGTTAGGTAAATGTTATGATCACTGTAAAATATTAAATAATAGATTATCTGTACAATACTTTTGTGTAATCTCAATTAAACATTAATGTTAATTTACTCTCTTAACAATTGATTAATCTTGCTTTGTGTCATATTACTTATACTTTTAAATGTTTCTTAACAATATGTTAATTTTCAGGAATTAAAGACGCCGGTTTCTTTGACTTCTAAACATGAGGTAGCTACATATCCATATGTCATTTCCTTTGAGGTTAAAAAATTCCTTTTCCATTTGTTATCTTCTTGCTCTGTCGATGTTCAATTACAATTTTTTGAAGCTGAAATGATAGTAGGGCTTATCATTTTGAATCTTTTGCTTCTAACTGTCATTAATTTACCGTGCGGTTTTAAGGTCCATTAGTGGATTCCTCCATTAATCAAAGTTAGCATTTTCAACAGTTCTTTCCGTGGAAACTCAGTGACATTAATGGATTGACTGGTCACAATAAGATAAAATTAGTTTATACTGGTGGTAAATATCAAGTGTTCAAATAAATCACAAGCCACATAGCAAAGTGCCTTCCAAAATATGATGCTAAATTGGCATTGGTTGTAATTAATTAGCTGTTGACAACAATTTACATGTGGTAGGAAAAACGTTCTTTACAATGATGAAGGATAATGTTGTTGATGTATAAGTGCAGCAGGCACAAACTAAAATGTTGAATTTTGGTCTCGTACTTTCTCCTTTTCATGAAGGTTCCTAGATGCTATTACTTTTCAGTTCTACCAGCAAAAATTATGGTTTCATATCTCAATAGGATTGGGGACACTATGTATTGAATATAACCCGCATTTTATAGTTCAAATTAGCTCTCTTTTTTGGTAGATAGCTAGACGCAGAGGCATCACTATCTTTCATTTAATATCAATCTAAAGCATGGTTTGATGCTTAAACAACTTGATCTGTGGTTAAATAGATAATATATTTCCCTGATGGATGTTTTATGTAATTCTCCTTCACTATATGGAAATAACAATATTTTTTAGTTTCTGTGCTTACTAAGGTGGTGATTGTATCTAATTCTATTATAGATGGCGATGGTGTTGAAGTATGTGATACTATGTGTTAGATTGTGGAGGATATTTCGGGATATTTCGGATATTTAGGATCTGAAGGATATTTTCAGATCAGGAGAATATTTAGGATCTAGAGGATATTTAGGATCTGGAGGATATTTCGGATCTAGAGGAAATTTTGGGAATTTCCATATACTTCCCTATGTCTATATTAGCTACATCGGATCCAAAAGGAGTAGGCACAACAAAATCAAGAGATTAGATCAAAGTTTATTCTAATTAGGGTTTAGGCAATCCTAATCTTCTTCAGTTCCTTTCTCCAAAAAATCAAATTTTTTTCTAGTAAATTTGATCATTGTAATCAATCTCTTTTACTCTTCTGTTGATATTAATAAAGGTTTCTCTCTCAAAGTGGATGTTCACTGACAAGACGTCGGTGGAACCACTATAAATCCCTGTGTGATTTTGTTTCTCGTTATTGCTCTATTATTTCCATTGTTTGATGATTGTGATTGGTTTGGATAAGATTGAGATTGTTCGATTGGTTGTTTTTGCTGTATTACCACGATCTCATTTTCCGCAGCATTGGGGATTTTTGGTTTAAGTGGTCGTGAATAAAAATTTCTCCACAACATTTGTTATCAGAGCATTGTGTTGGTAGATAGTTGTAGAAATGCTGGAATCAGGTTCAAATAATCCATCAACAGTTGGTCCAAGTGGTGTAGCTCCTTATGTACGTGGATCGTATGCAGCTGTTGGTTCACAATTGGTTATCGACAAGTGGAATGGCGATAATGATTTTGAAAAGTGGCAATGGAAGATGAAAGCGGTTCCGAGGCGGAGTCGGGTACATCAGGTGGTGTTTGATACACATTTATTGCCAGAGGACATCTCAGATGTGGAGAGAGAAGAAATGGAAGAGTGGGCATTCACTACACTTCAACTTGCCATGTGGAAGAATGTTATTTTCGAAATTAGTGGTAGGACGACTGCTAAAGATATTTGGAACAAGTTGGAGGAGTTGTATATGAAGAAGTTACTCACAAATTGACTGATCTTGTGGCAGAATTTCTTTACCTAAAAGATGAAGGAAGGAACTTCGCTAAAGGCGCACTTAAATGTGTTTGATGATTTGCTAATGAAGATGAAGACGGTAGATTTGAAGATTGAGGAGGAGTAGAAGACGATGATATTTTTATGTTCATTGCCTGAGCGCTATACTGGGTTCTCAAACAGTTTGATCTATGATCGAGATACAGTGACTCTAAATGATGTCAAGACGGGTCTTCTTAGTGAGGAATTGCGAGATCAGATGAAGGAGCTGAGTGATGGTAGTAGTGGTGCTGGTAATGGTTAAGGTTTATTTGCGGAGAAAGAAAAGTTAGAGAAGAAGGGAAACCGGAGGCGTTCTAAGTCTAAGAAGCCCAGTGGAAGAGGAAAATAAAAAAAAAAGAAATGGCAAGTGCTTTATATGTAAGAAACCTGGTCACTGGAAGAATGATTGTACAGACAAGGGGAAGAAGGAAGTAGCATCTTCATCAGTTGCAGCGGAGAGAGATGTTAGTGAGGGAGACATAGATGTTTTGTCGGCAGTAGCATCAGATGTTTCGGGCAGCGATTGGGTGCTTGATTTGGGGGCTTCATATCACATGATGCCTAATAGGAATTGTTTTTCTTCTTATGTTGAATGGGAAGGAAAATCAATTGTTATGGGAAATGGTGCAGTTTGCAAGTCAAAGGGCATTGGATCCGTGAAATCCGGATGTTTGACGGAGTGATTCGTACTCTCACTAATGTGCGCTATGCTCTGGGACTACGGACGTCACTTATCTCTTTGGGACAGTTGGATTCTCTAGGTTGTAAGATCCCCATTGAGAGTCATAGATTTTGGGTTTCGAAGGGTGCGCTTGTGGTTATGAAGGGTGCTAAAACTCGTGGTATCTATTTGCTTCAAGGAGTGACCGTGGAAGGTGAAACTTGTGTCAGTGTTGATAGTACTCGTGGCTTAGATGCTACACGGCTGTGGCATTTGAGATTGGGTCATGTCTCGGAGAAGAGTTTAGATGTTTTTCGTCGAAGGGAAATGATTGATGGTGAGAGTTTCAGCAAGTTGGAGTTTTGCGAGGAATGTGTCATGGGGAAGCAAACTAGAGTATCATTCGGTGAAGGAAAACATGATTCAAGAGGGATTCTTGAGTATGTGTACACGGATGTTTGGGGACCAGCGCCTATAGCTTCTTTGGGAGGAGCAAGATATTATATTTCTTTCATTGATGATTTTTCTCGGAAGGTTTGGGTGTATGTAATGAAGGCCAAGTCGGAGGCATTTGCAAGATTCAAAGAATGGAAGGCTCTTGTTGAGAATGAGAGTGGAAAGACTTTGAAGGTTCTTAGGTCCGATAATGGCGACGAATATGTTTTCGGAGAATTTCTGAATTTTTGCAAGCATCATGGTATTCAGAGGCATTTTACTACATCGGGAGATCCACAATCTAATGGAGTGGCGGAGGGAATGAACCGAACTCTACTAGAGAAAGCTCGATGCTTGAGATTGACATCGGGTTTGTCTAAGGGATTTTGGGCCGAAGCTTTGTCAACCGCGGTGCATATTATCAATCGGATTCCGTGCTCGGCTATTGATAACAAAATTCCGGAGGAAGTGTGGAAGGCGAAGAGCATTGACTTGAGTTATCTTCGTTTATTTGGCAGTCCTATTTATGTGCATAATCCGGGGAATGATAAGCTCTCACCTAGTGCTTTCAAAGGGATTTTTCTCGGTTATATGGATGGTGTCAAAGGTAATCGGATTTGGAATCCGGAAACGAAGAAGGCTATAATTTCTCGTCATGTTACTTTTGATGAGTCAGTTATGTCATCGGATGTTCCAGATTCGGTTCATGGTGAATCAAAGGAGAAGGACGTTATTCCCACTTTCGAGCCTAGAGAGAGTAGAGTTGTTGGAGGTGCTTGCGGGGTGAATTCGGTTGATGTTACATCACATAGTCCACAGGATTTGTCTAGTAGTGTTGGTGATGTGCACGAGCCTAAAGAAGATTCAGTTCAAGGTGGAGCTGAAGAAAGACCGGGTGATGGCATTGCTACTCGGGTTGGTCGTCGTGCTATAAGGCCACCCGAAAGATATGGTGATTGGAACTATCTTAGCTTTTGTGAGAATTTGGACTATGCTATTCATGCAGTCCAAGATGAGCCGATGAACCTTGATGACGTCATGGATTCGAGTGATAGCCCGAAGTGGATTTGCGCCATGGAGGAAGAGATGCAATCGTTGATGAAGAACCAGAATTTGGAGTTGGTTCCACTTCCTCAAGGAAACCGTGCTATTGGGTGCAAATGGATATATAAGGTGAGGGATGATAGAAGATACAAAGCTACACTAGTGACTAAGGGGTTTGCATAGAGGAAAGGAAAGGAGTACGATGAGATCTTCACACCGGTTGTGAGGCGTACTTCTATCCGGATATTACTTGCATTAGTTGTTATTTACGATTTGGAGTTGGAGCAACTAGATGTGAAAACCGCCTTTTTGCATGGAGACTTGGATGAAGACATCTACATTGAGCAACCGGAAGGTTTTGTTGTAGAAGGTAAGTCAGAACTAGTTTGCAAGTTGAAGAAATCACTATATGGTTTGAAGCAATCACCTGGGCAATGGTACAAGAGATTTGATCATTTCATGCTTGAAAGTGGCTTCCGTCGAAGCATCAAGGATGCTTGCGTTTACTTCAAGAGGCTAGGAAATGATTGTTGGGTGTATTTACTCCTGTATGTGGACGATATGCTCATTGCTTCTAAGGACAAGGCAGAAACCAACAAGTTGAAAGAAAAATTAAAGGCGGAGCTCGAAATGAAAGATCTTGGAGAAGCAAGGAAAATCTTGGGCATGGAAATTGAAAGAGATTGAAAGCGTTTTGAGTTGAGATTGACTCAAAAGGAGTACATTAAGAAGGTGCTTTGCCGGTTTAGCATGGAGAATGCAAAGGCGTTAAATACGCCTTTACCTTTGCATGTAAAGCTTTCGAGTAAGGGATCACCTATCGAGGAGAAAGACAAGGCTTATATGGCAAAGGTGCGATATGCTAGTGCAGTTGAAAGTTTGATGTATGCCATGGTGTGTACAAGACCCGATATTGCAAATGCCGTCGGGGTGGTTAGTCGGTATATGGCTAATCCGGGGAAATCGCATTGGGAAGCTGTGAAGGCTATATTGAGATACTTGAAAGGCACAACATCTCATGGTCTTGTTTTTGGTGGTAGTGATGGATTGAATTGCAAGTTAGTTGGTTATTGTGACTCGAACTACGCCGGTGATAGGGATCAGAGGAAATCAACTTCTGGGTATGTCTTCACACTTGGTGGTACAACCATTAGTTGGAGATCAAGATTGCAAACCGTAGTTGCTTAATCCACTACGGAGGCGGAGTTGATAGCCGCTGTGGATGCGGCAAATGAGGCACTCTATTTGAAGCGACTATTGTGTGACTTGGGTTTCGAACATGAGAGTATCGATGTTCGATGTGATAGCCAAAGTGTTATACATTTGGCAGAGAATTTGGCATTTAGCTCATGAACGAAGCATATTGAAGTGATAGAGTCATTTCTAGTAGCCATGGACGAAGACAAGCAAGTATGCCTTCAGAAAGTGCACACAAAGGATAACACAGCAGACATGTTCACTAAGGCATTACCGATTGGAAAGTTCGAGCATTACTCGAACTTAATTCGCTTGGAGAGATGCTAGGTGCCACGTGGTGGCACAGTTGAGAGGGAAACTTGGATGTAGAAGAGTATTGGTGAGAGGTTGGTGTTCTGTCTTCATGGTAAGTACTCTTTTTCACTCCCGAGTACATTGTCTTTTGGTGAGACTGGTTTAGAAGATTGGATGTTTCAACACTTCATTGACGAGTGGGGGCTATGCCTGAACTCGTTAGTGAAGTGCAATGGGCGGTGGCTATGCCGGAGTTAATTGTGGAAACATTCAAGCTTTCTTGATTGAAGATAGAAGGAAATGCTTGGGTGCATTGAAGTTTGTGATGTAGATGGATATAGCATCGAGGTGGAGTGTTAAAGTATGCGATACTATGTGTTAGATTGTGGAGGATATTTCGGGATATTTCGGATATTTAGGATCTGAAGGATATTTTCAGATCAGGAGAATATTTAGGATCTGGAGGATATTTAGGATCTGTCGGATATTTCGGATCTAGAGGAAACTTTGGGAATTTCCATATACTTCCCTATGTCTATATAAGCTACATCGGATCCAAAAGGAGTAGGTACAACAAAATCAAGAGATTAGATCAAGGTTTATTCTAATTAGGGTTTAGGCAATCCTAATCTTCTTCAATTCCTTTCTCCACAAAATCAATTTTTTTCTAGTAAATTTGATCATTGTAATCAATCTCTTGTACTCTTCTATTGATATTAATAAAGGTTTCTCTCTCAAAGTGGACGTACACTGATAAGACGTCGGTGGAACCACTATAAATCCCTGTGTGATTTAGTTTCTCGTTATTGCTCTATTATTTCCATTGTTTGGTGATTGTGATTAGCTTGGATAAGATTGAGATTGTTCGACTGGTTGTTTTTGCATTATTACCACTGTAACAACCCGAAAATCTGGGCCAGTTTAAAATTTTTATTTTGGCAATTTTGGCGAATTTTGATTATTTAAAATGAATTATTTTAAATAATATCGACGAGAAATTTATTTTGAATATAATTCGAACGTATATATTATATACGCCGTCGTTAGAATATAAATATTTATATATATATATAATTATAAATAGAATTGAAAATGGCGCGGTAGTTCGATAATTCGATTTCAAACTTCAATTGAGCATACCGGGTGCAAACCAATCCGGATTTTAGTGAAACCAAAAACATTAGGATCTAATTGATAATATCTTTCCAACGAATCCGAAAAATCGAAATTTCATAGCGGGAATCAAAAGATTTGTCCAGTTGAAAATTCTGAATAGTCGCTATGGAATTCAGGCCCTTAAGAATGGACATTTTGCAAATGACCTCGGATTTCGACGAAACCAGTTTTGTTGGATCCGCAGTGTCAAGTTATTGCTAGATTCCAAATTTCATAATTTTTCGAATCAATATATGAGCGTGGCAAGGGAAAACGCTTTTGACCAGTTTCAGTTGATTTTAATCGACTGGAAAATGGCCATTTTTCAAACGGTCTCAGAATTCGACGAAATTAGTTTTGTTAGGACCGTATCGTCAATACGAAGCTAGAAAATATTTTTCGAGAATTTTTCTAGTTAGTATGTGACCCCGGTAATTTGAAATGTACGTTTAAAATTCAATATAATGATTTAAATGTAAATTCAACGGAAACTGATTGCAACTATCGAATCAACCTACGATACATATCCCATTGTGTTCGGAATGGGGGTAAAATGCTATGGGCGACAGGCGGTGGGCCTCGTTTAGAGGTCGAAAATAAAAGTTGCTTTTTAATGATAAATATTATAATAATAATAATAATAATAAATATAACCCTCTCCTCCCTATAACCTTTGGCCCCCCGATTTCAGTTAGCAGAAGACAAGGAAAAAAAAAGAAAAGCCCTAAATCGCCCGTCGTCCCCCCTAACCAGTCGTCGCGCCTCCTCCGACGAACTTTCCCCCATCTCCGACGAGCATCGACGAAGAACCCCCCCCCCCTCCCCTCAGCATCTCGACCGTCGTTTCCCTCCCCGTCTGAAGATCGACAGACCTCGAAACCCAAACCTGAGCAAACCCTAGCGCCGCCAGTTCCAACGCAACCACCCCGCCCTGG
This sequence comes from Allium sativum, assembly GCA_030737875.1. Lineage (NCBI taxonomy): Eukaryota > Viridiplantae > Streptophyta > Magnoliopsida > Asparagales > Amaryllidaceae > Allium > Allium sativum. Next base: position 444,394,660 of record CM060926.1, read on the forward strand.
ACCACCGTAGACCGCCACCGCTGGAAGCCCAGAGCACCCCTCCGACGAAGAACACCCCCCCCTCCGTTCACTGTAAGTTCTGTTTTTTTTTATTTATTATTATTTATTTTCATTTAACTGAATTTTTATAATGATTTTAAAAACTGAGAATTTTAATTAGTCGAAGTTTAGATTTTTAAATTGGTTAAAAATGAGATTTTTATATGAAAAATAAAAACTTTATTTTTATAAAGGCGAAAACTTTATTTTTTATAAAGGCGAAATCTTTATTTTTATAAAGGCGAAAACTTTATTTTTATAAAGGCGAAAACTTTATTTTTATAAAGGCGAAAACTTTATTTCTATAAAGGCGAAAACTTTATTTTTATAAAGGCGAAAACTTTATTTTTATAAAGGCGAAAACTTTATTTTTTATAAAGGCGAAAACTTTATTTTTATAAAGGCGAAAACTTTATTTTTATAAAGGCGAAAACTTTATTTTTATAAAGGCGAAAACTTTATTTTTATAAAGGCGAAAACTTCGTATTTGAAAAGGCGAAATCTATATTTTTGAAAAGGAATTTTTATCTATATGGCATCGGAATAAAAATATGATTTTTATATATTGAACTTCGGAATAAAACTATGATTTTTATATATTGAACTTCGAAATAAAAATATGATTTTTATATATTGAACTTCGAAATAAAAATATGATTTTTATATATTGAACTTCGGAGTAAAAATATGATTTTTATATATTGAACTTCGGAATAAAAATATGATTTTTATATATTGAATAGCGAAGTAAAAATTCGATTTTTACATAGGTAGTGAAAGCGGGCAACGAAGGTAACAAAAAGGCGAAACGACGAAGACTTCTGCAAATGAAGAGCCGTGGAGCTAGGATAGCTATCGGTGAGAATTTCTCACCTTTCAAATTATTTTTCTAGTTATATATATACTAGGATGCAGACGGTGCTTAGCAGCACCCGACACCCGTCATCCACAGACCATGGATGGCTTGTTTGTTAAATTGTTTGGTTGTGTAGTTGGTTAGATTATTTGATTGAAATTTGAATTGTTTGGTGAAATGAAATTGATTTGATTGATGTGTGAATGGCGTGGGCCTTCACTAGACCGGGGATAAGGCTAGGCCTTGTCCCGTTTCTAGTATCGTGCCGTTATGCCGCCGAAATTTTCTAAAATATGTTAGAAAATAAAAATATCATTTTATTGAATAAATGTACCGAATAGAATATTCATAGGTTGAATAAAATAGTTTGATCGTTAAAAATATAATTTTTAACGTGAATGTGAATAAATAAATATTCATTTACAAACCGGACGGTTTGTTTATGTACACTGATTTGACTGACATTGATTGGGACGATAAATTTTACACATCGCCCAACTGCAAAAATAAAATCTGTGTTTGATTGTTTAAAACCCCACACGGGTGTTGGGATGAAATATGAAGTTCACTCATCCTGATTGATTTAATATGTCGATCGATTGATTGACAGGTTGTTATAAGCGTTAGATGTCTATATTTGATGCTTATACAGTGTAGTGCACTTTGGTTGATGGTTGATTATCTATCGTTGCTATTATATGCGTGTGATGTATGAAAATCCATATAATTAATTTAATATGGTGACTGATTGGGCCTCATTCCAATTTAGAAAATAACGAATATTATAATATAAAATAAAGGTTCATGTGTTGACAGTACTCATCCATTTAGATTGGTCATGTGTTGAACGAAATATTTTAGTAATAAAATTTACATCTTTATCAATGTAAAATAAAGGTTCATGTGTTGACAGTACTCATCCATTGAGATTGGTCATGTGTTGAACGAAATATTTTAGTAATAAAATTTACATCTTTATCAATATAAAATAAAGGTTCATGTGTTGACAGTACTCATCCATTGAGATTGGTCATGTGTTGAACGAAATATTTTGATAATAACAACTATTTTGAAAAAGAAATATTTGAAATAGAATATTTGAAAATAGAAATTTATGAAGCCGTGTTGATTAGATTGACGCCATTTTGACGTGAACGATATTTATATCGATTTTATTCATTTTGAAATGAATTGAATTGAAAACGATTTTGAAATGAATTGAATTGAAAACGATTTCGAAACGAATTGAATTGAAAACGATTTCGAAACGAATTGAATTGAAAACGATTTCGAAATGAATTGAATTGAAAACGATTTCGAAATGAATTGAATTGAAAACGATTTCGAAATGAAATGAACTGAAAACGAATTCAAATTGAATTGAAAGCGAATTGAAATGAATTCAAATTGAATTGAAATTTGAATTGAAAAGAAATGAATTTTAAAACGAATTTATAAAGAAGAATTCAATTTTGATTTGAATTGAAATGGAAGTTGAAATTGCTTTTGAAACGAATTTTAAAACTATTTATATAATGCGTTTTAAATAGAAATCGACGAAATATATATTATATATATTATATATATAATATAATGGCCTGAATAGAACGCGCCGCGCCGCGGCAGTTCGTGAATTTCGACCATTTATTTCAAACGGACATTACGGGAGATTGGACCGTCGGATTCTCCTAAAAACGGAACCGTTGGGTTCGTATCGAAAAGAGCTTTCTAACGAATATTAGAAATTTGAAATCTAACGGTTGGATTTGGAATTATGTCCAAATCAAATTCGAAAAAGGTCGCTGTAAGTGCAGTTCGATGGCCATTGATGGAAATCGACTGTACGGACCTTGATAAAATTATTAAAAATAGTAATAATTTATGTAAAATCATAAGAAATGATTTAGAAAGAATTGGGATGAAAAACTCCATATTTGAAAAGATAAAATAGATTTTTATCGAAATGAACTAGTTCTGAACTAGAAATATAATTCTATTTATTTTTAAATAAATAAATTGGATTTGAAATGGTTTTGAAAATGACCAGAATTTCCAATGATTGCATTGGAGTGGATTTGAATCGAAATTGTCTTTGGAATATTTCGATGTTGGAATTCGGGATTATATAGACGTTGTTATGGAAATTTGAAAGATATATATATATATATATATATTTATATCGTTATTTCCAATACGACATTTGTTAATCGTAGAATTTGATATTGAATATAAGCCGGGATATTTTCTATTCAGAGCCTTGTATTTAATATCAAATGTGATTTGGGTTTGTCGTGAATGGTGTCTTCATTAACACTGTTCTTGAACCCAATTGAGAAAAGATTAAATCTTTTTATTTAGATTTAATGAAGTGTACCAATTAAATAATATTTAATTGGAATTGAATTGATATTGATTTTTGGGTTTATCGTGAACAGTGTTTTAAATAACACTCGTTCTTTAACCCGATAATTAATGGAATGTGATTTTGGGTTTATCGTGAACCGTGTTTTAAATGACACTGATTCTTTAACCCAGTCGAAAATTAAAACTAAGTGGAGTTTTAATGAATCTTTAATTAGATTGAAATGATCGAAAATGGAGTATCACCAGTTTTGCTCCAGGCGATAGTTAAATCTTTAATTAGATTTGAACGTGAAATGGTAATTGAATTTACCGATAACACTGTGGTGTTAGATATGAAGTATTACCAGTTTTACTTCATGGGATGAATAGGTTGGGATTGGGAAATTAAAATAAATGATTACTTCGATAAGGTTCGCTAATCCCGACTAGTTTGAATTGAGATTCAAAAATAGAATAAAGAATAAATTCAAGGAATTTATCTTGGATAAAATTAATGGGAACCTTTCCCTATGAATGTGAAATTTAGAAACTAACTGTCGGTTAGCCAAGTAGAATGGTTTTCTGGATATTGATCTGATGTTGGTTTTGGCCTTCGGGGTTAATATTTGGGAAATTATTCTCTTAATTAATTTACGGTTAGTGACTGATGAATTGGAATGAGGCGTATGTTGTGTTTGTGTAACACTTATTTAAAATATACGCGAGTTATTTGGAAAGACCGGGTTTATCCCATTCTGAATAACTGATACGACGATAAGTCGAAGATGAAGACGGTGGTCGAAGACCAGAAGTCTTCACGTCGTTTGGGTAATTACTGATGATCTTGATTGGGCTGTACACCCAAGAAGATGGAAACAGTTAGTGATCGTCCAGACGTACTTGGAGATCGATGGATATGCGGGGTACTAGGTGCCTCCGGTTTCGTTCAGACCCAGAACGGACTTGTAAATGGACTGTGTGTCTGACATTGGATTTTAGTCCGTGTGATTGATCTCAATTAAATATATATCTGTTTGGCGGCGGAGAATTTATTCTCTTGCTTAACGCCCTTATCTGTGACGTAAGAGCTCAGGGGTTATATATTGATGGATATCAATCGCATGGAGTGAATTGCCTGTGTGGCATGCTTAAGTGGCAAATGATCAAGGCTTCTGTTGAAAAGCAAAGTCTTGTGGTTGATGATCGAAGCACGACCTTTGTGGCGTAGCTTTGTGTAACGTTGATTCGTGAGTGTCACACCCGGTATGAATCAAAAACAGGAGACGGACCTCAGGGAGGGCATGCGTTTCTTTCTAGTTAAGAGTGGCGTCAGTGCTTGAACTGGCTGACGAGTTTGACTCATGTGGATGTTGCTTATTATTACTTGCTGAAAAGCGAGGCGCCTCGTGATATCGGTTTCGGCCGATGCTTCTGGTCGGCTGACAGGCCAGGCTTACGCCCCAAAGGGCGGGGAAACGTAGTGTTCAGGCATAATAATCCACATCGGTGGACCGGCCCTGACGATCTAAAGGGTCGATGCGCTCTGACCCTGTGGCTCGGGCTAGAGAGTCACAAATCGGTAGAGGATCTTGCCCCTAGCCTCGGTTCATACCATAAATGATAACCCAACTTCCAATACGACGTCTTGCGGTTTTGATTGTAAACTTATATATGGCGACATAGTGTTATGGGGCATTCATGCCGCCTATGATTGATACTTATGATTTGAAGTTGTTTTATACACTATGCACATATAGTAGTATCAAATGATTTGTTTTAAACGTACTAAGCATGTTTGGCTATTATAAGGGAAAACCCTATCCTCGGCTGCGTTGCATTGTGTGATGGGACCTGGGTCTTATAATAGCTTCATTTTTAGAAAAGCATTGCGCTGTTTACTTATATGCACTGGTATTCTTGGGAGGAAACCCGTTCCGTGTTATACGGCGTGGTCCCTTGATTTACCTAACTTTAAAAATAAAGATTAACTGTTTTAGTTCTCACACCAGTCACATGACTGACCTGGAGTTTATTGTTTTAACCTAAACTCTGGGTGCCCTTATTTTGACACGGGCAGCTAGTAGTTTTGGTTTTGCAGATTTATATTCACAGGATCCTGGTTTACAGCTGGAATGATATCCGGAAAGCTTTGTATCCGTATATCTCATTCTAGTTGTGTATTGTATTATTTTCCGCTGCTATGTATTTAAATGTAATTTAAATCTCTGATATTTCTGTGTAATATTCATTTATACTCTGTATATTCTTGTAATCTGATGCATTGTTGTAATATACAATGAAATGTTCTTCTGTATGTGTCCGGTTGTGGCTTGTTCTCGAACTATCCGACGCTTTCCTTTACGGGGAAGTTGCGGGTTTTCACAACCACGATCTCGTTTTCCGCGGCGTTGGGGATTTTTTGTTTAAGCCGTCTTGAATCAAAATTTCACCACAACAGATGGTCCGGAGAAGGTATTCTTCCCCATAGTTAATGATTCATATGGAGTCATGCTTGGAATAATTGTCATAAGAGCGTCCAACCATAATATTACTTCTTCCCTCAGAACAAATTCAAGAGAAATGTTGGTCGGTTCTCTTGATTCTGCTTCATATCATAATTATGATTTTGTATTCAGACTTACTCAGTATATAGAAAGTAACAGCTAATAATTTTTCTAGATGATTATTGAATTATGTAGATTCTTTGCATGTGTATCTAAATTGATTATTCTTAGGCAATTTTTATTCGTAAATCCTTATTAATACACGTAGAAAGGATAGTTTTACAAGCACATACAAGTTACAGTTGTCATACTTTCAATCCTATGCATACCCTGGACTAAAATATAGACTTTCCACTATAGACAACCATGTTTCCAGACTCTGTATTAGGTTTATATATATATATATATATATATATATATATATATATATATATATATATCCCTTCATTTTCTTATTTATCTACGGAAAATAATGTATCACATATGTTGATATGCAGGGTAGCCTATATGTATAGAATTTCTCTGTTCCACAGAGTACTTTCTACAACTTCGTGAACTATTTTATTTTCAATCATTTGCAAATAAGATCATTTTTATTTTATGTCAGCAGTGATTTGCGGAAACAAAAGCGAATGTTGTAAAAATGTTGGAGGTCGAGACCTAGGTGGAAGTTCTATCTCTTCTACAGTGATATTCTATGTCAAATGGATTTAAAAGGTAAATTTTCTAAGATAAGATAAATGTTGAATGCCAACTGTTGGCGATTGTTTATGCAAATGTGGCTATATGTCATAGATCTTCCAACTTGAGTTCAAATCTCTTTTGATAATCACTTTTCATGCTTTATTTTGTTCTATTTCAAAACATATAATACCATGTTTTTTGAACTATCAACATGCATTTACTTTTGTTTATACAAAATTTAATAGAACATATATAAACCTGAATTTACCTATACACAATTGATCTATAAGAAATGTTAAACAATCTTGGGGGAATGTAGATTTTGATTCGTATTGTTTTTACCATTGGATAAGGAAACAAATGACTTAATTTAGTCACTGTTGTTTGCTGATATTATGTTGTTTTGCTATTAGATTTTGACAATCCATAGACAAGCTAATCATGTTTATTATATTCTATAATTAGTGCATTCTACCGTTATAATCAATAAACTAGCAATTACTTGGCCCTTTTGAGATTACTTCATTTACAACATCATAATTAAAAGTTGGTATTTTTGAACATATTCAATGGTATGACATCTCTTCGCTTTTAGGATCACTATTGCTGTGATTTTCATCACATTTCAAGATTTTCCCTAAATTAGACAATTAAAAATTTTCCTATCTGCATTCATAATTGTGTAGCTACAGTATTCTAGGTGTAAGTTCACATATTCCTATACTTGGGTTGGTTTGCTATTGCAGTCCTATAATAGAAGAGTTTTAATTATCATGAAATAACAGATATATTTGAGCTTGACTTAATGCAAGAAGCACTTTAAGTTGTTTTTTTCCTGATTTGATGATTAGATGGATATGTTTCTATTGCACAAGCATAATTCAGTTCCTTTATAAATTAAATCTGTGGAATGATTTTATTTTTACAGTTCGCTTGATACAAAGAATGTGCAAGATTTAAGTATGAACAACGAAAAAGCTATTTTTGGTTAATGTTGAAAAGGGTCAGGTAGCATAAAAGAGCGCTTGGAATAAGGTAAAGAAGAAATTAGGAAAAAGGAAAAAAGAAGAAAAAAATGTATAAAAATGAGCCGAGCATATTGCGTGACAAATAAAATCGAATGCAATATATTTCATGTTTATATTTATGTGTTGAAGATTATATCATAGTATACCATGAAGTTTTCTATAATTATTATAAGGTAATTTGTCTCTAGATCTGGTCTTTATGCAGCTTTCCAACTTAAAATCTATAGGAACTGATGTATGTTTAGAAATAACAGTTTGTTGCATATTCCACTAGGAACTAATCCATGACCATGTGCATGCACACACGCATAGGTATATCTAAATATATTGAACGCTACCTTAAGCTTAAGACGCAAATAACTAACGGTTTAAATAACCAATGGTTGATTATTTACAGAACCAGAATGATGTACGAGAAGCCTTCTATGAATCAAAAAAAATACCTTATTTACAGTTTTGATTTTGTGTTCTGTTAATAGGAATGTTAAAACGTCATATAAATGTTCCAATTTATCAACTGTTTATAATTTTCATGTGCAGAAATTTGCATCCAAATTTGTGTTTTCATGCTTCTTGGATGGTGATGATAAAGATGTCATGAAACTAATCAGAGGTGTCAAGAAATTTGAATGGTCCTAGGTTGCAACAAAATTGAGCTTAGAAATGTATATTTACATATATATGAGAAGTTGAGATATATATTTTTGTACTTGATCACTGACTCTGTTTAATATAATTTCATTTTACTGCAATGTTTAATGTGCTTTACATATATAGAAACACATAGCAAGAGTTTGTTCATGTTGGTTTCTAGCAAGAAAATATTCCATAGCTTCAGGTTTCATATGCATGTGATTTGTGTAAAACTGACGATTCTTTTTTTCACAATGAAATGTTAGTTTTTTCGTTTTTAGTAAAAAAAGTGTCAATCATTTCAAATCAGGAGCTGTATTATTTACTGCTTAGTTCTTACTACTATTCCAATTTTTTATTTTTGTTAGGCTAAAATGCACTAAAATATGTTGTTGGCGTTGGTACTCATATTCAAAGCCTTCCGTTAAAAACAGTTGCTAGGATAACAGGAGTACAAGAGCACTTTCAAAGCTCACCTGATTCCTTAACATTCCTATAAATGAATAGATATATAAGAAAATCTTAAAATAAGACAGGGACAAAAATCATACCGTATCTGCTTGGAAACAAAGTATCACTACTCATTTCTTTTTGCATGAATTCAAGTGTAACATCCCAATGTTTTTTCAATAATTTAAAATATTAAATTTAATATATTTAGGCAAAATTGTTTTAAGTATTAAAATTAATAATTTATGTCGTACATTTATAATGTATGAACTAAAATTTAAATTCATAAATATTGAAATTTGTTCACAATGAACATTAATTGATTTATAATTTTACCATGAATTTTTGTTTCGATTTGAACTGAATTTATAAACCTTTGAATTTAACTTATTGGCCAATAAACGAAAAATGAACATTTTATTATATTTATGAACTGGTTAAATTTGTCAATTTATAAATAATCTCAGAATTCGAATTAATTATTTTTTTAGATCTAGAGTTATAAATTATTGTACGATCTAAAATTTCGTAGAAGTCAGAATTATAGTTTGATCATAAGAAATTAAAACTCATGTAAATTTATATGTACAATTCGGTTAAATAATCAAATTTTAAAAGAAAATTACTATAGACTTTGGAATTGGGCCTTGAAACCTATTCCATTGCATTCAAGGCGTCAAAACCTATTGTTAGGTAGTAAGCGGACCTAATTTGGACTCAGTCCAGTTTTCGGTTTTAAAACATGTTAAATGATGAATTTAATATTAAAAATAATATTTTCAGAAACCTTGATTTTTTGGCTGTCGCCGTTTTCATTTCGATGGCCTAAAACATCAGATCTTCTCGTATTAATTTCTTCAAATCTAATCAATGAAATTCAATGATTTCTAAAATAAAACCGTAGAGGAAAGTGAGCTCTACAAATCCATACGGATGATCGAAGTTAATTGTATCTAGAATTGCCAGAATTTAACAGTGAAGTCAATGTGTTACCTTGGCTTTCGATGGTGACTGGGGCCCACTGAGGATGCCGCGAGTTGATCGGAGGTGGTCCTCGAGGTGACACGCATTGTGGTAATTTTGGATCGGCGAATCGGAGCTGGAAATTCCGTGCTTGATTTCTTAAGTTGAGCGGATTAGGTTTTCCTGTAATCAGACATGATGGGGATGGAGAAAGGGGAGTGCTGACGTGGCGGCATGTGATTTGGTGAAGAGTTTTTTTATTAATGTTTAATAATTTGAATTTCAAATGGTAAAACATGTATAACTTTTACATGCGAATTCAGATTAACGCGCGGTTAGTTGTGTTGGGGTCGTATCAAAATTCCGGACAACATGGAGCTGTTCTAGACTGATTTTGAAACTGTTGATTTTTGGGATAAAAATTTGGATTTCTATCTCGTTTGAAACCAAGTTGAGTGATTAAACCCACTCACATCTAACTAAAATATTTGATTGTTAGTTAAATTAAATACATATCAAGATATGATTGTATTGTTTGCTGTTTGATTGTTTAAATTGCATATTTATGTAAAATCTACATAGACTGTATAATTTAATTTAACTTTTATATAAATTGTACTGTTAGAGATAAAATTCTAGTTTTAAAAATAATTATAAAAAAAGAACCTCATACCTGATGACAAGTAACTGATATTATTGAACTGCTTAAATGTGTTGATTTTGATGAATGCCTTCAATTTATATATTTAATGTACTGATATGAAATTCATCTTGTTATCGATATTGTTTATATATGTTATTGATTTCCACTGATTAATCCCAACCATTACCCTAGATGTTATGGGTATCAAACAAACCCCGGGATCAATCAATAAAATGAATTAAGAAGGTAGGTTGAAATGATAAATACCTATGACACTGATTTGGATTTAAATGATATATATCCTTTCCCAAAATACTAAAATTAAATTTTAAGCATTACTTGGCCATAAGATAGGAAATTATATACGGACACCGGTTGGTTAAATAAAAAAAATTAATCTTGAATTTCGGAATATTATTTTAAAGACAAAATAAATGACATTATTAATCAATTTTCTTTAAATTTGGACTTTGAGCTTTGAAATTAAAATTTTCAATTTTAATAGAATTCATAAATGTGGATAACTGAAATTAAACTGAATTGAATATGAACTAAATTTATCAAAATTGAATTGTTTATCCATCTTTGATATTACTTTATATTAACCTGATTTATAATAATAATTAAACTGTGAACTCGAGATTTTTATAAACAAATAATTCAAAGTGAGAATTATAATTGAAATTTAATTATTAAATCGAATTGTTTGAAATCGAATTGTTGAATTGAATTGAAATATAAACGGGAAGTCAAATACTTTTGAGTTAGGCCATCAAAATTTAGTCAATTGATTTGAATCTGAAATATGATTTGGTATTTGGTTAAATTTTGAAGATATGATTCTAATTCCAACTATAATATTTTTAGACCATTTTATAAACAATTTTATTTTATAATAATATTTTTCTTTATAAATAATTTACCTTATTACTATTTTTTAAATTAACTATATTAATATTTAACTATTTATTTTATAAACTATTTTAACATTTTACCTATAGATTTTACTAAATCTGAAATTCTATTTTGAATACAAATTATTTATTTTCAAACTATTTAAATTATATATCTAAACTATTTTAAAAAATATATTTTTAACTATTTTAATATTCAAATTATTTTAAACTCGGAATTGTTTCAAGATTTTAAATTAGTTTAAATGTAGATTTTATGATGAATAATATTCTCACTTGAATATTGAAATGATTTTTATGAAAATCTGATATTTTGATATGAAGTACGAACCCCTTTATGTAAAAGAGATGACCGGTGTGAAAAATGTAAACGATTGGTTGTTAAGGAGACATGGATCGGATATTGTCATACTCTCTGCCATTACCGAAAACCACTTTAACAACTGTGTACACGGTGGAGTTCCAGAACGAAGTAGGTTGATTTGGAGGAGATTACTGGATTTGAAGAAAGAGAACGATAATGGATATCCTTGACCTTTGGGTCATAATTAAAATGACTAATACAGGGCTATACCGTGACCAAATGGGGTTAGCTACCTCCATCGGCGACACTTCTTACTTTATTACTATAGTCCCTCGGTTTGATTGATTTGATTTTATGTGCATCCGTGATTTCGGAGTGTTGTCTGAGGTAGGCAGTAGTCGCAGCTATGCGTTACCACCAGTCTGGGCGTGCAACTAGTATATTCATACTCTGGGCATTCCTCGTGTGCCTTGTCATATTATCCTGATCGAGCCCCCTATGATTTTAATTTAACATTGTCGTATCACGGCGCATCCCTATCCGCCGATGTACTGGTGTGTTATATGCAAACTGTACGACAATGGTATAAACGGTGTAAGGGTAATAATGGTAACCCCGCTTACACTATTTTAATATTTTATATTTAACCATAGACACTATTATAATAGCGTATTATATTATATAGTACCTAGTTTAACGGATCCTTAGGAGATAGAAATTCCCGTAATATCTCTTAAGTTATTGCACTAATAATATTGCATGAATTTGATTTAACTAATATGAGAATATTTTAGTTCTAATTCGAGTGTTTTTGTCTTTTCATTTATGCTCGGGTTAGCCTGAGTTTCCATTTATTGAAGATACCATTATGGAGATGAAGATGGAGCTTAAATGACGTATTTATTACCATTTATTCCGCCACAAATATTGGTATATTTATTATAGTTAACTATGATAATTGTTGTAAAATAAAATCAAATTATGTTTTAACAGCTTCATGAACTGTTACTTAAATATTATATTTTGTCCTTCCGCTGTAAGATTTTGTGTCTGTTTTTCATCTTCTCTTCTCTTTTTTCTTATATAAATCCCAATAACTATCCGTATTTTGATTTGTTTAAGTTTACAATTGAGGATCATTGTTAATTTGAACGGTCAAAATTCTCGGATTTTACATCATGGATCTCAGAATGACATTAATACTCGTTTCCATATCATTAAAAACTAAAAAAATGTGGTTGTCTTTCTATCGACAAATGGTTAGTTATAACAACCCAGAATTTCTAAACCAATTTAAAATTTTTATTTTAGCTATTTTAATGGGTTTGGAATATTTAAAATGATTTATTTTAAATAATAACGACTAAAAATTTATTTAAATCTAAGTTAGAACATATAAATTCTAAATTTAATTAAAATGAACTAGAAATGGTGATGTAGTTTGAAAATTCGATTTCTAATTTCAATTGATTGTACAGAATTCAAAATAAATCAGAATTGGACGAAACAAGAAATGTTAGATTCTGTTTAAAAATATCTTTCTAACAAATATAAGAAACTGATATTTCACTTTATAAATTGTAAGTTATGTCCAATTTAAAATTTAAAATAGTCGCTATAGAATTTATATTTTTTTTAATATTATATATAAAGCCCTTGAAAATAGCCATTTTGCAAACGACCTCCGTTTTCAATGAAACCACTTTTGTTCAATCCGGAACGTCAAATTATTGCTAGGTTTAAAATTTCATAATTTTTGGAATTAATATGTGAGCGTGGTAAATTTAAACGCATTTGGTAAATTCAGTTTAAATTTAATCGACTAGAAAAAGACCATTTTTCAAACGGCCTCCAAATTAGATGAAATTAGTTTTCTTAGGACTGTGTCATCAAAACATAGCAAGATTTCAATATTCGTAATTTTTTGGAGTCAGTATGTGGCCCCGGTAAATAAAAATATACGTTCAAATTCAATATTGATCGTTATATTAAATTATATTCTAACTTTGACGAAAAATTATTAAAATAGTTGAATCATCTTATGAAACATATACCATTGTGTCCGGAATAGGGGTATTTAGTTAAGGGCAACATTTGCTGGGTTCGATTTAGAGTTCGGGAATTAAACAAGATATTTTCGAATTAAAATATTATTAAATATAAAATGGTATAAGTGCCGCTAAATTAAAACTCTAGCCCATCATAACCGACCGTCGTCAGTTTTGTTTCGAAGGCCAAGAAGCTCCAGATTTCCTCCTATAAAATCTCCCAATATAATTTGAATTTAATCCCACTTTCAAAACAAAAAACCTAGATCTAAGTGTGGCCTTCATGTTGATACAGATATAATTGGGAAACGCTTCCTTTGGTGACCGGAATTGACTCCCAAAGCCATGACTTTCGAACCATATTTTGGGGACGCTGGGTGGTGCGAGTTTCGAGGTGGGGCAGGCGATGGGTGGCGTGGTGGAGGGCTTCACGGCGGTGGTCACAAATCGGAGTCTCGGCGCTTGGATGAGGTGTGGCAACACAGTCTTTTTACACGACAATGGGTTTCCTTAGTTCGACGAAGAAGAACGATTAAAGGGGAAATGTTAATTAACGCCTTGATTAATTTCAATTATTTTTGTAATTAATTAATGTAATTAAACTTTAAAACTCCATACCTTTTGCATACCAAAACAGAATCACATGAAATGACTTACATTGGACTCGTGTTGACTATATCTACACAATGGAACTGTCTAGAGCAGAAACGGAGCAAATTAGGATTTGAGGCAAATTCAAATACAAACAGAAATAAAATCATCACTTAAAGAACGACGAAGAGGAAACGAATGTGAGAACTCCTATTCACTCAATACTTTATCATGTAGTTATTTTTGGAGTTCAATACACTAACTCCCACAAATCACATATTATTGTAAGCGATGTATGGATATTAGTGACACTCGCATTTCGTACTCGGCGAATGGCCAATTGTGGTGCCGTAAATGGCATTGGGTTGTTGAGTATTTATTTGTATGGATGATTTGGTGATTTTTGTATTGTGATTGTGATGATTAACATATTAAAATAATGTTAATATTATTGTAGTAGTTGAAATTAAAATTATAAATATCCATTTATAATTTAAATAGTAAAATTGGATTAAATATCCATTTGCAAGTTGGATGACTTGTTAATGTACACCAATTTAAGTGATATTGATTGGGATGATAATTTTTACACATCGCCCAAGTGCACAAAAAATAATCAATTTTTGTTGGATGAAAACCCCACACGAGTATTGGGATGATACACTAATCCCAATATTTAGTTGTATATCAATCGATAGGTTGACAGGCTGTGATGAGCATTATTTATTTATTTTAATGCTTATGCAGTTGTAACTTGCACTCTAAATGATTTTTGAGTGGTTAATGATTATTTATCATTATTATTGTGTAATGACCCTTTTTACGGATAATAAATAATTTATTTAATTATTTAATAATGGTTTGGTAATATAAAATGGTTATTTAATTAAATAATTTTGAATATTTATTTAATATATATAATAGAATGATATATTTAATTCCGAAATACTCAGAAATAGTGAATTGACAATACTGGGTGAATTGGACAATTTAAAATATATAATTCAGTTTAAAATCGAATTATATTAACGAATTTATTTATAAATTTCAGTTGAACGTATAATTTATATTATAATTATAATCGAGCTCGAAATGGCACGGCAGTTCGTAATTTGGCAATTCGAACTTTAAATGAATATACATAATCCGTTTTAAGCCGGATATCTATGAAACAAGAAATGTTCGGAGCTGGTGAAGTATATTTTTCTAATGAAAGAGAAAAATCGAGATTTTGTCATATAGATTGTGAGTTGTGTCCAAATCAAATTTTTGAAAAGTCGCTATGGAAATCCTTTATAATTTATAACGTTTTATTTATATTATAAATGGATTTTTCAATATAAATTGAGTACTGATTTAATTTGGGTTTGAAATATCGAGTTATAAATTCATATAGGAATATTTGGGAGCTATATTATAGTCTATGTGAATATATATATATTTGATAATATTTTTTCATAAATATTTAATTTAATTATTTTTAAATATATTAATATTTAAATGGGTTTATTTAGAGCTTTAAAAATAGCCAGTTTTGCAAACGAACTCCGTTTTCAACGAAATTAATTCTGTTAGATCCGGAATATTAAATTATTATTATATTTCAATTTCCATGATTTTTGGAGTTAGTATGTGGCCATACGGAATTTTAATGTGAAAAACATTCGATAATTTAACTTTAAAAATACGTTGTGTGAGCAAACCGACTCAGAATTTGATGAAACCAGTTTCATTGGTTCCGTAATGTCGAACTGTAGCTGCATGTCCATTTTTGTGATTTTTGGATATAATGTGTGATCATAGGAATTTTTAAATGGTAAATGTACACAATGATTGATTGAAATAAATTAAATAATCGAATATAAAAATAATATACCTACTCTATAAATACCTTAACGCTAATACCTTAACCCTACCTTTTCCATTCCACAGTCAATGTATTTTCCACCGCCATATTTTCTTACTCTAAGCCAAACGAGACTTCCTAAAATCATCAAAATTCATATAAAATCCTGTAAATGTAATACACGTATATTTGAACTCCTGTCATCTTTCTCTTCAACCCCGTGTAGTTTTCAGCAAGTGCGATGCTGGTTTTGGACTGTTTGAAGAGCAACAATATAGCTAGAGTTATAATTATCTGGCAACGGAGGCTTCAATGTACGAATTTGAGAATGAAGTGTTGATCGTATGGGAGATGCGCACGGTTTGGTGATCTTTGGGGATGTTTCACCATTTTTTTTGTTGCATATGTGAAGTCAAGGGATCGCCGGCCTGAGATCGCGTTCGGGAAGGAAGCCAGAGTGGAGTTTAATGGTGGCGTCAGCTTGGCTTCTCGTGAGACGTGGAGGGAAGAACGACGTAAATTGATCTCGACATTTTTATTGTAAGGTTGCGTGGTTTTCTGGGAACCAAAATGGAAGAGAGGGGTTCGAGTCTAACTCTTTGGGTATGTAGATGAGGAGAAAATGAAGAGGAGTTATTCATGATTTTTAGTTTGATTTCTAACGACATATGGATGGAGAAATATGCGTGGAGATTATCTGCTTTTGCCATGAAAATGAGGAGCAACAGACTTATGTTCAAATGGGGAAAGAAGGATTATAGGGATGCGGTGATTTGGAGTTTGGGCCAACGTAAGGTGAAAGCCTAATGGAAATAAAAATCCAAGTTTTTGTTTTTATTTAAAAATATATCAACTTCTTAATATCATAACTATTCCAACAGTATCATAATTGGACAAAACAAGATCCACTGGGATCGTATGGATGGCGGCTACACAGTGGAACTGACTGGAAGTGAATTGGAGCTCGTTACAATTTATAGCAAAATAAATTGTCTGTTTGAATCAAGCAACAGTTATCGTTATTTAATGATGATCGTCCAATGTGAGTAAATCTCACTAACTCTCCTCAGTTTATATTTTTATAACATATTTTTAGAACTGATAAATGCTTGTTGATTGCTGTGTGTTGATTGTTTGGATGAACTGCTGATTTATTAGTTGAAATTATACATAACGATATACATATATATCGTTAATCAAATATTGATTCTGTTTATCAGAATATTTCATGTTGAAATTAAGTTGATGTTAATTATATGGTTTAATATCTGTGGATGCAGGGAAACAGGTTGGAGGAATCCAACTGGATTCCTTAATATTTATAATACTGTTTTTCATATATTATGATATATGATGTGATATATAATCTGTTATTGATTGTGTATGTTTGGATGATGATTGATCCTTTTGATTTGGTATTTTAAACACCGTATGAAATATTGGAATGTAAAAAGGGAATTTTCAAAATGTATTTTGAAAATAAAATATTTATATAAAATCAAAGAATTTTATTTAAAAGGAGATGTTTATATAAAATCAAAGAATTTTATATAAAAGGAAATATTTATAAAATCAAAGGATTTTATAAAATGAATATTTATTTGGAAAATAAATAGAATTAT
Organism: Allium sativum; assembly: GCA_030737875.1. Lineage (NCBI taxonomy): Eukaryota > Viridiplantae > Streptophyta > Magnoliopsida > Asparagales > Amaryllidaceae > Allium > Allium sativum. The sequence continues at coordinate 444,412,128 of CM060926.1, forward strand.
GAAAGGAATATTTATTTAGAAAATACATAAAATTATAAAAGGAATATTATTTGGAAAACAAATAGAATTGTATAGGAAATATTTGTAAAACAAATAAAATTGAAAAGGAAATATTTGTAAAACAAATAAAATAGAAAAGGAATTATTTGGGAAATGAATAGGAATTAAAAAAGGAAGTATTTTATAAAATTAATAGAATTTTATAAAAGAAAATAAGTGGAAAATAATTATTAAATAGAAATTTGTTTTAACAAATAAATGGAAAAGATTAATTTAAAGTAGAATTAAATAGAAATCTGTTTTAACAAAAAAATGGAGAAGATTAATTTATAAATTAAGTAAATAATTTATCATTGGATAAATTGAATACGTAAGTCTGAATTTATATATAGATGTAAAAATCAGTTTTAACACCGATATTTGAGATTGAAATTGAATGTAGCAATTATAAAAGGATTTATGAATGAGATTTAAGTATTGGAAATAAAGAGGACATTTCATATGAAAAATTATATATATAGAAGTCTATATAGAATTCGGAAATGGGATATTATTTTAAAATACGAAATCAAACTTAATGGATCACATAAAAGGAATATTTTCACATTCGATGTGAACAATGGATTAAAATAATTATTTTATAAATTAAAACATTTATAAAGAAATTAGGTTTTGAAATAGGAATTCAAACGGGAATTTGAATGGGAAAGGAAAGAGAGTTAATCGAATGTAAGTCATTTAAATAAGAGTTAATCGAATAAAGTTAATCGAATAGTGGTTATTTGAATTAAAGTTAATCGAATATTAGTTATTTGAATTAAAGTTAATCGAATATTATTTATTTAATTAGAGTAATCAAATATTAGTTATTTGAATTAGAGTAATCGAATATTAATTATTTGAATTAAAGTAATCGAATCTTAGAGTTAATCAAATTAGAGTTAATCGAATATTAGTTATTCGAATTAGAGTTAATTGAATTAGAGTTAATCGAATATCAGTTATTAGAAAACAGTTATCGAATATAGTTATTCGAAGGAGAGATTATCGAATATAGTTATTCGAAGGACATAATTACCGAATATAGTTTATTCGAAAGAGAAATAATCGAATGTAGTTTATTCGAAAAAGAGCCATCGAATAGAGATTATTCGAGAGAGAATTATAAATTGAAATTCGATTTTATCGAATTCGAGAAAGTACTGTTCATTTTCCGTTTTTAATCAAGATTTATTTATTTATTAATAAATTAGTTGTTTGTTTATTTATCCAAATTAATAAATAAATGTTATATTCAAGTTATTATATTTCTGAAGCATGGGATTATAACACTATTGTTATAATCAAATGATTTTTGTAAAAGAAGTAGATTCGTAAATATAATCCGAGAGTTACGTAAGGAAGTTTGTTGAAGATTTAAAATGTGAACTTTGCTTATTTCGAGGTTAGAAATGTTGTTCAGTTAAGGTCTAAGAGGTAGTTATACCCTAACTTGATTGGCTTCATTTTAAAAGGAATGGTTAAGGTTCGATAGTGAAGGTTAGTTAATTGAATTTAGTTAATAAGTGTTAATGGTTCGAGTCGGCATAGCGATGTTTTATTTAAACATATGTTTAAATCTAATGAAGTAGTTTTGGAAATGTCTTCTAAATAAGAATCGGGAATGTTTTCTAATATAGAAAGTAAGAAATAAGAGTAAATATGGAAATGTTTTCCAATGATTAATAACATATATTTTCTAAATTTAGAAAATAAGAATTTATGAATACATGGAAACTGAAATAGGGAAATGAATAATTGAATGGAAAATTAAATTAAAGGGGATCAGTGTTGATTGATGATTGATCGGTAAGATTTCCATTTGGAAATACGACCGTTGTTTGTACTCATGTTTTCCTTTGATAGTTAAATCACCGACTATCAAAGTTTTTGGCCATTTCCGTTGTCAATATGGAGAGACTGGGATTAGATTCATTTCCTGAAAACCACTCCGTATGGACATTAGCGTTGCGAATCGAATCTGATGAAGATAATTGAAGACGGAGTTTATACAAGGGATGTTTTGGCTATCCTAATAGAAATTGCCTAAGATGGATTTACAGAATGGTGCCTTCAGTTTGTCCAGACCTCGGACAACGTGTATGGATGAATGTCTAACAAAGTATATCTAATGGATCACGTAAGTTGATCGCTTCAAACGTATCCACGTTTGGTGGCGGAGAAATTCGTTTCTCTTAGCTTTATACCTTTGGTATTTTTGTGGAAATCAATTTGTGATTTGGCGGGTATGACGATGTGGCATTCAAATTAAATGGAGGTGTGATCTGTCAAAAGATACGTCTAACCTCAAGCTTCGTCAACTGGGAAATGACAAAAATTGGGTAGGCAACATGGCTATGTAGGTCGCACCCATTAGGGTGTATTGTCACCATCTAGAGAATATTCATATTTGTTACTTCTTTTTGCTTTTGTATCTTCTGGGAACAGTTATGTTGCTAGCAACCGTAGGTGACAATATATTCGATACACTCAAGAGAAATGAGTGGTCGGTTATGTGTGGCCGGGTTGCAAGACGTTCTTGTTGAACCTAGTGTATTCCTCTCTAGAGATACACTATCGGCAGGTGGTTCCATACCTTGTCATAGTCGGAATTCAATCTTCAATAAGCGCGTGCAGTTTTGATTTGTATATTATATATATGTGGAGCGTAAGATGCAAACGTTCTGCTAGATTGTTAATTATTTGTGATTAGACATTATTATAATATCAGAAATGTATGGATTTTGAAAATGTTTTGGGTTATCGTAAGGTAAAAACCATCCGTGTTTATGTGTGGATTGGTCTTACGATTATCATTTCTTTTGAAAAAGATTTTTAAAAAGTTAAAACAAATGGTTGGAGTTTACTCACACCAGTCCCATGACTGACCCAGAGTTTATTTTGTTTATTTTATCCTAAACTCTTGGGTGCCTAAATTTGTACGGACAGTCAAGTAGTTCAGGTACTTCCAGGTATTCTTGGAGGAGCAGAAGCAGGAGGCTTCAGGATTTTATAGTTATTGTTTATTTCCGCTGTGATGTAAGCATTATACCCTAATATACAAATATAGATTTGTGTTTCAATGTTACTTTGTATACTATATTTTGTTCATTCTGCTGTGAGATTCGTGTTACTTTGATGTTGTTGTGTTCTTCTTCTTCTTCTATTCTAATTTTCTGTCTTATCTATTCTCACCCTTTAACTTCTTTCTATTAACTATCCGGTATTTTCTGATGCTTGAATAGTCGACATTGGTATTCATGTCGATTTTCGGGGTCGAAATTCTCCGGGTCGTTACATGTTGAATACATGCGATGTATGAAATCCATATAATTGAAATTATATGGTAATTGATTGAGTCGCATTCCGATTAAGAAATAAAGAATATATATAAAATAACGAATATTTTAAAATAATATTCAGTGACGAAAAATGTGGTTCAGATGTTCGATTTTGGATGGACACGAAAATATTGAAATGTGAAGTCGAGTTAAGTAGTAAACACCATTTTAACTCGAGCGGGTTTAATAATCGATTTTATTCATTTTATAATGAATACGAAAGGAAATGGATTACAAAATCAGATATTTTGAAAATATTATAATTTTAATATGATAAAGATATAGAATATTCAATTTTGATTTAAAATTGAAAATGAAGTCGAAATTGTTTTAAAACGAATTTATAAAATATATTTTAAAAGGAAATCGATGATATATATATATATATATATATATATAATGGCCTGAATAGAACGCGCCACGCAGCAACCATTCGCGAATTTCGACCATTAAATTCAAATTGGCATAACGGGAGATCCGACTGTCGGATTCTCCTAAAACCGGAATCGTTGGGTTCATCGCTTTCCAGTGAATATAAGAGATTTAAATTTGAAGGGTTGGATTTTAAATTATGTCCAAATCAATTTTAAAAAGGGTCGCTATGGATGCAGTTTGGTGGCCGTTATTGGAAACCGACTGTATAGGCCTTAATAATTTTATTAAATATATGGAACAAATTATGTAAAATCATATTAAATGATTTGGAAAGATTTTGGATGAAAAATTCCATATTTGGAAGGATAAAAGATATTTTTATCTGAATGTACTGCTTATTAACTAGAATAAAAATCCAATGTTTTTAAATAAATAAATTGGATTGAAAAGGGTTTTAATATAAGCAGAATTTTCCAATATATGAATTGGAAAAGATTTGAATGGAAATAATCTTCGAAATATTACGATATTGGGTTCCGTGATTATACGGATGTTGCGAGGAATTTGGAAAATACAGATATCGTTATTCCCAATACGATATCCGTTGGTTTCATAATTTGATATTGAATATAAGACGATATAATTTCTATTTAGACCCTTGTATTTAATTGAAATTGGATTTTCGGTTTGTCATGAATGGTGTCTTAAATAACACTGTTCTTAAACCTTGATGAGAAAAGAATAAATCTTCTAAATAAGTTTTAGAGAATTTTACCAATTAATTAATATTTAATTGGAACTGAATTGAAATTGGGTTTTTGGGTTTATCGTGAACGGTGTTTTAAACAACACTTGTTCTTTAACCCAATTAACAGTAAGGAGATGATTTGAAATTTATAAAAAAAATTATTAAGAATTAATGGAAATTTGCCAAAGCAAAGTTTTCCAATTTAATATATTAAATTGGAATTGAATGGAATTCGATTTGGTAATAATCGAGATGACCTTCTATAAAGGAAGACCGTTACTATATATGGAATTTAAAAAGGCTTTGCCATTATTCCATTTGTATTGTTAGCCTGATACGGAAATTTATATCCATTATATACTGATGATATTTTCATGAAGATTCCATTTTAACGGAAGATGATTTGGGTTTATTGTGAACTGTGTTTTTAACAACATTATTTCTTTAACCCAGTTAAAGACAAGATTAATTTCTTAAAGTTGAATAATCATAAAGTAATGATTTTTGCTATTAAAACCAAGTTGGAGTTTAAATGAATCTTTAATTAGATTGGAATGGGAATTAGATAATTAAATTTACCGAATTCATAAAATGATCGGGAATGGAGTACCACCAGTTTTACTCCTCGCGATAGTTAAATCTTTAATTAGATTTGAAACGAGAAATGGTAATTAATTTTACCAATAACATATATGGAGTACTACAAGTTTAGCTCCATGGGATGAATAGGTTGGGACTGGAAAAATAAAATAAATGATTACTTCGGTGAGGCTCGATAATGCCGACTAGTTTGATAAACCTTAATTTGGTTTAAATTGTGAAAAGAATATTTGAATAAAATAATATTCTGAATTGGAATGAGGCGTATGATGTGTATTTCTAGCACTTGATTATAAGATACGCGAGTTATTCAAAAAGACCGGGTTTAACCCATTCTGAATAATTGACACGACGATTAAAAGTCGGCGATGAAGACGGTGGTTGAAGACCGGAGATCTTCACATCGTTTGGATGATTACTGATGTCTTGATTGGGATGTGCACCCAAGACAAAGTAATAATTGGTGATCGTCCAGACGTACTTGGACATCGAATGGAGATGCGAGGGCCTCTCTCTTTTATTGGACATATGGGACGGGGAATAAGGTGCCTCCAGTTTCGTTCAGACCCAGAACGGACTTGCAAGTGAATGGTATTTCTAACATTATATTCTTTTATACTGTATTCGTTGATCCCTGCTAAATATATATCTGTTTGGTGGCGGAGAATTTATTCTCTTGCTTAACACCATTCTCTGAGATGTACGAGCTTGGAGGTTATATATTGGTGGAAATCAGTGGTACGACATGGATTGATAGTGTGGCATGCTGAGATGCATGGATCAAAACTTTTGTTGAAAAGCAAGGCTTTGTGGTTGATGATCAAAGCACAGCTTAAATTAGCATACCTTTGTGTAGCGTTAGTTCGTGAGCTTAACACCCTGGTATGAACTAGAAATGGGATGAGGAACGTATGGAAATGGACATATATTTGTTTCTAGCTACGAGAAACGTCTTGGTATGGATCCCAGGATGTTTACTTATGTGGATGTTGGAAAACTTTATTGATGGAAAAGTGAGGTACCTTGGATTTGAAACTAGAACTGACTAAAAGGTTCTAGATGGTCGACTGGACAGACAATTTTGGAGATTCGATAGAACCGGCTAACATATAGTTTATGGTATAACTAATCATCGACGGATGACCGGCCATGCGGCCAGCCTAGGGTTCACTGTGGGGGATCCTAAGGCATTGCGAGTGTGTCTCGAATCGGTAAGGACGATCGCTTGCCTTGGTTCATAGATGGAAACCTAATTTCCAATAGGTGATTTTACGCTTTTAGTTGTAAACCTATATGGCGACGTAATATAATGGTACCTATGCCGCCTATGATTGACGCATTTATATTTGAAGTTGATGTCTTCACTTATAGTAATAATAAAAGATGAAATTTCACGTATCAAGCATGCTTGGCTATTATAAGGTAAAACTCTATCCTCGACCGCATTCATTGTGTGATGGGACATGAGTCTTAAAATAGCTTCATTTTTCTCTTTAGCATTGCGCTGTTTATTTTTATACACTGGTATTCATGGGGATAAACCTATTCTGTGTTATACGGCGTGGTCCAGCGATTTACGTAATATTAAAATAAAAGCTAATAACTGTTTTAGTTCTCACACCAGTCTCATGACTGACTCGGAGTTTATTGTTTTAACCAAAACTCTAGATGCCCATATTTTCCACAAGGGCAATCAACAGTTTCGGTTTTGCAGATATTTCTTTACACAGGACCCTAGATTTACAGCTGGAGCCGTATTCAGAAAGCTTTGTATCTGTGTATTTCTTTCAGTTGTTGTAGTTGATGTCTTCTGCTGCACATTGTATTTATGTATATGTATTTTCCCCTGTTTTGTAATTTAAATCTCTAATATTTTTCTGTTGTATATTATTTATTTGAACTCTGATATTCTTGTAATCTGATGTAATTGTTGTAATAGCAACGAAATGTTCTATTGTTTGTGTTCCGACGCATCGTGTTCTCAAAGCAATCCGGGCTCCTCCGTCTCTTTGGGGATCGGGGAAATCTGGGTCGTTTCTTTTGTACTAAAAAAGAAAATGAAGTGATAACATTAGAACGTTTCCACTACCAAAAGTAGCCTCATTATGTACGTTTTAGTTATAATTGTTCAAAATGTATTCTCAGGTAACCATTTTTCTAGCTATTTAATTATTTATACACAACAATATTGTATCATAAAGAGTTTATGGCACATTATTAGTGGATAGCCAGGAAAAGATTATTTAGTAAGTTATTTCTTTTGGTAAAAGGAAGGTCAAAAATTTATAATGTTGTTATCATTTCAAGGTGATGAAAGTGGCTAAGGTTTTTACTTTTTGGTGCATTAGCATTAGATAGGCATCTCTAATATTTCATAATTATCTTATAGCGACGAGTAAGGTTATTTCTTATACTGTAGAAATATAAAAGTTGTACATGGAAGTTCTATTTGGTGTGCTAGCTACTAGAATATTGTGAGGGACTGAGTGATCAAATAGTATAAAGATTATTACGAGAATGAAAGTAAATTAAAAACTTTGATATCTTAAGTTAGATACGACAATGTATTTGTTAGCAAATGAACAAAAAAAATTAGAATCTTACATATTATGTTGTCGACCTATGACTTTACTATAAATAATCATTAAGGCGAAGATAAATACATATATACATAATATCTATATACATGCATATATTTTTATACTAATCTATTTATATATAAGATACAGACCGTTACTACTATATATATATATATATATATATATATATATATATATCAAAGTTATTTCATCGAAGTAGTTTAAGAAGTGCATAAAAAGATTTTATGCAGACTCTCAAATCATATATAAATAAGCTACCAATTCAGCTCTTCCATCCATTAATTAAATATTAATCATTTAGTGTAATTTTTCCTGTTGACAAGATATTCTGATTATTCTAGGATGGTTCATTTTGTTACATGTGCACTCAATAAAGTGATTATACCAGAGAAAGAAACCATAGAAAACCCAATTAGCTTCCCTCTTTCTCTTGACTTCCATCAAAGCGAGACCGCTGAACTCCAAAATCAAAGAGAAGCAACAAATGGCATCAGAAAACAGAACCGACTACCCAAGAACTAGCAACCGAGAGCACTACAGTGATGAAAAGAAGAGAAAAATTAGCAAAAGAACTATTGAAGGTAGAGAAGTTTCATAACATAAGGAGAGACATCTTTCAAAATGGGAATGAGCCAGATACGACTTCATAATAAGACGCCGGAGGATAACTGGGCATGGCAATCTCAATAGAAAAAGCTTATATGTTCCTTCTAAATTCCTATGAATAAAAGATGCAATGAACAAAAGGTTTTTTTATGCAATATGGTAATAATTCTAAGGTAGTTTTATGGAGACTGATTCCGCGCATTGATAAAATTACTGTTGTAAGTAGTTTATATTATTTTAAAACAAATATTTTCATTATCACAATACACTTTAAAGCTGCATTTATGGCAATTCGAGGCAGTTACCCAGGAGGTCAAAAGAGTTAATTGTCAATTTATATACTCCCTCCAATCCAAAATATAATTTGTTTTAGAGATTTGCACGGGAATTAAGAAAAATTCAAATACTTCTTTTTGGTGGGTTGGCTCCATCTTTTATGCAAAGTTAAGTTACTTTATCCATTTCCAAGTACAAAAAAGTGGTTGTTGGGGTTTCTGAAGCAGCCACCTACTCACATGAGGCAATAGAAGTACTTCATGGCAAGTCAATAAAGTAAGTACATATTATTATAGGTAAAAACGTCTTATATTTAAAAAAAAAAACTTCACAAAACGTCCTATATTTTGGACTGGAGGGAGTATATTTTAAAGCATTGTCTATGTTCAAATAATTAAAACGATATTCAATGTAATATTGACATAGAAAATGACCAACTTTTAACAGTCTAAGTTTTAACATATGTGTAATGTCAATGGGTTGAAATATTATAAAATTTGTGAATTAATTTAAGAACATTTGATATAATGGTTATAATTTTAAGTGTTGAAAAAAAAAATAACTGTGAAATATTAATAGGGTGTGGGTACAACAACTATATATGAAGCGTGCTAATACATAATTTGACCTGGTATGCCACAGGAACAGATCAAAATAAAACTGAACATTTCCACGACAAGATCCACACAAATAAACTTAGGCAATTGCCCGTGTGCGTAGCCCGGGTCACGACTAGTTAACAATACTAATAAAATAATTTCTTTAGTCAAATGAAGTAAAATAAATGTATATTATAATATCTCATTTGATTATCAGTTCATTTACTCCAAAAAAAATGCTTTTTATTGCACAAGTAATTTTACTTTTAGAAACTTTTCAAAGACAAACTTATATTTTACAACATTAAGATGTGAACGCATAAATTAACTAATAATAAAAAATTAACATTCCCTCTTTCAATACATTACAAATCATACCCAAATCATAATTCACTTTGACACTACATAATATTATTTTGTAATTACCACAATTGTACTTATGATATAACATGAAATATATGGTTGACTACAAAGATAAAATTCTTTGAAAACTAAAACTAAGTAATAAATAAAAGCTCCTCCCAGTTACAAATACGTACAAAGTTTTTTTAGTTTCTTTTTAAGCTCTTTTACATTCAGCACTTTAATTGAATTAGTTTTGCTAATTATTAAATATATAAATAACCTAAATTATATAACATTCATTCCTTCATTTATATATCATTACAAAAATTAGAGTATATATCTTTACAAAAATGAGAGTTGAATTTACATACAAATTACTATACAATAAGAATGATAAAGTTATTTATTCACTCATATATACAATAATTAGGGTGTTGTTATTGACACTCCAACTATTTTTGAGGGGGGGTAATTTTTTAAAAACACTCCACTCTTTGAAAAATTGTTAAGGGGCTACACAAATATATTATTTCACACTGCTCAATATTCCCAGATTGCCCCTTCAAATTAGATTTAAAAAAGATACTTATTCGACAAGGGAAACCGAATTAAAATAAGAAGTTCATCAACAGTGCACTGAATGCAGCATGTAATCAACTATGTATGTATTCGATAGTGGTATGTTGAAAATTAATAATCATTTCGGTGCATTGCCTTCGTAATTATAAAATTTGGCATATTTATGTCGAAAAAAAAAAAATCGATCATATTCCGCCGAAAACGATTATCCTTTTGGGTTTTAAAAAAAAGTATATGCGAATTGAAAAAAAAATTACTATGACCTTTGCAATATTTGTTAAGGTAAAATTACTTTATTTGTTAAGGGCTAAATGGGTAATAAGGTAAAATTACCTTTATTTGTTAAAGGACTACTTTCTTCATTGGTACTCCCCTTAACAATTTATTAACAAATAAAAAATTGGCCTCCCCTTAACAATATTTGGAGTGTCAATAACAATGCCCAATAATTATATCTCACATAACATAAATTATTAACATTTATATTATTAAGAAATTTAGTTTTCATTTTCATCAAGGCATCAATAACTAGACATATACATACATATATATATATATATATATAGCGATAATTGAATATCTTTTTAACTTGTAATTGATATATCATAGTTAAATTTGAAAAAACAATATATAGCATACTATTTTAACAATAATAAAATATAATTATTATTGTTAACAACACTGTCGTGTGCAACACACCAGTTACACACTAGTTCAGAGCAGCAATTAAAAATTTGCTAATTAATCAATATCTTTTGAATGACACATGGCATAGAAAACTAAATTGTAAAGGAAAATTTTCTTTGAAAAAGGACTTGGAATTTATTAAAGAAGAAAAAAATAAGCAAATTGGTTCAAAGTGATTTGGAATAAAACAATTTGTTCCAAATGTCTCGATGTGCTCGTTTTGCTCTCTTAAACAGAAAAAATAAGCAAATTGGTTCAATTTCTATCAAGCTTTTGCTAAATGTGTGGTTATGTACCAGTGTAACATAAGAATAGTAGCTACTAACTCAGTGGAATCGTTTACTTCGAAAAGTTTCACATCCCTTGATAAAAAAATTGTGCTTATCCTGTAACATGATTGTAATTTGAATTAAGTTTAGGTGGGAAGTATAATTGTTTTTTCTACTCGTTATTTTTTCTTTTATTTTTTATTTTTTGCACTATTAAGACATAAGATGTTTGTTGTTATGTCGATATAAATACAAACAGTTGTATTTTCATATTCAATTTGATAATAATAAAAAGGAAGAGCCTCTCTCATGGCGTCTTTAGCCAAATCTATGTGTTCCAAATCTTAATTCTTTTTCATTAATCTCAATTCTGTTATGGTATCAGATCGATTCTAGAAAAATTGAATAATTCCAGCATCTCTTTTATTTCCAGTTTTTCCTTTTATCCCTTTTTCAAAAAAATGTCGTCATCTGAAGAAATAAATCCGCAAGCCCTATATCTGAATCATGTTTTCTATTTGCATCATTCAGATCATCCTCATCATGTTCCAACAACATAGAAATTGACATATACTAATTACTATCACTGGAAGAGATCCGTTGAGATATTTCTCGGAGCAAAGAACAAGCTAAACTTCGTCAGAGGAAATTATCAGAAACCAGTCGCATCTTCTCCTTTGTATTCAAATTGGGAACGATGTAACAACATGGTGATGGCATGGCTATTTCATTCTGTGGACAAGGATATCGAGGAAACACTGGTATATTGTGCTACGGCTGATCAGATGTGGAACGATCTGCAGATGCGATTTGGAATACCAAGCTGAGCTCGAATTTGTAAGGTTCAAAAAGAATTGTTTACAATTTCTCAAGGAAATCTTAGTGTTAGTGCATATTTTACAAAATTAAGAAGCTATGGGATAAGTATATTGTGCTTGTTGAAATGACAAGTTGCAATTCATGTGGAACAGTTGGATCTGTACCTTAATTTCTCTATAATCAATAAGTTGTTCAGTTTTTAGTTAGACTGAATGATGCTTACAGTCTTGTCATATCTAATATCTTGATGATGAAACCAACACCTCATATCAATGAGACTTATCAACTTGTTTTGCAAGATGAAAAAAGAGGGAATTAAAGCATCTTTCGATATTGGAAGTGATTCCACTGTTTTGAATGCTTATCATAAGAGTGGTTTTTGGCTCTGGTAGAGGTAGTTCAGGCAATGTAAGAGGACGACAGATGAATTATAGAGGAGGAGAGGAAATGATAGAAGATCCATATATTTTTGTGATAACTGTAAAATTCCAGGTCATAGCATTGAAAGGTGCTTAAAAATTCATTGATATCCTCCTCGAAATGACAAGGACAGAACACAAAATCCACGGAGAGATGAACAAAGGGGATCATCGTTCAATGCTAATGGATCAACAACAAGAGAAGACGTTCAGTATGAGCCTCTTAATTCTTCATCAAATGTTGAACCAGTGCTTACGAAGGAGCAGTATAGTAAACTGATTGCATTGCTCAGCAAAACTGAGATTTCAGAATCAGTGCCAGACAAAGCCAGTTTAATGGCAGGTATGAATTTCCGTTTAGCTGCATATATCAGTCTATATAAATGAGTGATAGATACTAGAGCAGCACATCATATTACTCCACATTTGTCATTATTTGAGATTTACAATGAGCTGACAAAGGCAGAACATATAACTATGCTTGATGGAAGTAAAAGAGAAATTAAACATGTTATGAGAGTGTTTTACATGACAATCTCATTATTGAGGATGTGCTGCATGTTCCTGAATTTGCTTTTAATCTACTGTCAGCCTCACATCTTACAAAAACTCTTAACATTAGTTTGCTATTCACATCTACTCAATGTTTCATTGTCCAAAACCATTCAATGAACACATCTCGGGTTCTTGGTGAGCATCAAAAAGTAATTTTTCCTTACAACCTTCATACAAACTTGGGTCACAAGAAAGATACTGTAAAACTTGTTGTTAATTTTTGTAATGACGATTTAGAAATTTGGCATTTAAGACTAGGGCACATTCCATATGGTCAAATCCGTAGATTGCCTTTTGTTAGAAACATTAATTCTACTCAATTTCCTTTATGTGCTGTTTGTCCACAAGCAAGACAGCAAAGAAAATATTTTCCTACAAGCTCTTTTAAAAGCACCTTTGCTTTTCAGATGATACATGTTGATATTTGAGGCCCATACCCTATTATTACATATAATGGATACAGATTTTTCTTAATTGTGGTAGATGATTACACAAGGACTACATGGACACATTTGTTGTCACATAAAAGTAATGCTTTTCATGTTTTGCAAGATTTTATTGTCTTTGTTAAAAAACAGTTTGACACAATTGTGAAGGTCATAAGAACAGATAACGGAGGAGAGTTTTGCAGCAATGTGGCTAAAGATTATTGTAATAAAAAAAGGTATTTTACATCATCCTACATGTGTGGGAACATCTAAGCAAAACGGTGTGGTAGAGAGAAAGCACCAGCACTTATTAGAAACAGCAAGAGCATTGCTATTTCAATCCAAATTGCCACACACATACTGGGGAGAATCTATATTGCATGTTGATTAACAAATATCCTTCGACCTCAATGAAATTCAAAACTCCTTTTGAAATGCAATATCATTCATTGCCAGATTATGATAATTTGAAACCCTTTGGTTGTCTTTGTTCTGCTGGCACTGCCCAGGCATATAGAAAGAAGTTTGATCTAAGAAGCCAAATGGGTATATTTCTTGGATATTCATCAGGAATAAAAGGATGTAGAATACTGAATTTAGAGACAAACAAAATTTTAACTAGCAGAGACATTTTTTTATGAGAAGATGTTTCCTTTGCAACTCCATAAAATGAATGAATTTACTGATTCAGTATCTCCAATTGTACATTCACATACTTTCGGAAGAGGATTTTTCATCTATACCAAATAATTTCGAAAAAAAATTGGGATCCACACTGTCATCTTCAACGTCATTCCCAATGCAAGCTAGTGATGTCTCACCAACTATTTCAGACAATGACTTGTCCTCCACAATGTCACCAATACCAAATAATGGAACATCATCTACAGTTAAATAGGTTAGGCATTCAACAAGGACACGATAAGCACCTTTATATTTGAAAGATTATGTGTGTAATTGCATCTTGCCAGTAGAGCGATTTTCGCTCATTTCTGGTTTTCTTTCTTCTTTAGCCGAACCGCTACACGTACTGATTCAATTGTTAACAAATTTTTATTTGTTGAAGAATCTAAAAATTATTTGCTTATAAACAACCCTGGTGGATTGATGCTATGCAGAAGGAGAAACAAGCATTGCAAAACAACAATACTTGGGAGTCTGTTCCTCTACCTGCCGCAAAGAAAGCTATAGGTGGTTGATGGGTTTACAAAGTTAAATTCAAATTTGGTGGCACCATTGAAAGATTCAGGGCATGACTAGTGGAAAAAGGATATATGCAAAAAAATGGAGTGGATTATAAGGAGACATTTTCTCCTATGGTGCGAATGATAACCATTATAGCATTATTAGCCTGGGTAGTCACTAAAGGATGGAATGTTTTTCAGCTGGATGCGAACAATGTGTTTCTTCATGGAGATTTGATTGAATAGGTATATATGATAATGCTCGAAGGTATTCCTAACCCTTTGAATCATGTGTGCAAACTTAAAAAATTATTGTATGGCCAAAAGCAAGCCTCTAGGCTGTGGTAACAAAAATTGACTTCTAATCTCAAATCTATTGATTTTGTGCAATCCAAATTTGATCTTTCTTTATTTCTTAAAGTTTCTGGAAATGATTTTGTGATTGTAGCTATTTATCTAGATGACATATTAGTCACAGGGACAAACGAGTACATGATTCAACATCTCAAGGATACTTTACATTCATTGTTTATCATCAAAGACTTGGGAAGGATGAATTACTTCTTGGGTATGAAAGCAATGTACTTAAAATAATGGCATGTTGTTGACACAGCAAATATTTTCTTCTGAAATATTACAGAATGCAAACCTGACAACTTCTTCTTTCGATGTTACACCTTTGCCATTGAATTTTGAACTTGCTAATGATGATTTAGGTTCTTTATTGTAAGACCTATATCTCACCAACGCTCGTCCATCTCTTTCATTCTCAATGCAAACTTTGAGTCAGTTTCTTCATAACCCTAAAAAATCTCACCTTCAAACTCTTATACATGTTCTAAGATACGTTCAAGGCACTCTTTGTATGGAATTTTGTTTCGACCTAGAGATACTCTCACACTGCAAGAATTTTCAGATTTTGATTGGGCAGCATGTCCAATGAGTCGATGATTAGTAATAGGGTATGTTTTATTGTTTGGATCAAGTCCTATTTGTTGGCATTCTAAGAAACAAGCAACCATTTCACGAAGTTCTTCTGAGGCTGAATATAGGGTCATGTCACGTGCTGGTTCAAAAGTGACATGGCTGATTGGTTTGTTAAATGAACTTGGCGACAAATCTCTTACTCCTGTTATACTTAATTGTGATAACAAATCCGCGATTCTTATTGTAGAAATCCGTTTTTTCACGAACGAACTAAAAATATTTAGATTGATTACCACTTCACTCGTGAGAAGGTCATGGATGGTATTTTGCTGCTGTATTATCTTCCCAGTTAGAATTTATGGAACAATCTATCTAAAATGAAGATATGAATTGAAGACTGAGGAGAAGAATTTTTATTAATCTGAAAATGATGTTACAAGACTGTAATAATACAATGTAAAGATATGGTTTCTAATATAAAAGAAATAGAACGTTTGGGCCAGACCCAATAATGTACAAAAGAAAGAAAAAGGCCTTCGGCCATGTAACGGGGAAGTAAATATAAACAACTATATTGATACCGTATATACTCATTTACTTTTACTCCCCTCCCCCCCCCCCCCCCCCCCGAAACCTAACCCTAATTAGGTCTCGAAGATAAAGATGGAGGCCGCAAAATGAAGAAAAAATCCAATCGATGATGGAATCCCCTTGTCAGGCCTCCAAGACAGCTGGATCAAGGAGTAACTTGAGCTTTCGAGCTTTAGTAAACTTCATATTCATTGAGAGAGGTTAAATTGGTGTTTAAACAGATTTAATTTGAATCTGTTATGAAACCCTACCTGAACACAACAGATTCAACACCGATTAGGTTGTCAAATGGCTTCAGTTTGGAACATAAACGATCCTGCTTGACCTTTTGCTAAGGTGTACTGAATCAATGTTAAGCTCTTCCTTTAATTTGATGAAATTCGGTCTGGAGAGAGGTTTTATAAGTATATCAGCCTTTTGATGCAAAGATGGTATATACCCTACTCTCAATTTTCCTTGAATAACCAGTTCTTTGGTAAAATACTTGTCGAGCCCTATATGTTTTGTTTTTGAATGAAGTGCAGGATTATAAGTCAGTGAAATTGCACTAACATTGTCATGCCATATCACTGCATTTTTCAGACTTGTTCTTAAATTCACTTAATAATGATTCAATCCATAACACTTATGCTGCAGCACTAGCAACACATCTAAATTCTGCATCAGTGCTATATCTTGACACTGTACTTTTTTTCTAGCACTCCACGATATAGGATTTTTTCCTAAATATATGCAATAACCTGATGCTGATTTTCTGTCATCTATGTCAGTTCCCTAGTCAACATCAACATATGCATTAATATTCAGTGAGTTGCTTTCTTTTAATATAAGTCCATGATTAAGTGTATCCTTTAGATATCTGAGTATTCTTTTCATAGCTCTCTAATGAGTATCTAAAGGATTTTGCATGTATTGACTAGCCATGTTAACAATGAAAGATATATTTGGTCTTGTTATAGTGGCAATACTGTAGAGCTCCAATGATGCCTCTATAAAAATTTGTATCTTGAATAGCTTCACCTTTATGTCTTGAAAGTTGATTATTAGTGGTCATTGGAGTTGGTAGAGAATTTACTTTGTCCACTTTAGCCTTTCAAAGAATTTCTGAAATATATTTTCTTTGGCTAAAATGAATCTCTGATTGTGATGATTTTCTGACTTCAATACCCAGGAAGTAGCTTAAGTTTCCCAAATCTTTGATTGAGAATTCTACATTTAGCTTTCTGTAATATACTCAAATTCAGTTCTTCTGCTACCTGTAATAATAAAACCAAGAACATAAATTAGAATATAAGTTGTATCAGTTTCAGATAATTTTGTAAAGGTAGAGTTATTAGATTTTGTACATTTGTAGCCATAGTTGACAAGTGTTGACTTCAACTTGTCAAACCAAACCCTAGGTGCCTGGTTTAATCCATAAATTGCCTTGTTGAGTTTGCACACCAGTTTTATATTATTGTCTTGACAAAACCATTCAGGTTGTTGCATAAACACCTCTTCCTGCAAATTACCATTAAGAAATGCATTATTAACATCTAATTGTCCGATGTTCCAATTTCTACTCAACGCAATAGTTAAAATTATTCTAATAGATGAAGGTTTCACAACAGGTGAAAAAGTTTCTGAAAAATCAAAACCATACTATTGTGAATATCCTTTTGCAACCAATCTTGCCTTTTATTTAGAAATTGAACCATCAATTTTTTTTCTTTAACTTGCAAACCCATCTACACCCGATTATATTTTTACTTTCTAGATTTTCAACTAATGACCATGTTCCTTTCTTAATTAAAGCATCATATTCTTCTTGCATGGCTTGCTTCCATTTTTACACTGAATTGCTTCATAGAAAGAAACAGGTTCATCCTGTACAACAGCAGTATTAATATTTTTGGGTTTGAAAATACCACATTTAGCTCGAGTCAACATTGGATGCTTATTTGTATTATCTCTGACTGTAGTGCCTTGATTGATATTCTCAGTTGAATCTGTGACAGGTGTTTGATCACTCCTTACATTACTAGTACCTTGATATGATTGACTTTCATTAACAATCTGCTCTTGACCTGGCCTTCTCATAGGCACGGTGAGTTGAGAGCTGGTGATGGTGTCACTCATAGCTTGTTGAGGTGGCACCATCACTTGTATTTCTTCAGGTATATCAGGTATAAAAACTCTAGGATTTACTACTTTTTCGGTAGTTTCTATTTTCACAGTACTAAAGGGGTATACCTGTTCATTAAACTTTACATTCCTGGATATATATATATATATATATATATTCTGCCAGTACAATCTAGACATTTTTAACCCTTTCGATTGTTACAATAACCAAGAAATGTACACGGAGTGGATCTGAAATCTAATTTGTGAGCATTGTAGGGTCTTAAGCAAGGAAAACATTGACATCCAAACACCTTTAAGTGTCTATAGTCTGGTTTAATTTTAGTTAAAATTTCCTGTGAACTTTTAAAACTTAAAACCTTCGTTGTCAATAAATTTATCAAGTGCACGACAGTATAGAATGCTTCAGGCAAAAATTTAAAGGAATAGAAGCCTGAGCAAGTAAAGTTAAACCAGTTTCAACTATATGCCTATGTTTTCTTTCGATTAAATCATTTCATTCAAATATGTATGGACATGTGGTTCTATGATTGATTCCTTTTTTCTCAAAATATGTTTTTAATGGTAAAAACTCTCCTCCACCATCAGTTTGCATAGTACCCACATATTGAGCGGTCATGTTTTCTACTTTATTAATGAATTAAATAACCACATTACATGTTTCAGATTTAGATTTCAGCATATAAATCCATGTAAACCTACAATATGCATCAATGAAGGATATTTAATATTTAAAACTATAATTAGAGCCGATAGATGTTGGTCCCCGTAGATCAGTGTAGAAACAAGTTCAAGTGGTCTAGAATAACTTATGTGTGAATCTGGAAATGCAAGTTTATGACTCTTTCCCAATTGGCAAGCATAACATATATATGAATCAGAAATTTTATTAAAACAGAAATTTTATTACTGCTCATTACTTCTTTTACAATTTTGCTACTAGGATGTCCTAACTAGAAATGCCACAAATCAATTTTACTAAAATACTCAGAATCATTTACAAATGTTAGCATACAAGTTTTTTCATTACATTTAGGATTTTCATGATTTGTCAAGTCAAATCTGTATAACCCCTTAAATTCTCTACCCTGCAAAATGATTTCCCGAGTCAGTATATCTTTGGCAATGCAAGTATTTGGATAGAATTCAAAATAAACATTACTATCTTTAGCAAATTGGGAAACTCTCATTAGGTTCTTCTTGATAGAAGGCACCATTAGCAAATTTTTTAAAATAAGTTCTATGGGTTCAATTAAACTTACATTCCAATATGTGTAATATGTGCAACTTTACTATTACCAACTAAAAGATTTTGCATACCATTGTATTCTTTATTTCCTAAATTAAGATTGGACAAATTATTTGTGACATGATTTGTAGCCCTTGAATCTAGATACCAACAATCATCATTTGCATCATCAGTTGAAGTAGATTTTATGTTTAAAATTTCTTCTTGACTTTTATTGCTATCTTTCTGCACACTGACTTGATTCACATTGTTGTTATTTCCTTGTTGTGAGGGATTGTAATTGGAATTATATTTGAAATAACATTTGCTTGCACTATGACCAAATTTTTCACATATTTGGTACCTATTTCTATTGTTGTTGTTACCCTTTCTACCACCTCTTCTTCCTCCTCTGTTAGCAGATCCACCCCTTTGATTATTATTGAATTGACCTCTTGAACCTTGATTTCTTTCTTGTTGTTTTCCTTTATTATAAGATGTTAGGATTTATTGCTTTGTTGTGTTCTATACTTCCCTAATGTGAGAGAAGTGTAGAATACACAAACTGTAAAGATGGGTTTGGATCTGTAGTTGATATAACTGCAACAACAACTTCATAATCATGATCTAATCCACTAATTATATACAACACATGTTCTGAATTTGACACTTTATGTCCTGTAGAAGCCGATTGATCACAAAGATTCTTGACCATAAGTAAGTACTCATTCATATTTATTTAATATTTTTTCTAATACTTTGCAACTGTCTTCTATAGTGCATTATTCTCGTAGAAGACTGAGAGGTAAAGTTCCTCTCAATAGTTGACCAAAGTTCTTGGGCTGTTTTACACCTAATTAATTGAGGCGGAATATTTGAACTTATGGATGACATCATCCATGCACATACGAGACTATCTTGTCTCTGATGAACAATATATTCAGGATTTGATACAGTTGACCATCTTTATCTTGAATAAACTTCAGTGGAATTATTTTTATACCAAGAATATAGTCTTCTAACCCATATCCTCTAATAGCACTCTCTATTTGTAATTTTCAGAGAAGGAAATTGGCTTCATCAAGTTGAACAGATACAATTTGACACTATGGTTTAATAATGGCCTTCATCGGGTCATTGACCGGACCAGTGGAGGAAAACTCTGTGCACCCCTTGAACTAGACATTTGTGGAGTGGTAACATCTCCTTCATTCGACATGATGAAAAAACAAACAAGAAATATAGGGCACAGAAATGGTAAGAAAAAATTAAAAGTAGAAAACCTCGAATCGGGAATCAAAGAAGATATTTAGATGTGGTGTGATGCTATCAGGGAACTCAGGTGTAACATCCCGATATTTTGAAATAATTTAAATTATTAAATTTAATGTGTTTCGAAACAAAATTGCTTTAAATACTAAAATTAACGAATTTATAAACTTTGGAATTTCGTATATGTTGGAAATTTTAAGTTAATTTATATGGTAATAATATACATTCGTTGTTTGTGTAATGAAGGTCGACTGGTAATAAGTGCATTATTTATGTGAATTGAAAATATAAATTATAAATTGATTTATATGGTAATTATTGAGAGTTGAGATTTGATATTAAATTTTTTATGTTAAATAGGGTTAATAAATTCATAATTTAATTCTTGTAATTGATTATGAAAATTTATTGGTGTAATTAATAATTGAAATAAAATTTTGAACTTGTAAATAACAAAATTCGACTTTCTTGAACAATAGTAACCTTACTGATTATAATTGGAATTAAAATTTGGTTTGTTTGGGTAAGTATTAAAATTAATATTTAAGTATTCGAATGAAATGGAACTAATAAATTTATAATTGGAATTAAAATTGAATTTGGATAATCAATCAAAATTGTAATTAATAGGAATCAAAGCAATGGGATAATTGTTTATTTCTCCTATTGGACCCTCTATACATATGCCAATAAAATTTAGTTCCACTTCATCAGCCAATTTTCATTGTACGTATATTTTCCATCTGCTCATTTCTTTCTAATGGAAGAAATAAAAATTATAAACCCTTGATTCAAAATAAAAATTCAAATCTCTCAAAACATATCGAATTACATGTTTTTGGAAAGGTTTCGACGATACGAACTGACGGAAAGCGTTCATTTTGCGAAATTGCATTCGATAGAACGGGAATTCGCTGTCAAAGTTGCTGGAAATGAAATCCTAAGCTATGATTTGAGGGTTTTTGATTTAGGGCTCGATTGAAGAAAGCGACTTATGGGTATTATAGAGAATCTTCATACGAAACTAATGCAAGTGGTCTCGTGTCAATTGGTGGTCAGAAGCTCCGGGAATTTGTGTTTTAAGGTGCGAAAATCTGCATCTTTGATTGGACGTAGAGGGGTCTACAAGGGGCTGGACGTCTTGAGATTTCTTGTGAAGATGCTGCTCATCGAGAGCTTCGATTTTGCTGTGGTCTTGCGTCAAATCGATGTCAGAGCAAGAAGTTATGAGCGGTCAAAGTTGCGGTGAAAACAGAGGTTGCGCGCACAGTACTGTTCACATGGGCGGGAAGATGACTGCTGACATGGCAACGTGTCAGTGGTGAAATTTTTTATTTTTTATTTTATATATTTTAAAATTCAAATGTTCT
Organism: Allium sativum; assembly: GCA_030737875.1. NCBI lineage: Eukaryota > Viridiplantae > Streptophyta > Magnoliopsida > Asparagales > Amaryllidaceae > Allium > Allium sativum. Next base: position 444,434,109 of record CM060926.1, read on the forward strand.
AACGCACATAACTTTTTCATGCGAGCTCCAATTAACACGTGGTTGTTGCGTTGTAATCGTATCGACGAGCTCTTCGCGATAGCATTGATTTGGAATGATTCTGAGACTGTTTGATTTTGGGCTAAAATTGGAATTTCAATCTCGTTTGAAACCAAGGTGAGTGATTTAATCCACTTACGCTTAACTAAAGTATTCTAATATTAGTTAGAATAATATTATGTCATGATATGAATGTTTGGATTGATGTTTGACAGTTTAAATTGCATATCTATATTGATTTGCATCGATAGTGTAGTTTAATTCAACTGTTAGATTTAATTTTACAGTTAATTTAAAATTTGATATTTAATTACTGTTTTAAAACCTGACACCTGATAATTCGTAAATTTATATGATATTTGACTGTTTATATGTATTGATGTGATGAATGACTTGAATTTGATGTGTTGGACATATTGGTAACGACCCATATTTTTACAGTATAATAATTAATTTATTTAATTATTTAAATAGTGATTTAGAGATTTAAATGGTTGTTTAATTAAATAATATTGAATATTTAATTAACATAAATAATGGGATAATATATTTAATTTCCAAAATAGTCGGAAATAATTGAATTCACAATATTGTGTGAATTGGATTATTTATAAGATGTAATTCAGTTTAGAATTGAATTATAATAACGAATATATTTAATAAACGAAGATAGAACGTATAAATTATATTATAATTATAATCAAGCTCGAAATGGCGCTGTAGTTCGTAATTTGGCGATTCGAACTTTAAACGAATATACAGAATCCGGTTTAAGCCAGATTTCTATGAAACAAGAAACATTAGGAGCTGGTGAAGTATATTTTTCTAGTGGAAGAGAAAAATCGAGATTTCGTTGTGTAGATTTTGAGTTATGTCCAAATCAAAATTTCAAATAGTCGCTATGGAATTCCTTTATAATTTATAATGATTTTATTTATATTATAATTGGATTTTTAATATAAATTGAATACTGATTTAATCCAGATTTGAAATGTCGAGTTATCAAAGTCAGATAGGAATATTTTGGAGCTGTAATATATTCTACGTGAATATATACGATAATATTTATTTATAAATATTTAATTTAATTATTTTTAAATATATTTAATATTTAAATGGGTATATGTAGGGCTTTAAAAATAGCCATATTTGCAAATGACCTCCTTTTTCGACGAAACTAATTTTGTAGGATCTGGAATATAAAATTATTGTTACATTTCAATTTCCGTACTTTTTGGAGTCAGTATGTGGCTGTAAGGAATTTAAAAATACGATGTGTGAGCATACGGAGTCGGAATTCGACGAAACAAGTTCTGTTGGGTCTGTAATTTCGAACTATAGCTGCATGCCCATTTTCATGATTTTTGGATATTGTATGTGATCATATGAATCTTTAAATAGAAAAACAAATAGTAGTTGGTTATAAATTAATATAAAATTCGAATATACAAATAGTATACTTTCTCTATAAATACCCTGAAATATTCCTAAACCCTAAACATAAATTTCTCTGGTCAAAATAGTTCGGCCGCCGTTTGTTTTCTTCACCCAGACCAATGTCGTGAGTTTGCAAATTCATATTAATTCAAATAAAATCTCATGAATCCAAACTATTATATATTTGGAAAGGGAATCGAAAACTCTTCAACACAGTAGCATTACTTTGATACTCAACGGGGTTTTCCGATGTTGAAAATCGATGCATTAACTAGGGTTCGAATTTGTGGTTGTTGTGGCGTTTGTTGGTGCAATTGGAGAGTGTAGTTGAGTTCGTGAGGTTAATCCGCATGCATGTGCAAAGTTTGGGGAGAATTCATATCAAAACATGTCGATCATTTCAGTGGAACCGTGAACAGACGCGGGTTAGAGGAGTGCTTCGAGTTGAGTTTGGAGAGGTTAGAAGGAAGGAGATTGTTAGCAGGAGTTCGTTGGTGGAGTTCTTGTCGAGTTCGGTGGTTCATGAAGGGAGAACGAGTTAGGTGAAGTTGCAGAAATGGTAGGCGATGGGTTGAAGTTCTGGAGCTCAAACTAAATGGGGAGGAAGAAATATCTGTTCACGCGGGTTCTAATTTTAAGTGGGCCAAGGATAGATAAAGGTACAGGCCCATAATAGGAATAAATATATATAGTCTAACTTTAATTGAAACAATAGTACAGAAGATTGTAAATTCAATAAATTGTTCATATGTTAACGGAATTCAAGAAAACAAGATCCGTTGGGATCGTATGGACGAGCGATACACAATGGAACTGACGGAGGGTGAATTGGAGTTCGTTACAATTTATAGTTAAATAAATTGTCTGATCTGAATCAACGACAATTATCGTTATTTAACGATGATCGTCCAATGTGAGTAAATCTCACTAACTCTATTTAGTTTGTATTTTTATAAATATAATCTAGTATTGATAAATGATGATTGATTGCTGGGTGTTGATTATTTGGTTGAATTGCTGATTTATTGGTAGAAATTGTAGATAACGATATATATATAAATCGTTAATCAAATATTGATTTTGTTTATCAGAATATTTCATATTGTAATGAAATCGATGTTATTTATATTGTTTAACATCTATGAATGCAGGGAAACAGGTTAGAGGGATCAACTGGATTCCTCAATATTATAACACTGTTTGTTATCATATATCGTGATATATGATGTGATTAAAATCTGTGATTGATTATGATGAAACTGGTCATGTTATTTGGTATTTTAAATACCATATGAAATACTGGAATGTAAAAAGGAAATTTTCAAAGTGAACATTGAAAATGAAATAAATATATAAAATAAATATAAATATAAATATATAAAAGGATTTATATAAAATAAATAGGATTATATAAAAGAATTTATATAAAATAAATAGAATTATATAAAAGGATTTATATAGAATATATAAAAGTATATAAAGGGAATTATAAATGGGATTTAAGCGATATAAATAAAAAGGATATTTGTATGAATAATTCTACATAGAAAAAATAAATAGAAGTTGGAATTGGGATATTGTTTTAAAACACGAAATCAAACTGTTTTGATTATATAAAGAAATATTATTCACATTCTATGTGAAAAATTAGATTAAAGTAAATATTTTGCAAATAAAATATTATAAAGGAATTTGGTGTTTTGAATTAGGAGTTTAAATGGAGTTAAAGGAATTTGAAACTGACTAGAGATTAGTTAAATTGAACAGCTGTCTAGGTATTGATCTGATGTTGGTTTCGGCCTTCGGGGTTAATACGTAGGGGGTTGTTCTCTTACTAATTTGCAGTTAGAAACTGATATATATGAGAAGATAGTGATGTGTGAATCAGAAATGGAAACGTTTTCCAAAGTTAATAATGTATATTTTCTAAAATTAGAAAACAAGGATTTGATGAATATATGGAAACGAGAAATGGGGAAATGAATAAATGTTGATTGATGATTGATCGATAGAATCTCCATTTGGAAATAATATCGTTGTTTGCACACATGTTTTTCTTTGATAGTTAAATCACCGACTATCAAAGATTTTGACCGTTTCCGTTGTCAATGCGGAGAGACCGGGATCAGATATATTATCTGAAAACCACTCTGTATGGGCGTTAGCGTTGCGATCGAATATGATGAAGATGATTGAAGACGGAGTTATGCAAGGGCTGTCCTGTTTATAGAATAGTGCCTTCGGTATGTCCAGTCCCAGGACGACCTGTATGGAAGAATGTCTGACGGAGTATGTGTAACAGATTGCGTAAGTTGATCTCTTCAAATGTATTTACGTTTGGTGATGGAGGATTTCATTTCTCTTAGTTGTTACCCCGTGATATGCTTGGAGAATTCTATTAGCGATTTAGTGGGCATGACGATGTGACATTCAAAGTGAATGAAGATGTGGTTTGTAAAGGATACGTTATGGTCTCTAGCCTCACAACCGGAAATGATATAAAATCGGGTAGGTTGCATGGCTAAGTGGTTAGTGGCCAATTAGGGTGTATTGTCACCTGATCTAGAGAAATTCCATTTACCTCTATAATCTATTTCGATACTGTCCCTTTCGGGAAACAGTTGCTGATTCCAACCGTTGGTGATAATACATTCGGTACACTATAGCGAAGTGAGTGATCGGTCATGTTTAGCCTGGGTTGCAAGATGTTCTTGTTGAACTCGGTGTATTCCTCTCTAGAGATACACTGTCGGAAGGTGGTCCCATACCTTGCCAGTTGGAATTCATTAACCAATAAGCGCCCGCGGTTTTTGATTATATATTATGCTTGTGGAACGTGAGATGAAAGCATTCTGCTAGATGATCATTTTATTGTGATTGATAGGCATTATTATAATATCAAAAGAGTTTTGATATAAAGATTTTCGCTGCTTTCAAAAGGATTTTTGAATGATTAAATCAAGTGTTTTGGATTCTCATAAGGGTAAAACCCATTCTGTGTTATACGGCGTGGTCTTATGAGTTATCATTTATTTTCTCAAACTGTTTTAAATTGTTTACTCATGCCAGTCCCATGACTGACCCAGAGTTTGTTTTGTTTTGTTTTCCCTAAACTCTTGGTGCCCAATTTTGTACGGGCAGTCAAGTAGTCCGGATTTTACAGATATACTTGAGAGCCTGGAGCAGGAGGCTTTAGGAATATATAGCTATTGTTTATTTCCGCTGTGCTATAAGTGTTATACTCCGATAATGATACTGTGTACATATACTGATTTTATTTCAAAGTTATGTATCTATTATATATTGTTCGTTCCGCTGTGAGATTCGTGTTTACTCTGATGTTATATGTTCTTCTTCTTCTTCTTCTATTCTAAGTTTCTATCTTTTTTACTCTCAGCCTCTAATTTATTTCATTAACTATCCGGTATTTTCAATGCTTGGATAGTCGACATTAATTTTATGTCGATAACCAGGATCGCAAAAACCCGGGTCATTATAGTGGTATCAGAACTGAAGGTTAAATGATTACCTTGGCTCTGTGGCGTGACTCAGTAGAGATAGGGTTAACAATACCCTAGATTGAGTTTGAGTGTATATATACGTGCGTGTATTTGTTATTTGATATAAAGTTGTTTTATATTATGGAGACTTTTTGATTGAGTTGTTTATGAGTTTTGGTCGATCAGTTTGATCCACTGTATCGGTAGAAGTTAATAAACACTTGAATACGATGAACAAACATGGTATGTTTTGAAAAAGGGTAAATGAAATAATTTTACCCGAAATATATTTTGTTATAGAAATCTATATATTGGAATTATTATAATATATAGGATGTGTTGGTTGTTATTATAATCTAATTAGATTATAAATTGGAATGGTTATATAAATAACCAATCAGAATTCATATAATTGTATGAAATCAGAGGAATTAAATCAGAATTGGAATTAAAATTCCAAAAACATGAAAAGTATGTGTAAATGTATTTGGATTTAATATATGAAAATGACCTCCTTTTTCGACGAAACTAATTTTGTTGGATCCGAAATATAAAATTATTGTTACATTTCAATTTCCGTAATTTTTGGAGTCAGTATGTGGCTGTAAGGAATTTAAAAATACGATGTGTGAGCATACGGAGTCGGAATTCGACGAAACAAGTTCTGTTGGGTCCGTAATTTCGAACTGTAGCTGGATGCCCATTTTCATGATTTTTAGATATTGTATGTGATCATATGAATCTTTAAACAAAAAAACAAATAGCAGTTGGTTATAAATTAATATAAAATTCGAATATACAAATATTATACTTTCTCTATAAATACCCTGAAATATTCCTAAACCCTAAACATAAATTTCTCTGGTCAAAATAGTTCGGCCGCCGTTTGTTTTCTTCACCCAGACCAATGTCGTGAGTTTGCAAATTCATATTAATTCAAATAAAATATCATGAATCCAAACTATTATATATTTGGAAAGGGAATCGAAAACTCTTCAACACAGTAGCATTTCTTTGATACTCAACGGGGTTTTCCGATGTTGAAAATCGATGCAGTAATTAGGGTTCGAATTTGTGGTTGTTGTGGCGTTTGTTGGTGCAATTGGAGAGTGTAGTTGAGTTCGTGAGGTTAAACCGCATGCGTGTGCAAAGTTTGGGGATAATTCATATCAAAACATGTCGATCATTTCAGTGAGCCGTGAACAGACGCGGGTTAGAGGAGTGCTTCGAGTTGAGTTTGGAGAGGTTAGAAGGAAGGAGATTGTTAGCAGGAGTTCGTTGGTGGAGTTCTTGTCGAGTTCGGTGGTTCATGAAGGGAGAACGAGTTAGGTGAAGTTGCAGAAATGGTAGGCGATGGGTTGAAGTTCTGGAGCTCAAACTAAACGGGGAGGAAGAAATATCTATTCACGCGGGTTCTAATTTTAAGTGGGCCAAGGATAGATAAAGGTACAGGCCCATAATAGGAATAAATATATATAGTCTAATTTTAATTGAAACAATAGTATAGAAGATTGTAAATTCAATAACTTGTTCATATGTTAACGGAATAAAAAAAACAAGATCCGTTGGGATCGTATGGACGAGCGATACACAATGGAACTGACGGAGGGTGAATTGGAGCTCGTTACAATTTATAGTGAAATAAATTGTCTGATCTGAATCAACGACAATTATCGTTATTTAATGATGATCGTCCAATGTGAGTAAATCTCACTAACTCTATTTAGTTTGTATTTTTATAAATATAATCTAGTATTGATAAATGATGGTTGATTGATGGGTGTTGATTGTTTGGTTGAATTGCTGATTTATTGGTTGAAATTGTAGATAACGATATATATATATATAAATCGTTAATCAAATATTGATTTTGTTTATCAGAATATTTCATATTGAAATGAAATCGATGTTATTTATATTGTTTAACATAGAGAATGCAGGGAAACAGGTTTGAGGGATCAACTGGATTCCTCAATATTATAACACTATTTGTAATCATATATCGTGATATATGATGTGATTAAATCTGTGATTGATTATGATGAAACTGGTCATGTTTTTTGGTATTTTAAATACCATATGAAATACTGGAATGTAAAAAGAAAATTTTCAAAGTGAACATTGAAAATGAAATAAATATATAAAATAAATATAAATATATAAAAGGATTTATATAAAATAAATAGGATTATTTAAAAGGATTTATATAAAATAAATAGAATTATATAAAAGGATTTATATAGAATATATAGAAGTATATAAAGGGAATTATAAATGGGATTTAAGTGATATAAATAAAAAGGATATTTGTATGAATAATTCTACATAGAAAAAATAAATAGAAGTTGGAATTGGGATATTGTTTTAAAACACGAAATCAAACTGTTTTGATTATATAAAGAAATATTATTCACATTCTATGTGAAAAATTAGATTAAAGTAAATATTTTGCAAATAAAATATTATAAAGGAATTTGGGGTTTTGAATTAGGAGTTTAAATGGAGTTAAAGCAATTAGAAACTGACTAGAGATTAGTTAAATTGAATAGCTGTCCGGGTATTGATCTGATGTTGGATTCGGCTTTCGGGGTTAATACGTAGGGGGTTGTTCTCCTACTAATTTGCAGTTAGAAACTGATATATATGAGAAGATAGTGATGAGTGAATCAGAAATGGAAACGTTTTCCAAAGTTAATAATGTATATTTTCTAAAATTAGAAAACAAGGATTTGATGAATATATGGAAACGAGAAATGGGGAAATGGATAAATGTTGATTGATCGATAGAATCTCCATTTGGAAATAATATCGTTGTTTGCTTACATGCTTTTCTTTGATAGTTAAATCACCGACTATCAAAGATTTTGACCATTTCCGTTGTCAATGCGGAGAGACCGGGATCAGATATATTATCTGAAAACCACTCTATATGGGCGTTAGCGTTGCGATCGAATATGATGAAGATGATTGAAGACGGAGTTATGCAAGGGTTGTCCTGTTTATAGAATAGTGCCTTCGGTCTGTCCAGTCCCAGGACGACCTGTATGGAAGAATGTCTGACGGAGTATGTCTAAAAGATTGCGTAAGTTGATCTCTTCAAATGTATTTACGTTTGGTGGCGGAGGATTTCATTTCTCTTAGCTGTTACCCCGTGATATGCTTGGAGAAATCTATTAGCGATTTAGCGGGTATGACGATGTGACATTCAAAGTGAATGAGGATGTGGTTTGTAAAGGATACGTTATGGTCACTAGCCTCACAACCGGAAATGGTACAAAATCGGGTAGGTTGCGTGGCTAAGTGGTTAGTGGCCAATTATGGTGTATTGTCACCTGATCCAGAGAAATTCCATTTACTTCTATAATCTATTTCAATACTATCCCTTTCGGGAAACAGTTGCTGATCCCAACCGTTGGTGATAATACATTCGGTACACTCAAGCGAAGTGAGTGATCGGTCATGTTTAGCCTAGGTTGCAAGATGTTCTTGTTGAACTCGGTGTATTCCTCTCTAGAGATACACTGTCGGAAGGTGGTCCCATACCTTGCCAGTTGGAATCCATTAACCAATAAGCGTCCACGGTTTTTGATTATATATTATGCTTGTGGAACGTGAGATGAAAGCATTCTGCTAGATGATCATTTTATTGTGATTGATAGACATTATTATAATATCAAAAGAGTATTGATATAAAGATTTTTGCTGCTTTCAAAAGTATTTTTGAATGATTAAATCAAGTGTTTTGGATTCTCATAAGGGGAAAACCCGTTCCGTGTTATACGGCGTGGTCTTATGAGTTATCGTTTATTTTCTTAAACTGTTTTAAATTGTTTACTCATGCCAGTCACATGACTGACCCAAAGTTTGGTTTGTTTTGTTTTCCCTAAACTCTTGGGTGCCCAATTTTGTAAGGGCAGTCAAGTAGTCCGGATTTTACAGATATACTTGAGAGCCTGGAGCAGGAGGCTTTAGGAATATAAAGCTATTGTTTATTTCCGCTGTGCTGTATGTGTTATACTCCGATAATGTTACTGTGCACATATACTGATTTTATTTCAAAGTTATGTATCTATTATATATTGTTCGTTCCGCTGTGAGATTCATGTTTACTCTGACGTTATATGTTCTTCTTCTTCTTCTTCTTCTGTTCTAAGTTTCTATCTTTTCTACTCTCACCCTCTAATTTCTTTCATTAACTATCCGGTATTTTCGATGCTTGGATAGTCGACATTTGTAACACCCCACCTCCACCAGGGTCACTCACAAAGGAATGCACTAGCTTTGGAGGGGCATTATTGGTAAACATGCATAATGATATAGCAAGGCAGGACATGACATATATATATATATATATGTGTAAATAAACAGAGTACGTAAATAAAACAGCGGAAGATCTTTAAACTATTTCAAAAACAAGTCTGGTACATCAAAATGTCAATTTCCCAAATAAACAAGTCTAGTACATGAAGTAACATCATCTGAAACTGAAAAAGGAAAACATAAAAGTAGCTATCCCCAAAGTGGAAGAAACCATAGCAAGCCCAAGTCCAAAGCATACATGAGCTATCCAAGAAAGCAGCTAAGATCCAAGCTAGGCTCCTGTATTCCCTCCCTGAGAACCTGGGGGGGGGGGGGGAGAAACGGAAGAAAAGAGGCGAAACAAAACGGGTCAGTCAAAAAGACTGAGTAAGCCCTGCTACGATCAGTCTATAAACTAATAAAGTTAACATCATGATGGAAACTGAGGTGATTATAGATAAGAACATACTGGCATGAATAAATCAACTACAAGATAGATAGAGGTGTCATCGCATAAAGCAAGGTTAAGTTTTTTTTTTTTTTTTTGCACCACGGTGTACTAGCAAACCAACATAACAGGTAATGATCCCTTAGCCCAAACTTTGGCCCAATAACATGAAGTGACCTTAATAAAAGGTCCAGCCCACGGTCTAGTCGATCGGCTCCCTATAAACCTAACACGTCAAGTGTTGGTGTCCATATGGCCCACGTATGGATGTAGTTAGACTGTGCTGGGTCCCCCTTTTGGGTGTATCAAGCCCTCAGATGTCAACCCCAGACACTTAAGCAATAATGCACAGCTCTAATCTACTGGTACCCGTGCCTCGAGTTTGTCCAATATCGGACTACGTGCACGTCCGTAGCCCGCCGAACCCGCACCGCTGTACCACTCGGCCATCGCCCTTTGGTCGCTTACATCTGCCAGTAATCGTGCCCCGCCCTAGCCTAGCTTCTAGGGTTGTGTATGATACCAAACTGGGATTACTGTTAGAACAGACCACGTTGCTAGGGTTTCCCAAGAGGGTTAAGTGTGATTTAACCCTTCACTAATCCTGGATTAAACTGGTTAAGTGTGGCTTAACCCCATTCTAATCCCTTGAGCTCCCAAATGGATTAAACTAGTTAAGTGTAACCAATGGTTCACGACTTAACCACATTCTAATCCCTCGAATCCCCAAATTGGTTAAGTATTAGTGGACCCTGACTTAACCCTAATCATGAGGCATTAATTAATTTAATGCACCTCAACCTCTCACATTAGACCTTGTTGTGGTTACTAGTTAGGCCGGGCGGGTCCGGGTAGCTTTACACCACAACTTGGTCTAACCTCGGGTCTTGGCACCCCATGACCAACTTCTCACATTCGGTCCTATTGTTTGTAGCCACTAGTTAAGCCGGTCGGTTCCGGGTAGAATTACGCTACAAACTCAACCCAACCTCGAGTTGGCCACACTTATGTTTTCTAAGTGTCATGTCCACTTTATTTCAAAACATAATCACAAGTCAAACAATTACTTGGGTAGACCTAACTTAATAGGTAAATTCCCAAGGGGTAGACCTAACTTAATAGGTAAATTCCCAATCTTATATTTTTATGTCTTTTAAGTTTACCCCAAAACCCCCATCGTCATTCTATCGCTTACATATTCGTAGTAACGCATAAAGGATAGGGAGAGGGAACTTGGCACAACATATATGATAAACTTGCACAACAATCATGCATAACTTGTCATCTTAAACTTGCATAAGTATGCATAACTTGTCAAACATGCCCAACTTGTCTTTTTAAACTTGCATAAGTATGCATAACTTGTCAAACATGCACAACTTGTCAAAACATGCACAACTTGTCAAAACATGCACAACTTGTCCTTTTAAACTTGCATAAGTATGCATAACTAAATGAACTTGCAAATCATGGCTTAGTAAACTTGCATAAACATGCATGACCCAATTAACTTGTAAATCATGACTTAACAAACATGCATAAACATGCATAACTCAATTATCTTGTAAATCATGACTTAGCAAACATGCATAAACATGCATAACTCATTTAACTTGTAAATCATGGCTTAGCAAACATGCATAAACATGCATAACTCATTTAACTTGCAAATCAAGGCTTAGCAATCTTGCATAAACATGCATAATCCATAAAACATGTACAAATCTCAATAATCATACAAATCATGACTTAGCAAACTTGCATAAACATGCATAACTCATTTAACTTGTAAATCAAGGCTTAGCAAACTTGCATAAACATGCATAACTCATTTAACTTGTAAATCAAGGCTTAGCAAACTTGCATAAACATGCATAACTCATCTAACTTGTAAATCATGGCTTAGCAAACATGCATAAACATGCATAACTCATTTAACTTGCAAATCAAGGCTTAGCAATCTTGCATAAACATGCATAATCCATAAAACATGTACAAATCTCAATAATCACCACATGATAACTTTAGAGTTTGTAAAGTGAGGGTAAGAGGGCTTACAATGCTTATGCGGACTCAAATGAGTATAACAAATGCAAGAAACCCCTTATGCAACTAATTAAAGCCCCCAAATGCAAGCAAACTTGATCAAGACTCCTCCTTTATGATGCCAATAGAAAAACAAGCCTTTAATGCAAGCTAAGGAGGATCATACAAGCCTAAATACCCTTGTATGCATGGAAATCTCTTAGGGATTTGCTTAGGAGTTGTATGAAGAGAGTGGAGGCCATGAGAGTTTGGATTTTGGCATAGTTTGGTTGCAAGAATGATTAATGGGGTTTTAGGGTAGGATTAGAGGCTTATTTATAGAAGATTAGAGTGTTTTTAGCCCTAGGATTAACCCTAGGATAGTTTTGGCCCGTCAGATCCCGGAACTCTCTAGAAACAAGCCACAAGACCCAACCCCAATCAGAAATGGTGCACCAGGCTAAGCAGCCCGGGCACCCCCTGTCGACAGGGCTGTCGACAGGGCAGTCGACATGCCCAGGACCCTGTCGACAGGCCTGTCGACATGCGGGTCCTGGCGGGATTTTTCCCGCCTTGGCCCAGCTGGCCCAAATCCTAGTTTTTAATTTAGATTTAAACCTGTTTTAATTATGGAAATTTCTGAAAACTTCCATGGGCCTTAACTGGGTCATACGGACTCCGATTTTCGAAAACTCGGACTCTATTTCGCGTATTTTTCCGAGACGAACGCAATGGCATAGCCCGTTTCCCTTGATTCAGATTTTAGAATTAAATTCTGCCTCAATTTACATTATTACAGGTTATTGAAAATACGGGTTGTTACATTCTCCCCTCCTTAAAGGATTTCGTCCCCGAAATCTTCAAGTTAGGAAGAACGTACCCTACCATCCAATCATCCATCTACTCAAAGCATCATCCACGAGCAATCATTGTCCTTACAAGATTCTAAATGCTGGATGAACATATGCAAAAGTGTGTGTATATGTACTTACCTAATGCAAAAATCAGGCGGTTACTGATACAGTAAACCTCCTTAATGCATATGTATGTCAGTGAAATGAATCCATATGTATGCAAATTCCTAACATAATGTATAATATCTACATGCGTGCTCAATCATACGTCCATATGCAACATCCATGTGATAGCATACGAATTTCATCCAAGAATAAGCATAAACACTCATGCACATGCAATATGAGGAGTGTGTGAGCCGATCTAGTGCCTAATCGTGTATAATGCATCCACGAGCAACCACTTGCAAACACTTGCAACCACTTGCAACCACTTGCAACCATCAAGCATAACATGTTTCAAATACATGTTTCATCCAAAGGGTTTCTACCTAAGGTTCTCATGACAAGATAGACACGATAAACTAGATAACTAGATAAACTCCTTTTTGGATTTACAAGAAATCCACTCAAGCTTTGACATATAGTACTAACCGATGAGTCTTAACCCCCTTATGGAGCTTACAACAGAAATAAGATCGAGAATGAGACCGAGAGGATATATACAAAAGATAACTTGCAAGCAAGTTCCACCGGAAAACAAGGATCAAGGATGCACTCTTAAAAAGAGATATGATGCGCGTATCTAGTCTTCACTCCTCTTAGTCACGTTTCCTTGAGTTTAGCTCCACTGTGTTTTGACTGTCTTTCACTTCATGATTCCTTGGCTTCCTAACTCTTATTTCCCAAATTCGAGTTGGAACTCATTTCATTATCGCCTCTCGTCTTTCTTCCCCACTTATTCTTCTTTCTGTATACTTGGCTTAAACATACTATAACCTCATGATTTCATGCAAGCTCTCCAAAATTCACTAGTGAATCCTGGATTTCGTCTTCTTACCATAAGGTATTCCATGCAGCAGAACTTTTCTTGGAAATACCACTCCACGTTGCCAATTGCCCTTATAAACGTGATTTCCTATAACTCAGGCTTAATCGACATGAACCATCCGCCTATAGGCCGTACCTAGATTCAGTTGCCTACCTATGGCTTTCTGTAGGTTATTTCAAAACTGGCCAACTTCTTGAGGGTAAACCGCTGTCAACCATGATGCAGTTCTCTCGCTCTAAAATGAGCACTTTTCGTGAGTCTACCTATTATGACCCACCTACCCGTATTCCCTTTCTTTGGTCTAGGTAATTTATCCACTTAATCTATCGAGATGTTTTCACACTCCCCTTGCAAAACTTCCAATGGAGGTAATGGCCCACTGGGCTTCTATGACTTGGCCTCAACCTGGTGGCACCACATGTATTCCGAAACCAACTCGGCCACCTCCTCGAGTGATGCGCATCTTCAAGAACCTTCTTTACCAAGTCTTTCACTCGAGGAACACATAATCTCTTGTCGCGCCTTAGTCATCCTTTGTCATCTATAATATATCTAGTGAGGTGACTTAACATCTCGCCTCGAACCGACTGGTCCATGTTCTTGACCAACTGCGGATCTTCTTCCTGCGAAACCCCTTCTTGATCCAGAAGAGTTAGTCTAAGCTCCGGGAATGCTAGCTAACTAGACAAACGGAGAAAGCTTCTTACTTTATTTGCCCTCCTCAGAGTTTTCCGGTCTTAAACCGCAACCACTTTAGCGGAATCCACCGCTAAGCCTTACTTGGGAACTATGTGCCCAAGAAATCCAACTTCTTTCCTCCAAAGTGACGTTTGGAGAACTTGACCTTCCACTGGTGGCTCTAAGCGTATCCATCTCCTTCTTGAGATGTCTAACATGCTCTTCCTCGTTCTTTTGAGGAGATCAAATATCGTCTATGAAGACCCTGACAAACTTGTTCAAGGACCCCCTAGACACCTTACCCATATAAATCACGTAATATGCGGGTGCATTAGTCAAACCAAATAGCATGACTAGCCATTCTAAAACCCATCTAGAGTCCTAAACGCAGTCTTGTCAATTCCATCCTCAGCCATCCTAAGCTGATGGAATCCGGTAGCTAGATCAAAAGAAAACAGATGCTCCTACAAGCTGATCAAACAAATCATTGATCCTTGGTAACGGTTATCTATTCTTCTCACGAAGATCAACACACAAGTGAAGCAAACCGTCCACATCAGTAACGAATACTACTGGAGCACCCTACTCGAAAATGCTTCGTCTCAGGAAGTTCTTCTCAAGCAACTCCTTGACTTACTTTCTTAACTCTCATCTCGTGAGGTCATGTGCCTAACCGGCCACGAAACTGGCTTGGTATTACCAACCAGATAATGCGGAAATCTATCCCACGTCTAGGGGTAACCCCTTTACTTTTCCCAAGATATCAAGATATTCTCGGACCACCCTCACAGATTGCAAACTATCGATAGATGAGTTGAGGGATTCAAGATAACATAACCTGACGGGACCCCTAGGGTTGCTAGTAATTTCTAAGGGTACGGCTGAGGCGAGTCATGAGCCTCACAACCCTATATACAAAAACCCAGAATGGCTCCAAAATAGGACAACCATTCCATGCCCAAAGCCAACCCATATCCCCCGAAACCGAGGATATAAACATCCCACGAGAATTCTGTACTCAAGACAGAAATTTTCAAATCCACTCAGACCACAGACAAACGGGAAGAACCCCCAATTGGATTTGAAACACATACGGGATCATCAACTACACTAGTACTTAGGTGCAAAACTTTCAACTAGAACAGATGAAATAAAACTATGCGATGCACCAGAATCAAACAAAGTTCGAACAGGGAAAATCAGAAAATGTAAACAAGATTTTCAACAGGAACACTACCTCTATCATGAGCTGGAAGGACGGGGTTGAGGGGATGAATTCGCCCTCCAGATAGTCCTGCACACTGAGTCTGACCTTGCCCTTGTTTCCTCGGGCAATCCTTGCTGAAATGTCCAAACTCACCACAATCAAAGCATTCGCCCCGCTTTCTCTTCTTCTTCCTACATTCCCTGGCTACATGTCCAACTTCACCACAGAAGTTGCATTTCCTATTCCCTCTTGGCTTGTCCTTGCGGTTGTGGTTATTCTTGCCCCGTTTCCCGGAATTTACTCTCTTGCCTTGAGACTCATTCGTCTTGACCTCTTTCTTGTCCTTGCTACCTTCTTCTTGAAGTAGGGCCAAATTTACTAAACTCTCGAAAGTCGCCCCCAAGGGTATATGAGACAGGGCCAAATCACGTAATGGCTCGTTTAATCCTAGAGCAAAGTGTAGGGCCTTCTTCTGAGCTGTATTAGCCAAATCTAAATCGTCCTGAGCCAGTTGATTAAACTTATCTATGTATTCCCTAATAGCCATGTCCCCTTGCTTCAGTGATAAGAATCTCAGTCCAAACCTTCCTCTAAAGTCATCCCAAGTCTCAATTGGTCTAGTAGCAGTAGTGACTACCCACCAACGTGCAGCTTCTTCCTTTAGCAACCATACTGCCAATAAAACCTTCCTGCGGTCACCTATATCAAAGGTGGCTAAAAGATCTTCGGTCTCTTTCAACCAATTCCTTGCCTCTACAAAAGTCTCGGCTCCAAAGAAATTCTTGCAACCCATCGCCTTAAAATCTCGGCAAATCTCGGCGAAGTCAATTTGAGGATGCTGAGGGGAAGGAGGAAGAGGAACATCAACTACGGGAGGAGGAGGAGGAACAGCGGCCTCGACTGGGGGAACAACATTAGGGACATCCGGGACCGGTGCCGTGACTTCCAAGTACCGACGAAACCAATCGGGTATCGTTACTCCTTTGGGCAAGACGAGATTATCAGGCATGCTGGAAACGAAAAGAAAAGAGTTCAAACGAGGAGTCAAAGGATAGTGCTAATGGCTTTTGGGGAATAGCCTTTAAAAACAACTAGACTTTTCTTTGGAAAATACTTAATACTTGGTTTTGAAAATAGTTTTTCAAAAGTTTTTAAAACCTTTTTATCCCTTCTCGTAAACCATATGCTCTGATACCAAATGTAACACCCCACCTCCACCAGGGTCACTCACAAAGGAATGCACTAGCTTTGGAGGGGCATTATTGGTAAACATGCATAATGATATAGCAAGGCAGGACATGACATATATATATATATGTGTAAATAAACAGAGTACGTAAATAAAACAGCGGAAGATCTTTAAACTATTTCAAAAACAAGTCTGGTACATCAAAATGTCAATTTCCCAAATAAACAAGTCTAGTACATGAAGTAACATCATCTGAAACTGAAAAAGGAAAACATAAAAGTAGCTATCCCCAAAGTGGAAGAAACCATAGCAAGCCCAAGTCCAAAGCATACATGAGCTATCCAAGAAAGCAGCTAAGATCCAAGCTAGGCTCCTGTATTCCCTCCCTGAGAACCTGGGGGGGGGGGGGAGAAACGGAAGAAAAGAGGCGAAACAAAACGGGTCAGTCAAAAAGACTGAGTAAGCCCTGCTACGATCAGTCTATAAACTAATAAAGTTAACATCATGATGGAAACTGAGGTGATTATAGATAACAACATACTGGCATGAATAAATCAACTACAAGATAGATAGAGGTGTCATCGCATAAAGCAAGGTTAAGTTTTTTTTTTTTTTTTTTTGCACCACGGTGTACTAGCAAACCAACATAACAGGTAATGATCCCTTAGCCCAAACTTTGGCCCAATAACATGAAGTGACCTTAATAAAAGGTCCAGCCCACGGTCTAGTCGATCGGCTCCCTATAAACCTAACACGTCAAGTGTTGGTGTCCATATGGCCCACGTATGGATGTAGTTAGACTGTGCTGGGTCCCCCTTTTGGGTGTATCAAGCCCTCAGATGTCAACCCCAGACACTTAAGCAATAATGCACAGCTCTAATCTACTGGTACCCGTGCCTCGAGTTTGTCCAATATCGGACTACGTGCACGTCCGTAGCCCGCCGAACCCGCACCGCTGTACCACTCGGCCATCGCCCTTTGGTCGCTTACATCTGCCAGTAATCGTGCCCCGCCCTAGCCTAGCTTCTAGGGTTGTGTATGATACCAAACTGGGATTACTGTTAGAACAGACCACGTTGCTAGGGTTTCCCAAGAGGGTTAAGTGTGATTTAACCCTTCACTAATCCTGGATTAAACTGGTTAAGTGTGGCTTAACCCCATTCTAATCCCTTGAGCTCCCAAATGGATTAAACTAGTTAAGTGTAACCAATGGTTCACGACTTAACCACATTCTAATCCCTCGAATCCCCAAATTGGTTAAGTATTAGTGGACCCTGACTTAACCCTAATCATGAGGCATTAATTAATTTAATGCACCTCAACCTCTCACATTAGACCTTGTTGTGGTTACTAGTTAGGCCGGGCGGGTCCGGGTAGCTTTACACCACAACTTGGTCTAACCTCGGGTCTTGGCACCCCATGACCAACTTCTCACATTCGGTCCTATTGTTTGTAGCCACTAGTTAAGCCGGTCGGTTCCGGGTAGAATTACGCTACAAACTCAACCCAACCTCGAGTTGGCCACACTTATGTTTTCTAAGTGTCATGTCCACTTTATTTCAAAACATAATCACAAGTCAAACAATTACTTGGGTAGACCTAACTTAATATGTAAATTCCCAAGGGGTAGACCTAACTTAATAGGTAAATTCCCAATCTTATATTTTTATGTCTTTTAAGTTTACCCCAAAACCCCCATCGTCATTCTATCGCTTACATATTCGTAGTAACGCATAAAGGATAGGGAGAGGGAACTTGGCACAACATATATGATAAACTTGCACAACAATCATGCATAACTTGTCATCTTAAACTTGCATAAGTATGCATAACTTGTCAAACATGCCCAACTTGTCTTTTTAAACTTGCATAAGTATGCATAACTTGTCAAACATGCACAACTTGTCAAAACATGCACAACTTGTCAAAACATGCACAACTTGTCCTTTTAAACTTGCATAAGTATGCATAACTAAATGAACTTGCAAATCATGGCTTAGTAAACTTGCATAAACATGCATGACCCAATTAACTTGTAAATCATGACTTAACAAACATGCATAAACATGCATAACTCAATTATCTTGTAAATCATGACTTAGCAAACATGCATAAACATGCATAACTCATTTAACTTGTAAATCATGGCTTAGCAAACATGCATAAACATACATAACTCATTTAACTTGCAAATCAAGGCTTAGCAATCTTGCATAAACATGCATAATCCATAAAACATGTACAAATCTCAATAATCATACAAATCATGACTTAGCAAACTTGCATAAACATGCATAACTCATTTAACTTGTAAATCAAGGCTTAGCAAACTTGCATAAACATGCATAACTCATTTAACTTGTAAATCAAGGCTTAGCAAACTTGCATAAACATGCATAACTCATCTAACTTGTAAATCATGGCTTAGCAAACATGCATAAACATGCATAACTCATTTAACTTGCAAATCAAGGCTTAGCAATCTTGCATAAACATGCATAATCCATAAAACATGTACAAATCTCAATAATCACCACATGATAACTTTAGAGTTTGTAAAGTGAGGGTAAGAGGGCTTACAATGCTTATGCGGACTCAAATGAGTATAACAAATGCAAGAAACCCCTTATGCAACTAATTAAAGCCCCCAAATGCAAGCAAACTTGATCAAGACTCCTCCTTTATGATGCCAATAGAAAAACAAGCCTTTAATGCAAGCTAAGGAGGATCATACAAGCCTAAATACCCTTGTATGCATGGAAATCTCTTAGGGATTTGCTTAGGAGTTGTATGAAGAGAGTGGAGGCCATGAGAGTTTGGATTTTGGCATAGTTTGGTTGCAAGAATGATTAATGGGGTTTTAGGGTAGGATTAGAGGCTTATTTATAGAAGATTAGAGTGTTTTTAGCCCTAGGATTAACCCTAGGATAGTTTTGGCCCGTCAGATCCCGGAACTCTCTAGAAACAAGCCACAAGACCCAACCCCAATCAGAAATGGTGCACCAGGCTAAGCAGCCCGGGCACCCCCTGTCGACAGGGCTGTCGACAGGGCAGTCGACATGCCCAGGACCCTGTCGACAGGCCTGTCGACATGCGGGTCCTGGCGGGATTTTTCCCGCCTTGGCCCAGCTGGCCCAAATCCTAGTTTTTAATTTAGATTTAAACCTGTTTTAATTATGGAAATTTCTGAAAACTTCCATGGGCCTTAACTGGGTCATACGGACTCCGATTTTCGAAAACTCGGACTCTATTTCGCGTATTTTTCCGAGACGAACGCAATGGCATAGCCCGTTTCCCTTGATTCAGATTTTAGAATTAAATTCTGCCTCAATTTACATTATTACAGGTTATTGAAAATACGGGTTGTTACAACATTAATTTTATGTCGATAACCAGGATCGCAAAAACCCGGGTCGTTATTGTGGTATCAGAGCTGAAGGTTAAATGATTACCTTGGCTCTGTGGCGTGACTCAGTAGAGATAGGGTTAGCAATACCCTAGATTGAGTTTGAGTTTATATATACGAGCGTGTATTTGTTATTTGATATAAAGTGGTTTTATATTGTGGAGACTTTTTGATTGAGTTGTTTATGAGTTTTGGTCGATCAGTTTGATCCACTGTATCGGTAGAAGTTAATAAACACTTGAATACGATGAACCAACATGGTATGTTTTGAAAAAGGGTAAATGAAATAATTTTACTCGAAATATATTTTGTTATAAAAATCTATATATTGGAATTATTATAATATATAGGATGTGTTGGTTGTTATTATAATCTAATTAGATTATAAATTGGAACGGTTATATAAATAACCAATCAGAATTCATATAAGTGTATGAAATCAGAGGAATTAAATCAGAATTGGAATTAAAATTCCAAAAACATGAAAAGTATGTGTAAATGTATTTGGATTAAATATATGCAAATGACCTCCTTTTTCGACGAAACTAATTTTGTTGGATCCGATCGATCGACATACAACTAATTATTGGGATTAATGTATGTCATATATCACCCCAATACTCGTGTGGGGTTTTCAAACAATCAAACACAGATTTTATTTGTGTAGTTGGGCGATGTGTAAAATTTATCGTCCCAATCAATATCAGTTAAATGCGCGTATATAAACAAATTGTCCGATTTGTTTATATTTATTTCATTTCATTTCATATACCCGTTAAAAATTCTATTTTCAACTATAAAATATTTTTAACTGTATAAATATTTTATTTCATTTCACATCACATCACACAATCAACTGCACATCAAAATCAAACAAACAAGCATATAAGCCGTCCATGGTCTGTGGACGACGGGTGTCGGGTGCTACTAAACACTGTCTGCATCCTATTATATAATTTAATCTAGTAAAGAAAATTTAAAGTGAGAACTTCTCACTGAGGGTTTCACTCCGCCGTGCTTTGCTGTTGAACTGCTGAACCATTTGGATCTGCTTGAAATTCTTCTACAACCCTTTTCACGCTGTTCAAATAAAAATTATTTTTTTATTGCTTCATTTCAATAAATAAAAATCCTATTTTTATTCCTACTTTATATATTCTTACAACGCTTCATTCTATATAAAAATTATATATTTTTATATCTCTACTTCTTATATAAAGATCGAATTTTTATATCATCACTATAAAAATCACATTTTTACTTCATTATATATATAATAAAAATCAGATTTTTATTTCGCTACATATATAAAGATAATATTTTTATATTCTCTATTATATAGAAATTCTATTTTCAATACACTACTTATATAAAAATAGTATTTTTATATCTTCTATTATATAAAGATCATATTTTTAATACACTACATAAGTAAAAATCATATTTTTGATTCACAACATATATAAAAATCGTATTTTTATTCTATCTATCACATAAAAATATATCTCTACTATATAAAAATCACATCTTTTCAATTTCTAAAAAGCGTTCTTTTCAGTTTTAAAAATCCGTTCTTTTCATTAAAGAAAATCAAATCTTCATTGCATTAAAAATCTACTTCCTCTATATTTTTGAAACCTTATCTTTTCTATCTATAAAAATATAATCCTTTATTTAAAGATAACATAAAAACCCCATTTTTTGTTTCTAATAAACTAATGACCTACTTTTTACATAAAAATCACAACAACGAAAAAGAAAAGAGAAAATAAAATAAAAAGAGAAATTACAGTATGAAGAGGAGAGGGGGGGTTGTTTGGCGTCGTCGGTGCTGGGGGTTCGGAGCAGCGGGGGCGGCGCAGGGTTAGATGGCCGGAGCGGTGGCTTAGAACAGGGGTGCGCTCGCGAGAGGCTGAACGGAGAAGGAGGTGGGGGTTAGGGCAGAGCGGTGCACGTCACTGGAGGGGGGGACCGCGTTAATCGGTGGCGGCGCAACGGCGGCAGGGGGGCGCGTTTGGTTTGCTGAGCGGATTTTTTCTCTAAAAATCGATTTGGAAAATGAGGGGAGAGGGAGAGAGAATAAAGAAGGGGGGCCATATAATATAATATATATTTAATTATTTTATTTTCCACCAAAGAGTAACTTTTTATTTCGAACTTGAAACGAAACCCACCTCCTGTCGCGCTAGCTAATTACCCTCATTCTAAACCCAATGGAATATGTATCGTAAGTTGTTTCGATCGCTTCGATCAGTTTTCATCAAAATCAACATATAACTCTATATATTGAATTTGAACGCGCATTTCAATTTACCGGGGTCACATACTAACTCGAAAAATTCCCGAAAATTAATTTCTAGCTTCGTATTGACGATACGGTTCTAACGAAACTAGTTTCGTCAAATTCTGAGACCATTTGAAAAATGGTCATTTTCCAGTCGATTAAAATCAACTAAAACTGGTCAAACGCGTTTTCCTATGCCACGCTTACATATTGATTCAAAAAATTATGAATTTTGAAACTTAGCAATAACTTGACATCATGGATCCAACAAAAGTGGTTTCGTCGAAATCCGAGGTCGTTTGCAAAATTTCCATTTTAAGGGCTAGAATTCCATAGCGACTGTTCTGAATTTTCAGCTGGACATATCTTTTGATTCCCGCTATGAAATTTCGATTCTTCGGATTCGTTGGAAAGACATTCACAAATAGATTCTAATATTTTTGGTTTCACTAAAATCCGGTTTATTTTGGACCCGGTACATTCATTTGAAGTTTGAAATCGAATTATCAACTACCACACCATTTTCAATTCCTTTTATAATTACAAATAAATATTTATATTTTATCGTCGAGCCATATAAATATATACATTCTAATTCTATTCAAAATAAATTTCTCATCATTATTATTTAAAATAATTCATTTTAAATATTCAAAATTCACTAAAATCGCCAAAATAATTTTTTTAAATTGGCTCGGATTTCCGGGTTATTACAATCTCCCCCACTTAAAAATTTCGTCCCCGAAAAGGAACGAAGCCGAAAGTTGTTTAACTAATCAACTCAACTTCCATTATTTTCTTTACGGCTTAAGTTCTTCAACTTTTCAGTTTCTAAGAGCTTTTCAAATTTTTCAAAAATTTGGCTAACCCCCTAAATTTTCGACAAATTTCGCCATAACCTCCCCTGCACCGGGGACTTCGGGATATTTCATATAGCCTCCCATGGCCTTCTTCAATCCAAAAGAAAAAGAAAAAGCCAAGCGGCTAGCCAATCGGCTCATAAAATCATCATCACCCAAACAAAACAGTAAATTATGGTAAACATGTACCTATTTGTCGGGCAAACAATTTTATTCTTCTGCTCTAGCCTCCTTGCTATGACCTGTTCAATGGAAGTACATGTATACGCACACAAATGTGACAAATTTTCAATACACTTTACTATTCGATTCAATTTGGTGATAGGTTCAACATTTAATTAAACAAACAACACAACCATCAATCAATTAGTGAATTATCATTTCAAATTCATGACTTTGATATATAGTCAAAAATCACATTTTTGATGCCAAATCACAACAATAAGCCCTATCTAATTTTGGTTCTCACACCAGTCATCTCACTTTCGTCACTTGAATATAAATTCTGATGATGATATATCAATCATCAGAATCACCCCCGGGCGACTAGAGTGTAATTCTATATCTATCCAGCATATTAAAACTCCAAATACACGCGGATAAGACGTATACGCAAAATCTATATATATTGGATCGTCCAAATTCAATATAAATAAATAATCAAATACGAATAGTTGATTTAAATTTTCAAAACAAAATTTATTTTCATTTTAAAAATATACTCTTCACACTCGTTCTAGGATAC
Source organism: Allium sativum (assembly GCA_030737875.1). NCBI lineage: Eukaryota > Viridiplantae > Streptophyta > Magnoliopsida > Asparagales > Amaryllidaceae > Allium > Allium sativum. The sequence goes on from CM060926.1 coordinate 444,458,071, forward strand.
TATTGATCTCATCTCTAACGAGTCATTCCCGCTGGATATTACTAATCCAATCTCTGACGAATTATTTCGTTTGGTTCTAATGTGTCTTGTTCTCTGAGCTTTGTAAACCAAAGCTCTCATACCACTGTAAGGACCCGTAACTTCCCCAGTTAGGAAATAGCGGATACTTCGACAACAAGCCACAAAAGGACGCATACGGAAGAACATTTCATTGCTTATTACAACAATTCCATCAGAATACAAGAATATACAGAGTATAAATAAATATTACACATTCGATAAATATCATAGATTACAATACATTATATAGCAGCGGAAAATAATACAATACACAACTATAAGAGATATACGGATACAAAGCTTCCCGGATATCATTCCAGCTGTAAACCAGGATCCTGTGAATATAAATCTGCAAAACCGAAACTACTAGCTGCCCGTGTCAAAATAAGGGCACCCAGAGTTTAAGTTAAAACAATAAACTCCAGGTCAGTCATGAGACTGGTGTGAGAACTAAAACAGTTATTAATCTTTATTTTAAAGTTAGGTTAATCAAGGGACCACGCCGTATATCACGGAACGGGTTTCCTCCCAAGAATATCAGTGCAGTAAACAACAGCGCATTGCTAAATAAAGAACAATGAAGCTATTATAAGACCCAGGTCCCATCACACAATGCAACGCAAGCCGGAGGATAAGGTTTTTACCTTATAATAGACAAGAATGCTTGATATGTTTAAAACAAATCATTTGATACTATTATAAGTGCATAGTGTATAAAACAACTTCAAATCATAAGTATCAATCATAAACGGCATAAGTGCCCCATCCCACTATGTCGCCATACTAGGCTCTACAAATAAAACCGCAAAGTCATGTATTTGGAAATTGGATTTCCATCTGCGAATCGAGGCAAAAGATAGTCCTCTACCGATTCGAGACGCTCTAGCCCGTGTCTTAGGACCCAGAAACAGGTGGGCCTTGGATCGTCAGGGCCGGTTCACCGATGCGGATTATTATGCCTGAACACTATGTTTCCCCGCCCTTTGGGGCGTTAATGAGCCAACGATTGGTTCCATTGGCTTCACATTGTCACTGATATATCCGAGGCGCCTCGCAATAGCAACAACCACATAAGTCAAACTCGTCAGGGCGTGTAAAATCACTGATGCCACTACTAGCTAGAAAGAAACGTATGTCCTCCCTGAGGCCCTTCTCCCGTTTTTGGTTCACAACTGGGGTGTGAGGCTCGCGAATCAACGCTACACAAAGCTACCCACAAAGGCCGTGCTTTGATCATTAACCACAAGACTCTACTTTTCAACAGAAGCCCTGATCATATTGCCACTTAGGCATGCCACACAGGCAATTCACTCCATGTGTTTGATATCCATCAATATATAACCCCTGAGCTCGTACGTCTCAGAGAAGGGCGTTAAGAAAGAGAATAAATTCTCAGCCGCCAAACAGATATATATATTTAATAGAAATCAATCACACAGACTAAAATCCAATGTCAGACACACAGTCCATTTACAAGTTCGTTCCGGGTCTGAACGAAACCGGAGGCACCTAGTACCCCGCATATCCATCGATCTCTAGGTACGTCTGGACGATCACCAACTGTTTCCCTCCACTTGGGTGTACAGCCCAATCAAGATCATCGGTAATTATCCAAACGACGTGAAGACCTCCGGTCTTCAACCACCGTCTTCACCTTCGACTTATCGTCGTATCAGTTATTCAGAATAGGATAAACCCGGTCTTTCCGAATAACTCGCGTATATAATAGACAAGTGTTACAAAAACAAAACATACGCCTCATTCCAATTCATCAGTCACTAACCGTAAATTAATCAAGAGAATAATTCCCCAAATATTAACCCCGATGGCCGAAACCAACATCAGATCAATACCCAGGAAATCACTCTACTTAGCCAACCTACAGCTAGTTTCTAAATTTCACATTCTTAGGGAAAGGTTCCCATTAATTTTATCAAAGATAAATTCTTTTAAATTTATTCTTTAATCTTCCTGTTGAATATCACTTTAAACTAGTCGGGATTAGCGATCCATACCGAAGTGATCATTTATTTTATTTCCCAATCCCAACCTATTCATCCCATGAAGTAAAACTGGTAATACTTCATATCTAACACCACGGTGTTATCAGTAAATTCAATTACCATTTCACGTTCAAATCTAATTAAAGATTTAACTATCGCCTGGAGCAAAACTGGTGATACTCCATTCTCGATCATTTCAATCTAATAAAGATTCATTAAAACTCCATTTAGTTTTAATCTTTAACTGGGTTAAAGAATCAGTGTCATTTAAAACACGGTTCACGATAAACCCCAAAATCACATCACATTTCAATCAGTCCCTAACCGTAAATTAGCAAGTGAGCAGTTCCCTAAGTATTAACCCCGAAGGCCGAAACCAACATCAGATCAATACCCTAGAAACAATTCAACTTAACTCACCTCCAGTTAGTTTCTGATTTTCTTAACTCCTTTTTGGGTCTAAGAACAGTATTATTGAAGATACCGTTCACGACAACCCAAAATCACATTCCCTTAATTATCGGGTTAAAGAACAAATGTTATTTAAAACACTGTTCATGATAAACCCAAAAATCAATACCAATTCAATTCCAATTAAATATTATCCAATTGGTACACTTCATTAAATCTAAATAAAAAGATTTAATCTTTTTCTTAACTGGGCTTAAGAACAGTGTTAATGAAGACACCATTCACGACAAACCCAAATTACATTTGATATTAAATACAAGGCTCTGAATAGAAAATATATCGGCTTATATTCAATATCAAATTCTACGATTAACAAATATCGTATTGGAAATAACGATATATATACATCTTTCGAATTTCCATAACAACATCTGAATAATCACAAAATCCAACATCGAAATATTCCGAAGACAATTTCGATTCAAATACATTCCAATCCATATATTGGAAATTCCGGTTATTTTTAAAACCATTTCAAATCCAATTTATTTATTTAAAAATAAATAGATTATTATTCTAGTTCAGAACTAATTCATTTCGATAAAAATCTATTTTTATCTTTTCAAATATGGGGTTTTTCATCCTAATTCTTCACAAATCATTTCTGATGATTTTACACAAATTATTACTATTTTTAATAATTTTATCAAGGTCCGTACAGTCAATTTCCATCAACGGCCATCGAACTGTACTTACAGCGACCTTTTTCAAATTTGATTTGGACATAATTCCAAATCCAACCGTTAGATTTCAAATTTCTAATATTTGTTAGAAAGCTCTTTTTGATACGAACCCAACGGTTCTGGTTTTAGGAGAATCCGACGGTCGGATCTCCCGCAATATCCATTCGAAGTCAATGGTTGAAATTCACGAACTACCGCAGCGCGGCGCGTTCTATTCAGGCCATTATATTATATATATAATATATATAATACATATTTCATCGTTTTCCTTTTAAAACGTATTTTATAAATCGTTTTAAATTCGTTTTCAAAACGATTTCAACTTCTATCTCAAATTCAAATCAAAATTGAATTTTTCCTTATAAATTCGTTTTAAATTAATTTCAAATTGATTTCAATTCAAATCGATTTTTAATTCAATTTCAGTTCGTTTTCAATTCAATTCGAATTCATTTTTATTCAATTTCAATTCGAATTCATTTCTATTCAATTTCAATTCGAATTCATTTCTATTCAATTTCAATTCGAATTCAAATTCATTTTCAAAATATTCGATTTTGAAATCACTTTTCAATATTCATTATAAAAACGAATATAATCGATATAAATATCGTTTGCGTCAAAATGGCGTCAATCTAATCAACACAGCTTCATATATTTCTATTTTCAAATATTCTATTTTCAATATTTCTTTTTCAAATATTTCTATTCAAAACTGGAATGAGGCCCAATCATTTACCATAGATTTTATTTCTATGGGTTTCCATACAACGCATGTATATATCAATAATGACAAATAATCAACCATCATCCAAAGTGCATTCTACACTGTATAAGCATCAAATATAAATATTCAACGCTTATAACAGTCAGTCAATCAATCGATCGACATACAACTAATTATTGGGATTAGTGTATGTCATATATCACCCCAATACCCGTGTGGGGTTTTCAAACAATCAAACACAGATTTTATTTGTGTAGTTGGGCCATGTGTAAAATTTATCGTCCCAATCAATATCAGTCAAATGTGCGTATATAAACAAATCGTCCGATTTGTTTATATTTATTTCATTTCATTTCATATACCCGTTAAAAATTCTATTTTCAACTATAAAATATTTTTAACTGTATATATATTTTATTTCATTTCACATCACATCACACAATCAACTACACATCAAAATCAAACAAACAAGCATACAAGCCGTCCATGGTCTGTGGACGACGGGTGTCGGGTGCTACTAAACACAGTCTGCATCCTAGTATATAATTTAAACTAGTAAAGAAAATTTAAAGTGAGAAATTCTCACTGAGGGTTTCACTCCGCCGTGCTTTGCTGTTGAACTGCTGAGCCGTTTGGATCAGCTTGAACTTCTTCCGCAGTCCTTTTCACGCTATTCAAATAAAAATTATATTTTTATTGCTTCATTTCAATAAATAAAAATCCTATTTTTATTCCTACTTTATATATTCTTACAACGCTTCATTCTATATAAAAATTATATATTTTTATATCTCCACTTCTTATATAAAGATCGAATTTTTATATCCTCACTATAAAAATCACATTTTTACTTCATTATTTATATAATAAAAATCAGATTTTTATTTCGCTACATATATAAAGATAATATTTTTATATTCTCTATTATATAGAAATTCTATTTTCAATACACTACTTATATAAAAATAGTATTTTTATATCTTCTATTATATAAAGATCATATTTTTAATACACTACACAAGTAAAAAGTCATATTTTTGATTCACTACATTTATAAAAATCGTATTTTTATTCTATCTATCACATAAAAATATATCTCTACTATATAAAAATCACATCTTTTCAATTTCTAAAAACCGTTCTTTTCAGTTTTAAAAATCCGTTCTTTTCATTAAAGAAAATCAAATCTTCCTCGCATTAAAAATGTACTTCCTCTATATTTTTGAAACCTTATCTTTTCTATCTAAAAAAATATAATCCTTTATTTAAAGATAATATAAAAACCCCATTTTTGTTTCTAATAAACTAATGACCTACTTTTTACATAAAAATCACAACAACGAAAAAGAAAAGAGAAAATAAAATAAAAAGAGAACTTACAGTATGAAGACGGGATGGGGGGTTTGTTTGGCGTCGTCGGTGCTGGGGGTTCGGAGCAGCGGGGGCGGCGCGGGGATAGATGGCCGGAGCGGTGGCTTAGAACAGGGGGGCACTCGCGAGAGGCTGAACGGAGAAGGAGGTGGGGGTTAGGGCGGAGCGATGCACGTCACTGGAGGGGGTTGACCGCGTTGATCGGTGGCGGCGCAACGGCGGCAGGGGGCCGCGTTTGATTTGCTGAGCGGATTTTTTCTCTGAAAATCGATTGGGAAAATGAGGGGAGAGGGAGAGAGAATAAAGAAGGGGGGCCATATAATATAATATATATTTAATTATTTTATTTTCCACCAAAGAGTAACTTTTTATTTCGAACTTGAAACGAAACCCACCGCCTGTCACGCTAGCTAATTACCCTCATTCCGAACCCAATGGGATATGTATCGTATGCCGGTTCCATCGGTTCGATCAGTTTTCGTCAAAATCAACATATAACTCTATATATTGAATTTGAACACGCATTTCAATTTACCGGGGTCACATACTAACTCGAAAAATTCCCGAAAAATAATTTCTAGCTTCGTATTGACGATACGGTCCTAACAAAACTAGCTTCGTCAAATTCTGAGACCGTTTGAAAATGGACATTTTCCAGCCGATTAAAATCAACTGAAACTGGTCAAACGCGTTTTCCTATGCCACGCTCACATATTGATTCAAAAAATTATGAATTTTTAAACTTAGCAATAACTTGACATCACGGATCCAACAAAAGTGGTTTCGTCGAAATCCGAGGCCGTTTGCAAAATTTCCATTTATAAGGGCCAGAATTCCATAGCGATTGTTCTGAATTGTCAAATGGACATATCTATTGATTCCTGCTATGAAATTTCGATTCTTCGGATTCGTTGGAAAGACATTCACAAATAGATTCTAATATTTTTGGTTTCACTAAAATCCGGTTTATTTTGCACCTGGTACATTCATTTGAAGTTTGAAATCGAATTATCAAACTACCGCGCCATTTTCAATTCCTTTTATAATTACAAATAAATATTTATATTCTATCGTCGAGTTTCATCAAATTCTGAGACCATTTGAAAAATGGCCATTTTCCAGTCGATTAAAATCAGCTGAAACTGGTCAAACGCGTTTCGCTATGCCACGCTCACATATTGGTTCGAAAAATCATGAATTTTGATACTTAGCAATAACTTGTCATCACGGATCCAACAAAATTGGTTTCGTCGAAATCCGAGGTCATTTGCAAAATTTGCATTTTTAAGGGCCAGAATTCCATAGCGACTATTCTGAATTTTCAACAAGACATATCTTTTGATTCCTGCTATGAAATTTCGATTCTTCGGATTCGTTGGAAAGACATTCACAAATAGATTCTAATATTTTTCGTTTCACTAAAATCCGGTTTATTTTGCACCCGGTACATTCATTTGAAGTTTGAAATCGAATTATCAAACTACCGCGCCATTTTCAATTCCTTTTATAATTATAAATAAATGTTTATATTCTATCGTCGAGCCATATAAATATATACGTTCTAATTCTATTCAAAATAAATTTCTCGTCGTTATTATTTAAAATAATTCATTTTAAATATTCAAAATCCACTAAAATCGCCAAAATAAATTTTTTAAATTGGCTCGGATTTCGGGGTTATTACATCTAAGTTGAATTTTTATTCATAACTAGATCCACTGCATTGCTGACTAGCGCTCATTTTTTGAGTTATATCATCATTGCTAACTCTAATTGGTTCACTTTCCCTTTGCGGTTGGCTTGACATGTCACATTTATGCCGATAACGATAGCACCTTGGATCATCGTAAGGCAAAGTGTTGGCGGAGACTGAAAATAAGATACAGAAGTGTCTTCAGATGATGTAGAAGAATCTACCTCTGGGCTAAGTAAAGGGTCTGTTCGTGTTTCTTCTCTTTCTATGCATGTACTAAACTGAAGTAAAATAAATGAAATTAACTAACATACTATTTAATGATATAAACAAGGAAACTGTGTAAATTGAGCAACTGATTAGAAGTTCATGTTGCCGACAACAAAGAGAAATTGTGAACATTTCTAATGAATAATTTGATAGAAACCAAAACGCCCATAATTCAGGAGCTTAGTTTGTAAACCAGCAAACAGAAATTGATTATTGGACATTATCCATTCAAGGTAACACTTATTGGTATTATAAGATGACAAATACATTTAAGGAGATGGATGATTATACTTTACTTTTTGGTGTGTAAAATAAGGCCATTTGTGGATATAATGAAACATAACATATAAATTAATTTGGAATATCTAATACACAACGGTAACTGGAAGCTTCATAAAAATGTGAGTACCTCATAAATCAAGAGTTCGATTATCAATTTGTTAAAAGCTGCAAAATTTTAACATCAGTTCTAACATCTCCAATCTTGGTTAAAACTGAAATTCTGGAAATCATACCAGCTGAATAAATTGTTGAGCCAAGGATCTGAAACAGATACAATGGCTATCTGACAAAGTATCGGATGGGTTGATTCTCCACAATCATCCAAACACAGATATGAACATATATCGCCCATCACTTGAGTTCCCAAAGTGATGTAAATACAGTTCGACCAGGAATGGACTCTCAAATTGTCCAATAAGAACTAAACTGAATTTTTTGCTGCCAATGGAGAATAAATGAACTGTTAATCTGAGAAAAAACTAGAAAAGTGCCAATGAGAGAGTAATGTATCATAACAGAGATCATAATTGCTCAAGCAAAACAGAACACGAAATTTAAAATCCATAATAAATTCGATTCCACTAAAGTCAAAATCAATTAACTTTGCAGACAGGATTCGTTAAACCCTTCTGCTAAAAGAAATATATAGTTAATCAAAGTTGTCTTATGATCGTACCTAGCCAAAAAAAAAAATCCAAACATAGGAGTTTCATAATTCGTCAGCGAAGCACATGAATTATCAAAAGTAATTACCAGCTCAAAGAAAAAAGATCAAATCAGTCTAAACAACAACTGTGATTTTACCTAAAAAGACGAGTCAAATACGCACTTGCGGGCCCTGCCTTTTACGCGATCTGAATCGCCGCCAGAGTAGCGTTCGCGGTAGGTTTCTGTGGCGGCGGTGCGTAACGAGATCGGAATTTTTTTCTTTCGGTAGAAAATTGATCGAAGTTTGGTGTGGAATGAGATCTGAAAGAATAAATTTGGGGTTTTAGGGTTCGAAAGAAAAAATGGGAACAGGAAAAGTCTAGAAAAGACGCGGGGGAGAAAAATGATAGCGGCCTAATTTAGGAAGTTGGAGCCAAACCGATCGAAACAAAATTTCTAACATTGGAGCCAAATTTTGAAGCGGGGTGCCAAATTTTGAACGGCAGAGCCGAGTATATTTAGTTAAGACCATAATAAAATCAATATGTTAACGATGATGTCGTGGAAATATTATTTGAAATGAAATATTTTATTATTTTGAAATTATTTCAAGATTTTCGAATCTTATGAAATATTAAACATTTTATAAAATTTTAATTTTTACTTTTCATTTCTGAGTTCTATCAAAATTATGTTTCAAAATTTAATTATTTATTTTATGACATATATAAATTTATTTTGTAAATTTTTTACATTTTTTGGGAATATTAGCTGTTAAGTATAACTATTGTTTATAAATATTAAATATTAGTAATAAATGTAACTTTATAACTATTAAAAATTAATTATTAGTCGTTAATTGTTAAAAGTAAATATTTATTATTACTTCTTTACAATTTATTAATGATTACTTAGTCATTTCGCTAAATAAGGTATTTTTAATATTTAATCAATTATCGTTAATTTATTTATTACAAATTTATTAATTATAAATTATTCATTTAATATTTAAACATATTCATAAATCAAATTAATTATTGATTATTATCCATTAGTATTTTATTATTATTTAAATTTTAATTATAATTATTTGTTAGTAATTATTATTATTTAAGTATCAGTTATAAATATCACTTTATAATACTTAAATTTTATTATTAATTAAATATTATTAAATCTTAATCTTAATTATTATTTACTTACTGGTGGTTAATCATTTAATAGTAACTATTTAAAATTAATTAGTAAAAGTTAATCATTAAAAGCTGATATTAATTTTTAATAGTATGTTTTTTGCAACAGGCTTTAACAGTTGTTAAAAATACAACTATTACAAGTGGCGAAAATAGTTGCTGAAGATATTTATTCGCAATTAGCTTGGAAGCGTAGTTGCAAATACTATGTTTGTTGCAACTGTTATGAAAGCACAGTTGCTAAAAGTGTGTTTTTGCAATGGGGAGGGAAGCGTAGTTGCTAAAAATAAGCTTTTCGCAACAGCAAAAAATGTCTGTTGCTAAATCTCATCTACTGCAACTGTTGTAATAGGTCTGTCGCTAAATATCATTTACTGTAACTGTCATTTTTCACCTGTTGCAAATAGCTAGTTGCAATAGGGTATTTTTCTTGTACTGATTTTAGAGCTGTAATATATTCTATGTGAATATATAAGATAATATTTATTTGTAAATATTTAATTTAATTATTTTTAAACATATTTAATATTTAAATGGGTTTATTTAGAGCATTAAAAATAGCCATTTTTGCAAACGACCTCCGTTTTCGACGAAACTAATCTTGTTGGATCTGGAATATTAAATTATTATTAGATTTCAATTTTCGTAATTTTTGGAGTCAGTATGTGGCCGTAAGGAATTTAAATGTGAAAAACAGTCGATAATTTGACTTTAAAAATACGCTGTGTGAGCATACGAAGTCGGAATTCGACAAAACAAGTTCCGTTGGGTCCATAATGTTGAACTGTAGCTGCATGCCCATTTTCAGGATTTTTGAATGTTGTATGTGATCACATGAATTTTTAAACAGTAAAACAAATAGCGGTTGGTTATAAATTAATATAAAATTCGAATATAAAAATATTATACCTTCTTTATAAATACCCTAAAATATTCCTAAACGCTAAACATAAATTTCTCTGGTCAAAATAGTTCGGCCGTCGTTTGTTTTCTTCACCCAAACCAATGTCGTTAGTTTGAGAATTCATATTAGTTCAAATAAAGTCTCATAAATACAAACTATTATATATTTGGAAAGGGAATCGAAAGCTCTTCAACGCAGTAGCATTTCTTTGAAACTCGACGGGGTTTTCCCGATGTTGAAAATCGAAGCAGTATCTAGGGTTAAAATTTGTGGTTGTTGTGGTGGTTGTTGGTGCAATGGAGAGTGTAGTTGAGTTCGTGAGGTTAAACTGCATGTGTGTGCAATGTTTGGGGAGAATTCATATCAAAACATGTCGATCATTTCAGTGAAGCCGTGAACAGTCGCGGGTTGGAGGAGTGCTACGAGTTGAGTTTGGAGAGGTTAGAAGGAAGAAGATTGTTAGCAGGAGTTCATTGGTGGAGCTCTTGTCGAGTTCGGTGGTTCATAGAAGGAGAAGGAGTTGGGTGAAGTTGCGGAAATGGTAGGCGACGAGTTGAAGTTCTGGAGCTCAAACTAAACGGGGAGGAAGAAATAACTGTTCACGCAGGTTCTAATTTTAAGTGGGCCAAGGATAGATAGAGGTACATGCCCATAATAGGAATAAATATATATAGTCAAATTTTAATTCAAACAATAGTATAAAAGATTGTAAATTCAGTAACTTGTTCATATGTTAACGGAATTCAGAAAAACAAGATCCGTTGGGATTGTATGGATGAGCACTACACAATGGAACTGACGGGGGGTGAATTGGAGCTCGTTACAATTTATAGTGAAATAAATTGTCTGATCTGAATCAACGACAATTATTGTTACTTAACGATGAACGTCCAATGTGAGTAAATCTCACTAACTCTGTACAGTTTATATTTTTAAAAATACAATCTAGTATTGATAAATGATGATTGATTGTTGTGTGTTGATTGTTTGTTTAATTGCTGATTTATTGGTTGAAATTGTAGATAACGATATATATAAATCGTTAATCAAATATTGATTCTTTTTATCAGAATATTTCATATTGCAATGAAATCGATGTTATTTATATTGTTTAACATCTATGAATGCAGGGAAACAGGTTGGAGGGATCCAACTAGATTTCTCAATATTATAATACTATTTGTTATCATATATCGTGATATATGATGTGATTAAAATATGTGATTGATTATGATGACACTGGTCATGTTATTTGGTATTTTAAATAACATATGAAATACTGGAATGTAAAAAGGACATTTTCAAAGTGAATATTGAAAATGAAATATTTATATATAAAATAAATAGAATTATATAAAAGGATTTATATAAAATAAACAGGATTATATAAAAGCATTTATATAAAATAAATAGAATTATATAAAAGGATTTATATAGAATAAATGGAAGTATGTAAAGGTAATTATAAATGGGATTTAAGTGCTAGAAATAAAAAGGAGATTTGTATGAATAATTCTACAAATAAAAATATAAATAGAAGTTGGAGTTGGGATATTGTTTTAAAATAGGAAATCAAACTGTTTTGATTATATAAAGAAATATTATTCACTTTCTATGTGAAAAAATAGATTAAAGTAAACATTTTGCAAATAAAATATTATAAAGGAATTTGGGGTTTTGAATGAGGAATTTAAATGGAGTTAAAGGAATTAGAAACTGACTAGATATTAGTTAAATTGAACAGCTGTCTGGGTATTGATCTGATGTTGGTTTCGGCCTTCGGGGTTAATACGTAGGGGGTTGTTCTCTTGCTAGTTTACAGTTAGAAACTGATATATATGAGAAGATAGTGATTCGTGAATCAGAAATGGAACGTTTTCCAAAGTTAATAATGTATATTTTCTAAAATTTGAAAAAAAGGATTTGATGAATATATGGAAATGAGAAATGGGAAAATGAATAAATGTTGATTGATGATTGATCGATAGAATTTCCATCTGGAAATAATATCGTTGTTTGAACACATGTCTTTCTTTGATAGTTAAATCATCAACTATCAAAGATTTTGACCATTTCAGTTTTCAATACGGAGAGACTGGGATCAGATATATTATCTGAAAACCACTCTGTATGGGCGTTAGCGTTGCGATCAAATATGATGAAGATAATTGAAGACGGAGTTATGCCAGGGCTGTCCTGTTTACAGAATAGTTCCTTCGGTCTATCCAGTCCCAGGAAGACCTTTATGGAAGAATGTCTGACGGAGTATATCTAACAGATTGCGTAAGTTGATCTCTTCAAACGTATTTATGTTTGGTGGTGGAGGAATTCGTTTCTCTTAGCTGTTTACCCATGATATGTTTGGAGAAATCAATTTGTGATTTAGCGGGTGTGACGATGTGACATTCAAAGTGAATACAGATGTGGATTGTGAAGGATACGTTATGGCCTCTAGTATCACAACCGGAAATGGTATAAAATCGGGTAGGTCACATGGCTAAGTGGTTAGCTGCCAATTAGGGTGTATTGTCACCTAATCTAGAGAAATTCCATTTACTTCTATAATCTATTTCGATGCTGTCCCTTTCAGGAAACGGTTGTTGATCCCAACCATTAGTGAGAATACATTCGGTACACTCAAGCGAAATGAGTGACCGGTCATGTTTAGCTTGGGTTGCAAGATGTTCTTATTGAACCCGGTATATTCCTCTCAAGAGATACACTGTCAGAAGGTGGTTCCATACCTTGCTAGTTGGAATTCATTAACCAATAAGCGCCTGCGGTTTTTGATTATATGTTATGAATGTGGAACGTGAGATGAAAGCGTTCTTTTAGATGATCATTTTATTGTAATTGATAAACATTATTATAATATCAAAAGAGTTTTGAGATAAAGATTTTCGCTGCTTTCAAAAGGTTTTTTGAATGATTGAATCAAGTGTTTTGGATTCTCATAAGGGAAAAAATCGCTCCGTGTTATACGACGTGGTCTTATGAGATATCGTTTATTTTCTCAAACTGTTTTAAATTGTTTAGTCACTCCAGTCCCATGACTGACCCATAGTTTATTTTGTTTTGTTTTCCATAAACTCTTGGGTGCCCAATTTTGTATGGACAATCAAGTAGTCAGGATTTTACAGATATACTTGGAGAGCTTGGAGCAGGAGGCTTTAGGAATATATAGCTATTGTTTATTTCCGCTGTGTTGTAAGTGTTATACTCTGGTAATGTTACTGTATACATATACTGATTTTATTTCAAAGTTATGTATCTATTATATATTGATCGTTCCGCTGCGAGATTCTTGTTTACTCTTATGTTGTATGTTCTTCTTCTTCTTCTTCTATTCTAAGTTTCTATCTTATATATTCTCACCCTCTAATTTCTTCCATTAACTATCCGGTATTTCCGATGCTTGGATAGTCAACATTGAGTTTATGTCGATAACCAGGATTGCGAAAACCCGGGTCGTTACATTATTGATATTAATTGTGTGAATTTACCTGTTATTCACATTTATTTATATATGACCATTGTTGTGTTGATTAATCCCATTCATTACCTTAGATGTTACGGGCATCGAATAAAACCGGAGTTAATCATTAAAATGAATTAAGAACGTAGGTTGAAATGATAAATACCTATGACCCTGATTTGGATTGAAATGATATATATCCTTTCCCAAAGTACTAAAATTAAATTTTAATTATCATTTGGCCATAGGATAGAAAATTATATACGGACACCGGTCGATTAAATAAAATTTGTTTTAACCATGAAATTTGAAAATATTGTTTTAAAGACAGTTTAGACGTTGTTTTATAAACTGTTTTTCCTTTGGACATGAAAGTTGGATTTTGGAAATGAACGCTAAAGTAAATTTTGATGTGTAAATTGAAGTTAAAAATTGGAGTAAATGGATAAAACTGAAATGTATAGAAAGTTAATCGATTGAAATAGTGATTTTGAGTTGATTGATTTGAAAGTTGGAATATGACTTTAAGTTTAATGGAAATTTTAGAGAAACGATACTAATTCCAACAATAATATTTTAAACCAGTTTATAAACTATTTTAATAATACTTATTTTTCTTTATAAACTATTATACTTATTTACTATTTTATTTTATAAATTATTTTATAATTAGCTATTTATTTTTTAAATTTATTTAATGTTTTAACTATATATTTTAATAAATTTGATAAATTCTATTTTAATTACAAACTATTTATTTTCAAACTATTTAAATTATATATCTAAACTATTTTAAATATACTGTTAACTGTTTTAATATTCAAATTATTAAAGTTGGAATTGTTTCAAGATTTTAATTGGTTTAAATGGAGATTTAGTATGAATAATATTCTATCTTGAATATTGAATGATTTTGGAAATCTGATATTTTGATATGAAGTATGAACCTGTTCGAAATGTAAAAGAACTGACCGGTGTGAAAAATATAAATGTTAGGTTGTTAAAGTGACTAGGATCGGATATTGTCATACTCTCTGTCAATACCGAAAACCGCTTTAACAACTGTGTACGCGATGAAGTTCCAGAAATGGTGTTGGATGGATTTGGAGGCGATTACTGGATTTGAAGAAAGAGAACGATAATGGATAGCCTTGACCTTCGGGTCATAATTGAAATGACTAAAATAGGATCCATACCCAGGTTAATTGAGTTAGCTATTCTGAGCAGGCATACTTCTTCGATACCATATATATACATTGTGATTGATTGGCGCCTTTGATTGATTTTGGAGGTATGTATCGAGTCGAGTGGGCGGTAGTTGCGGCTATGCGTTACCACCGGCCTGGGTCCGCAATCCGGTAGATTCACTACTGATGGATATTGCCTCGATGCCTTGTCATATTTATCCTGATCGAGCCCCCTATGATTTTGATTTAACGTTGTCGTATCACGGCGCATCCCTACCCGCCGACGTATTGGTGTGTTATATGCAAACTGTACAACAACGGTATAAACGGTGTAAGGATAATAATGGTAATCCCGCTTACATTATTTTATTATGTTATATTTAACCATATACATTATTATAATAGCGTATTATATTATATAGTATTAGTTTGACGGATCCTTAAGAGATGGAAATTCCCATAACGTATCTTAAGTTATTGCACTCATATTATTGCATGAAATTAGATTTAACTAATATGAGAATGATTTAGTTCTGATTCGAGTGTTTGTTGTGTTTCTTTTTGCAATACGCTCGGGTCATATCTAATTGCAGTTAGAGAAGTTTCACATGCTTTGAAGATACCATTATGAAGATGAAGATGGAGCTGAACAGATGTATTATTGTTATTATTCCACTGCAAATGCATTGGTATGTTGTATATTAATTTACTCTGATATTCATTGTAAAATATAATAATGTATGTTTTAACAGCTTCACGAACTGTTATTTATTTATTTATTATATTTTGTCCTTCCGCTGCGAGATTCTGTATTTGTTTTCTTCTTTCTTCTTTTTCTTATTTTAATCCCAATAACTATCCGTATTTTTGATTTGTTTATGTCAACATTAAGGATCATTGTCAATTTGAATGGTCAAAAACCCAGGATGTTACATTTGGTATCAGAGGTTTGGTTTAGCGAAAACCTTGGCTCTATTTGAATTAACTCATTAGGAATATGGTGGTAATACCCTAGAATGAGTTTGAGTGTATATGAGAGAGCGTACTTGCAATTCTGATATAAAATGATTTTGTATTGTGTTTATTTGTTCTGTTGAGTATTTATAAATTCTGGTCGGTACTTGGGATGCCAATGTATCGATAGGGATTTCTGAACACTCAAATAGGACTTATTGACATAATATTGATTTGAATTATATTTTATGTATATATATATATAATTGTATATATATATATAATTATCTAAAAATAAATGAATTTTGATGATAATATTAAATTTTCGTCATTTATCATTCGATTAATTAATAATTAAAACCACTGATTATTGAACAGTTTAAGAAAATCAAATATTGAAAATTCATTGATAATGAAATAAGAAGTAAAATATGAATTTAAGAATTTGATTTTGGGTGATTTTGTAATATTGATTTGCAAATGGTTTGAAATAATATATTTATATTTTAAAAAGTGTTTCATATAGAAATTGTTTTAAATGAATTATGGGGGAAAAAAAAGTGTATACCCTCTTGTCCTTGGAAACGATATATTATATAAAAAAAAGTTGATTTAAAAAGAAACCCGAAATTTAATTCTTGAAATCTTGAATAAGTAATGAATTGGAACTTCTGAATATTAAGAGAGTAATAATTAAAATAAAATTCTTAAGAATTCGATAATAAAATGAAACAAATGGTAACCATTGAAATTTGTGTAATAATTAATTCTGTTCTGTAGCATGAATAACTTACCAATTAATTAAAAAGTTAAATGTTATAAGAATAAGCAATTAAATAATGCACAAGAATAAGAAGGGATAATGAAAGTGAATTAAAATTTGATTGGTTATAAACATAAATAAAATTTAAGTTATGTAATAAAAACAATATATACTTAGCTATGTTATGCAAAGTGATATGAATTAACCGAATCAATGAAAAATTAATAAAGCGAATTAATTGGTAACAAACTGAAATGTTTTGATATTAGTGTTTGCTTCGTAAAAATATAAGTGAATAGACTTATAATTATTAATTTAAAGATGGTTGAATGAATTAATTAAATTAATTAAAAACGAGCTCATCGCGTAGCGGTAGTTTGTAATTTTCCGAATTGAAGTTTAATTGAAGGTATATAATACAAAATATGTCGGAATTATTTGAAACAAGAATCTTCCTGTTCTATTGGATTACAGTTTTCTAATGAAAGAGAAAATTTTAAATTTCAACTTGTAGATTTCAGGATATGTATAAACCAAAATTTCAGTAAAATAGCACTTGGGAAATTCATGATTTAAAACTAAATGATAAAAAAATGGGCGATAGTAAAGTTTAGGCAATTTGGTCAATAGATGTATTGGAGGAAATTGAAATTAAATGTGAAACATAATTCAATGTCAGTCAGCTAAATATGTATTGGATAATTTTGTCATTTAAATAAAATGGCAACAACTCGTGGCTTGGGTAATTAATAAGTAATTAATATAATAAACCAAGCGCTGAAATTGGAAATGAACTTGAGAATGAAATATAACAAATGAAAATATGAATTATTTAAAAGTGAAATAAATAATGAAATCATGCTAATAAAAAATTTTATGGCTAAAAATCTTACTAGGCCTTTTCGAGGACGAAAAGTTTTAAGTGGGGGAGAGTGTAACATCCCGATATTTTGCAATAATTTAAATTATTAAATTTAATGTGTTTTGGAACGAAATTGCTTTAAATACTAAAATTAATGAATTTATAAATTTTGGAATTTCATATATGTTGGAAATTTTAAGTTAATTTATATGGTAATAATATTCTTTCGTTGTTTGTGTGTAATGAAGGTCGATTGGTAATAAGTGTCATTATTTATGTGAATTGAAAATATAAATTATAAATTGATTTATATGGTAATTATTGATAGTTGAGATTTGATATTAATTTTTTTATGTTAAATTGGGTTAATAAATTCATAATTTAATTCTTGTAATTGATTGTGGAAATTTATTGGGGTAATTAATAATTGAAATAAAATTTTGAACTTGTAAATAACGAAATTCGACTTACTTGAACAATAGTAACCTTATTGATTATAATTGGAATTAAAATTTGGTTTGTTTTGGTAAGTATTAAAATTAAGATTTAAGTATTTGAATGAAATGGAACTAGTCAATTTATAATTAGAATTAAAATTGAATTTGGATAATCAATCAAAATTGTAATTAATAGGAATCAATGCAATGGGATAATTGTTTATTTCTCCTATTGGACCCTCTATACATATGCCAATAAAATTCAGTTTCACCTCATCAACAAATTTTCATTGTACATATATTTTCCATATGCAAATTTCTTTCTCTAATGGCAGAAATAAAAATTCTAAACCCTTGATTCAAAATAAAAATTCAAATCTCTCAAACCATATCGAATTATATGTTTTCGGAAAGGTCTCGACGATACGAACTGATGGGAAGCGTTCATTTCGCGAAATTGCGCTCGAATCAACGGGAATTCGCGGTCAAATTTGCTGAAAACGAAATCCTAAGCTATGATTTGGGGGTTTTTGATTTAGGGCTCAATTGAAGAAAGCGACGTAAGGGTATTGTAGAGAATCTTCATACGAAGCTAATGCAAGTGGTCTCGTGTTGATTGGTGGTCGGAAGCTCCGGGAATTTGCGTTTTAAGGTGCTAAAATCCACACCTTTGATTGGTTGTAGCGGGGCCCACAAGGGGCTGGAGGTCTTGAGATTTCTTGTGAAGATGCTGCTCGTCGAGAGCTTCGATTTAGCCGTGGTCTTGCGTCAAATGGATGTCGGGGCAAGAAGTTATGAGCGGTCAACGTTGCGGTGAAAACAGAGGTTGCGTGCGCAGTACTGTTCATATGGGTGGGAAGATGACTGCTGACATGGCAGTGTGTGAGTGGTGGAAATTTTTATTTATTATTTTATATGTTTTAAAATTCAAATGTTCTAACGTACATACCTTTTTCATACGAGCTCCAACTGACACGCGATTGTTGCGTTGGAATCGTATCGACGAGCTCTTTGCGATAGCATTGATTTGGACTGATTCTGAGACTGTTTGATTTTGGGCTAAAATTGAAATTTCAATCTCGTTTGAAGCCAAGGTGAGTGATTTAATCCACTCACGCTTAACTAAAGTATTGTAATATTAGTTATAATAATATTATGTCATGATATGATTGTTTGGATTGATGTTTGACAGTTTAAATTGCATATTTATATTGATTTGCATTGATAGTGTTGTTTAATTCGACTGTTGGATTTAATTTTACAGTTAAGTTAAAATTTGACATTTAATTACTGTTTTAAAACCTGGCACCTGATAATTGATAAATTTATATGATATTTGACTGTTTGTATGTATTGATGTGATGAGTGACTTGAATTTGATATGTTGGACATATTGATGTTAATTGTGTGAATTTAGCTATTATTCACATTTATTTATATATGACTATTGTTGTGTTGATTAATCCCAATCATTACCCTAGATGTTACACGCATCGAATAAACCTGGGGTTAATCATTAATACGAATTAAGAACGTAGGTTGAAATGATAAATACCTATGACCTTAACCTGAATTGAAATGATATATATCCTTTCCCAAAGTACTAAAATTAAATTTAAGTACCACTTGGCCATAAGATAAAAAATTATATACGGACACCGGTCAGTTAAACAAAATTTGTTTTAACCATGAAATTTGAAAATATTGTTTTAAAGACAGTTTAGACATTGTTTTATAAACTGTTTTCCTTTGGACATGAAAGTTGGATTTTGGAAATAAGCGCTATAGTAAATTTTGATGTGTAAATTGAAGTTAAAAATTGGAGTAAATAGATTAAACTGAAATGTATAAAAAGTTAATTGATTGAAATATTGAATTTGAGTTGATTGATTTGAAAGTTAGAATATGACTGCAAGTTTAATTGAAATTTTAGAGAAATGATTCTAGTTCCAACAATAGTATTTTAAACCATTTTATAAACTATTTTAATAATTATTATTTTTCTTTATAAACTATTTTACTTTATTTACTGTTTTATTTTATAAATTATTTTATAGTTAGCTATTTATTTTATAAATTTCTTTCATGCTTTAACTATATATTTTAATAAATTTGATAAATTCTATTTTAATTACAAACTATTTATTTTCAAACTATTTCAATTATATATCTAAACTATTTTAAATATACTGCTAACTATTTTAATATTCAAATTATTAAAGTTGGAACTGTTTCAGGATTTTAATTGGTTTAAATCGATAATTAGTATGAATAATATTCTATTTTGAATATAGAATGACTTTGGAAATCTGATATTTTGATATGAAGTATGAACCTCTTCGAAATGTAAAAGAACTGATCGGTGTGAAAAATGTAAACGTTAGGTTGTTAAAAAGACCGGGATATGATATTGTCATACTCTCTGCCAATACCGAAAACCACTTTAACAAATATGTACGCGGTGAAGTTCCAGAAATGGTGTTGGATGGATTTGGAGGCAATTACTTGATTTGAAGAAAGAGAACGATGATGGATAGCCTTGACCTTCGGGTCATAATTGAAATGACTAAAGCAGGAGCCATGCCCAGGTTAATTGAGTTAGCTACTCTGAGCAAGCATACTTCTTCGATACTATATATATACTTTGTGATTGATTGGCGCCTTTGATTGATTTTGAGGGTATGTCTGGGGTGGGCGGTAGTTGCGGCTATGCGTTACTACCGACTTGGGTCCGCAATCCAGTAGAGTCACTACTGATGGGTATTGCCTCGATGCCTTGCCATATTTATCCTGATCGAGCCCCCTACGATTTTGATTTAACGTTGTCGTATCACGGCGCATCCCTATCCACCGACATACTGGTGTGTTATATGCACACTATACGGCAACAGTATAACGGTGTAAGGGTAATAATGGTAATCACGCTTACATTATTTTATTATGTTATATTTAACCATAGACATTATTATAATAGAGTATTATATTATATAGTATTAGTTTGACGGATCCTTAAGAGATGGAAATTTCCATAACATCTCTTAAGTTATTGCACTCATATTATTACATGAAATTTGATTTAACTAATATGAGAATGATTTAGTTCTGATCCGAGTGTTTGTTGTGTTTCTTTTTACAATACGCTCGGGTCAGACCGAATTGCAGTTAGCGAAGTTTCACTTGCTTTGAAGATAACTTTATGAAGACGAAGATGGAGCTCAACAGACGTATTATTATTATTCTGCTGCAAATACATTGGTATGTTGTATGTTAATTTACTCTGATAATCGTTGTAAAATATAATAAAATGTATGTTTTAACAACTTCATGAATTGTTATTTATTTATTTATTATATTTTGTCCTTTCGCCGCAAGATTCTGTATTTGTTTTCTTCTTTCTTCTTTTTCTTATTTTAATCCTAATAACTATCCGTATTTTTGATCTGTTTATGTCGACATTAAGGATCATTGTCGATTTGAACGGTCAAAAACCCCGGATGTTACATCAGGTGATGAAATCTTTTCAAATATCCTTTTAATATGGATAGCAATCTTTGGTCAGTTTCTTTTGACTGCACTTATCTTCAGCTGATCGTTTTCTTGAAATTCTTGATCGGTTTTCTGAACAGTTTTTAATTATTCTCTCTACCACAAGCTTCTCTTTGATAAACTGATGCAACCAACGTGATGAACTAGGCATGGCACAATTTATTACAGAAAGCAACAACTTTCAAATGACATGATCTTCGATCTTTGATGAAAGTAGTCCACGTGATGAATCTTTTTTGATGGACAATAAATTATGATCAATCTTGAAATGGATGATACAGATTTTTCAGGATCAATGCTGCTAAGCACAAAGATTTGCTTTGATACCAAGTTGAAATTTAAGGAACAATCGGTCTGATATGAAGATATGAATTGAACACTGAAGAGAAGAATTTTTATTAATCAGAAAATGATGTAATACAAAGTAAAGCTATGGTTTGTAATAATACAAAGTAAAGCTATGGTTTCTTATATAAAAGAAATAGAACGTTTGGGCCAGGCCCAATAATGTACAAAAGAAAAAAAAGGCCTATGGCCATGTAATGGGGAAGTAAATATAAACAAGTTTATTGATGCCGTGTATACTCATTTACTTTTACTTTACCACTCAACATCAGCTTGCAGATGTTTTGACCAAAGTGTTGTCATTGGATCGGCTTCGACAACTTCTATCCAAGCTGGGCATGTCTCTTGATACACCTGCTGTAATTTTTTCTCTACTTGTTATTTTTTTTCTTTTCGTTCTTATCTTGTGCACTGGTAGGAAAAAAGGTATTTGGTGTTATGTCGATATAAATACACATGGTTGTATTTTCATTTTCAATTTGATAATAAGAAAAAGGTAGAGCCTTACTCATGGCATCTTCAGCCAAATATATGTATTCCAAATCTTAATTCTCTTCCATTTATATCAATTCTGTTGTACCCTTGTCATAAGTACGAGACTTAGAAAGGCTGTTCCATTTTGGATGGAACTGCAGTAATTGCGATGCATTCAGGGAGAGTGATTAAGTAACGATCATTTTTTTCATGTTAGATTCATGTTGTAGTAGGAATAGCACATCTCACAGTTCAGATACCATAATCTGATTGGTGGCAAACCATAATAATTTATTTTATTATTGGTTCATTAATTGTTGACACCATTAATAAATATGAAAATATAATGGTTAGTCGATGTGTGATGCATGAATCTTTTAATGCTTAATTGTTTTTAGCATATAATATCATCAAGTTAATTTTTATCACAACATCAATATGGATATTTTTATTGAATTTACTTTGCAATATAATATAAAGAACAAAAGATATGTAATCTCATGCAATGTACATGATCGATAATTGGTTTATTTTGAAAGAAGAGGGAGATATGAAGGCATAACTTCATTGATTTCAATTAGAAAATACATGTGATTTTAATCATTTCATTTCACCAATGTTATTAATCCCAAGTTTTAAATAAATGAGTCCTAGATTCAGTATATGTGGTGAGATAATATCATAACATAGATCTGGATATTTCAATTGAATTTACTTTGAGAAATAACATTATATTTTTAACTGTGGATAACGAATCTAATAAAATCTATTATGTATTTAGTGAGCAAATCTTTATAGTGATTCATATCCTTGTCTTTTTTATAGCCTACGAATCTCTTTTATTACTAACAATTGCATGTTTCAATATATTGAGAGAACTTTACTACATCACATGCAAAAAGTTGGCTTCACTTCATCATGCAATCTGTAAATGGTGAAGAATTGTCCTTCTTTGCAAAATCAAAGCATTCTGTTGTTCTAAAGGTATTAGCTTTACACACTTCTATAGTTCTTTTTATGTTTGGTAATTTTTATTCTAATCCACAATTTTAATAAGTTAATCCACCATATAAAATAGCGACGTTGACGTTTAATAATATTTAAATTTTAATTAGTTTATCCACCTAAAAAAAATGTCAAATATCTTTTTGTTTCTCAGTTGGGCTTCGTATAATTCTTATTTCTAAAATCCTACATCTAAATCCAATTTTAAGTGTAGTACACCATTCAATGTAATAACTGTAATTAGTTTGTTTATTTTTAGTTTGAAGTTTAAGAAGAACAGTACATCGTTAGTGTTGATTATATATAAGAGCTTATGCAAACATGCTATTCCATTTTAGGCATCACAGAAGATGGAAGTCATGAAAATAAGACAAAAAGCAGCAGAATAGTGAGTAGAATTTATAGTGGAAGTGCTTGCTCTTGATATAAAAAACCTATCATGCTTGGTCGCATATATAGGCAACCTCATTTCCGTTTTTGCTATTGTGATATGAATCTATTAATTATTATAAATACTTAACCATGAATGTATTTGTCATGGTTTTATATTTGCATTCTATGTTCTTCGATTGAAATACTCATTTAATGCACTAATTCTTCTAACCAACACTTAAAATATGAGCGTGAGCTTAAAAGAACATTTTATAAAAATAACAGTTGCTTAATAAGGCAATAAAATACATTTGAAAGTGTTGTTCCCAAAAAACTCAATGAAGAACTAAACTATAAACAATCTTGAAAGTGTTGTTTGTAATGCTTGAGTGATTAGAAATGTGATTGTGAGAGAGAGAGAGAGAGAGATAGAAAGAGCAATGTAAAATGTAAAGAGAGTGCTTGTATTGCATAAAAGATACTGTATAAAATGATGCAATGATGTTCTGTATAAATAGCCATAACCGAAAGACAAAACTTTAAGAATATAAAAAAGATTTATCCTCCAAAGTCTCAAAAAAAACTAAGATCTATATCCAATATTGCACGAAAACTCACATTTGATGTACATATTGAACTAAGTGAAAAAATAGAAATAAAAATTCCATGTGGCTATGCAACTTCTATTGGAATGACTGTTTTCCTTTTTTCTAAATAAAAACATGAAATGTTTAAGTTAATCCACTCGTGGATTAACTTACAAAATAGTTGCAGATTAACTTATTAAAGTAAAATGCTGGATTAACTTAATAAAATTATGTATTAGAATAAAAATTACCGTTATGTTTCTTTCTTCGAGTCTGAATTTAGGGTATTGTTTCAGACTAATGATTGCAAAATCAAATCAGTCATATAAATTGTGCCTGATGGGCGCATATTAACACTAATGATTGTTTCAGACTGAATCCATTATTGACAATTTTTTTTTTCTATATCATCCTGATTATAACTTAGTTTGTACAATATAAATGTAATTATTACATACATTTCACATCGTTTCTTAAAAAATTGAATTATTTCCTTAAGGAACTATTATCAGTGTGTTAACACTGTGGATTGTTTGTATGTCGTGGATACACGTTAACATCACCCTATTAGGCACATTTATATACTTCTATATATATGGCATTACTGTAGAAACAGCTGTTTAATTAATTTTGTATTTCCAAAATTCTGATGGCATGGTGTGCTAGCTTTGACAAAAATGTAATTTCCAAGTCATCTATAATTTATTTCTGTGTTTGTAAACAATTTTTGGCACTTCTTTCCGAATTGCAGTTTGAAGATGTTGTGTACAAGATCAAAACAACGCCTAAAGGAAAATCAAAAAACAAAGAAACAAGCACAGAACGAATAATATTAAATGGCGTATCTGGAATTGTCTACCCAGGAGAAATGCTTGCGATGATGGGACCATCAGGTGGTGGGAAGACAACGCTCTTGACTGCTCTTGGCGGTCGTCTTGGAGGAAACCTGTCTGGAAATATTACATATAATGGAAAAACTTATACTAGCTCCATGTCACGAAACATCGGTTTTGTTATGCAAGATGATATTCATTATCCCCATTTAACAGTGAAAGAAACATTGGTGTATACCGCTTTGCTTCGCCTTCCGAACACACTCACTAGACAAGAAAAGGTTTGTTGCTATACTTGCAATAATAGGATTAGAAAAGCAATGCTAAACACCTACTTGAAAGGGTAAGACTGCCACATCCGATTGTGATCAATAAGCTATAGTTTTTCTAAGTAAGCTGAATTGCTTTACCTAATTGTGGTCAATCTGGGTACATCCACTCATAAAGCTATGAATCTTATGCTCTTACAACAATTTGAAGTTAACTAGCATTGATTTCTATCATCTTAAAGACTTTAAAGTTTAAACTGATCATACTTTCACATGCATTGCCATTTGCCAATAAATTAGCATATTATCACTTGGGGATACACTGACACTACTACATGATTTAGCTTTTTTGACAATAATGAAATAATCCGGCTAATAATTTTGGTACAATATAATACTTTTTGTAATGAGGAAATTATATTGAAAGGACCCATATTATATGTTATGTAGTGTTACGGGTCTAAAGTTGTTTAAATTAAAGCACTCAAGTTTCAGGATAATCCAAACAAAATGAACTGTTTATAATGTTTCTTTATCAATCGCCGTTGTGTATTCAAGATGTATGACCAAGGGAACACTTGTTTTTAATACAGAAAAGTGAAAAGTGTTTATTGCAACGTGTGTTTTGTGATCCTGCAACAATTAAGCATAAGTATTTTTCTATGCTTATTTAAGTTATCAACGCTTGAAGTCTGTGACCATGCCCTAATGTATGATTCTCAGACTGAAATTACTGAGTTATAAACTTTTCTTTCAAAATTGATTGTATAACACTTGATCAACATTCTGTATTACGTACCCAAAATTGATTGTATAACACTTGATCAACATTCAACAAACTTTTCTTTCAAAACACACACAATTATAATCGATAGCAGGCGATTTAGCTTAGGAATGAAAAGAGACAGTTACATTAACATCAAACATACATAAATTCAGTTCCCAGCTATTGCTTGGTGAGAAAAATGAATGAATGAATGAATGAATAAATCATTCGTTTAACACAACCATTTATTTACCTCAATCAAAATAAAGGTGGCTCAAGCGGAGGCAGCCATTGAAGAGCTAGGCCTCACAGTTTGCCGCAATAGCATAATAGGTGGGGCTTGTGTTCGTGGTATATCAGGCGGTGAAAGGAAAAGAGTAAGTGTCGGACAAGAAATGTTGATAAATCCTAGGTTATTATTCCTTGATGAGCCTACTTCCGGACTTGATTCTACCAATGCACAAAAAATTGTGGCCACCTTGTCTCAGTTAAGCAAAGGAGGAAGAGCTGTACTCATGACTATTCATCAGCCGTCGAGTGCTATATTTCACATGTTCGATAAGGTTTTGTTGCTGTCCGATGGAAATAGCGTGTATTTTGGGAAGCGTGGTGAAGCTATGGAGTATTTTTCAAGTATTGGTTTTCCGTCACTTGTTCCAGTGAATCCAGCTGATTTTTTGCTTGATCTTGCAAATGGTACGATGGATTCAATTTCATTTATTTTCACACCCCTCTGAGCTCTAACCAAATGTCTTGATATACCATATACTCTCACACTGTAGGTGTTCCTTCTATCGAAGCAGTGAAAAGTAGAGCAGATATTAAAGAAACTCTATTTGAGTCATACAACAGACTTTTGAAGGATAAGGTAAAGCGAGAAATTCAACAAGATCACTCTAACCAATATGAAGAAATTAACGAGCCAGAAGGTACGGATACAAGCCAGTGGACTACCAATTGGTGGCAACAGTTTACAGTTTTGCTTGAAAGAGGTATAAAGGAAAGAAGGCATGAATCATTTTCGGTAACCAACATTATACAAATTATAGCAACCGCATTTCTCATTTGTATATTCTGGTGGAAGTCAAAAGACAGAATGCAGGATCAGGTTATCTCTCACTTTCCCTTTATGTATCATTTACTCTTGTTTATCCTTTGTACATATAACTGAGATAACGAATATTGGTAGGTTGGTCTTGTTTACTTCATACTGGGGTTTTGGACCTTTGTCCCATTATTCAAAGCAATATTCACATTTCCACAAGAGCGAATGATGTTAATGAAAGAGCGGTCATCACGCATGTACCGTCTATCATCGTACTTCATTTCGACAACGGTAAGCGATTTACCAATGGAGCTGTTAACTCCTACCATGTTCATAATAGTCACTTACTGGACAGTAGGCTTGACAAACAGTGCTGCTGCCTTCTTCTCATTTCTCTGTGTAATTCTACTAACCGTATTAATATCGCAAGGGATCGGATTAGCAGCGGGTGCAGTCTGCTCAGACTTAAAAACCGCCCTTACCTTTGTATCGACCCTTGAACTTGTATTCATACTAGTAGGTGGATTCTATGCTCAGAAAGTTCCTAGTTTCATTTCATGGATAAAGTATGTCTCACCAATTTATCATGGCTATAAACTTGGAACAGTTGCACAGTACACTGCTAATACCACTTATCGTTGTGGTAATGAAATCTGTAAAATTGGAGATTTGCCTACCGTTAAAATGGTTGGATTCGATCGTATATGGTTGTCCATTGTGATATTGTTCGTGATTCTCGTAGTATGTAGACTGGTGGCTTATTTGGCACTGATGAGAGTTGGTGCTCCTAAATAATGTACTACTTCTGGAGTCGTTATCCTGCTCTGGTCAGGGTGCATCTTCTCCAGAGAGTAATGAGCAGATCATAATCAAGAAGGAGACATATTTTCTTGTGCTCTTATAGTCTACCTTTTAGCCTGGTCTTCTATTAGTCTTATTAAGTCAATGGATGTCAGTATAGTCCAGTGCGAGTGAGTTTTCAAAGTGTGTAGTTTGTCACTTATTTGAAATTGCACAACTAAGGATGTAAAATTATTATATATATAGTAATAAAGTACCAATTTTCTTTTTAAAAAAATGTACTACTTTATATGCCCATGTTACTCATTATATGCTTACTTTGTAGGTTTCATGTTTTGGGCAAGTAAATGACATTTATGGTAAAAGAACATGAACTTGTGAACACTTTTGGTCCCCAAAAATTGAGGTGTTTTTCGTCCTCCAATTTACAAATGTGTTACATAAAGGATAATTCACGATTTTCTTTCTTATTTCCATGTGATCATTCTATGGTTGTCTTCCTATTGACGCCGAAAATAGTCGTCAATGTCCGTGATTTCCACCTGAGTGAAAATAAACATCCAGCAATGGAAAATGAGTAAGTAGCAGTGTAGTGTGCAAGGGAAAAACGCAAATAAATGATTACACTGAGTTTATAGTGGTTCGGCCGTCGGAGCCTACATCCACTTTGAATGGTTTTGCTCTTTTATTATATCTTGAGTACAAGTTACAACATTTGATCATATTGTCTCTAAATAGACATGGATTTCAATGTCTTTTGTGATGCAACAGAGTCGCTAGAGCTTTTATGTGGCGAGCATGCCATGGTGGCACGGAGGTTCAAAGTTGATTATCTTATCTTCTTCTCGGATGCCAAAAGAGCCAAAATATGGTTTAGTGTCCAAAAGTGTGGTTAAATGTTCAAGAGTATGCTCATGTGTCCAAGAATATGTGTCTTCTTCTTCTTTGGATGAAGAAAGATGTTTATGAGCCTTTGTGAAGATTATCTTCTTCTTAGGCAGTCATTAGAGTTGGGAGGAGAGCTTGAACCAACCCCTTTCACGTTGGAAATGAGGGTGCATTTATAGGAATGGGTTGATAGTGAAGTAGTTGAGATTTGGGGACCACACAACTGAATTTCGTATCTGTGGTAGTCAGTGCCTGAATTTCGAATTCCTCATTAGTACGAAAGAAGAATTTGTATTTCTCTGGGGAATTCGAATTTCGTATCCCAAGGGATATGAAATTCGTTTCGCTTGGGATACGGTTGTTTCGCATCCCCTGGAGGATTTGAGTTCTCATATCCTAGGGATACGTTGCAGAGGCATCTGAGGGGATCGATTCGAAATACATGATGCGGTGGTCGAGGGATTCAAATTTCATGTTGCGTGATGTGGGGTTGAAAATGGGTGTTGAGGG
Organism: Allium sativum; assembly: GCA_030737875.1. NCBI lineage: Eukaryota > Viridiplantae > Streptophyta > Magnoliopsida > Asparagales > Amaryllidaceae > Allium > Allium sativum. Next base: position 444,487,495 of record CM060926.1, read on the forward strand.
ATTCGAACTTTCAGGAGGTTCGAAATGCTGACAAGGAGCCCTTTGAGGGATGCGTGGTGAGTGCCTTTAGAGAGATTCGAGATTTGTGTTACGAATTCAAGGGAGTTGAATCTAAAGGGATTCGAAATAAATGTTTTGGAGGGATTCAAAATCCCCAAAGCCAAGGATTCGAAATACACAGAGTTGAATGTTTTGAGGAGTTGTGAGGCCTACACGTGTACAACTTCTCTCGGAGTTGAATCCTGAATGCTTTGGCGACGCTTCGGAATTTGGTGACATGCCTGGTGTACTTCTGGGAACCGGATCAAAATGCCGGTTAACACTTGCACCCAAAGTACGTCTTGTCTCAACATGATGTGCTTTGAGTTGAAATCATTGTTCCTGTTGAGCGTGTAGAGGATGTCGATCCATTGATAGCTTTGTTGAATGTTTGATTCCTGTTTACTCATGAAATTGAACTTTAGTCATCGACTTTCATTTACGTTGTAACGTAAATGAGTCGTTTTTCGACATAGTGTCGCACGTAAGCTCACACGCTTTCACGTGGTCTTGCGCGGTGCGATCGAAGCAAATACAGTATGAATATTAAATATGTTGTTGGTTTACGACCACGCGAGTTAGATTTCGAAAAACGACATCGAATCATGGATTCATCGCTAGTCGTATGTTCTCGAGTCATTTAGACTTACGAGCATACTATTGGTTAACAAATCAGATCGGCGTCGATTGTCGTGACATCGAAAAAGTGCATGCATGATTGTGGTTGGAACCATGAGCCAGAAATTTCTCGAAGCTCAGAATCTTCATTCTCGTTCACCCGTTGTTTCCATGATCACATACACACACACACTCACGCACACACGCACACACACACACACACATATATATATATATATATATATATATATATATATATAGAGAGAGAGAGAGAGAGAGAGAGAGGAGGGTTCCGCTACACCTCTTATATTGCACGTGAACTCTCGCCCTTAATTTGCACCACCCATTTCCCCACTCATTCTCTCTCTTCCCATTTCAATATTATTTTTTAGTGGGAAGAGAGAGAATGAGTGGGGAAATGGGTGGTGGAGATTAAGGGGGAGAGTTCACGTGCAATATAAGAGGTGTAGCGGAACCCTCCTCATATACACACACACACACACGTGAACGTATATATAGCCACAGCACAATGTATATACATGTGCAAATATGTATACATCACTCATTCGTTTTTTTAAAAAGGAACCTCATATACCACAGGAGGATACAAAATTTCGTATCCTTGATATGATGCGAAACGGTTCGTGGGCTTGGCCTAATTCCTCCTCTATAAATTCGAATCGAAGCCATTCTCCCGCTCTTCTTCTTTCTTTTCCCAATACCGTGACAACCCTAGATTCGAAATTCTCGATTACTGAACTCGAGAACATCCTCAAGTGGGTTTGAATCCTTTGTTCATGCTTGGACTTTGAACCAAGATTGACATTAATCCTTCGAATCGGGCTCACGATCGATTCTGAATCGCGCATGAATCCAACCATGCTCTTGAGCTTGATGTTGGAGTTCGAGAGGGTCGGGTTTGTGCTTCGAGTTGATCGCGAAAACGGTGCTCAATGGGTAGGTGTTGGATCGTGTTCATGGGCTCGGGGTTGATGAGGTGGAAATCAGGGAAGAAGGGTCGAAGGCGAAGTGAAATGGAAGGGATGCAATGGAGTTATGGAGAGAGGAGTATCCCCTGAATTCGAAATTTCGCATCCTTTGGAATGTGAAGTTCGACGTTAAGGGATGTGAAAAAGAAAAGAGGATAGGAATCAAATTTTAAAGCGAATGAGGAATGCGAAATTTGGGGGGGGGGAGGGGGCGAGGTTTGAAATTTATGGTCGAAGGCATTGAATTCATATCCCTTGGAGGGGATACCAAATTTCATAACCCTTTCTGAAGGGATGTGAAATTTCATTTCCTTGAAGGGAAACAAAATTCTTTGCTGACCCGATAATTTCGAGCCCCGTTCTCGTTATATTCCGTGTTCCTCATTCAAGGCTTGAATTTTCGACGATCCGTCTCTGGATTCGCGTTGTTTCCTCGAGGTTAAGACGATTGAATCAAATCCTATGTCAGACATAAGTCGACAATTCGACCTTGTGCATAAGATTAGAGCATTGGAAATACCTGACTGAATTATCGAACTTTGGACATGTTTTCTCGTTTCTAATCGTGACGTTGTCGCGATTCAACGTAAATCCAATGATATTGGTCGTCGACGACGATTGTTACAGTCTTGAGGACTTGTGATCATCATCGTGTCCCAAGCTTTGTCACCATAATCATATAAACACTTCATTGCACCACACGTACATGTTAGTTTACACCAGCACGTGGGGTACAAGGTTTTTCTGTAAGGTGCTAACGCGATTATGTTGTGAGTATAGTTTCCGATGGCAAGGAGGAGCTCCAGGCAGCTTTAGGGCTTGGAAGCTGTTTCCGTAGGAACATCTCCGAGTTCTAATGAAAATTCTAACCCTTTTAGCTCGTCAACGAGCAGTAATGTGAAATTCGAATCCCCTACTTCGTCTAACCAAGTGGGCCCATCTAATGCTCAGGAACAAGTGATACAACCCAAAGGATCCTAGCATCCCAGTGTAGGCATAGATGAGCCGGTAGTCGAAGGCGAATCGAGGGTTGCTGGAGAGTTCCTGGTTGAAGGAATGGATGGTGGTGGCCAACAGGAGGGCGTTCCCTAACCCTAGACATGGTAGGAGATACGACGGTCCTTGAGAATCCCCCAAATTCGGTTGCTTTTTGGATAGATGGAGCTTCGTTGTGGCGAACGTGCATGAAGTACGGGATACCCTAGGATGATGTTAGAGTTCCTGAAAAGGGTGATAGGGTGCACGCTCCCTAAAAGGGGTACACTACCTGGAACTTGAATATGTGTGCCGCTAGATGTGTGCCCCCGTCATGCGCATACATCCGGGATATCATGTACTTCTTTCGATTTGCGCCAACGCAACTCTAACCAAACGCGTATGCTTCCCTTCTTGGTGCCATATATATAGTATGTTGAATGTCTGCAGATCGAGCCGATGGGCGACGACATTAGATACCTCTATTCATTAAAGAAGAGAAGCACTTTGTCACCTTCCCTAGTGTATATGGAAGCACAATCTAACAGTCGCGTAATCCTGGGGACGTGGAGCAGGCTCAGCTAATTTAAGAGTGATTGGCTCTTTGTTCACTACCCATCAGGATTTGCAAGGAGGTGGTTTGCCGACAGTAAGTGTTTGGAGATTTACCTTGTTACCTGAGTTAATTGCGTAGTAAGCTCAAAATTAATTTGAGTCTTGTTTGGCATAGATCCCACAAATTTTGAAGAGTGAAGAGTACTTGTAGCATGATATGTCTTTGAGAAGCGTTCCCAGGGAGTATCGTTTTCTCTTTACCCTTGTTTTAGATTGTCTTTCAGACTTGCTGGATATGCTTCCATAAGGTCGCTCAATTGGCCGGCTGGATTATAACGGAGCAGTAGTGGCATAAGCTGAGGGAGACGCTTCTCTTTTAGGTTCGCAAAAAAAGTTGTCCCCTGTCGTGCCTTCTGATGTGCCTTCGGTCAAGGAGAAAGTTACAGAGGCCCAAGCAGGTGCGGGCAATGGTGCTTGCGGCGGAGATGAGCGCACATGAGGGAATGGTTCACAACCGACCCTCACCCCATCCACGTCTAAGGAGATAACACCGGAAGAGGTCATCGAACTAAATTCTCTGATTACGACTTCGATGACCGTTGCATCGTTGGAGGTTGTAGACCAGTTCAAGGGTCCGATCTGGGTTCCAATTGAGACATCATCCTTCAGATTGAGCGGAGTAGACGCCGAGAGTTTGTTACCAATTGCTGAGAAATTCACACCTGTGAGCAAGGAAAAAACGAGTCCGTTAAGGGAATACATAGGACGTACACACTCATAAGCATCACACATCGTAACACTTAACTTGTATGGAGTAGATGTTCCATTATGATATAAAGTTGGTTCCTTGAAGGTACCATGGTCCGCGCGAGCGACAAAGATCGTGGTCGGGGAGATTCTTGGAACCAACATAAAAGTGTCATGACTAACTTCTATGCGAGCACTGTTCTGCGCAAAAGAAAACGACATCACGACTCAGAGAGAAGTAGACATTATCGAGAACAATCTCTGTGCCCTGATCCATTGTCAATAGTTGCCAGACCATCGAACGCAAGGAAAGTAGAGGGATTGTGGATAATAGAGTAGTAGACTGCAATTGTCGCAACCTACGTACCAAGCACCATGCCAGTGACAACGGCCGTTGGCAGGAGAGGAGCCAGTGATGAGGGGAAAGGAACTGGTAGAAGGGATATGAGGGGCCAGGGCCCAATAATCCTCGAGTCATAGATTCCTCGGGTAGATCCAAAGGAAAGAAAGGTGATACTGAGATAGTCGTTTCTGCACTTCTACGTCGATGAGTTGGTTTGGTTACCATACCTTAGCTCGATTCCTTTACATGACGATAAAGACGTGTGGAAGCGAGTGTACGCTACATACTGTCAGTATCGTGAAATGCACAGATATGCGAGACATTTGTCAGAGCTGATAGTAATGAAAAATATTTAGATCCTGAGCTTGACGGGTGATATCAAGATAGAGCGGGACAATCTTCCCAATAGCGAAGAAGAGATAAGTAAGACTTCACTTTGATTCAACTTGTTTTCACGTATTCGAGTAACGCTTTTATATGCTAACCCTCTGTTGATGAAACATGTGCGATGACGCTGGAGCTGAATGAGAAGAAAGTGGTGACGGAGGCGGCCAACAAACACTATAAAGATGTGCTAGCCTCTTCGTCGACTAGGGCCACAAATCTAGAAAAGGAAAAGAAGGCCCTGAAGGAGGAGATAAACAAGTTGCGCGAACTTGACGATGCAACAACTTAGGGCAGAGACTCCAAAAGGAGAATGAAGAAGCGCAGTGCCATATGAAGGAGAATGAAGAGCTCAGGAGGATGTTGGACAGGAGAACACCGAGTATGAGTTGTCCATAAAGGACAACAAGTCGGTGGAAGCTACTAGCAAAGAATTGCTCAGTCAAGTAGATGGCATTAGAGCTGAGCATCGGGTCAAAATGAAGGCGCTAAAGCGACAATTTAGAGATGCTCGAGCAAAAGTGGATACAGATATGTAGGAGGCAATTTGGGGCTTCTATGTTAAGAGCCTTATGTATCGTAGGTTCTCGTGGATCAACAATTACCCTCAGAACTTGGCTATGACTTGGGAGAAACTGGTTGAGGACGAGACTGCTGCCTCGGAGGTTGATAGTGTGGATGAGGCCTAAGTTACGGACCTGTACCTAACTGGGGATAAACGCCGGGTGTTGGCGAAGGGAAAGGACTTTTGGAGGAGGAAGTCACGACAAAGGAAGCAGAGAGGCGTGTTGCTGAGAAAGGTAAGACCATTATGACTAAGAGCATCGTTGTGGCCCATGAGTCCCTTCCCGAACAACAACAAACCATCCTAGTTACTTCCGGTGGTTCTTCTTCCTCAATAGCTCCAAGTGCATTTACGTCAACCACCGCAGGATCGACATTAGGTGGTGCCTTGTAGTAGGCGGTTAATGGTATGCTCATTCGATGAGAACTGAAAGATAAAGGCATGGAAAGCGAGTGACTGATTTTTAGTTCCATGCGCAGGTATAGCGGGAAGTAGAACGATGGTTGGGACATAGGCAACAACGACCGTCATTGTAGAGACAGAAGATGATGCATACAAGAGGCAGATGGAGGAGGAGCACGGGTTCCTCGCAGGATTTGATGTAGAGAATGGAGGATTTGGGATGGCTAATCTGGATAAGGTGCTCTCGGAAGGGAAAGATTGTGTAGGATGAGATGTCCAAGTTACCGAGGAGACAGAAGTAGCTGACAAATCCCTTCGAGACATGGCTGAGGAATAGAAAGCCCAACCACACATAAAGTTAGAGGATCTTGAGGCAAAGGAGAAAGAGGATAAAAGGCTAAGGCCTAAGGGACCAATGAGTGCACTAAGGGACTCTAAGGAATACTGTTTGTTCCACAGCTACCACATGCACAACACAAACAGTTCTCTCTACTTGCAGGACAATATCGAGAAAATCATCGGCAAACGTCATCTCGAGAAGTACCAATAGGGTCCACCACATGGGATTTCCGAGCCACTCAACGCTTATCAAAAATCCAACTAACCAAGATCTCAACCGACAACTAAATCCATCCAGATTGTCTCCTCGTCTCATCAAGAAAGCAACAGCAATGAGCGACTGCACCTCCCTACTCATCTTGTTCGGGTCACCTTTCGTATCAATTTAGTCGTTTTGTAGTCTCAAGTATTGTAACTTGGAACGATGGCTTACGATCAATTTGTAATAAACTCAGCTGCAACTCTTATGAAGTTTACAAACATTAGCTTCAGCTTCCAAGATCCGCATACGGAAGGTGGTGCATTGTTACTATGAATTCACCAAGTCCAACGAATTTGGCCCGGCCTACCTACGCTCAGGCGTACTCTAGCGGCGGTATGTTGGCGCCACCAATCCAAGACTACTAGACTTAGACGACCAACCTACGCTTATGCGTACTCTGGAGTCGGTCTGTTGGCACCATTCCAACTGAACTCTGCACGCCTCAAGCTAATCGAGAGCAAAGTTCACCCACTCGAACTCCACCCGACTTGTCTCTCGAGAGTGTAGTCTCGACCAACTCAACCCTGAGTGCAACCTCAAGTCATAGTACTTGATCTTATGGGACCACAACTTCTATGGCATAATGGACTTTTAGGTCATCATCAGAGATACCGGTTTGCAACTCGTCCCCACCTTTGCCTCCCTCATCAAAGGTGAAATAAGAATAGAAAGCAAGCCCTCTTCCTCAAAGAACGCCTCCTCTTTACTGTGTCATGTCCCTTCTCCTCCACCTGATGCTCCGTCCACCCACCAGTTAGCTGAAGGCACATCAGGAAGCACTACTGGAGGCACATTCAAAAGCAGGCTCAGGTGCGCCAGTCCTGCAACCGTCTTCTACGATTTTCTTTCTTATTTACATGTAATTATTCTATGGTTTTCTTCTCGAGTTCAAACTCAATTCAGTTACCAATAATAGGATTTTCCCCCTTTTTTCTTTTCCTTTTATTTTCATTATACGGATGATTTTAGACTATCAAATTAAAGCCCATTAGCATAGCAAAACAAATTATCTAGATTGTGCAATACTCTTTTCTTCTTATTTGCTCAATATTATGTAATTTAAATAAGAAACTGTCCTTGCATGCTTTTGATAACCGAATTATTCATTGAACAACAATGATTTTAATGTTTGAGGTTAAGATAGCCGGATGGATCAAGCTAGGCATTTTCTTTTACTTATAGTTTAATGAGATTAAATAATTTCTATGATTGTAATTATATAAACAGAACAATCAATTCAGTAATATGAATGTCCATAGCAATAACAAGATCAACAACTCACCATATATAACATATTTTAATTAAATGAAGTACTTAACTTATCGCCATTGCAGTTTATAGTTTAGATCAGCTCACCCTCCTATAACATGTCGTAAGTTCAACTTCAACAAACTCAAAAATCCAAATTTTAGATAACTTGGCAAATCAGAAGGAAGAGCGACTGATTCAGGGATATTAAAACAACACTCCTTTTGAATTGCAATTTGTGGCAAGTAGACTCAACTTCTTTGCACTCCTAGTTATATTATCACAATTTGTGTTACTCTTCTTCGCTTTAGAGAGAACGCTGAAAAATAGGGTTAAGACAAAATTTGAGTCTTTTGGGTTCCTCTATATATGGCGCACGGTGTCCATATGCGGAGGCTCTTGTGGGTGGCGATTGCACTGACTATTTGAGTGGTGAGTGCGATGACAGATTTTTCAGATTTGGTGATTTTGAAACTAGGGTTAGGAAATTTTAGGTAAATGGAATAAAGGATGACACGGTTTGGTCCTTAGTTCTGTTTGGGTGATTCTTTGGTTCAACTTAGGGTTCAGGCTTGTGCGAGGTCCAATTTCTCCGGACGGCAACGAGTCACTTTTATCGTTAACCTCAATCAAACTGTGGCATAGTACGGTCTCCAGAGAATATACTTGAAAGCCACTTGGTTTGTACTTTTGTATCCTAATAATTATGGGTGGGAATAAACCATGCCGCAATACGAAAACTTTCCAGATCGGATTGTAAAAATGGTGTGGAAAACCAAATCGGATCGTCTCTCTAAAGCAAATACCCCAAATCAAACTGATCCACAATGATATAATTCGGTTGCGGTTTGAACCGTTGACCCAACCGTATTAAACCGAACCAAACATAATACATGCACTAATAATCTTAAGATAAAAATAGAACTTTTTCCTATTTAATTTTTTATTATAACCATGCATATTACATTTTCAATGTATTATGTTGTTATATTAATAACAACAGTTATCATAATTGAAAATTTTAAAGTTTCAGTATATTAGTTTCCATATCATTTTTTTGGATAAAGCTAGTTATAATCTTATTTGAATTATCATACTTAAAGCTTATGGATTAATTAACGTTGATATTTGGTTAATGTACTAATTCAATTTTATTTTTCATTAAATGTAAAATTGAAGTATTCATATAGTTAGAAGCTAATCTTTCAATTCAGAATTACTATAACCTTTAAGAGACAATGTCACACAATTGTAAACTGATCATTGATGGAAGTAATTCTCTTCTTTCATAGAGTTAAACCGGACTGAATGAAAATCAGACCGTATTACAATAAAATTAAACTGAAACTGAACCATTTGAATGGTTAGTATAATGGTTTGTATTTTTGATCAACCATTTGATGCAGTATGGTAGTAGTTTGGACTCCAAACCGCACCAGACCAAATCGCTCTCACCCCTACAAATTATTATACATTTCAAGCCAAATTAACTACATGATGGTTACCATTTCTAAAATATTATTCCAACAAATTTTATTGATGATTACCCGAAGAGAAGAGTACGGTAAGGAGTTCCCTTCGGTTCGGCCAAGTGTCCGATGCGGCATTGCCAGCGTGCTTCATTTCGGATCAATGTGCTCGGTTCAGCGTGGATGAACCGGATGGGGACACGTTTCAACGACGTGTCCCCCATCTTCTACTCGGGTTCACCCATAAACTACACTACTTCTAGAATGACCTCTACGATGTTGCCACATGTCATACCGAACTGGATTTAGCCTCAATTATAAATATAAGGAATTTTGACGTTTGAAGGGATCTTCTCCCACTAATTTTTTGAGATATGCACAAGGACATTTCTGTAAACACTAGTCACTCTTTCAATACTTTCTTACTGAGAAATCAATCGTATTTGTAATCGTACAGTATACATCTTTGTGTTACTTACCTTTTCTTGCTTTTCTGTGTTTGGATATTGTTATGATTCTATGATTGTGATTGAATTTTTGGTGTTGTACTCAGAAGAACCAATCTCTATCAACAATTTGGCACGCCAGGAAGGGGGCATGCTACTTAGTTTCTAGCTTAAAGGAAATTTCATGATTAAAGATTTGAGAACGATTAAGAAGAATAAAACTGAGCTAGTGCACAAGCCGGAGGAGCAGGAAAAGAAGGAAGTCAAGAGGCTTCCTCTACTAGCGATCCCTAGATTTATCTTACCAGATAGGAGATGGTTGTAGTCCCAAAAGATTTAGAGTCACATATGGAGCGATAAGACGAACTTGTCCACAGGAAAGAAGATATGATGAACACTTTTGTCTCGCGACTCAATGGATTTGGAAGGCCAAGACGCCAAGGATTAGTCGCTGGGATAGATTCTAACAGCACAGTGGAAAATGACTTTCAACAACTCATAACTAGATTGGTTGAGATAATACGACACATAACTAGAGGTACAATACCCAACCATGAATATAGAGATGTGACTCGGAGCCCTTTCACTTCTAGCATTTGAGATGCGTGAGCCCCACCAGATTTCAAACTACTAACTTTGATGGCATACGATGGGATATCGAATCCAACTGTATAACTAACGTGTTATGTCAGGCAAATGGATGTATTATCCAGAACTGGTGGTGAAGTGCTTTTGTCGATTTGGTTGACTTGGCTGCGCTTAGGCATCTCAACAGTGAGTCAATTAGTTCGTCAAATGAACTTGTGGACTAGTTCATGAGGAAATTTAGGGTGCATATTGCTTACCTAAAGAATTTTATGACGTTGACAATGATAAGGCAAAGACAAGGGGAAACGCTGATAGGTTTCCTAAAGAGATTCAATGTTGCAGTGGCTTCAGTGGATAATCCAGAACCGTCCATGGTACTGATGTCGATCATGTCTGGGTCCGACAAGTCTAATTTTTAAAAAAGTTTATAAAAGAATCCCTCGAGGGATATCGATGAATTTTATTTTGAAATTGATAGATACCTGTGCCAAGAGGAAGTGTAGGCGCAAAGTAGAATTAAAGAAAATGTTTTGAATTACCAGGAGATGCTAGAAGAAGGATTCAAGCATAATAGTGAAAAGGATAATGGTAAGGGAAAAGCTCCAGTTAAGAGTGGTTAGAATGCTCAACTGTAGTGAGAACCCAAGTTTTCCAGATATACACAACTCAATTCCTAGCTAAAGGATATCTACCTGTATATTCATGAGATAGCTCCATTCAAGAATCCTCCCAAGTGGGACCCCGCCAAAAAGAACTAGAATCTGAAAAGCACTACCTATTTCGTGAGTTAGATGACCGTACTAAAAACAAATGCAGGCATTTGTGGGATATGATTGAAAAGAGCATCAAACGAGGAGAGATGGAACAATATGTTAGAAATCGAGATATAATGATGGAACAAGTATAGCTTCCCACTGCCTTTTCGGAATAGTTATGAGCCATGATAGGCTCACGCGGATCGGTCAGTAATTGATCGGGATCACTCTAGATGATGAATTTGATAGATATTTGATTTCTTTGTCTTTTGATTTTCGGATGGCTACGTCGGCCCACCTATGTACGGGATTAGGACTTAATCCCAATGCATGCTCTATACCAAACAACAAACCATCTACATTAAAATAGAAAAGTTGGCTTACTTACGTACGGGGTCAGGATCGTACCACTAGGTGTGCTCTATGTCCAACAATAAACCGTTATGCCTTGTTGTAATTTTGTAATGGTTACGAATTTAATAAATGGATTTCCAAGCATGGACTATGTTTGAGGGATTGGACTGTCTTATCAAGATTTGGTAAGATTGCTTGGTCATGGATTTCCAAGCATGGGTTATGCTTAAAGAGCTAGGTTATCCTACAAGGATTTGCAAGATTACTTGGTCATGGATCAAGTATGAACTATACTCGACTGGATTTCCAAGCATGGACTATGCTTGAAGAGGCTAGGCCATCTTGTCAGGATTTGGCAATATTTCTTGTTCGTAACTCGGGTATGGACTATACTCGGTTGGATTTGAATTGTTTTGTCAGGACTTAGCAAAGACATTCACTTTGTTTATTGTAGGTATGGATTATACTTGCGTTGGCTGGGCTTAGCGAGACCATGGATTTGGGTTTCTCTCAGAATACGTTCAAGAGAGATTATAGGATTATGTATAATAGGATCCAGAGAGATTGTTGGATTCGATGGATTTTCTATTATGATACGATCCAGAGTGATTGGGGGACTTTATTGAATTTTTTGGATTTTTGATTATCTATCAATACAGTCTGTTGTGGTCCTGGTTCTCTATTAATATGACCCAGTGCGATCATGGGTTTATGGTTCTACGTTAATACGATCTAGAGCGATCGTGACATTTAGGTATTCGATGATTGAATTTCTTTCAAGACATCTCTTGAATCTCATATTTTGACTTATTGTTTTATGGATTATCCGAAAGACATCTTCCAACAAAAGACATGTTTTTGGGGCTAAGCGTTGACCCGCCTTTTTGCAACACCATCACATTTTGGGTTTCATGCTATCTGAGTGCTCAGTACTTGAGCAGTGATTTAACCTATATACACTTGATTACATCATTGGATGTCTAGAAGAATTGTAATTTATAATGTCAAGTCCCGGTACGACCTTGTCGATTTGGCCATCTTGGTTTGGCGTGAAGCTTACCAGTCCATAGAAGCTTGATTCAATAAATGGGGACTTCGAGAAGGAGTTCCCTCCGGATCATCCAAGCCTCCGGTTCGGCCAAGTGCCCGGTGAGTCATTCCCAGTATGCTTGATTTCGAATCGGTATGCCTGGATCGGCCATGCCGAACCAGCCTGGTTCAGTTATGCCAAACCGGATGGGGACACATTTCAGCGACATCCCAAGTCTTCATCTCCACAACGTGGGTTCACCCACAAACTCCACTACTTCCAGAATAACCTTCCACGATGGTACTACATGGCATACCAAACAGGATTCGACCTCAACTATAACTATGAGGATTGTTGACATTTGAAGGGATCTTTTCCCGTTGATTTTACGATATATGCATAAGGATATTGCCGTAAACACTCTTCATCCTTTTTCTTTGCTTTCTTATGGAGAAATCAACTATATTTGCAATTGTATGGCATAATAAACGATAGATTTCACTAAGTAGACTGGCTTGATTACCGAACCGCTATAAATCTGCGAGTTCCTTACCTTTTCTTGTTTTTCTATTTTGGATATTGTTGTGATTCTATTATTGTGAATGGATTTTGAGTGTTGTGCTTAGAAGAACCAGTTTCTGTGTCAATAGAATGTTTACCACAAAATTTGTTGATGCACCCTAGAATTGTATGTAGAGAATATAGAATGTAAAAATTCACTTATCACAGAGCAAAATATAGAGTAGTAATCACCTAAAATAGCTGAAAAAACCACACAACAATTATATAATGGTTCAACATTTGATCCTATATCCACTTGAAGGATGTGAAGTTTTATTATTAATTTGAAAGTTAAAAATTCTCATATCAGAAAAGATCTAGAGCCATAACATACATGGAGTTTTATCAGTGCTCAAAAATCCCAGACATGAAGCATGCAATTGGTAATTATAGGTAGAGAACATTTCATATTGGGCTGAAACTTCGAATGGAAGTCAAGTAGATCCAAACGACCAAATCCGCCAAGTGGGGCACAGATCACTTAAACATGGCATCCGAATCGACATTTGATTTAGGTCGATTCGAGGTGCGTGACTTAGGGTGTAACGACCTGACTTTTTGTCGGTAATTAAACCAACTTAAACCATTCATAAAGGCGTATTGTTATGGGTACATACATATATTCAAAAAAATAACAGAACTTTTATTTCATAACGCACTATTACATCAAAGTTACATGAAATATTGGAGTTAAAAAATATATACAGCGGAAGAAAAAGTTATAAATATACTCTCAGCAGAAGAACAAAATGATACAGCGGAAGCTTCAAACTCTTGCGTGGACTCCAACTCGGAAAGCGCTTTGAGCCTCGCTCCAACGATTCATAACTGCAAGACTAAACTACAAGCTGCCCATGTGAAAAATTAATGGGCAGCCAGAGTTTAGGAAGGAACAATAAACTTCAGGTCAGTCATGGGACTAGTGTGAGAACATAAAACAGTTGCTTTAAGATTTATTTTAAAGTAGGGAAATTCACCGGACCACGCCGCTAATGCAGAACGGGTTTACTCCATGTGAATGCCCGTGCATATAAATATGCAATGACTTTTGAAAATGAAGCTATCATTAGTTCGTCCCACATCACACAATGCAAGCGCACACCAGATGGGCAAGTTTTATCTTGTGATAACCAAACATGCTTTCATACGTGAAAATCCTCTTTTAATTATTACATACAGTGTGGAAATCATTTCGCAAATAAGTATAGAATCATAGCCCCCATAACCCCAATTGGTTATATTGACATATATGTATATAATCAAAATCCGTATGGCTCACATTGGAGATTTGGGTTTCCAACTTGATGATTCCTGACATGAAAGATCAATCAGGGATACGAAGCAAAGTGTAACACGATTTTTTCGTCAATCGCGGACACTAACAACAAATCGCAGGGTAGATCATCGGTTTTCGACTAGACACGACCCCCGAACAAACCCAATTTCCCCAAGTTCATAAGTGGTTTCCCACTGTTGCAGCTTCATCATTAATCATATGTAAGTATACAACCTAATCGCTGTTTCCCATCAATCCGGGGTGTGAGGTTTGTCGATGTCACATCATACACAAAGCATGCCTAGATAAGCAATGCCCTGATCATACAAGCTCATTTCATATCTTAAGTATGTCACATTGTCCATTCACAACATGATCACTGATTTCCATCTACACATAACCACTTCGAGCTCATACGTCACAAACCAGATACATATCAAATGGGAATCAGTGTTATGCTGTCAATTACAATGTCAGACACACAATCCATACAAGTTCATTCTAGGTCTGAACGGACCAAAATCCGAAAATCTCCAAATATACTCAGACCTAATGTCACTTATAACCTCGAATCAGGTGTACGGCCCGATTCAAGACATCATCAATCAATCCGAAGAAATTCAAAGATTCCTGGTCTTCATTCGTCAATTCCAAGTCTTGAATATGCTTCATGCGTCGTATTATTACTTAGAATGGTTTTCGGACTTAAATCCGATCCCGGTCTTTCCAAGTAATAATTGTATTCTTAAAACAATAGTTATGGACCACACAGGGTTACAATTCAATCTCCTTCCAGTCGTTATCCATTCATTTCTAAATCAAGGTTGGATTGATTATAAATTTCGTTACCCTCTTAACTCATTCCTTTTTTAAAATCTAATATTCATTTTTCCAACCATATCATCAAAACATAACCATTCGATCCTTATGTTCAAATATAATTCATTGATTTCAAAAGTCGTTAAATTTTCCCAAATCTTTACTTGGATTACAAATACATTTACGATAATCCAAACCCTTTATATTCAAACATAAGTTTTAGTGGAGCTAACTCGACTTATATTTAATATCAATACCCTATACAAATATTTAACCACTTAAAAATCTTTCCAAACCGTTTGCAATCCTTTTAACCATTTGAAAATAATGGTTCACGTTTTATAAACTCCAAACCAATTTATCTTTGGAAATGCAAGAATAACATTTAGAAACGTTACTAAAAGCGCTGCAATAGCCATTTAAATCAAATAGACTCCAAATCATCCAAAAATCAAATGTTTCAATTCTAATTACTTTAAATTATTAAAGTAAGATTCATCATAAATTTTCCCAAATTTTAAACTTGATTTATTTGAATTTCGTTATGATCGCTGAACTGCACTAACAGCGACCTTTCCCAAATTTGTTTTGAGCATAAACTGAAAATCGTACGTTGAAATTCGAAAATTTATCTTCTATTCAAAAATAGTCTGTATTTGAAAATCAACATTTCTTATTTCAAGTCAAACCGATTTCAAACAATCAAGTTATAACCATTCAAAATTTAAATCATTATTTACGAACTGTCGCACCGTACATTATTTACGAACTGTCGCACCGTAGCACGTTATACATCGATTTATATATAATTCTTTCAAATCTTTTTGAATTGAATTTAAAATTTCAAAACAACTTAATTTCCAAAACCGATTATTAAGCTTAATCCAAAATCATTCCTTAAATTCGAAATCTTAATTTAAATTTAAATAAAATGTAAACCATAGGATTTGAAAAACCCTTTTAATTTAAATTTAAATTAAAACTTCATAAATGGTCCTTACGCTACATTTATTATTTTAATTCCAATCGGTTTTTTTTAAGTTTTAAAACAACTGTAAATTCAAATTTTATTTGAATTAACCGTTCCGTCCGTCGGACCAGTTAGGGATAGCCCGAGAGAGCAGGAAACTGGATTTCCGAACTCAAGCCTAGACACCATCCTCCCTGTCATCCTAGAACGGTCTAGTATATAATATTATAAAATATTATATTAAATTTCCAAATCTCTTTCAAATTAACTGGGCTAAAAAATATATTTTAATATTTGAAAATCAAATTTCACTTGTATGGAAGGAACAATAAATCGATCATCTGTATAATTCCACAATCATGGTATTGTGTGTGCATCATGCAAACGAAATAAATCAACCATATAAGGTTGATGATCATGAATTATAATCATCATCAATAACAAACAATTAGCTATGCACAAGCGTTATGGTCGATAACGATTACCAGTGTTCAGTGCGTTATCTAATTACATGCACATCCATTCACACAATAACATCATATCCAACCAATTATCATAAATTCATCAAAAATCATTATTTAATCACTATTAATTAAAATAAATGATTAAATTAAGGGTTATCACTGAAAGCTCTCCAAACTCTTCAACGTCAAGACCCATATCGATTGCAAATAAGCAACGGAAAACCATACCGCTACGTGCACTACTCCTCTTCTTTCCAACCCCATTTCTAAGTATGGACTATGTCGATACCGGTTCTACGATCCATCCTCCGATAGCAATTAGTCAACTTCTCTCGGCAACCCACACCATCTTCACCAAATTCTCTACCTAATATGAACCGTTCATCTTTCTTTGTATACCCGAATTAACGTATATTCGTATAGCGATTCTTCTACCCAGATTTTAGCGTCAAATCCTTCAAATGAACTGGTTCCTTTTACCAACCTCTCAACCATTTAAAATGTCTCCATCATAATTCATCTACTGGCAAGCACGACTTGCTGTTTAACCATATTTTAATAAGGTTGATAAGGAGTTCTCCATCTTTGGTGCTTGTTGAGGCAAGTGGCACGGCCGTACAGGGTCATGGGTTATGTGTTTGGGAAGATTCTTGCATTGGAAAAGGCCAACGTGTTCTAAGAAAACGAAAGGTAGTAGTTAAATTAAAAGAAGAAGAGAGGGTGGAGGAAGGACAGGTGGTTGATGATGGCACAGGGGTTCGGTCTGAGATGGGTTATCGGAGGACGCTACAACTGCCGGCGGTGCCATGCTGGTGGCGGACAAGGTAGACTCGCGGCTAAGGTGATGGACCGGAATAGCACAGTGGTGTTGGAAGGCAAGGAGGCAGTGGAGTGGTCTAAGAGGCTGACGGTTTGCTTGAGGGTGGCGGATAGAGGAAGTTTTGGTGTCGAAGCAGTATTGGGTGGTGCGGTGGAGTCAAAGCTATTCGGTGGACTGAGGCTTCCAAAGGTGGCTGATGGGTTGGATGCGGCAGTGGAGGCTTGTTTGGGGATGGAAGACGGTGGGTATTTGAGGAGAGGAATGGAGATACTGAGAATGACTTTCATTTTTTTTTTCTTTCGATAAATTTTGTTTTGATTTTTGAAGACTCTTTTCATTCATTTCTAACTTAAAGAGGATGATGTTCAGGTTGGAGAGAGAACACGTGGGATGGTACACAATAAAGAACGTCCAAGTGTTAGCCAATGAAGTGAATGGATTACCAGCTTAAAGAAAATAAATGGAAAACAAAAAATGCGAAGGGAAGAAACGTGTAAAAGCTTCACTGACGACCTCAGATGGAAAAACCATGTATGTAAATTTTAGTCCAAAATGTTACAAGTGTTTATCCTTGAATTCAAAGGGGATTACAGTTGTCGTTTACATACCAATACTTAAGCAACCGTAAAAAAATTATTTATTTCTTCTTTACTTTTTTGACCAATGCTTTTATATTGATCAGTGTATCTTTGTTTACAATCCTATATGCTAATGTATAGGATAACACTTCTAGCGCAATGTTATATAAAATTTCATTGTCCACCTCTACTAGTACCAAGCCATGCTTACATTTGTTGTATCCTTATCTAAATTTTACATTCCAAAATATTTAATAATATTACTTGTAGAAAGAAAGATATATATATATATATATATATATATATATATGCAAGTCTTTTTCTCATAATGATTCTTAAATATCCTTAAGAATGTATATAATCATATAAACATCATATGCTAACAAAATAATATATTTTTAAAACAATATTTGTATTTAAATCTTATTAAATTCACTTGACATTCAGAAAATTGAAATTATATCATATATTAATATTAAAAAATCTTGGATCATTACAGCCTCCCGCACTTAAGACTTTTCGTCCTCGAAAAGGAGAGTTCGTAAAACTTATATAAGTAAAATAAATATTACCTATAAATTTCAATTTTCGAAATCTCAAGATGATCTCTCGAACTTAGAATCCCATTTTCCATTTCAAGCCATTGAAATACACTAATTCCTCTCATATAGAGAATCATACTTCCCTTTGGGATTTCCAAAACCAATTTGCTTCCAAAATTTCAAATATACCATGACGAAATCTATATGTTATTAGTTTGAGAATTCATCCTTATGACAGACCAACTGAGTATCACCCATTGCACGAAGTCCAATCTTTCATCCAACCCAGTTTTAGTCATGGTTACTCGAACAAACCAAATCATTTCATATCCCGAAGTTCTAAATCATTTCAAAAATCATAGTTTACAAATACTTATTGTTTTATAAATATTTCAAAATATTGGGATTCTAGTCGTTGAAATTTCTTTTATTTACAAGTCATTCATCATGTCCAAATAATTGGAAAATTCGCTCAATTAAGGATAAAATTTCAACACCAACATACAAAAATTTTACGTTTCAAAAATTCGAAATCAAGGATCTTATTCAAATGTTTCAAATTTCTAAGTCGAAAATTTTAAGGATCATATTCATAAGTTTCAATTTATTTCGAAACATCTTATTATCTACATAAGTTAATATTCATATAACCATACAATTTTCCTTTCAATCAAATTTGATCAATATGATTTCTTTAGCAGCTTTTCAAATAAGCCTCTCTACATCCTATAGATTTAAATGAACATTTACAATGTATGTCTTTTTAACTTCCTTTAATTCAAATTCTAAATTATTTCCAAGGTTTCAGGTAAATCTTCATATGTTTTATGATTTAATTTCATATTTTAGTTGTCTTATTCACATACTTTAATTAACCCTTTCTTTCTAAGTTCATTTGAAATCCAAAGTATATAATTTTTCTTCTTTCTTCAAATATTAAAGCTCATTTAGGAAAAAAAAAATTACTCAACTAGTCGGAAAATCATCCATTTAAAATAACATCATGCTTCCGCCTGGCTACTCAGATTCGGCATATTTAAACTAGTATTGTTTTAAGCATTTATTCAACCATTTGAGTTAAAAATTCAAAATCAACTAATATTTATAAATCCAAATTTCTTGCATAAGTTAGGCACTTTATTTCAATGCTTTCAATTGCTTTGCAACTTCTATTTATTGAGATTTTGTCAACATAATATTTTGAATAGATCATCATTATCTAGTTTGAATTTAAGACTTGGCTTCGTTTGACAAATCAAATTGCAATTGCACAAGTCGAGTTATAGATAAGAGTTCAGTATCAGAATGAGGGTTTGAATCAAATTACTTGACCAAATTCATAAGATGAATGATGCTTTTCAAAAACAAATGGTTCAAAATGGAACTAGTGTAGATCAAGATAGAAAATCGAGTGCACCTAATATACAATTACGGACAATTCAATTAAGGTAACTTCACTTTAATATTTTCCTTGTGTCATAAACGATTGCTTGTTAAATAATTTCCAGTTGTCTTACTCATACCGTCTCAATAGGGAAGAGTAGTTTTCTCCCCCACTTAGATGTTAGTTATATTTTAAATCATCCTTTATACAAGTTCTTAACATAAGTCAAAAAGTCACATTCAAATCCCTTAAGGGAAGTTTGATTGTAAATTTTTACTTCTAAGAAAATTAATTTAACTTGTAATTTATCGTTCACAATTCATGTTACGTATAGGTTAATTCTATTATCTAACACTCATCGTGGAGTATGATATCTTCTTTGATTACAACTTATTAGATTCCAAAATTCATATTCAAGTGTTTGTTTTAATTTGATCCATTATTCTTGTTAACTTGGGATATGGGTAAATTATCTTTCTTACGTGCATTTTCAATAATTCATTTCCCAATTCTTTAAGTGAGATTTACTCCTAAACATCTTTTAATTATTCAAGTACTTATTGTTTATCACATTCAAGGTTAAAGGGTTCAAGGTCTTGAAGTACTTTAAGCTAATCTCAGTTTTCTTTTCTCTTTTCAAAACTTCTAATTTTGTTTTCCCATGTTAAATTAGTTTATCAAACATTTTATTAAGATTTATTTAATAAAACACTTAGTTAAATGATTTAAATATTCCTCAATGTTTAAATCGGAATTATATAGTCATCCCACCTTTGAAACTTGAAAATAAATATCAGCGATGTCGCGCTCATCCCAGAATTTATTTCCAAGAGACTTGAGTGTGATTCTACATCTATCTAGTATATACTGGACTTTATATATACGTTGATCAGACGTATATTCAAAATCCTTACATACTCGATAGTCCAATCGTGACATCGAATAAAATACTTGAAACTCTTATCTTCAATTATATTTCAAAATAATCATGTTTCCAAAACGATTTACTTAGTTCAAAAATACTTATAATTTCAAAATACGCTCTCTCAACGAAATATCCCAAAATCTCATTCTAGGGCATTTCTAACCCTATCTCTATTGAGATGTTATAACTCTGATGAGTCCTTTCCTTTGTTCAAAATATGTCGTACCCCGATAGCTTTGTATAACCAAAGCTCTGATACCAACTGTAACGACCCGACTTTTTTCCGGCAATTAAACCAACTTAAACCATTCATAAAGACGAATTGTTATGGGTACATACATATATTGAACAAAATAACATAACTTTAATTTCATAATTCACTATTACATCAGAGTTACAACATATATACAGCGGAAGAAAAAGATATAAATATACTCTCAGCGGAAGAACAAAATGATACACCGGAAGCTTCAAACTCTTGCGTGGACTCCAACTCGGCAAGCGCTTTGAGCCTCTCTCCAACAAATCATAACTACAAAACTAAACTACTAGCTGTCCGTGTGAAAAATTAATGGGCACCTAGAGTTTAGGAAGGAACAATAAACTCCAGGTCAGTCATGGAACTGGTGTGAGAACATAAAACAGTTGCTTTAAGATTTATTTTAAAGTTGGGAAATTCACCGGACCACGCCACTAACGCGAAATGGGTTTACTCCATGTGAAAGCCCATGCATATAAATACGCAACGACTTTTGAAAATGAAGCTATCATAAGTTCATCCCACATCACACAATGCAAGCGCACACCAGATGGGTGAGTTTTATCTTATGATAACCAAATATGCTTTCATATGTGAAAATCCTCTTTTAATTATTACAAACAGTGCAGAAATCATTTCACAAATAAATATAGAATCATAAACCCCATAACCCCAATTGGTTATATTGACATATTGGTATACAATCAAAATCCGTATGGCTCATATTGGAGATTTGGATTTCCAACTTGATGATTTCTGGCACGAAAGATCAATCAGGGTTACGAAGTGAAGTGTTACGCGGCTTTTTCTTCCATCTCGGACACCCACAACAAATCGCAGGGTAGATCAACAGTTTTCGACCAAACACGGCCCCCCGAACATACCCAATTTCCCCAAGTTCATAAGTGATTTCCCACTGCTGCAGCTTCATCATCAATCCTATATAAGTATACAACCTAACCGCCAGTTTCTCATCAATCCGGGGTGTGAGGTTTGTTGATGTCACATCATACACAAAGCATGCCTAGATAAACAATGCCCTGATCATACAAGCTCATTTCATATCTTAAGTATGTCACATTGTCCATTCACAACATGATCACTGATTTCCATATATACATAACGACTTCGAGCTCATACATCACAAACCAGATACATATCAAATGGAATCAGTGTTATGCTGTCAATAACAATGCCAGACACATAATCCATACAAGTCCACTCTGGGTCTGAACGGAATAAAATCCGAAAATCTCCAAATATACTCAGACCTCATGCCACTTATAACCTCGAATCAGGTGTACGGCTCGAATCAAGACATCGACAATCAATCCAAATAAATTCAAAGATTCCCGGTCTTCATTCGTCAATTCCAAGTCTTGAATATGCTTCATGCATCGTATTATTACTTAGAATGGTTTTCGGACTTAAATCCGATCCCGATCTTTCAAAGTAATAAGCGTATTCTTAGAACAATAGTTATGGACCACACAGGGTTACAATTCAATCTCCTTCCAGTCGTTATCCATTCATTTCTGAATCAAGGTTGGATTGATCATAAATTTCGTTACCGTTTAACTCTTTCCTTTTTAAAAATCAAATATTCATTTTTCCAACCATATCATCAAAACATAATCCTTCGATCCTTATGTTCAAACATAATTCATTGATTTCATAAGTCGTTAAATTTTCCCAAATCTTTGCTTGGATTACAAATACATTTACGATAATCCAAACACTTTATATTCAAACATAAGTTTTAATGGAGTTAACTCGACTTATATTTGATATCAATACCCTATATAAATATTTAACCACTTAAAAATCTTTCCAAACCGTTTGCAATCCTTTTAACCATTTGAAAATAATGGTTCGTATTTTATTAACTCCAAACCAATTTATCTTTGGAAATGCGAGAATAACATTTAGAAACGTTACTAAAAGCGCTGCAGTAGCCATTTAAATCAAATAGATTCCAAATCATCCAAAATTCAAATGTTTCAATTCTAATTACTTTAAATTAATAAATTAAGATTCATCATAAATCTTCCCAAATTTTAAACTTCATTTATTTGAATTTCGTTACGATCGCCGAACTGCACTAACAACGACCTTTCCCAAATTTGTTTTGAGCATAACCTGAAAATCGTACGTTGAAATTTAAAAATTTCTCTTATATTCAAAAACTGTATGTATTTGAAAATCAATGTTTCTTATTTCAAGTCAAACTGATTTCAAACAATCAAGCTATAACCATTCAAAATTTAAATCAATATTTACGAACTATTACACCGTAGCGCGTTATACATCGATTTAAATATAATTCCTTCAAATCTTTTCGAATTGAATTTAAAATTTCAAAACAACTTAATTTCCAAAACCGATTATTAAGCTTAATCCAAAATCATTCCTCAAATTCCAAATCTTAATTTAAATTTAAATATGTTGTAAACCATAGGAATTCCAAAACCCTTTTAATTTAAATTTAAACTTCATAACTGGTCCTTATGCGACGTTTATTATTTTAATTACAATCTGGTTTCTTTCTAAGTTTTAAAACAACTTCAAATTCAAATTATATTTGAATTAACCGTTCCATCCGTCAGACCAGGTAGGGATTGCCAGGGAGAGCAGGAAACTGGATTTCCAAACCCAAGCCTAAACACCATCCTCCCTATCATCCTAGAATGGTCTGGTATATAATATTATAAAATATTATATTAAATTTCCAAATCTCTTTCGAATTAACTAGGCTAAAAAGATATATTTTAATATTTGAAAATCAAATTTCACTTATATGAAAGGAACATTAAATCGATCATCTGTATAATTCCACAACCATGGTATTGTGTGTGCATCATGCAAACATAATAAATCAACTATATAAGTCGGATGATCATGAATTATAATAACCATCAATAACAAACAATTAGCTGTGCACAAGCGTTACGGTCGATAACACTTACCAGTGTTCAGTGTGTTATCAAATTACATGCACATCCATTCACACAATAACATCATATCCAACCAATTATCATAAATTCATCACTAATCATTATTTAATCACTACTAATTAAAATAAATGATTAAATTAAGTGTTCTCATCGAAAGCTCTCCAAACTCTTCACTGTCAAGACCCGTATCGATTGCAATTAAGCAACGGACAACCATACCGCTACGTGCACTACTCCTCTTCTTTCCAATCCCATTTCTAAGAGCACAACCAACAATTGCTTGTTCACTTACTAAACAAGCCACGGAGCAACCAGGTGTGGCTTGTTCACTCACCCGTGGCTGGTCTGTGGCTAGTTTTGAGCTCCTCCGTGGCTGGTTCACCCAACAGAGGCTGGTTCTTATAACGGCAAACTGTTTGCCGTTATAAGATTATAACGGCAAACACTTTGCCGTTATAAGATTATAACGACAAAGTGTTTGCCGTTATAATCTTATAACGGCAAACATTTTGCCGTTATAAGAACTAGCCGTTGCAACCAAACGGCTAGTTCACTTCCTCCCTATAAACCACCCTACCTCCTTCTTCTTCCTCCTCCACACAACCACTCCACCTTCCCAACTTCTTCATCAACAAAATGTCTTCGTCTGCACCCAAGCGAAGCGGAAAAAAAACCATAAACAAGAAACTCATGTCCCAACCGCACTCGTCATCGTATGCGATGCAACGGTCAATCCAACAACAGCAATCGTTGCAGCCATCTCACGAATATGGCTACTCACCGTATTCAAATTATCCATACCGTCCACCGTACCAACCGCTCGATCATCCTAATTTTTCTCCCATCCAATCGTCCGTCCCGCCACAGTTTTACCAACGACGGCCCGGGGTAGGCGTGTACGACGATCATTCGTCGTATATGTCAATGATGATGCAGACCGAGCAAAGTCAACAACCTCACCTAACTCCGCAACAGACCGAGGTTCGTGACCGCGAAGCGATGCAAAATCTGCAAAGACAGTTTTCGTATGGGTATGTCTCTCCTACTACCGAAGAAAATGTTGGGACTTCTACGAAGGAGGAGGAGGAAGATGCAAATGAGGAAGTAAATGTTACAAATTCCGAAGAATTGAATGAAGAATACGTTGCACCTATCAGTCCCGAATATAACCAAAAGAAGAAGAAGAAGGTGAAGTCTTTAAGGAGCATTTTCAGTAAACGACACCAAACCGAAGTTGAATCGGAGCCGAATCACGGAATAGAAGATATTGAGGATGATAATGCTGAAGGGGAAGATATACCAGCGGATGGAAGAAGAAAACAATGTAAGTTTACTTCCGAGCAGTACGTTTCACTTGCTAAATCGTGGATACGCATTTCACAAGACAGCATTGTTGGAAATAATATGAAAGGTGAGAAATTTTGGGAAAGAGTAGCAGAGTTCTACAATTCGTTGGAAGCGAGGAATAGAACATGGGCATCACTTAGAGGCGGTTATAGAGTTATGAATGCCGCGTGTCAGAACTATCTTGCAATACTGACAGCCTTGGAGAACAGACAGCAAAGCGGTGCTGCACCTTATGACGTTGTAAGTAGCGTAGATTACTTTGAAAAATAACTTACTATACTATGATCGATTAGTTAGAAATGACATACGCTCATACAATATCCACTTTGTGTTACAGATTGAAGAGTCACGAAAGGCCTACCAGCAAAAGTATGGTCATCCATTTAAATTCCAAGACTGTTATGAGCTTCTATCTAGGTTGCCGAAGTGGAAGAACCCCAGCAACTTCATGTTTGAGCAGCAGAACAAAGCTAGAAGGATGAACTACTCTGATTCTAGTCCAGGAAGTGGCCCGAGTTCGCAAGAAAGAAACCCTTTATTTGGAAGTAGTGATGGACGACCTGTCGGCAGATCCAAGGCAATTCAGCTGGAGCAACGAGGTGTAGAGTTTGCTAGATTTATGGAAACAATGGAGAGTTCATCTAAGGCAACAAAAGAGCATAGAGCTCGATTTTCGGTGGAAAGAAACCGTAGCGACGAAGATTTCCAAAAGGCAGTTAGGGATGATCGAGAGCTCCGCAGACAAGAACATGCGGAGAAACAAGCCATGGAAGAAAAGAAGCTGGAGGAGCAGAAAGCTTTGGCGCGAGAGAATAATTATGTTAAAATGATTACATGTGATTTTAGTAAGCTTACCCCTCTACAGCAAGAACTAGTAGCCGAGCAGATTGGAGAGTATAGAAAAAACAAAGGAAGCAGAAGCGGAAGCGTTAGTGGCTCGTATATGGACTAGCTATGTATGTTGGGTTAAGTTGTAATATGATTGTGAACTGTTTGTAGTATTTATGTGCTGGTGGGTGTTTATGTACTAGCTATATATGTTGGGGTGAGTTGTAATATGATTGTGACCTGTTTCTAGTATTAATGTAGTAGTTGTTGTTTATGTACGAGCTGTATATGTTGGGTTGAGTTGAAATAATGATACAATCTACAATATGATTGGAAACCACATTTATTGACTCAAGTACGCACTGATAGATAGTTCAAATGATACATAGTACACGACTACACACTGATACATAGTTCTAGTACCAACTACTGATTCCGACTATTCCTTCCTTTATGCGCCCACAAATGTTCCACCAACTGGTCACACAATTGGAAGTGTGCAGCTTGATCTTCAATGTGTTGAACCATATCAACATATTCTTCCATTGAGTTTACATCTTTATGGGGTTTTGCATTTGAGCCCGTAAACATGTCAGGATAATTAGACTTTTGATTCTTATATCCGCCTCTTTCAGACTCCACAATCATGTTATGTATTATTATACAAGCATACATGATTTCTGAAAGCACTCTTGCATCATGAAAACGAGTAGGATTTCGTAAAATATGAAATCGGGCTTGTAAAACACCAAACGTACGTTCGATGTCCTTTCTATAGCTAGCTACTTTTTCAGTGAAATACCTTTCTTTATCATTTGATGGAACTTTATACCCTTGCATCAAAGTTCTCCACTTTGGGTATATTCCATCGACTAGGTAGTACCCAGTTTTGTGTTCGATATTACCAAGTTTATATGAAACATCTGTTGACAATCCGTTAGCAAGTTCTGTGAAAAGATATGATTGTTTTAAAACATTTATATCATTCAATGAACCTGGGACTCCAAAAAAAGCATGCCAAACCCATAAATCGTCTGTTGCTACTGCTTCAAGGATCATTGATGGCACTTTCTTATGTCCGGTGAACATTCCTTTCCATCCCGTTGGGCAGTTTTTCCAAGCCCAATGCATGCAATCTAAACTTCCAATCATACCTGGAAATCCTCTGGCTTCTGCCCTGCGTAGTATCCTGGTTATATCATTAGGTCCAGGCGTCCGTAGATACTCCTTCCCAAACTCTGCAACAACTGTTTTACAGAATTCTTTCAGACACTCTATTGCTGTTGATGCTGCGATTCTGAAATATTCATCCATTTGATCGCCAGATGTTCCATAGCTTAACATCCTCAACGCCGAGGTGATTTTGATGTGTGGTGAATGGCCGATTTCTTGTGCTCCGTTCAGTCTATAAGTGAAATATGGATTTGACTGGTGAAGTTTAAGATATATTTTTGAGAAAATAGCCGGACTCATACGGTAACGACGGCGGAACAAAGTTATATCAAAGGTTGGATTGTCGATGAAGTAATCCCTCATTAGTCTTTCATGTCCATCCTTGTAGTCTCTCTTATACCGTCGGTCAATCCGGCCATGCATGCTACC
Organism: Allium sativum; assembly: GCA_030737875.1. Classification (NCBI taxonomy): domain Eukaryota; kingdom Viridiplantae; phylum Streptophyta; class Magnoliopsida; order Asparagales; family Amaryllidaceae; genus Allium; species Allium sativum. Next base: position 444,514,932 of record CM060926.1, read on the forward strand.
CCGATGGTTGCTAGTTGAGCCTTCAGCGAAATAATTGGAATACGCAACCATTGCGTGCTGTTCCAGCTCCTCCTCCGTCTCTTGCTCCACTTCTAGTTCGGAATTATCAGTTTGATTCTTCTTGTTTTTGTAGTAATGGTAGTATAGATTTGGATCCATTGCTTGCTTTTTTATAAGTTGAGTTTCGTTGTTATCTCTAAGCGTATCCGAACGAGAGATATATATAAGCAGGGATGGTAAACTAAATATCTCTGACATAGAGTACATGTAGGCAATAATGGGTGGCAATAATGGTTCCAACATGATGGTTCTGTCATTGAGTAGTCAATTCGGATAGTTGTTGTGATGTGAAAGGTTGGCACTAAATGGTTGGCAATAATGGTTCTGTCATTGAGTACTCAATTCGGACTGTTGTTGTGATGTGAAAGGTTGGCACTAATTGGTTGCCAATAATGGCTCTGCCATTGAGTAGTCAATTCGGCCAGTTGTTGTGATGTGAATTTTGGACATTTAAAATAGAATATTTTAAATAATATCGACGAGAAATTTATTTTGAATATAATTCGAACGTATATATTATATACGTCGTCGTTAGAATATAAATAATTATATATAATTATAAATAGAATTGAAAATGGTGCGGTAGTTCGATAATTCGATTTCAAACTTCAATTGAATGTACCGGGTGCAAAACAATCTGGATTTTAGTGAAACCAAAAACATTAGGATCTAATCGAGAATATCTTTCCAACGAATCTGAAAAATCAAGATTTCATAGCGCGAATCAAAAGATATGTCCAATTGAAAATTCTTAACAGTCGCTATGGAATTCAGGCCCTTAAAAATGAAAATTTTGCAAATGACCTCGGATTTCGACGAAACCACTTTTGTTGGATCCGTGATGTCAAGTTATTGCTAGATTTCAAATTTCATAAATTTTCGAATCAATATGTGAGTGTGGCAAATTTCATAATTTTTCGAAGGTGTTTGAGTGCGGTATGTTGTGACCCGCAGTAGCAATGAACTGGATAGGAATCAACTATTTGTTCCTGCAGTGGTACACGAAAGAACTCTGCTTCCTGAGTTGACTGAGTGACAACTTGTTCAGATGATACTTGAACAGGTGGGACTTGAGTTTCATATGGAGGTTGAACGTTCAGCTGTTCGTACGACGGTTCAGTTTGCGGTCTAATTTGGTTTAGGAACTGAAATTCGTCTTGAAGCTCCTGTAGCCTCATTTCGTTGTATGCCTGTTCCTCGGAGTCTATAGAAGATGACCACGAAGACATCTTCAGTGAGTTCTAATAGAAGGATGTGCTCTAAGAATGAGAACGAAGGTGTTTGAGTGCGGTAAGTTGTGACTAAGTAACAAATGTATATATAGCTGCAATATTAGTTATGGTGTGAATGGTCACTAGCTACACTTTGCGATTTTCAAAGCTTGTGTAGGTAAACAAACAAAATACTGATGTAACCGGTCACTGGTACGACTGTAGGGAACACTGTAGGGAATCTGCTTTTTAGTGATAAAGTGTATCGAGGACGACCCCCTGTGGCTACAGACTGAGAGCTTAATTGCAATGATGTGACCGGACATTGTACATAATCAACCATAATAACACGAGAACCCTGTAAACCGTATTCAAGTATGTTGAATTGTAAATGTTGGTCGTACATTGCCCTTATAAGTACTCCATATCTGATAATCCATCTCATACCTTCTACAACTTCAAGCAGCACCGTTGTAGAGTAAAGGGAGAAAATTTATTTTCTTGTTTTCTTAAAGGTAACGTTTATTATCAACAAAATTCGTACTTCTAGTTACTCTACTAATTCTACTGATGCACAGGTTACATGGACAATTCAAAAATAAGTGATGAAGAAATGGGAAGGATTTTTTATGAGTACGAACGAAACTTAGTGAACGATAACGAAAAGGGTTTAGTTCATGATACACAAGTTGAAGAGGTGCCCGTCGCGATTCAGCATCGAGCGGTTACAGCTCCGCGTCCTTCTCCAGTAAATCAACGACCTAGTAATAGTGCTTGTAATAATTCTCCTACTCCAGATTTTTCGTCTAAGGATTTGCTGGCCCTCGTAAAATCCTATATTGAGGTTGAAAAGAGAGATGAGTTGCTAATGCAAAGTGGAGGGGGTTTAACATATGAAGAAAGATGGGCAATGATCACGAGGCTATACAACAACCATCGTTCCCGGCCCACTACACGAACATCGGTTGAAATCCAAATGGCTAATCGTCATTTTGCAGACGCTTGTGATCGGTACACAAAGATTATCGAAACTGTTGAAGACGAGAACATATTTAAAACAAATCAAGCAACATATGATTCTCGTTACCTTTTCGAGTATGGTGAGGAGTTCGTTGGTTACGAAGCGTATAAACTACGCTACAGTTGGTTGACCCGCTATGGAACTGAGTAGGCTTATGGTATTGTGATTTTATTGTTGTTTTACTGTCTATTTACTTTGCTGTTTGTGCGTAGAATATGGAGTTATATGTAAACCTTGTTATGTTGGCGTGCTGTTTAAGAATTTTGCATTTCTACACGAGAAGAGGGAAACCTTGTTCAACATCAAATTCAAACGTTATTACATTCCAAATAACTCTTACAGGAACTAGAACAACAGAAGATACCGGCTCTACACAAAAACATTCTCTACACATAAATACAGTGTCTACACATAACCAAATGTAGTCTCTACACAGAAACATAATCAAAACGTACACAAAATACATCGAAAGCACATAATAGCGGTAGTCAACAAATACAGAACGCATACTCAAACAATAGGAACATACAACTGACAACTGCGAAAACGTAAAACATCGAAAGTACATAATCATGGTAGTGAACAAATACAAGAACGTCTACTCAAACAACAAGAACAGACAACTATCAACTAGGAATACGTAGAACAACAAAAGTACATAACAGTAGGACCAAAAAATGCATAACAGTGGTAATACAACAAAAGTACATAACACTGGTACATAACACTGGTACTCAAAAAATGCAGAATGTCTACTCCAACAGTAGGACCACACAACTGACAACTGTGAAAGTACATAAAAGTGATAGTAACTCACTCGTCCGAGTCATCTGAATGTGTACGTGGACGTGTGCGGCGCCGATGACGTCTCTCATGATCACCAACATCTGGAGGCTGACTGGACCCAGCACTAGACCTATGGTGGTAATACATCTGCAAGTCCTGAAGTCTCTTGCGCTCTGCCTCAAGCTGGGCCTCTAAATGCGCCTGCTGTTGTCGTGCCTCCTCTGCAACACGACGTAGCTCACCATCATAGTAATCTAGGCTACGCCTATGCTCTATATAGCCCGTATGCCTAATCCCCATCTGCATATCATACAGATCATGATATGATACCTGTGTAGGATCCGGGTAATCGTGATGGGCCGGAGGATGAAACACGTCAATGTAACGATCCGGTCCAATGGTGGGCACTGCCATGGTCCATCCAAAATGACTGGCGGCCGCCACATGATCAGCTGCACGAAAACTCTGACTGGACTGGGTAACATCCTCGACAACAGGTGGACGTATGCCGTGTCGTATAGCAGATGGCCCTACTAAATCAATCGATGCTGCATGCGTAATCGTATCTGAGGACCCGGTGAAAAATCTACGCCAGAAGGTAAGGTAACACTCCCCGATAATAACAAAGCTCTCAGCCGTCCACCAGCCTGCTGTCCTGGCTATATCTAGCTGCTCCGTCGGGTAAATCATACACCGATAAGTATGTGGGTGTGGATCATCCGGAATAGCATCGAAGTCATACAACTGTCTCCAGCACCTCTCACCAAGATACCAATAAGCACCTAGCGCCACGGGACAAGATATAAGTGGAAATCTCCGTCCGGCAAGCATCCTAGCAATCTGTATGATCTCAAGATCGATGGATGTACTCTGCTCAAATGGATGCCATAGAATATGATCCCTATACATCCTCAGCTCAATCTGGTTATGGGCAACGGGAAACACATGGCGTGACTCATTATCTCTGGGCCCCCGGTTGTCCGCAGTCCAAAAGCATATACGGGGGAAAAAGGTCGATGGGTCAGCAATACGGGTGATAAAATGAAAGTTCCTAGAGTACTCAAAGTACCAATACTGTAACAACTCCCAGAATCCAAATAAAGAAACCTGAGAATCAGTGATGGTGCACTGCATGTCGAGACATCTGTATAGGTATGCAAGGATAGGTGTGCCCCAATCATATAAAATCGCCCCATCGGCATCTATCTCAGCCGCGACCGCAAAAAACCCCACAGGAACGCTACTGCTCGAAGAACTAAAGAAAAGGTTACCCATAAGGTATAACACAAATAATCGAGCAAGCTCCAAGTCGTCATCAACAGAGTAGTGCTCGAGTATCCTGTCCATAGCCGCACGGATCGCGCTCACTCTAATAGCGCCTTCTGCCTGATACGACGTAGCAGAAACATCCAAATGAGGCAGTAGATCATGAACAAGTGCACGATCACGCCATCGACCATCGTCATAAGGCAGTTGGGGATAAGCACTTACTCCAATGCTAATACCAGTAAGCATGGAGAAATCAAGCGGTGTAAGTCCTAACTCACCACAAGGAAAGTGAAATGTGTGGGTGGTTTTGTACCACCGTAGAGCAATGGCCGCACACAATTGGACATCGGCATTTATAACATGGTTTATTCCTAAAATAGCAAATCGCACAATAAGATAAAATATGACTACTAAATTATCCACTTATTTCATTAAAAGGTCTATAATATTACCTAGAAAAAATTGAAATCCAAGAGCATGTAACAGTCCTGCGACCCCCTCCTTACCCGCCAAGTGTGCATGATAATATCTAAGTGTGGTCGCTAACGAACCACGTGGACGTATATTCCGCGACTGTTAACGGTTCAACAAAATGTTATACCATCTACCCAATATATAACACTCAAAGAATACTATGTAAATAATATTAAAAATACTTACAGCCAAACTCGACTGCGTGCTAACGTGTACTTCGTCATCTGGAAGAATGCGAAAGTTGGATAGCGCAGGAAGCTTCGCGGCGCTGAGGTTCATATCCACATAGCCATCGAGTTGGCCCTCTCTAGCGGCAACTGATCCAACACCCCTACGTGCCCTGCCTGCTCGTCCGCCTCTACGCCCGCCACGTCCCCGATGACCGCCTCCCTGTTGCACCTCTGCTTCTTCGTTCTCCATGTTTTCGGCGGCTACAAGTAAGTCTTCTATTCCGAGCACTGGCTGTTGGCCACTACCACCTTCACCACTCCCGCCGGCGCCACGATCGTCGCCGTGCATGAATTTTTTGGCGAAATTTTTTAGCAATCTAGCCATATTTTCGAACTAATATCTCACACAAGCTAGTTAATTTGGTTAAAAACTGACGGATTGGTGAATTGGTGGAGAAAATTGGGTGAAAAATGGGGGAGGAATATGGGTTTTCGGGTTTGAAGAAGGAGGAAAGGGAAATGGATCTGAGGAGGGGAGGCGGCGGCGAGGGTTTTGGGGGGTAACATTATAACGGCAAACACTTTGCCGTTATAATGTTATAACGGCAAAGTGTTTGCCGTTATAATATTACAACGGCAAAGACTTTGCCGTTGTAATATTATAACGGCAATATCTTTGCCGTTGTACCCCCACTCCTCAACCAACCTGTGGCTGGTTCTCCCCTTCTGGGTGCTCGGCTCGTTGGACCAGTTTCAGAACATGAGAGAGAATAACTGAACAGAACGGATGGTTGGTTATGGTCTAAGTATGGACTATGTCGATACAGGTTCTACGATCCATCCTCCAACAGCAATTAGTCAACTTCTCTCGGCAACCCACGCCATCTTCACCAAATTCTCAACCTAATATGAACCATTCATCTTTGTTTGTATACTCGAATTAACGTATATTAGTATAGCGATTCTTCTACCTAGATATTAGCGTCAAATCCTTCAAATGAACTGGTTCCTTTTACCAAACTCTCAACCATTTAAAATGTCTCCAAGATAATTCACCTACTGGAAAGCATGACTTGCTCTTTAACCATATTTTAATGAGGTTGATAAGGAGTTCTCCATCTTTGGTGCATGCTGAGGCAAGAGGCACGACCGTACAAGGTCATGGGTTAGGTGTTTGGGAAGATTCTTGCATGGGAAAAGGCCAACGTGTTCTAAGAAAACGAAAGGTAGTAGTTAAATTAAAAGAAGAAGAGAGGGTGGAGGAAGGACAGGTGGTTGATGATGGCACAGGGGTTCGGTCTGAGATGGGTTTTCGGAGGATGCTACAACTGGCGGCGGTGCCATGCTGGTAGCGGACAAGGTGGACTCGCGGCTAAGGTGATGGACTGGAATAGCACGGTGGTGTTGGAAGGCAAGGAGGCAGTTGAGTGGTCTGAGAGGCTGACGGTTTGCTGGAGGGTGGCGAATAGAGTAAGTTTCGGTGTCGGAGCAGTGTTGGGTGGTGCAGTGGAGTCAAAGCTACTCGGTGGACTGAGGCTTCCAGAGGTGGCGGATGGGTCGGATGCGGCTGTGGAGGCTTGTTTGGGGATGGAAGACGTTGGATATTTGAGGAGAGGAAAGGAGGTACCGAGAATGACTTTCGTTTTTTTTCTTTCGATAAATTTTGTTTTGATTTTTGAAGATCCTTTTCATTCATTTCTAACTTAAAGAGGAAGATGTTTAGGTTGGAGAGAGGACACGAGGGATGGTCATAACCATAGTTTTCATGACCGTGCCGTGTCTCGAACCGTGATAGCTCAAGGTCGGAGGTTTTGAAGGTCGGATCGGTCGAACTGTAAGAACCGTGCGGACATAAATTTTAACTAAAACTAGTATATTAATACATGATATTAGGAATTTGGCACGAAAAACAAAAATTTACTGCCACTCATATAAAACAGTGTCTCAGTGGCGCATTTAATCATAGCAAAACAGGCATATGCTCTTTTATTTAATTTGCAATTATTACAATTTACAGTTGTCTCTCTTTCTTCCTTCTCCAAAGCAATCTTCCGCCTTCCCAGACTTTCTTCTATCTCTTTTTCTTTCGCATCTTCTCCCTCGCCCAAATGGAACCAATCTTTGCAGAATTACAAACCTAAGAACCGCAATTTTCCAACCCTAAGAACCGCGATTCTCAAGGTCGAACCGCGGCTAGCCGTGGTTCGCGACTAAACACGGCTATTCCACTTTCCGGGCCGTCGAAGGTGATGGCTCGAGGTTTTTATGGTCGGACCGAGGGTTGGGTCAGGTCATGAAAACTAGGGTCATAACAAAGAACGTCCAAGTGTTAGCCAATGAAGTGAATGGATTACCAGTGTAAAGAAAATAAATGGAATACAAAAGATGTGAAGGGGAGAAACGTGTAAAAGCTTCACTAACGACCTCAGATGGAAAAACCACGTTTGGAAATTTTGGTCCAAAATGTTACAAGTGTTTATCCTTGAATTCAAAGGGGATTACAGTTGTCGTTTACATACCAATACTTAAACAACCATAAAAAATATATTTATTTATTTCTTCTTTACTTTTTCGACCAACACTTTTATATTGATCACTGTACCTTTGTTTACAATCCTATATGCTAATGTATAGGTTAACACTTCCAGCGCGATGTTATATAAAATTTCTTTGTCCACCTCTTCTAGTACCAAGCCATGCTTACATTTGTCATATCCTTATCTAAATTTTACATTCCAAAATATTTAATAATATTACTTATAGAAAGAATGAGATATATACATGCAAGTCTTTTTCTTAGAATGATTCTTAAATATCCTTTAGAATGTATATAATCATATACACATCATATGCTAACAAAATAATATATTTTTAAAACAATATTTGTATTTAAATCTTATTAAATTCACTTGATGTTCAGAAAATTGAAATTAAAAATTGAAATTATATCATATATTAATATTAAAAAATCTTGGATCGTTACATAGGGCGATCCAGGGCACTTGACTTGAGGTGATCCAATGTGCTTGGCTCAGGCTGATCTGGGGCTCTTAACTCGAGCTGAACGTGGCGCTTAACCCAACCGATCCATTGCATTTGGTTAGTATGATCCGAAATACGATGATCAATATTATAATGATCCATAGCCCATGTAGTGTGCCAGTCCATTCGTATCCAAACTCTGAAGTTTATTTTGCTTATTTCTACTTGTCTGCTTTTTGTATATATATCCATACTCGATGTTTGGATCTTTGAATCATCACCTTGAACTACCTACCTTGGTAATCATTGAGTCCCACCTGTTCAGTCTGTCAGTTATGGTCGAGCCTAAAGATCAGGTAATATTTTCTCCTAGAGTATGTCTTGTTGCAAACATGACATGCTTTGAATTGAGATAAACTCAGAGTCTTCGAAAATGATTAATATTTTCAGTCTATAATAGTCAACATAATTTCGTTTGAGTTTGTATCATATGCTTGGTTTTAGTGAGCTTATCGAATAAGATAGTAGAGCTCAGTTGCTAAAATTAGTTCCCTCTCTAGAGTTCCAAGTAGTAACTGATGCCATGAAAATTGATCCTTAGTCTTGATTCTCCCCAAATGTGTAGCCAATGGCATGAGAATTAGTTAGTTACATGTGAAGTGATGGTCGCTCCAATGCTCGAGCAATGTGCTCTCAATTGGATGTATTCGTGATCCACCATTTGTCAAATTCTAGATGATGATTGGTCTCCCGAAATTTCAGGGGCGCCGATCTGATGATTTTTGCTAAGGAGTCATCCTTTCAGCCGTAATCTAGGGCCTTGGGAAATTTAAGATACAAGTGTCAAGGATCAGGCGTGTCTTTCTACTTCCTTGCCCAATTGTATATCGGGTACCTACTTGAGAATGGTGTGGAATGGTGTGGATGGAGAATGGAATCCAAACTTGATGTTCTGAATTCATGATCATCTTGATGAATTAAGAAATAAAGTCTCGGATTAAATGGTCACATCATTTCCAACTTGGTTTATTTCTCTTCTCCAACATCGAAGTTTGAAGTTAGTTATCGAATAATCAGACAACATCCCTCAAAGCTCATGTCCTTAGCCCCTATTTTTAGAGTGGAGCTTGATATGCGGATGTCGAAACCATGTCTTTTCAGGATTCATATTCTCTCGTTGAACCGTAATTTGGAGTTTATTCTCGTTTATACTCTCGTACAAACTATGAAGACTGGAATTAAGTTTGGAAATGTCAGATTGCGGTCACCTTGAGTGGGTTCTTTTTCACTCTATGTCAAGAAAAAAGGTATGTTAATGAATGGATTCATCACACTCTGTTGATGTCTGAACTTAGATAATTGAGTCATGCCTACTTCTGTTTGTGATCCTCCCATCAGAATATGGGATGGAGCCAATGTGTGAATGGTTTGGTCGCATCCTTCTCTTGGTCTGTAAGTAACCTATTAGACTAAGGCATGAGTCAGCTATAAGCAGTCAAATCACACCTTCTTTGGGAATTTATGCAGCGTTTCCTCTTGTCCATAGGTAGTGGAAAGTGATGGATGGTCGGACCATGCCAGTTTCAAGTTTAGACGTGTGCATAAAAACATGTTCTATTTTCCAAGTTTTAGTATATGATTTGTTAAGCCAAGTACTCGAGTCATCACATTTTCTATTCAATATACTTGCCAATTCTTTACTTTTCGTTGCACTTGAATTATGAGCAATTGCTCACAGGTATATGAGTTGACTAAACTTATCACTCCTAAGGATTCTTTTAGTTATTACCCTAAGTAGAGCGATATATTATTAAATATTTCACTCCTAAGTCCCCTTTCTGGTAATTAACCTAAATCGTGTGGAATTTCTTGGTAGTCACTCATAAATTTGAGTATTGGTATACTTGGCCACTCTCAAGGCCACCTTTTGGTCGCGGCCTCACGTCATGTAGGAAATCATGTGTTAAGCGCAAATTCTGGACGTCATTGTGATCCTTGTAAGTGTTTATACTCTTGACTCATTTCATAGTATAACAGAGTTAATGCAGATAGTGGGGTTTGTTCTTTTTACTCTCCCATCATTGATTCAGGATAGAGTTATGGACGTCATTAAATTGTCCTTTAATACCCTCCCATCATGAGTTCGAGTGATAGTTAGGGAGCGAGTGGTCATTAGTCTTAGTGCGCTAGCACACTAGTGCTTGATTTGTACTATTATCCAAATTTTAAGGACCAGAGTTAGTCGAGAAAACGCTCGGGTCACACTTTCCTTAGAATCATCCTTAAATTGTATGTTAAAGGCAAAAATCGTTGTGAGGATAGTCGAATCACATCCATATGTCATTTTATACTCCTCCCGCAAAAAGAAGGGATATAGTGAGATAAATAATTTGGTGAACAGTCAATCATGATCACCTTTTTCCTAACGTTGTTTTTTTTTCTCCCACATCAAAGACAAAAGTCTCTAGGTGGACGACCAGATCATGTCCATATTGAGTCGGATTCTGCCTATCGCATCAAAAGCGTATGTGCTGTATGATGAAAAATCATATCACATTCTTCTCGATGTGATTCTCTCCCACATGAAAGGAAAAAGCTCTTTTTGTGGACTGTTGGATCATGTCTTTATTAATTTTATACTCCTTCCATCGTATCAAGGGATGAAGTTGCTGATCAGTTGGGTGGTCGTATTCCACCCGAATATGCATTTGTACTTTGCATAGCGGATCAAAGGCTAGAGTTAAGGATGGACTACTAAGTATGATTAGACATAAGTAGAGCATGCTACATCCATTTATATTTATATTCCTGGCATACGTCAAAAGCAAGAGTCGGGAGACAAATGGTTAATTCACATCTGCTACAAGTTGTAAATTTAAAGGCAAGAATCAGTAAGAGAACTATGGAACCATTTCGCTCAAGCTTTGACTTCTACTGGCCAAAATGTAGGACAAAGTGTATCAATGGACAATCATGTTTCTTCCATATGGAACTACATGATTTAGTCCTACGTCGAGAGAAGTCATGAATTTTCAAATGGTTAAACTACATCCATTCAGGATTAGATTTCTGTTGTATAGATATTTTAGCGAGGTGCAATTATCTTAGAACATATCATACTTGAGCTATTGTGTGGACAACCGGGTCACATGCACTCTAAGTGATGTGTATCCCCCATATTTAAGGGCGTGGTTTTGGAAAAATCGAGTGGTTGAGTTGCACTCAATGTTGCAGTACCCTTAGGTTTTTTTTGCAAATTATAGAGGTACGAATGGTATGAGACTGTCTTAGCTTGGAGATGTCCACTAATGGTCTACTCGATGATAGGAATCTTTCATGTTGTTTAGGAGTAGTAGATCTTAAAATGACCCAGTTTTGATTTGGATCGAATGCCTTCTGCATATGGTCTTGCGTGGCTTGAATGTATTATTGAAGCCTTCCTTAATGGACGAATTTCTTGATCACATCGCGAAGATGTTTGCATTCATTGGAGTCACGACCATTGACTTTATGGAAGATGTAGAACTTCCCAACCAACTTCTAGCTTTCTGAAGACTTCCCCAAAGGTGGTCTTCTATAGTGCACCAAGTTGTGAATCGCGATATAGTTTTTCTCCATTATGTCGATGAAAGGAGTGTAATTGTTGTAATTCGGGATTCTTGATTGTGTTCCGGTATCCCGTCTTTAGTGGTCCTCATATTGTTCATTTAAGTTGTTTTTGGAGCAAGGTTCAAGCTGTTCTATATCGATGTCTTTTGGAATTCCATCAGTTGTTTGGCTCAGGTCTACGAATCTAGCAAGGTTGACCTCTTTCTTGTGTAAGTATCTGATAACCTTGTTATAAAAGTACTCAAGTATGATAGGAGGTTTCATTGATAGCTACTTTCCAAAGTCAATCCTTTAATCTGCTCTCTAGATCAGGGACATCAAAATTAGGTTTTCTTTCGGATCATTCACCTCGGCCATAACAATGTTGAATCTTTAAAGGGATTTTTTGGTGATTCTCTAGGCTTCTGAAATAGTTAACAAAAGACATAGCGTCTTTGGGGAAGTCAGATACACACAAAACTGTTCGTAAAATCTTTTTTCCAGTTGGTTGAACAAGGTAGTGGACCGTGGCGGTAGCTGAGTAATCCAGGTGGTCGCTACTCATTCGAGAAATATAAGGAAGCATTTGTGTTTGGTGACATCCGCTGCTCCATTTACTAATCATGTCTTTAAAAGCTTTGCCAGGGATTAGTCCTTCCAGCATACATCTTGATAGTCAGCATATTGAACCAACAGGGAAATTCGTTGTGTTTATTGTGACACTAGGAGATGTCCCGATCATTGCAATTTTGATGTTGGTTTTCTCTGGCTAATCGTCCGGTGTTGGTCATCAAGTTTGACGTTTGGAGAACTATTGTTTGACACTATGTTGCAACACTGGTTCACGTGCTTTGCACCTGATTTTTTTTTTTTTTTTAATTTCTTGGAATTGTGTCGTACATCAATTATGTTTGAATCAAGGGTTATCTCACGATTCTGCTCAACTACATTTGAGACATTCTGATCGGTATGTGTCACTACAACCGAATCGACTCTTATCATATAATCCGGGTTGGTATGCATTGACGTATTTAGTCCTTTTTGAATTTGAGAGTTTCGGCTCGTGTCAGTGTCAAACCAATATGGATCAACCCGTTCTTCATTTTTCTTATACAATGTTGATATGAACTGATTTATTTCTTCTTATTCGATTTGGTTATGGGTGAAGGTAATTGACAAAGTAGAGTGGAAGCAAGGCTGGAACTTGCATTGTTATTTATGACTTTCGATATTGTTTCGACTATGATGATCAATATGATATGGTGTAGTGTGGTTTGCTTGTATTTAATTAGGATTGGATATGACCCGAATTAATGGACTGTCGATTTTTGGTGAACCAAATTATTTCCTTTTAGATTTACGCTTCTGCAATGGTAAGTTTATAATTTCTTAGGGAGGTCAGTGGGAGGAAGATGGGGCCAAATTTCCGTGGTGACATTATTGACGGATTCCAAACGGGTATGATCCGAGTTGATGGGCGATTTTCGGTGAACCTATTTTGTCAAAGAGATGTTGTTTTAGGCATGGAAGTGAAACAGTGCAAGCGTATAGGTGTTGAAGTGGACTGGATAGTGTGTAGAGGTGGAAAATCATAAGGAAGGTGGCCGACTACAAGAGTGGCGTTGTGTAGTTATATCCAAGTCACCACATCGCCTTTTGACCATCGGTTTCAGAACTCTGCTGGTCATGGCAAACACCATATTTGCAGGTTTGAGTGCCTAAAATCTGGATCGGGGTAGAAAAGATGGACTTGGTGTTGTTGCTTGAGATGTAAAGACCAATGATGCCGATGATCCAAAACATGTGACCGAGCCCAAAACCGAAAAGGTACTAAACTTATATTTTGTATATTTGCATGGGTGAATCTATAATCTGTAGTCTTGACTGCATTATTGGTACACTGCAAATGTAAACAAAATTTTATTAGTATGTTGTTTGTTCATTCATGGATAGGCACTAATTTGCATTGCAATGATTTTGGTTTAATCTTGGAACTTGAACGCTCTAATAAACTTGCAAACTATGATAGGATTTTAAACCACATTACTTGTAGTTGCCCATGCACATCTTCCTGAATTAACATATGCACCAATCCGGTTCTGATATCTCCCATGGGTAGATTTTGTTGTCTCTTTTTTATATCCAGTTAGGCTCTGGTTGTCTGCATCAACTACCTATGCCATATTGTCACCGCGTTAGAAGTCCATTTTCCATGCCTCTTCAACAGCTTTGGAGGGATTTATATCTTCGCTATGTGGCTATTGTATCCACTTTCCTTTAGATCGCTGTAGACTTGAGTAATATGGAAACTTGATAGGACATAACTGAATCCATCTCACAGACTTAGGAAATCCATAAGTAGATGATGAGATTTAAATAACTCTATCTAGGAGTTCAATTCTCAGTGAAAAACCAAAATATACACTAAACTTGATCCAGACACTTTAGAATTGTATGTAAAGAATATAATATGAAGAGATTAACAGATCATAGAACAAAAATTAGGGAAGTAATCATAGAAAACAACGAAAAACAAGCACACAACGGTTTTATAGTTGCACAACATTTAAACATACATTTGAAGGATTTGATGATTTTATTGCTAATTTGAAGTTACAAGGACTCGGACTGGAGAAGATAGAAAATCAAAACATGCATGGAGTTTTACTAATGGCCAATGATCCGAAAAATGAAGCAAGAAGGGGGTATTTATAGAAAGAAAACATCTTGAATTGGGCTGAAACTTTAGAGGGAAGTAAGGTAGATCGGGATGACAAAATCCACGAAGTAGAGACTGGATCTATCAACCTTGGCATCCGGATTGATACTTGACTTAGGATGATCCAGGGCACTTAACTTAGGTCGATCTGGGGTGCTTGACTCAGGATGACTAGGGTACCTAATTCAGGCCGACCCAGCGCACTTGACTTAGGCTGATCTAAGGCACTTGGCTTGGACTGAACCAAAAAGCGATGATCCAGATTATGGCATCCGTAGGCCATGCAGTGTTCCAATCCATCCGTTGCCGAAGTCAAAAGGTTTTTTCGATTAATTCCTGTTTACCCCGTTATTCAAACGCGGTTCAAGAATCAAGCTAGACAAGGGAGCATGGACCAGAAACAATAATAAGCTTGACCGGACACAATGTGTTAACCATATTGCTTCATTCAGTATATGAGTCGAGGTAACAATAATGACATCAAGTCGTTAACACATATTAATGGTCTAACAATGTTCCAATGCAACAATCTGATATTCCTTGCCCATGACAAATTGCAATAGCATTTCATGTGGCAATACATGAATGAACGTCGGTTAATGATCAACGCGGTTACAAGAAATGCAAGTAATGTCAATGATCAGCTCAGCGTAATTTCAATAAATATGGATACAACTTACAATGCAAATGTATATGTAATGTGATGAAGATGTTCTGCATGCAAGTATATACTTACGACATCATCAAACAAAAGTAACGTGGCCCAGCATTCTATATTCTGATTGAGTCTGAAGCAAGTAAGCTTAAGCAAATTCTCATCAGCTTTTGATCAAACAAAAAGAGTGCATGGAATGTTCACTGTGAATACATGGTTCCATCATTCTGAAGCACAACCAGTCGAGCAGTCCACTGGTCATGCATCACATACACTAACAAGTTGTTCACTTCATGCCACGTGAGTAGTCCACTGGTCATGCAGCACTCTGCTAGTCGCTCGAGCGTTGCACCTTCGGCCGTGGGTCTAGCATTGCCACATCATCATGGGGTCGAACAAAGAGCGGTCGATCGAGCAGAAAACAGCTGTACGGGTCGAGCATCGTGTTGGTGGTCGACCAGCACGTTTGTGGCCGTGAAGCATGCTGCTAGGTTTAGCATCATGTGGTAGGTCGAGCACATCTTTGTTGAGGGCTCGAGCATCTTCTTCCTATGTTGGGTTGAGCATCCTTTTATTATAAGTGAAGTTGGTATGCGAGAAAATGGATAAGGATGGAATATTATCTTCAAACGAGATGTCCACGCCAGATGTACTGGGCAATTAGTTAATATCACAGTGGTAAAGTAGTAATAATCCTATCACATATTGTATCTGCTCAAGCATAAATTCCTGATCGTGCAAACAGCAGCTGGTCAGTCGCAAATAATTTTCTGGTGATGCATGTATGTTGTTTGGATCTGTCCTACAACCGGCTACAGCTAGCCACAGCTGGCACAGTTGTATTTTCGTAAATATTCACTACTACAAAAGGCTGGTATTCCAACGCCTGTTTTCTAACGGTTTCCAACGGCTCCTTAATAGCCGTTGGCGGGCGTTGGAAGCCGTTGGAAATGAAGCCGTTGGCGGTCGTTGGAAGCCATTGGAAAATTTCCTGCATATCAACAGAACCCGCGACCTGCTTTCATTATGTCTTCCCCAAACCATTTCTTCATCTCCAATTCACCATTTCCCAACCTCCAATTCCGCTGCCACCACCCACAAACGGCCGCCGATAGCCTCCGACGTCATCTAGGAGCATCTCTAGCCCGTCTCCACCCTCCTAACTCTCCAAATCCGGTAATTTCTCTAAACCTAAAATTTAGGGTTTTTTGATTTAGAAATTAATTTAAGCTATGATTGATCTCTACTTGTTAGTGTATGTATATTATGTCATGTTATCCCCTAATTGCTATTTGTATCACCAGAATGATCAAGTTATTAGCAATTTCAAAATTTTCTAATTTAGTATATTGTGTTTGTTAAGGTGGTTTTGGTTAGTATTGAGCGTATGTGTGTGATAGAGTTTGCAAATAGAATAATTTATGCAAATAGAAAGTATATATTATGTTGACTAGAAAAATTGATGTTGGCAATGCTCATATTTTTTTTATGTTAGTAGAAAAATTGAAAAACACTTGTAGAAAAATTGATGTTAGTAGAAAAATTGATTTTATTAATCATGGATTAGATTTTAATTTCAAATTAGTATGGAATCCAACAATCAAAAAACTTCAAAAAAAAATACCACTTGCGGACTTGTGCAATTTTTTTGTGTTTTTAATAGAATAAACAGGTGTCTTTAATAAACAATAGATTTATGGTTGAATTTTTTTGTGTCTTTAATAAGTAACAGGTGTATCATCAAGTAATGCTGCCACTTTTGCGGATTTCTAGTGCAGATTTCTAGTGCTGGAATGACTCTCAGTCTTCTCCTAGTTGTTGTTGCATTTTTTGTGAAGGTAAGTTTCAACTCTTTGAACATGTCATTAGTATTGAACGTATGTGTGTGATAGAGTTTGTGAATAGTATAATTTATGCAAATACAAAGTATACAATATGTTGAGTTTGCAAATTGATGTTAGTATAATTTAGGGGACCAACTATGGTGGTTTTGTGGCGTAATGTAGGGCGAAGATGCATTGAATACGGTCGAGCTCATGATGCCGAGGAGCACTAAAGGATATGCTCAAGGTATGGATTTCTGAATCATTTCCTTTTTCTTTTGGAACTTTGTTTGTAAATGCTTTTTTGGACAGAATTTGTAAAAATATCGTATGTAACCAGATTATTAGTTCAGCATCAAAATTTGAAAGTTGTGCTTGTAGAATGTATTACTTCCTTCCATATGTGTTTTCTGGTTGTCTATTTTTTTTCATTGATAACACCTTTGGGATTTGCAGACCAACATCAGAGCTATTAACAATATTCGTATGACATGCCTTTGCCTCGGTGGGATGTGGAATCCGAAAGATAAACAAGGGTAAACTTGATGCTACTCTTTTCTTATTTCCTAGTATATAACTTGTTTTATGTTTCTTTTTAAGTTTTCAAAAAAAAAATTGAAAGCTTGCTTCTTAAAGCTGAACAATAGTGTATGTTAATTAAAATAAGGTATAAGCATACATCACTGGATTATAAGTTGATATTTATTTTGTGTTTTCATTTTTGCAGTTGTGCGAGAACACTTAGTGAAGTAAAGAATGGATAGCCATCTCTAGGCCGAGTTCAACATTACGATGCAGGTAATCTTGTCTTCTTCAGTTGACCTTTTTTTTTCCTTAACCTCATACATCAATAGTTATTTTTAATGGAATATATATGTGTTTCAGTTGCATCATTCAAGAAGAAAAATATAAGTTATGCGTAGCTGTGAAGCACAAATAGCATATATGTGCTCAAGGTATGGCCTTCGTTTAAAATTACACTCTGCAATTTTTTTTTGTTTACTAGTAAATTTTCTTTTACTTGTACTTAGTGAGAAATATTAAGGACTGATTATAGGCTTTACATCAAACTCGTTATGTGCAACAATAGCATATTATATAGATCGGTAAACCTTCACATAGCTAGAATAAACACTCAGCAACATGACATAGCTTATTATGACTGAAAGGTAATAGACTTTCTTTTATATATATATATATATATATATATATATATATATATATATATATATATATAAATTCAGTTTTTCTAACGGCTTCCAACGGCTCAGAGCCGTTGGAAACATTCCGTTGCATCCGTTGGAAGCCATTGGAAGTCGTGAACGCTATTCCAACGGCCACTCCAACGGCCGCCAACGGCTATGAGCCGTTGGAATAGCCCTCTATTCTAGTAGCGATTGCATGAACAACCCATACCCTGCACACCTAAATTACAACTCTTCCACTACCTCCAAAAGACCCCTATAAATACCTTCTCAACCATTCAAAGGACGGATTTTCTCGACCACGAAGGGCTGTCCAAATCATTTCTCCACTACTCTCAATCACTCAAAACTCCATTAATGACTTCTCAAACTCAATCCATCTTCCTCCAACAACAAAATTGGACCAATTCTTCTCCAAAATCCATTAGAAATCTCCCAAACTCAATTCAAGTAATCAAGAACCTTCATTAATTCTCTCTCACGCCTAGATCTAACATAAATGCACAAACGAATCCCGCTGCTCCTCGAAAAGTGCACATCAACCTTGAAGAAAAAGCGAATTCGTCAACCTCTGTTCTTTATCGTAACGATAATATAGAAGGGCTTGACGGCTCAAAATGTGCAAAGGCGAATCTGATGTCCAAGACTCAAAGTTAAAGAATAAAGCCATTCCGATCAAAATACTCAAGAGTTACTAGTCCCGCCAATGGAGGTAAAAGACCTAGATTCTCTAATCGCGATCGCTCGCCAAGACGAGCATCTAGAAAAGAGATCAAAGTCTGTCCTTCGGAACAACATAACTCAGATGAGTATATCGTGGATATGGTAAAGCAAATCATGAAAGATAGCATGGCTCGCAATGATAGTGAGAGGGAATGGGACTTCTCCCTCAGCAAAAATCGTTCACTAAAGGATTCGCAGAGTTCTCTAAAAAGTTCACTTATCCTACTATGCCTCCATACAATGGGACCTCTGATCCAAATCACTTCCTATATAGATATGAATAGCATATGAATGTAGCTAAAGCGATAGATGAGATCAAATGCCTATGCTTCCCTCTTTATCTAGAAGGCATGGCATCATTATGGCTCACGGGGTTGTCGCCCAAATCCGTTGACCGATTTGATGATTTGAATCTGAAATTCAAAGAGCAGTCCAGGATGAAAGCTACTAAGGCTAAGGATGTTATTTCTCTGACATCAATGAAGCAGAATCCAGGAGAGACTGTTAATGCTTTCCTCAAGTGGTTCAACACTGCTTTGTCTGATGTGGGGAATCCCGAACCCCACATGATCTTAATGTCTCTAATCTTTGCCATAGATAAAAAGAGCGAATTTGGTAGATGGATTAAAATGAAAGAACTAAACACTTTTGAGAAATTCTATAAAAAAGTTGATGAGTATATGAGAGTGGACAATAATCCTATGCCTCTTCAGATTATTGATGGTAACCAACTTCTTGAAGCTCCCAAAAATGTTGCTGCTCAATACAGACAGAAGAATCCCGAAGGTCATAAGAGAGGAAACGATAGGAAAGAAAATCGTGATGGCATGAAAACTCACTTCTTTATACCCCCTGATTTCACCCCTCTAAATAATACTTTGGAAAACATTTACTTCGCCACCAAAGATGCGGAACACTATCCAGAACCACCATTGCTGAATATTTCTAAAAGAGCTACGAATTCTGGAAAATTCTATCGTTTTCATAAACAAACCGGGCATGGTACTAATGAAGCCGACACATAAAGAACTTAATCTAGGAGTTGATTGGGAAGAACTAACTACAGCAATATGTGAAAAATTCACAAGCTTTAAATCCTTCTGCAAGTCCCCAGTGGCAAGGAACATCAAATGGTCAATCCGGCCAAGTAATAGAGCTCCTGCTCAAACCAATGCAAGAACGGTGATCAACTAATGACCAATGATGGTGATCCAATTTCAATGGCTCAGAATAAGCGATCATCATCGCCGCGACTTTATTTCGTGCTTACTTCATACTTTACGTCATGTTTTACTTCATGTTGTATTTGAACTTCATTGAACAATCTATAATATTTTACAAACACTGTATTGAACATTAGCTCTGTGACAAAGAGCATGTCTGCCTGAATAAATTTCTTAATTGCAAAAATATTTTGTCAAATTAAATTTTTCTCAAAGATGGTTATATATTGTAGGCCTTCTGTTTATGTTTATTCCTTTAAATTCTGACAAAACTTTGCGTCCCCAACAACGCTAATTCAAGCGCCAAATGCTGTAAATATCAACATGCACAAATTAGAAAATAGAAAAGCATCACCTTGAAAAGTGAACAGGAAGAGTCGCAAAGATTCAAATAGCGAGCAAGCGCCATAATAAACAAAGGAGAGGGTTGTAACTTTTCTCAAAGGGGCACTTTCCCAAGTGAGAAGTTCTAGGTCCCAGTTCCTTAATTAAGACAACCTGCCAAGTCAAGCGCCCAAAAAAGGAATTGGTGTGAGCCCCGCGAAACGATGCAACAAGAAAAACTCCCCAAATAAAACAAATGCTTCCTGAGTGAAGCATAAATACCTCCCCGAGCGGAGGCACTAAATCGAAAGACCTCCTCGAGCGGGGGCAGTGAATCGAAAGACCTCCCCAAGCGGGGCCATTGAATCCAAAGTCGCCCTCTAGTGGTGGCACTAAATCGAAAGACCTCCCCGTGCGGAGGTACTAAATCCAAAAGCCTTCCCTAGCTGGGGAACAAAATATAAGACCTTCCCTAGCAGGGGCACAAAGATATAGAAACTTCTCCAAGTAGAAGCACCAAATCAGCCATTAAAGTCGGAATTCCTATTGCATTGACAAAACTCAGAAGCTTCGTACATTTTTGCTAGCTCAAATCGCTTCGAATGACAAAGTCAAAGCTTCTAGCATGTCAATTACAATCAAGGAAACTCGACAAGCTAATCACACTAAGCTCATGCGTCCCGTGACGACCCACAGTACTAACGCAACACAACCACATAAGAGTTGAATAACGCCCAGGAAAATACTATGGGTCTATCACGACATTGCAACAAGCCAAAAACCAGTATACTCTCATCAAAAAGCCAATACACTTGGCTTGATCTTGCCTTAAAGAATTTGGCATTCGAAAAATTCGACAAAATCTATATGCTCGATATGCCAATAAAAGCCACTGCACCAATAAAGATCAAATTGGAGACCCAATTAGAATCTCTTAACACAAAGGCTTCCTCGTTTGCAAAGCTCCAACCATAAATAACTCATAAAAGAAACCGACGATATTTTTTCTTCAAATCCGGAGAGAAGCGGCGCTTAAAAGGCAACTAACCGAATATGGGATAGTTCGAATCTAACAAAGCAGTAGCGCTTCTCAAAAAATTGATACCAATACCCATCAACAGTTTTATTATGTGATATAAAAAGGAGATTAAGTAATAATTATGCACTGGGGCAAGCCGTCGTGAAACGGAGATTCAAATTTTTATATATCCCAGGATAATCCATGGTGCCAAAGCAAATTCAAAATTCAAATTTAAAACTTCGAGTTCGATTAAGCTCCTGCAGAAGGTCTAAAGATGATCAGTCAGCAAATTCTTCTTTCACTGACAATCTTGCGACAATTTAGGAATACCAAAATAAGTGCACGCTTGATTAAAGACATAGTGAGTTAGCACAGAATGGCACCTTCCTGGCGAATTGTCAAGAAGACAAGGAATAACCAAAGACTGATTCGTTTACAATCCAAAAACTGTTGTCAATCAAGCCTCATAAACTTGAATCAAACTTTCAATTTAAACAGGTATACATTTCATAAAATATGAACTGTCGTGCAAGATTATATAAGTCATTAAAAGTCGTTGCTTGGAATCTACAGTCGGTATGTGCCGGCTAGTCGATTTCAAACGTCATCATGAATTCAGATTAGAATGTTGTAACTATACAGGTAATAATCGACAAGTTGATCAGACAAAACAATTCTACGTAGATATGTTATTTCGTTCAAATCATAAAATTCGCTATAGTTAAATTTTTAATGATTAACTAACCTTTTGTCAACGTGGGTAGTCGATAACAAAATATTAGCCTAGAAATGTGCAATGTTTTTGTTGATTTCAAAACAGGTTGCAGCAGTAAGAAAAGGCATATGCAGCATGTCAGTTACCAGTTCCATTTGTCATCGTTCGCTTTAGAATGTGTGCATTGCTTCGGTAAACATCAATGGCTAGGTGAGTTCGTAAAACAAGTAACTTAGCATGAATTGGCATGACCGTTTCAATGAGAATTGAGTGCGACCAATCCAATGTGAATTCCACTTGTTTCACGTGCTCAAACCCGAATTAATACTAGGGCATCCACACACTAGCATGGCGTTGTCAATGACAAATTATGAATTCAAAATTCAAGGGTTTATTAGCACAAAAAAACCTGTGCCATGGAGCATTTCATGGGTGTAATCGAATCATTACCATCGATGGTCATGGCCTTATGACAATGTCTAGACGACAAACTCAAAATAATGCTCAACAATGAATGCGATCCATAACAAGTTGCGATCATCTCCAGAACATAACTTATATCAAATGTCGGGCAAGTAAGATGTATTCAGACCTTTTATTTCGAATCTAACATTTTTAAACAAAAAAACCA
The DNA here is from genome assembly GCA_030737875.1 of Allium sativum. NCBI lineage: Eukaryota > Viridiplantae > Streptophyta > Magnoliopsida > Asparagales > Amaryllidaceae > Allium > Allium sativum. The sequence continues at coordinate 444,537,532 of CM060926.1, forward strand.
AGCTTTGAGTGGCAAATGTTAGCCACGTTAGTCAAAAGCGGTTCAAGAATCAAGCCAGACACGAGAGTATGGACCGGAAACAATAATAAGCTTGACCAGACACAATGTGTTAACCAGAGTGCTTCATTTAGTATATTGGTTGAGGCAACAATAATGACAACAAGTCGTTAACACATATTAATGGTCTAACAACATTCCAATGCTGCAATCCGATGTACATTACCCATGACAAATTGAGATAGCATTTCACGTGGCAATACATGAATGGACCTCGGTTAATGATCAATGCGGTTACATGAAATGCGAGTAATGCGAAAGATCAGCTCAACGTAATTTGCAACAAATATGGATACAACTTACAATGCAAATGAGTAACAGCTCGCAAATCCGTACTATCTAAGTTGACTAAATACACTACACGTCTAACCCAAATTGCACAGAAATACGAATCACTATTAATAAAGAAGAAAAGATAGAAAAAGAACAAAAAGAACAATACAGAATCTCACACCGCAGTGGAACAAAATAATATATTGTGACGACCCCATTTCCTGTACAGACGGAGACAAGGGTTATCTTTGGAATATAACACATAAACAGATAATAGCAGAACAAAAATAAATAAATACACCAGATAATGCACAATAGAATACTGGATAAACGAATCATCACAGTTACACAGTATACAGGATCATACTTAGTACAAATACAGTTCAGCTACACATAGATGTCTACAGCGGAAAACAAACATAATATGTACAATAGGAGCTGAACAACATAAAAAGAGATAAATAATAGAATCCATCTTCAGGTCCAGCTATCCAGAAAGAGCCAGCTAAACCTGAATACAAGGCTGCCCGTGTAGAAAAAGGGGCACTCGAGTTTGAAAGTGAAACAAACTACTAGTCAGTCATGGGACTGGTATGAGAAATCTACTCAACACATTTATAATATGGCTAATCACAGGACCACGCCACTTTCGTGGAACGGGTTTACTCCATTGGATTGCCAGTGCTTTAAAAACAAATCTTTCTTTTAAACATTGCAATGCTTTTTATAAAAATGAAGCCATTATAAGACTCAGTTCCCATCACACAATGCAACGCAAACCGGGGGATAGAGTTTTACCTTATAATGGCCAAAATATGGTTGATACGAATAAAACAAAAGCAATTGATATTATTACTAGTGTTTATATGTTTCAAAAACAATTTTGAATCATAACTATCAATCATAGATGGCATGGGTACCATATATCATGTCGCCATATATATATATATATATATATATATATATATATATATATATATATACACGATCAAAACCGCACGATGTCGAATTTGGAAATTGGATTTCCATCATGAATCGAGGCAAGGGATCGTCCTCACCGAATTCGAGACGCTCTAGCCCGCCCCTCAGGAACAGCCGCAACTTCCCCTTGGATCGTCAGGGCCAGTCCACCGATGTGGATTATTATGCCTGAACACTGCGTTTCCCCGCCCTATGGGGCGTAAACGAGCCAACGAATGGCTCCTTCGGCTTCACATAGTCACCGGTATATCCGAGGCGCCTCGCAACAGCAACAACCACATAAGTAAAATGTCAGGCCGTGTAAAAACACCGACACAACTCCTAGCTAGAAAGAAACGCAGGCCCTCCCTGATGTCCTCTCCCGTTTCTGGTTCATACAGGGGTGTGAGGCTCGCGAATTCACATTATACACAAAGCTACACCACACAGGCGGTGCTTTGATCATCACCACAAGACTTTGCTTTTCAACAGAAGCCCTGATCACTGCATCTTAGCATGTCACACAGGCAATTCACACCTTGCAACTGATGGCTATCAATCACATAGAATAAATTCCAATGTCAGACACACAATCCATTTGCAAGTCCGTTCTGGGTCGGAACGAAACCGGAGGCACTATATACCTCGCAAACCCATCGATCACCGCGTACGTCTGGACGATCACCACTCATTATCCATATTTCGGGATGCCTCCCAATCAAGACCTCGGTTACCATCCAAACGAGGTGAAGATCTCCGGTCTTTGACCACCGTCTTCTTCTTCGTTTTCTTATCGTCGATTCAGTTATTCAGAATGGGATAAACCCGGTCTTTCTGAGCAACTCGCGTATATAATAAACAAGTGCAACACTAATCATATACACGCATCATTTCAATTCATTAGTCACTAACCGTCAATCAGTAAGAGAACGATTTCCCAAATATTAACCCCGAAGGCCGAAACCAACATCAGATCAATACCCGAGAAACCATTCGACTTAGCCAACCTTCAGTTATTTCTAAATCACATCCATATCGTTTATAATATTTTATAACGATTTATCGCTATTTTTATTTATTTTAAAATAGCCAATTTATTCAAAACGACGCTTCGGGCCATAACGCGGCCGTGGCGCTGTTTTTCTTCAGATTTGATTTACACATATCTGAAAATCTAACCGTTGGATCTTCACAAAATTTACATCATTAGAAAGATCTTTACAAAACGAATCCAAAGGTTTCAGTTTCGGGAAATTCCGACGGTCGGATCTCCCGGTATAATCGTTTGAAGTTTCGATTTCAAAATACGAACTGCAGCGTCGTTATTCGATTATATGTAATTATATATATATATATATATAATCGATTCTGGCGCTGTTTTTCTCCAGATTTGAATTAAACATTCCAGAAAATCCAACCATTGGATTTTTACGAAGTTGGTGCCGTTGGAAAGATATTTCCAAAGCGAACCCAACGGTTGCGATTTCAGGAAAATCCGATGGCCGGATCTCCCGGTATAATCGTTTGAAATCACGGTTTCAAAATATGAACTGCAGCGTCGTTATTCGATATATTTCAATTATATATATATATATATATATATATATCGGTTCTTCGATTTCAAAACTATATTTTTTTCATACATTTGATAAAAATGATATTTTTATCTAACTGTCTTCTATTTCAACACTTCACTATTTTTAACAATTCATTTATATAATAAAAATGTGATTTTTATTGTAAAACAATTCATTTCAAAACACTATTATTTTATATAGTTCATATAGGTAATAAAAGTATGATTTTTATTATAAAACAATTTATTTCAAAACGAGATCATTTTATATAGTTCATATAGATGATAAAAATGTGATTTTTATTATAAAACAATTAATTTCAAAATATGAATACCATTCAACACATGAATTTCAATTCAATGAATGAATTTCGATTCAACACATGAAGGTTTTCTATAGTTTATATATATCGATAAAAAGGGGATTTTTATATTTAAAACACGAATACCATTCAACACATGAATTTCAATTCAACGAATGAATATCGATTCAACACATGAAGGTTTTCTATAGTTTCTATATATAGATAAAAATGTGATTTTTATATTTAAAACACGAATACCATTCAACACATGAATTTCAATTCAACGAATGAATATCGATTCAACACATGAAGGTTTTCTATAGTTTCTATATATAGATAAAAATGTGATTTTATATTTAAAACACGAATACCATTCAACACATGAATTTCAATTCAACGAATGAATATCGATTCAACACATGAAGGTTTTCTATAGTTTCTATATATAGATAAAAATGTGATTTTTATATTTAAAACACGAATACCATTCAACACATGAATTTCAATTCAACGAATGAATATCGATTCAACACATGAAGGTTTTCTATTCAACGAATAAATATAGTTTCAACAAATGAAAATAATTCAAACACATGAATAATATTCAAAATTTTGGCAGCATAACGGCAGGGTAGTTAAAACCGGGACCGTCCCTAGTACGGCTCCTCGCTCTACCTTAAAACCTCGTGGTTTTTGACAATGGGGAATCATGCATCTAGTTCGCACGCAGGCGGCATGTATATTTATTTCATTTCCACAAACTAATCCTATGTGGTTTCAACCAAATATTTCTCAACCACAAACAATTCCAATCAACCATTCGCTATCAATCAATTTTCACACCAATCACAACCAATAAATATCGTCCATGGTTTGTGGACGAGGGGCGTATATATGTATATATATATATATATATATATATATATATACACAGCAATTCACTTCTATTTCAACACATATATAATTTTTACAACGCATATACAACTTATACATCGAACGTACAACTTATACAACGCTTATACAAGAGGTGTACAACGCTTATATAACCCATACATCGACTATATAATTTATACATCGTCGTTTTCCATATCATTTGTAAATTAGAAATCTCACATTGGGTTCCACTCCACCAAAAATAGCAGAAGGCTCAGAAAAATATGCGGTCTCTTCTAAAATGTAGAAGACGTCCACACGAGTCCACTGTTTCTTGTTTCACTGGATTTCGTCAAGAAACGAAAAAGATATTATTTTTACAGTGAAAACAAAAACGGTAGCGCTTTAAACTGCTATTAAATGGTTAAAAATAAAAACAGTCGTACCTTCACAGTTTCGTTCAAAACTAGGTTAGGGATTATCACCAAATCCGAGCAGCTAGGGGATAAACGGTCGATGCCGCGACGTAGGGCTTCGAATGGCGCACCAGGGGGTGGGGACCGCGTCAGGCGCGATGGGGGGTGCTGGTCATGGCGGCGCTTACAAGGGCACGACTTTCGAGGTCCCTAACTCGAGAAATACGAAGCAGTTGAAGGTGATGTTGATATGGATTTGAATAGAGCGAGAAGCTCTGCAAAAACTTCAACAGGATGGAGGTCTAATTCTTCGTGTGGAGGGAGTAATCAGAGGAGGAAGCAATGAAGAGGGAGCCGCCATCGATTGTGAAGGAGATGAGGTTTTTTTTTTTGATTTTATTTTAATTTTTAAATTATGAAGAAATAATTCTATTGGCCGATGGTTTTAAAAAGGGGTTTTCTGACACGACCTCCAATCCAAACACAACGACTATCGTCCCTAGCGTTTTACCCCCATTTCGAACACAATGGGATATGTTTCTTAGGCCCATTCGACTGTTTCAGTCAGTTTTCCTTCAAATTAAAATATAAAACATTCAATATTCAATTTGAACGTACATTTCAATTTGCCAGGGCCACAAACTGATTCGAAAAATTCCAGAAAAATAAATCTAGCTATGTTTTGACGATATTGTCCCAACAAAACTAGTTTCGTCGAATTCTGAGACCGTTTGCAAAAAGGCCCACTTCTGGTCGATCCAATTTTACTACAATTGACCAAAACACGTTTTCCTTTACCACGCTCACATACTAGCTTCAAAAATTATGAAATTTGAAACCTAGCAATAACTTCACATCCCGGATCCAACAAAATTGGTTTCGTCGAATTCCGAGGTCGTATGCAAAATGGCCAATTTCACGGGCTATATAAATTCCATAGCGACCTTTCTGAAAATTCATTTGGCCATAACTTTTGCTTTCCGTTATGAAACTTCGATTTTTCAGATTCGTTAGAAAGGTATTCACTAACAGATTTAAATATTTTTGGTTTCACTCAAATCCGTTTTGTTTTGCACCCAGTACAGTCCGACAAAGTTTGAATTCAATTTTTGAAACTGCAGCGCCATTTCAGGCCTTGTTTATAAGTAGAATTAATTATATTCGTTTTCAAACGTCGATTCAAACTCACTTTTCATTGCTGTTATTTAAAATATTTATTTAAAATATTTAAAATCCATTATTTTAGCCAATTTAAAAATTTTAAATTGGTTCAGATTTTTTGGGTCGTTACATATATATATATATATATATATATATATATATCAACTTTTGGAGTACATTTTTTTTACTATATACGTATCATAATCAGAGTACAACACTTACAACACAACGGAAAACAATAACTAAATAACGTTGAAGCCTCCTGCTCTAGGCTCCTTTAGATAAATCTGAAAAATCTTGAACTACTTGACTACCCGTACACATTTGGGCACCCAAGAGTTTAGATTAAAAAAATAAACTCTGGGTCAGTCATGGGACTGGTACGAGTAAACAATTTAAAATAGTTTGAGAAAATAAATGATATCTCATAAGACCACGCCATATAACATGGAACAAGTTTTTCCCTTATGAAAATACAAAACACTTGATTTAACTTTTAAAATCCTTTTGAAAGAAATGGTAATCTTTATATCATAACTCTTTTGATATTATAGTAGTGTGTAAATCAAATAAATAACAATCTAGTAGAATGTTTGCATCTCACATTCCACATATATATAATATACAATCAAAACCACGAGCACTTATTGGGTAATGAATTTACAACTATGACAAGGTATGGAACCACCTTCCAATAGTGTATCTTTAGAGGAGAATATACTAGGTTCAACGAGAACATCTTGTAACCGGGCCACACATGACCGACCACTCATTTCGCTTGAGTGCATCGAATGTATATCACCAACGGTTGGGATCAGCAACCGTTTTCCCAAATGGTACAACATCGAATTGAATAAAGAATGAAATGAATTTGCTCTAGATATGTGATAATACACCCTAACTGGGAGCTACCCACTTAGCCATGCTTCCTGCCCGATTTTTGTCATTTTTCGGTTGTTAAGGCCTGAGGCTATTGTTACTTACCATTCATTTATAGCATAATAAATTTGAATGCCACATGGTCAGATTCGTTAATCACTAATTGATTTGCACAAATATATTCTAGATTTTGTGCTAAGAGAATGAATTATCCGCCACCATATATATTAATACAGACCAACATATGCGATTATTGGAAATAATCTGTCAGACATTCGTCCATACAACTTCATTCGGGGATTGAACGAAACCGAAGGCACAATTTTCATTAATCCATATTAAAAATTTCTACCTAGGTTTAATAGAAAAATCCCTTGCACTTTACTCTTCCTTCGATTATCTTCACATAATCTAATTCTCAACGCTACTGCCAATACGAAGTGGTTCTCGGATAATAATCTTACCGGCCTCTCCATATTGACAACGATATTGGCAAATATTTCATTAGTCGGTTATTTAACTATCGAAGAAAAACAAACATCCATTCAAAAGATCAAATAATCACTGAGCGCCTTAATTAATATTCCGTTAATTAAATCACTTCTGTAACAACCTAGAATTTCTGAACTAATTAATTTTTTTTATTTTAGCTATTTTAATTGGTTTTGAATATTTAAAATGATTTATTTTGAGAATTAACGATTTAAAGTTTATTTAAATCGAAGTTATAACATATATATTTATATTAATTATAAAACGAGCTTGAAATGGCATGGTAGTTTTAAAATTTGGTTTTAAACTTCAATTGAATATACATAATTCAATATAAGTCAGAATTGGATAAAACAAGAAACGTTTGAATCTATTTAATTATATCTTTCTAACAAATGTGAGAAACTGAGATTTCACTTTATAAATTGTATGTTATGTCCAGTTTAAAATATAGAAGAGTCACTATGGAATTTATATATTTTTTAATACAATATATAGCCCTTAAAAATAGCCATTTTGCAAAAAACCTCCGTTTTCGATGAAACCACTTTTGTTAGATTCGGGATATCAAACTATTGCAAGGTTTAAAATATCATAACTTTTGGAATTAATATGCGAGCATGGTAAATTTAAGCGTGTTTTGTAATTTCAATTTAAACTTAATCGACCGGAAAAATGCCATTTTTCAAACGGACTCAGAATTTGACGAAAGTAGTTTTGTTAGGACCGTATTGTCAAAACATAGATAGATTTATTTTTCTGTAATTTTCAGGGTCAGTATGTGGCCTTGGTAAATTAAAATGTATGTTTAAATTCAATATTTATATTTAAATTTGATAGAAACTGACTGAAACTGTCGAATTAGCGTACGAAACATGTCCCGTTGTATCCGGAATGAGGGTATTTAGCTAGAGGCGATAGTCGTTGGGTTCAATTTGGAGTTCAGACGAAATTTTCCCTTTTAAAAGATAATTACAATAAAATATTATTTAAATATATATATATATATATTTATAATCATTTATTTCCCCCAAACCCTATTCTTATTATTCTTGCCACGCTTCGCAATTTCAATGGCGAAAACATTCCGAATTTATTCCTCAAAAATCTCCCAATCCAAACTTCAATTCACGAAACCTCAAACGCAAACATTCAAGATCTACGTGTGATCTACAAATTGATACCAAGAAAACAAAAATCGTGCAGCGGTTCATGTTGAATCGCGACTCAAAGCGTTGACTTCGACGGTGTTTCTAGAGTGGGAGGAGGGTTCAGACTTGGAACGGCTCACGGAGGTGGAAGCTGACGTGGAGGGCTTTGATGAGAGGTGGTCTGATCGTGGTCCGGTGGAGGAACTCGTGCTCCAGGGTGTTACAGGGTAAAGAAGAAAGAAGATGGAGCCCTTCTTTTTGATTAAGGTTAATGATGAATTAATCTAGTTTAATTATTTTTAATAAATTATTAATATAATCAAATGATAAAATGGTGATATCTTATGCAAATCAAAACAGAAATGGACGAAACTGGGTTCGTTGGAATAATAAATTTGAGCTCTACAACATGGAATTGATAAGAAGAAGATTGGAAGCAGTTGCAAATTTTGATTAAATTAAACATCGAGATTAATTTAATTAAAATAATCGTTTTAATAATGATTTCGAAACCGACAACTGTGAGAACTCCTTCTCACTAAATTATATTTTATCATGTTATTGTATTCATATATAAAAATATATAGAATTGCTAGTGTAGATTTTTATCAGTTTTAATCATTATAAATGATATACGGTGCCTATTACCTCACCTCCCTCGTCCATAGACCATGGACGGCTTAACTGGTTGTATTGTGTTTTGATTGTGATGCTGAAATGTTTAAAATATTAAAAATACTTTAATATTATTTTGTGGTAGTTGAAACTAAATTATAAATATTCATTTATAAATTAAACAGTGAAAATTGGTTAATTAGAAAAATAATTCAAATTGAATCAGAACTAGTTAAATTTGTTAACCAGTGATTATTTTAAATAGACTGCTGCTGTTTGAAAACCTTACACGGGTTTTGGGATGATATTTGACATGCACTAATCCCAATATTTAGTTGTATGTTAGTCGATGGGTTGACAGGTTGTGATGAGCGTTATTTATTTATTTTAATGCTTATATAGTTGTAAATTGCACACTGGATGATGTTTGAATGGTTAATGATTATTTATCATTATTGTTGAATACATGTGATGTATGCAATCCATATAACTGAAATTATATGGTAATTGATTGAGTCACATTCCGATTTAGAAATAACGAATATTTTGAAATAACGAATATTTTAAAATAACAAATATTTTTAAAATAAAATTCAGTAAATAATTAAAATATGATTTTGATGTCCGATTTTGGATGGACACGAAAATATTGAAATATATGAAGCCGAGTAAGTATATATTCGCCATTTTAACTCGAACGGATTTTTCAGCCGATTTTATTCATTTTATAATGAATACGAAAAGGAAATGGATTTCAAAATCAGATAATTTGAAAATATTATCATTTTAATATCATAATGATATAGAATATTCAGTTTTGAATTAAAATTGAAAATAAAGTTGAAATCGTTTTAAAATGAATTTATAAACGATTTATAAAATACGATTTAAATGGAAATCGACCATATATATATATATATATATATATATATATATATATATATATAGAATAGAACGCGCCGCGCAGCGACTGTTCGCGAATTTCGACCATTAACTTCAAATTTTCGTAACGGGAGATCCGACCGTTGGATTCTCCAAAAACCGGAACCTTGGGTTCGGATCGAAAAGAGCCTTCCAATGAATATAAGAGATCCGAAATCTAAAACTTAAATTTGGAAATATGTCCAAATCAATTTCAGAAAAGGTCGCTATGGATGAAGTTCGGTGGCCGTTATTGGAAAACGACTGTAAAGGCCTTAATAAAATTATTAAAAATATGGAAAAATTGTGTAAAATAATAATAAATGATTTGGAAAGATGTTGGATGAAAAATTCCAAGTTTGGAAAGATAAAAATATATTGTTATCTAAACGAACTAGTTATTAAGTAGAATAATAATCCAATGTTTTTAAATAAATAAATTGGATTTGAAATGGTTTTAAAATAACCAAAATTTTCCTACGTATGAATTGGAATGGATTTGAATGGAAATAATCTTTGAAATATTTCGATATTGGATTCCATGACTATACAGATATTGTTGAGGAATTTGGAAGATATATATATATATATATATATATATCAATATTTCCAATATGATATTTGTTTGTTTCAGAATTTGATATTGAATATAAGCCGACAAAATTTCTATTCAGAGCCGTGTATTTAATATCAAACTGGATTTTGGGTTTGTCGCAAATAGTGTCTTAAATAACACTGATCTTAAACCCGGTTAAGAAATAAATCCTTTAATTAAGATTTTGAGAAGTTTACCAATTAATTAATATTTAATTGGTATTGAATTGAAATTTGATTTTTGGGTTTATCGTGAACGGTGTTTTAAATTACATTTGTTCTTTATCCCAATTAAAAGTGAAGTTATGATTTGGAATTTATAAATCTTTTAATTAAGATATAATGGAAAATTTCCAAGATAAAGTTTTCCAATTTAATATATCAAATTGAAATTGAATGGAATTCGATTTGGTTATAATCGAGATGAGCTTCTGCAAAGGAAGACCGTTACTATATATGGAATTTAAAAAGGCTTCGCCTTTATCCCATTTATAGTATTGATTTAATACGGAAATTTATACCGATTATATACTGTTATGATTTACATGAAGATTCCATTTTGATTGAAGATGAATTTGGGGTTTATCGTGAACCGTGTTCTAAATGACATTGGTTCTTTAACCCAGTTAAAACAGGATTAATTTCCTAAAAGATTGAATAATCATTAAGTAATGATTTTTGAAGATTAAAAACTAAGTAGAGTTTTAATGAATCTTTAATTACATTGAAATGAGAATGTAATAATTAAATATATCGAATTCATGAAATGATCAAGAATGGAGTACCGCCATTTTTACTCCAAGCGATAGTTAAATCTTTAATTAGATTTGAACGTGAAATGGTAATTAATTTTACCAATAGCACCATGGGTGGTAGATATGGAGTACTACTAGTTTTGCTCCATGGGATGAATAGGTTGGGACTGGGATTAATAAATAAATGATTACTTCGGTAAATTTGCTAATCCTGGCTTGTTGGTAAACCTTAATTTAGTTTAGAATGGTGAAAAGATAAAATAAATTTCTTTGAAATGGATATCCAAAAGAAGATTAAAGAAATAGTTTAACTGAACTTATCTTTGATAAAATTAATGAGAACCTTTCCCTAAAGATGTGAATACTTAAATAAAAGAATAATCTGAATTGGAATGAGGCATATGATGTGTTTTTATAGCACTTGATTATAAGATATGCAAATTATTCGGAAAGTCCTGGTTTAACCCATTCTGAATAATTAATACGATGAATAAAAGTCGACGATGAAGACGGTGGTTGAAGACCGGAGATCTTCACATCGTTTGGATGATTACTGATGTCTTGATTAGGCTGTACACCCAAGACAAAGTAATAAGTGGTGATCGTCCAGATGTTGGAGATCGACCGGATATGCAAGGACCTCTCGGACATATGGGATGAGGAATAAGGTGCCTCCGGTTTCGTTCAGACCCAGAACGGACTTGAAATGGATGTATGTGTAACATTGGATTTCATTCTGCATTGATTGATTTCTATTAAATATATTTCTGCTTGGTGGCGGAGAATTTATTCTCTTGCTTAACACCCTTCTCTGAGACGTACGAGCTTAAAGGTTATATATCGATGGACATCTGTCGCATGGAATGGATTGTCAATGTGGCATGCTAAGATGCAAATGAGCAAGGCTTTTGTTGAAAAGTAGAGTCTTGTGGATGATGATCAAAGCACGACTTTAATTAGCATAGCTTTGTGTATAGCGTTGATTCGCGAGCCGCACACCCGGTATGAGTCAAAAACGGGATAGTGACCGTAGGGAGAACATGACGTTTCTTTCAAGTTAGAAGTGGTGTCATGGTATGGAGCCCAGACATTTTTTTACTTATGTGGATGGTGGATTGCGAGGCGCCTCGGATATTGGTCGCTACTGGCCAAGTGATAGGTCTGATAGGACCGGGAAACGTGTGATCAGGAATAATTAATCCACTAAAGTAAATGTGGATCGGCCCTACCGTTCACAGGGTTCGCCAGCATCCGAGTCCTGAGGCATTTGCTAGAGTGTCTCGAATCGGTGAGGAGATGTCCCTTGCCTCGTCTCATAGATGGGAATCCAATCTCCAATACGACATACTTCGATTTTTGTTGTAGAACTAGTATGGAGACATGATATATGGTACTTATGCCGTCTATGATTGATACATTTATATTTGAAATTGTTTCGAAACTATGCACTTATAGTAATATCAAAATGATTTGTTTTAAACATACCAAGCATGTTTGGCTATTATAAGGTGGGGACAAAGCGAAGGTGCGTAGCGTTGCTGATCGAAGTAGATGTCTAGAAGCATGAGTCAAACCCGAAGTCTTGCTTTAGGGCAGTCCGGTACCCTAACAATCGGCCATATAGGAGTGAAAAGAAGTGCACCCTTCACCAGATACCTGAGATTCCAATTCCATGTCCGAGCTGAATTGCCAATACTCTTACATAGTTGGGCTCTTAAATTCGGCTACGCACCTTGAAATGATTATTATTCAAAAGTCATGTGTGCTAACATTTATGGCTTACCCGGACTCATTGATGAATGCAAAAGGCTATTTCTCTGCTTTGACTCAGTCGCATACACTTGGTTACTCTGATATAAGGGAAGACGATTAGCCGGTCAGAAAAGAGACTTGTCTTATTCCCTTACATGAAGATTTTTTGTTATCAAAGCTATTAAAGTAAGAAAGGGAGGGGCAACGACGTCGAGTCCCCTCTTCACACTAAGCTGAGGCCAATGTTTTTACTGGGTGGGCTAACTTGCATCAGTGATCATTCCATAAGTGATCATGTCCCTTTTAGCACCTTCTAACATAAAAGCAAGAAAGAAAAAGAAGTAAAAAAATGAATCTACCCGGCATGAAATAAAGTAAGCACATGTTGTTTACGAATTGACGGAATGGTGCTTTGCTCAGACCTATTTTAGGTTACCGCTTCTTTACACGTCCGCTTACTCCTTCGGCACCTGGCTGACTCTGACTGAAAGGAGAGGAATGGAAGCAAGAAAAGCAAGAGGAGCCCTTTTGAGAAGATAAAGTGCCGACTTATTGAATAAAGGGCTGGAAAACCGTAACGTAGGAGACATCTCTATTTTTCCCCAGGGGGATCTTTATAATTACCACTGCTTAGCTTTCAATTTGCCTATCTAACCATCAAATTAAATGTGAATGACCCATCCTCCTCTCTTTGAAACAAAGGGTGATCTCGCCCTCCTAACCTTTATTCCTTCCTTAGTTCTGCCTACGGAGGCTTCTCCTCTATGCTGCCCCCTGAGTTGGAAGAGAACCACTCATGCGTTTTCTCGCTTAGCCAAGAAAGTGGGAGTGGACTCGACGTATTTAACGTTGATTTTTATCAAAGTGCTTGGGAGATCATTTGTGAAGACTTCTCTCTCGCAGTTTATTCTTTCTTTTTGTCCTTGCTAATTAGTCTGTTGTCGCTCGTCCTATCTATCCTAATTGCCTATCTCAATCACAAAGGTTTGCACCGTAAAGTGTACAGCTCGTTTTGCTGATTATAAGATGAAATTTTTACCTTTTAACACAAACACCAAGCCTTTCTAGCAACTGTTCACTCCTGTCATGAACCCCCTTCCTGAAAACGCAAACCCGAATCCACCTTGTGCGAATCCATTCGCGGTTCTACGGACCAACACAATTCGAAGGTGGATGGCTCGCCCCGCCTAGAATTGTTTTCTTTGACTGAGCTAGTCCTTATTCCAATGGATTCGATAGAACGCCAACCCTTCTTCCTCCAACAACGGGGATAATGCCGACTCTGATCTTTTCTTTGCTGCTCTTGAGCTGAATGTGGGATTGATCCGGGTGTGACTAATTCGGTCATTCCACAAAGAAACTATTCTCAACTCTAAAAAAGGAATTCCAATTTTTTGGTATTTTCAATATCTTATTATTATAAATTAAATTATAAAGAAATATTTTTTTATATTTTGAATTTATTATAGTTTATTATATGATGGAATGTAAAATATATATATATATATATATATATATATATTAAATTAAGATAAATAATGTAAATTCTAAATATGCTAGAACTTATTGGTACATGCATTCTAGAGGGACTAATACTTCTAGAGAGATTGTACTAACCTCTTCCCTAGAATTGCATCTTCCCTATACTTTCGTCGAGAGAGAAGACCTAGAAGGCAGTTATACTTATAGATAGTTAGGCCTGGTAGTAGCCAAGTATGTGAACCATGAATGTGCCAGTGCATGATGACCCGAAGAGTACTCTTAGTGTAGCTGAAAAGGGGATTACAAGAATGAACTGTTGAACTAGCTCATGCGGAAAAGATATATCTTTAATAACGAAGGAAGTGCTAATCTCGCAGTAAACTACTAAGAAGCGCCTAAATTGTTCGGGAGAGGTGTAAATCATGAGTCAGCAAGCCTTCCAACAAAGGATTTCGCCGTGGAGATTTGGATTAGCATTAATAGGTTGGTGGGGAAGGTCTGGATGGGAATCTTCTCGAACATCTTTAGCTGATGCAAGATCTTCCACTTACAAGTTAGCCAGATAAACCCTTCTCACTACTAGGGAACTCAACTAAGATGGTGGAGCAGCCAGGAGGGTAGGCGGGGCATGGGAGGCGTATATTTCCTTTGGGAGGTAGCGTAGCTGAAGCAAAGATGTCAACCACAGGAGCAGGGTCATTTCTTGGATAGGCACTTCTCTTTTTTTTTTGCTTGATTCTTGCGATACAATAATAGCTGTGTTATTGAGCGGGAAAGGGCAGATCCACTTTACAGGAAGGAGAAAGTAAACTAAAGTAGGTTAGCTGATATCTACGCGCAAACTAGCGAGTTTTCTTCCCATCTATTAGAAAAACCATGAAAGAAAAATGCCTTTCATAAGTGAGATGTGAATTTCAAAAAGTTGCAGCCAGCCTATGGCAAAATCATGCAAGACCGATTTCACTGTTTTGAATTTTGATATGATAGGAGTAGTCGGTGCTATGGCAGTGGTTTGGCTCCTAGATCTAACGATTCTCAGTGATGATCCACATCGGTAGTTGTTGGCTGTTATGCGTCATGTGCTGATTTGGTAACTGTCCTAGGGGAATAGGAGCGGTAGTGATGGAAGTGGTGCATTGGGAAATCGGAGAAAGGATAGTCCCTAGCGATGAATCATAGAATTCATTCAACCTGGGAATCTCGCAGCCCAAACATAATGACGAGAGACGACCTCAACCCAGTAGAGTACTATTTGAACAAGAACTTCCAAGCAAGGCGCCAGTACCGAAATTTTACTGACATGACCATTGAATTTCGAAACAAGAAAATGTAGAGAACTTCGGCACCCCTCGCTGCTAAGGTATTCCCTTCCCCACTTTTCATTCAAGCAGGTCCCGAGTAACTTAAGGGGAACCACTCCTTCTCATACACAAATATTCACTTTCTCTTCGTTCATTGACATCTCACCTTTGACCGTAAATGGTGAATAGTCTAGATTATGTAACTCTTTTTTCGCCCGCCCAATTAATATACTATGCACTTGTGAAACTTTTCTGAGTTGGGAGCGTAAGATCAATTTTTTTCATTAAAGTTGGGACTGGGGATAGGAATGACCATTGAGCTTCAAGAAAAAGCATTACGTCAATGATCTAAGTGCCATTTTCAAAACTTGCTCAATAAGATCTAGTCTAGCATCTTTTTTCTTCCTAACTACTTCGGGGGTATTCATGCGCCTCTGACTTGGAGAAGCGGCTAGGCTCCCTATTATTGCTTACAAGCGATTGTTATCTAGGGCAAGCCCAGAGAAGCTCGATTTGGAACCAAGCACTCATACCTACCCGCTGAAGGGAGGATGTTTTTCTATCTTCGACCCCCCTTTGATTCGCTTTTAGCACCTAGGCTCCTAAGCTCATGCAAGGGATGGGGAAAGGGTGAAGACATCTCGACCCTAGGAGCATAGCGGCTCGTTTGGGGGTGAAAGTCAAGGTTTTCAACTTCAATATTATAGAAT
The DNA here is from genome assembly GCA_030737875.1 of Allium sativum. NCBI lineage: Eukaryota > Viridiplantae > Streptophyta > Magnoliopsida > Asparagales > Amaryllidaceae > Allium > Allium sativum. The sequence continues at coordinate 444,553,805 of CM060926.1, forward strand.
CGGGATTTCTTTCTACCAAATTATCGAATCAAAATTCCGACTACCCCTTAGCATCAAATATGTTATCTTCCTCCTCCGGTGTTAACTCATCACGACCAGACTCGTCAAGCGCATAAACCTGTGCCTTCTGAAACCTTGCCTATCATGCAAAAAACAATTTCAGTTGCAAAACAGTATAACATTGTTTTTATTTTAAATTAGCTGGTAATTAATAAACTTATCGATGTGTGTAATAGAATTTAAAATATGCATACATATGCAACTGTCACACTATCCTGCTCAACCCACTGATATGTGATGTTGCCAGCCTCGTCTACTTCCCTGGATGCATGGGTGTGAGCAAATACGCCCATGTAGGATACATGATATCCACGAGCTCGTTCCTATAATTGGTAATTTGGATAAATAAATTCCATATAGTCAATGACTGAACTAATCAATATACAAATGTAATAATTGACAAGTTTATCAAGTCCTTGCGGTGATGCTAGAGAACCTGGATCAGTAGAGTCTTTCAGTGGCATGTTTTGGTCCTCTTAAATATCATAGAATCGGTAACTTCGTGTCCATACTAGATCTGATCAACTTCCCATCCTACCTACTCTACGTTCTTGATAGTCCATCTTTTTGTCTCAGTAGAGTCTTTTAGTGGCATGTTTCGGTCCTCTTTCCCATCACTTAGAAAAAGTGAGCCACCGGTTCAGGTACAAGATACTATCATTACTGCCTGGACAATTAAATATCCAACCCGTAATTGCAACGACCCAATTGCAAGAGTGGAGCTTTACCAACTGAGTTGTAGGAGGCTCCCGAAGTATATATTTTCTTACTGTCTTCAAATGTGTTAGACATTCAGTTCGATGAGGGCGGGTTCCTACACATTAATTGATTGATTGGAAAAGCCCAATTCTCTTTGTCTTCGAGTTTTCATTCAAAAATCCACTTATTCTTTCATATTTCATATACCTTAAAGATATGATCGAGAAGCTCATCAAGAAGAACAAACCACAGCAATTCGTCTAGAAAATACCGAATCAGGCAGACGCCGCAGGTCCTCCTCCCACCGACAATCCCAAAAACGCTCCAGGAACCAGCAAGGAAGGAGGGGTGCAAAATGAACGAAGATTGTTGATCGGATCCATCTCTGGTGGTCCTCACTCGGCTCAGAAGAGTTGGGGCGAGATGGAGCAACACGCTTCATCCTTGATGCAAGCTGGAAGAATGGTGTTCGCCTCACTCCAATAATAGAAGACGGGAACAAGTTGGAAGCAACAAAGAACTCACTCAGATGACCTTCTCGCCATCTTGGTTCATCTAGCTACAGATCTGCTGCTTCCGTCCTCTCTCCTTCTCGGAATCAAGCTGTCAAGCAAAGGATGACCGTACTACTAGCGCTAAAGCCATTAGCACGAACAATTGTTTTCTTGCTTCTGCGCACATGCGTCTGCCTTTACTCTTCTCTGTAGTAGCATCCTTTGATTTGGACAGAAAAAAGATTGGGAGTTAACGGCAGACATAATCAAATGCCTCGGAATTCGTCTGAGAAGCGTATCTCCCCTCTCACTTAGCTGGAGAAGGCCTTTGGCTTAGAGAACTTAACTGAAGGCTTGGACAGGGTTCTAGTTATCATTATCTAGGCCATGCTAAGAAAGCTCAACCTTGAGTTTGCGTTGACTAGGACAGTGCTCATTTGTGTATATTCAATACTAATACCCCTTGTGAAACCTACGAATAATGAACGCGAATGAATTTGATTGGGCTTAGCTACTTCCTATCCCGCGCCAAGGCTCAGCTACTCCACCTTAATATCCCGAACATGCCTAATTTCTTCCATCCAGAAGTAAAGTAAAAAGGGCACTTAGCACTAACTCCTGGCAGGCACTACCTAGATTCTCAGGCGCATCCACATACTGAAATCTTCTCACTCGCGTTCATTGACACAAATTGTTCTTGGGCGAAAATTTAGTTATTTGGGACCCGATAGGACCCCGAGAGCAGTTGATAGGTTCCAGGGCAGAACTTCTGTACGTGATCGTAGTATGTCATGCCGTCTTGTCCTCGTAGCATCAAAGAGTACCTATGAACCATTTGCTTCCGAAAGAAATCGGAGAATTTCATGGGAGCGAAAACTGCTGATTCGAGAACAAGAACAGCTTCTTCCTTGGCACAGTTGCAAGTCTCTCTTAGACTTCGGGGGGCGGGCTATAGAAGGTATTCTTATCGCTCGGAGAACTTTTATCCTTACTACTCAAGACATTGGTTAAGGGCAATCGATTTACTTCCACATAGCCCTGCCTTAAGGCCGTGTCTCGATCTCCTATGTGCGTAAGGGGGGTCCTATGGGAATTCCCCTTGGTCTAATTCCACGATGGAGAGTCGGCGTGGCGTAAAGTGAAGAATGGGGGGAGTAGAGAAAAATACCCATCTGGTGTACTCTGAAGGTGTAACCTAGGCAACGAAAAAGGGACCCGGTACTAAAGGTCCTCGGACTTCCAAGCAGTTTTTCTTTTGGGCAGTTGTTCACCGTCGGATCTCGCCAACATAGCCTAATATGGTTTTCGTTACCGAGATATCTTTTCTTTTTCCCAGGGATTAATTGGGTAATCAGCTCCGCATATAAGTGCAATTGAAATTCCTGGGGAGTTATACATTTATGTATTGATAAGAACATTCACTACTTCTTGAAGCTCGATCTCCCCCTCCCCCCCCCCCCCCCCCGTATATAGGGCGGGTTAAGTAAGGTGCGTAGAGGTGTGAGTGTCGATCTTACTTAGAAAGAAGGTGCATAGCTGTTTGAATTCCCGGTCCTGAAAGCGATCTTAGAGAATAGAAAGAAGAGTGTATACCTTGATTGACCCGATCCATGCTTTAACAAGCCAGCTACGCACCTTTGATTCAAGGTGTCATCCCATCTTAATTGAAAAAGAAAATATTTTTTCAAGAAGAAATTGAGTTCTTCTTCTTTCTTGCTCTTAGATTGTTTTTTCTACCTTTTTTAATGTCTATTCCTGTATAATCTATCTTTACTCTACTCTAGTTCTATCATTCACTTCTTATTGGCGAAGTCGCAATACTGGTGGATTCATCTCGGCTAGCCAATATTCCTCCCTTTTGGGAAGTAGGAGAAGCTCCCCGCTATTTTTGATAGATCTCATAGATCCACCAGCAAAGTATTCCTCCCCTAGGTACTCCTGAAGTAATTTGAATAAGTCGTAGCAAGAGAGAAAATTGGATTTTATCACTTGGTTTACAGGAGCTTTGGTTGAAATATCTATTTGTGACGAATTTCTATGCGCTTTTTGCTACATAAATTATGGGACACCCTATAGATTAGAGGTCCAAATTCACATCTATAGACTCCTAATAGAAGAACCAAAGCTGTTAATCACCCAATAGTCGAAAAGAGAATCCATCTAGAGTGCCACTTGCTAATTTGAATTGTTTTGTTCCGATGCAAAGATATCCATGGAGGTGGTTCATCCTATTTATGACCAAGAGGTACTAGATTCTCTTTCGGATAGGCCCTTAAAAGAGAAGGAAAGCTGGAAACCAATAGGCGTCTTCTATTCTCTAATTCACCCGACCTGATAGTACCCATTTTGGGAAGGTCCAGTGCCAAAGTCACTGAATGGGTAAGTCACCAATCCCTAAAATGTGCTATGTAATGTACTGATATTACAAAATGACGTATAATAGTTAATTCCTGTAAATACTTTCCAATTCATTCGAATTATTTCAAAATTTTGCATTGAATATTGCTGAAAAAGTGCAGGTGGATTCGGGACATGGTTACGGATGGAATAGTATTGGTCCAACATTATAGGTCATGTTCTGCATGGTCGACCGGTGGATTCAACGTTTATATCACTATTCTTTAGCACGGGTCCTAGTTTCGAGACCCGCGGAGTTCCCCGTCCAAGAATCGCATCGAAAATTAGAATGATGGATTGTTTGAATTCTTTTCTAATGTCAAGTATAGGAGCATCTGGTAGGACCATATAAGCCTATTACATGAAATGCACCAAAGCCAAAGCAAGCCAATCCTGAGAGTGATAATCGAATTCCAAAGATTTTAGGCAAATCCAAAGAAGGTTTTCCTGTACGTTCAACACATAATATTTCTAAGTCCCAATACACCCAATGCCAGATGGTCGCTAAAAAACACAAGCCAGAAAACACAATATGTGCTCCGGCCACACCTTCATTGCTCCAAATACCCGAATTCGTTATAGTTCCTTCTGAAATACTCCAACCACCCATACACCTGCTTCTTTCTTAGCTACTCTTTAGCTACGCACCTGAATTCCCGCCCAATTAATATACTGGGGTTCTTTCCTGTGTTTAGCTCTTATAGAGCTACCTCTCCTCTGAGAAGTCTCTCTCCTAAGCTACCATCTGAGAAGCCACTGTGAAGTCGATGGCCTTTTTGAGGACAAATATTCTGATAAGCATTCAATACTTGCTATGGGGTAGTCGGAATTTTGATTCGATAGCCTGGCCCAAGCCTAGTGAAATAGGAATCGACATCATGTGTGCAAATAGAGTTTACTTGCTTCTGTATCCTCGAAGTATACCTTAACTAATTGAATCTCAATAAGTTAAGGTCTGATTCAAAATTATATTGTATCTTGTACCTTTAAGATGTTGCTTGCTGGTTTTTCCATCATCCAATCCACATCGAATTAAACCGCTTCCAATAGAGTGGGTCGGTCTCCTGACTTGTTCCACTCTCACTCGCCGCTATTAACGGTTTATATTTTGATTTTCCTTCCTTTAGCTACTCAGATGTTTCAGTTCGCTAAGTTTGAAAAGTCCCCTACTCTTAAAGGTATTATTATCGCTTAAGGCGTGTGATAAGGAACGGCGGGACGCAGCTGAAACAAGACAAGAAGTTACATCAGTAGAGGAAGAGGAATAGATCTCCAGCAAGCTTCCTCGATAAAGAAAGGAAAGAAGGTAGCTGCCCATGGCAGTATTGTTTGCGGGTGTACGATCTAGTCCTAACCCTATACCCGCGGGAGGTTCGGGAGGTGAAACTTCCTGTTGTTGAGGGGATTGAACTTCAACCAGTAGGGACCAAATAGAAGTCTGTTGCTGTTTGTTACCTTCCTGGGAGTGTCTAGGGAGGTATACTTCGAGGAGACCGAAGCATGTGGCGAGCATAAGTGAGCAACTAATCCTCACCAATATATTAATTGGCCAGTATAAACAGACCTTTGGTCATCTCCCTCAGCTACGCTTCCTTCGATCGCCTTTCCTGCGACTCTCGCAGCTAGCATTGCTACTGCTCCCGGGTTTCGATCAGGAGCAGCTCCTGTCTTTTCCCTCCCTACGCCAATTAATATACTGTGCTCCCACAAGGGAGAAGCTCACTAGAGGTTGCCTCGTCCCTTCCTTCGGTCGCCTGCCTAGAGGTCGTCTCCCGGTTGTCGCCTTCAAGCGAAATGAGGAGCGACTAAAAGACAACCAACAAGGGACACCTGGGTTTTCATGAGCGTTAGCAGGTCCCGGAGTGCCCGTCAAGGGCGCTAGCGCATACCCCGTGGTGATCATCACCATCCGCACCTCACATCTCGGCACAGCGGAACGTGTAACCCGGCTGCACTTTATTTCCTGTAATCCATAGCACCTAACAGAACGTAGCAGTAAGGGACAACCCACCTATACAAACAGCCTGCGGGGAGGATGGCACTACTGGCAAAGACCATCTGGCGAAAACGTCGTAGGCACGAAGTGTGGTTGGCCTTCGCTGGAGGAACATGGGGAGGGGAGCTCTAGTGAGGCGACCTCTTCCAGAGGTCCAATTCACTCCGACCAAAGTGAGAGTTTGGGGACAACCAGGACGAGCGATCCAAACTATTCCCAGTTGGTGGAAGAGCCAGGGAGGCCGGGCCATTTGACGAAAATGGAAGGCGAGTGGCTCATTCATTCTTAGAAAGCTTGCCAATACATTATCCTCATTCTGCTCTGGATTATAATCTCTAATGAAGAATATAGCTGCATGAGCAAAGGCTCCTGTCATTATGAACCCTGCAATGTATTGGTGATGAGTATGTAATTCGAGTGAGGCGACCTCTTCATGAGGTCCACTTTTGTCCAAGCGAATAAGCCAGTAGACATTCTTTCCCTGGGCGAACCTACTGCTAGGTAAGGTGCGTGAGCCTAAATAGAATTCCATACTCGATCTCATAGATACATATGGAATTCTATGGAAAACCGTATCTGATGAAAGTCGTATGTATGGCTTGGAGGGAGATCTTTCATATCTTTCAAGATCCACCCTATAATATGGGGTCAAAGAGCCAAAATAAGTGATTCATTTTTATCCCTTATATAAAAAAACTTAGTTTTGAACCTCTTTTGTTCATACAGTATCCGCGATCTCTATTGATTTGTAATCCAATACGCAAGCATTGTTTTATACATTTCATTTATTCTCGACTTTAGGGATAATTTTTTTCGCTATCTTTTTTTGAGAACCACCTAAGGTTCCGACTAGAAAATAGTGAAATAATTTTTCATTGAATGAGTCTTCAAAAAGAGGGGAGATAGATTCTCAGATTTCTTTTTTAGAAATGGAAATCTATGACAAAGGAATACAAAGTATTTTTTCCATAGGTTGGAGGAAGAATAAAAGGAGCTTACGAGAAAATGAGTTTGATCGAAATCCATTCTGTCACTGACTGGATTTGACGTGAAAGCCTCTAAAACAGATTTTCGGATTATCCTAAGGAACTGGGCTAGTGGTTTCAATAGGATTAGCTAGGGCTAACGCAAAATAATATAAGGCAGGACTCGATTCTTCATTTCAACAAGGAAGAAGGCCCCAAGGTGGGATTTTTTTACCAGATTGAATTCAGATGGTTTGGGCGCAAGAGGTGCTTGCAATGAATTATTGTAATAGTTCTTTCTATTCAATATCCTTACGGGAAAAAGAAGTACCCAAAGAAATAAAAAAACAATTACAATAAATCCATTTTCTCGTTATTCATTATTTCCATGTCTTTTCATTGCATTCACTTACAACAAGAAACAACCACCAGCACCAACGTTTGGTGCAACACTTGCATTTTGGTGCATTCTTCCTCCTTTCCTTGGCCTTTTGTTCCATCATATTCCTAATAACGACACAAATTACAACGTATTAACCGCTAATCGTCCCCTGTTGCTTTTAGAGCAGAGGTCTTCAAAGACTAATTAAAATTAGGCTAACAGGTATGATTTTTTAACAATAGTCATGGGCCGAAGATGGAGTCTTTACGAGTGTAGGGTTTACTTGTTATGGTTGAATGGTTCCCCTTGCGGGGATGTAGCATTGTTGGCCCTAACATCATAACAATTGAATTGATCTTTTTCAATTCTCTCGTAGCACAGTTTTACATGAACTAAGCGCTTGGGAAGGAATATAATCCGAAAGAGGACGATCTAATCTCCAACTTAACGAGTTGGCCCTTTCAGCCAAAGGTTGTAGCATGTGACCTCCGTTGTTGAACTTCTTCTGGTTTGGTTCTACATCGGTTTCTTCCCTAGTTGGTTGAACTTCCTCTTCGTTAAGTTGTTATTATTGTTAGGGGTTATTGTTAGATTTTTCTTAATGGTAGTTTGGTAATGGAATCCTATGTGGCTTTTTATGTGAAAAAGATGCGCATAGTCTTCACTATGATAGCAAGAAATTCATCCATTTTGGTTAGTGGTTTTTCAGTGTTATACGCCTGTAATGCACACCTTGTAGATCGGAAGGGGGAGTCACTAAGAGTTGAGAGGAAAAAAACACGGCAAGTGAACACAAAGAATAAAGACCTCTCCAGGGACACCCAATGAAGTCTCCAACGCCTGATTTATTAAGGATAGACAGTTAGCCGGAGTAAGTGCTCACTTTTAGGTAACATAGTTGCTCCTATGATTCTCTTGCTCTCGGCCTTGGCTCAATGGCTCTAGGGACTGATCTCATTCTCATTCTGAGAGTCTATGATATAGCTAAGAGCTACTACATAACGATTCCCCCTGGTAGCTCCTTAAGAGTCACACGTCACTGTTCCAAAAAATCGTAATTCTATATCAAAAAACGTATTCGTAGAAATATTTGGAAGAAAAAGGGAATTTCAGTTGCAATAAAAGCCTTTTATTTAGCAAAGTCAGTTTCTACGGGAAATTCAAAAAGTTTTTTTTTGGGTGGAAAGTGAAGATCACAAGCGCCTATTACCATTTCCTTCTTCATACATTCTTGCCCGCCCTGCTGAAATAAATGGTTTGACTCACTTCTGGGATATGCACCAAATGAACTTCCTGACTTTATCACATACTAGATCAGACTTCTATCCATGGTTAGGTGTTGTCGCCATTACTAAACTTGTTGAAGAGATGAAATAGAAACAAGGTCTATCTTTTTTAATTAGAGGTTGAATCAATCATCATAAGAAGAATTAAGCCAAAAATTAGGATACATTCTGGGAAAATGAAACTTCCATTGAAGAGAAGAAAATAAAACTCGAGTGGCATTTAACCCCTAACCATAACTCAACCGCTGATTCTTCAACATCAATCGTTTCGGACCTCCACTTAATTTCACCCAAGCTTCATCCTGGTCGTGGATAGATCACCCAGGTTTGGGTCCATAAGCAGTGACAATCACCCTATGAAGACTAGCTTTTGCTACGGCTCCTTACCATTCTCTTACTAGCTTCCCTCTTTGGGGGCTTCTCGTATTTTCCGTGTTCATAGTTGCCAAGTAAATGTTTTCAGGAGTATCATTCAGAGGAGTCCAATCTTTTCCAATTCAGATTTGGGACCAAAAGCAGTTAGCAGTGACCATTGAATAAGTCTCTTCATCTTGGGTTAAAAGCATGGAATGCCGTCACCATCTTCGAATAAAATCTTTTCGGCTTGTGTTAAAGGCACCATAAATAGCGCATAGCAAAGCAGTGCCTAATACTCCGGCAACTCCCATCATATGAAATGGGTTCAATGTCCAATTCTGAAACCCTTGGAAGAAGAGGAATGTTTATAGTTGGCTCAACCATAAGAAGGAATTGAAAATCTTAGCCATTTCAACAAAAGGGAGAAAGAAAATTGAGAAGATAATTCTTGATACTTCCCAGGAGGCAGGAGACAAGAAAAAATAGTTTCCAAATTTATATGTTGAAATCATTTTCCAAATAGAATGTTTTTTTAACCTCATTCTCCTCCCGCGCATTCAAACTATATATTGAAAAGGCAAAACATAAAACTCGCTTTCAAAACAAAACACTACCTTAATTTTGGAGGATCGGTTTTCCATGTTTGATTGGATTACTTCACATTGATGCACTACATTAAAGGATTAAACTATATCCCTATTGACTCCATCATAAATTTGTGAAGCATTAACGAAGGCTCACATAAAACCAGAAAAGTTCATACCGAGGTCCACAAAAACTCTATGTGCACACATGATACTAGAAAAAGCAACAGCTATAACTCCTTGGCCAGGAAAATATCTATGTCCCACACAATATAAACCATTTATATCCTGCAAGTCCATTAGACGTCATTGTCAAGAATCTCTTCTTGAGACCCCCCAGCACCAGAATGAGATGATCTACCTCTAGCCCTTATCTACCAATTCTCTACCAGCACCTTACTCTACTAGGCCTTATTTGGTATGACTTACTCTCTTTACCCTTATTTGGTAGATTCTATACTAGCTTAATTCTCAATAGATGCTCTATTCGATACATTACCAAAGTGGAATGAGCCTATTAATTGATAATGTGTTTGTTCGCTTATACTGGTAAGGTCAGAAGCACTTCCATCACCAGCAAATAGATTAGATACATTGGTATATAAATGATCTACCAGATAATTGCATTTTAGGCCCCTTGATTCCATCTTAATAAGCTAAATATTGATTATTTGATTCTCTACCCGGAAGCGATGTCCAAGTCGCTTCCTTTGTCTCTACCGAACACAGCTTTTGTTGTTGATGCCAAACGCCGCCTTTAATTTAAGGGGTCGTTGTCACCACCTACTGTAGGTTGCGCGGCTAGTGGTCTCTGAGTTTCGTTTGCTGGGCCCCTGATGGTAGGCTGTAAAGTAGAAACTTATGTTGTGCGCTGCCAACAACTGCGATTCATTCTTGGCTCACGAAAGTATGGCTAAACAACTGGACCATTGAGTAACTGCTCTCTAAGACTATTGAACGACTAGCCAATGAATATACTAGGGAGATAGACCATTTTTCCACGGGGATTCTTACTCCACTATAGATACTGACCTTCTTTCTTCGAGGAGCACAATCAACAGCACTTCCAACGCCTTCATTGGAGCAAAAGCGAGCAAGGGAAGTCGCTTTTGAACTTGTTGTAGGATCCGCCTGGTTCTTGGATGTATTTCACAGAAGTCTACATCCCCTTCCAAGGTCCTAAGGTGCGCTTCCATTTCCACTTTCCATAAACGAGACCGAGCTCGTTCGAGCTGCTCAATGGCCCATTTACGCAATTCTTCCAAATTTTGAATGGTACTCAAAATCCTCTGTTTTCGATTATCTACTAAATCATTTAATGAAAGTAGATTTACCATTAATTTTACATATACCAATCACCTAAGAAGTGAGGAATGCTCTTTTCGACTCTGACTCTCCCACTCTCGTCATTGCTCTTCTTTCTGTTACTTCGAAAGTAGCTGCTTTAGCTTCAGCTACGCGAATTTTCGATATTCCTTTTTATTTCTCATCAAAGCTGCGATATTGAGAATGTGAGTCTTGCGGAAAAGAAGATGAACTACCTAACTAAACTAAGGGAAGGAGGAAGAAGGGTCAAACACTTGATACGACTAAGCGCCTTGCTTGAGCCAAATGATGAAAAATTATCATGTCCGGTTCTTTCGTGGGATGGATCCTTAAGAATTCACCTATCCTAATAACAAAGAAACCTGACTTGAACGATCCTGTATTAAGAGCTAAATTGGCCAAAACTCTATCATCTGGCTTGCGTTGCATTATGTGATGGGACCTGAGTCTTATAATAGCTTCAATTTTCAATAAGCATTGCGTTGTTTTATTTTAAATTGAGATTCATGTGGAGTAAATCCGTTCCGTGTTACCCATTATTTCCCAACTTTTAAAGTAAAGATTTAATAATTGTTTTGAGTTCTCACACCGGTCCCAAGATTGAATCGGAGTTTATTGTTTTAACCTAAACTCTGGGTGCCCTTATTTTTGACACGAGCAGCTTGTAATTTTGGTTTTTGCAGATATTTCTTTTCACAGGATCCTGGATTACAGCTGGAGCTATATTCGGAAAGTTTTGTATCCGTATATTTCATCCAGTTGTATTAGTTGATGTATTTCCACTGCACATTTTATTCATGTATTATATTTTCCGTTGCTCTGTAATTTATTAGATCTCTAATATTTTTCCACTATATATTATCTATTTGAACTCTGATATCTTGTACTCTAAGGTAATTGTTGAAATAGCAATGAAATGTTCTATTGTTTGTGTTTTGATGCGTCGTGTTCTCCACTTAATCCGGGCTTTCCGGTAAAGGGAAGTTTGGGTCGTTTCATCGTGGTATTAGAGCATTGGTTTACAAAGCTCCAAAACAAGACATGTTAGAAGCAAACAAAAGAATTCATCAGAGATAGGATTAGTAACATTCTATTAGAGTAACTCGTTAGAGATATGGCTAATAATGCCCTAGAATGAAATTAAAGAGTATTATCTATAAGAAATGAATTTAATTTTGAAAATTATATCTTATTATACGTAGTTGAGTACTTTATTTTATATTAAATTTGGACAATCTAGTATAAGAAGATTTTGAGTATATGCCTGACGAGATGTATATTCGAAGTCTCAAATATACTGGGTACATATGAAGTCACACTCTAGTCACCCGGAGATGATTATGGTAATTGATATATCATCATCAGTGTCTATGTTCGAGTTTCGAAAGTGGGATATCTATATATTTCCAATTGACTGGTGTGAGAAACCAAACTAAATAGGGTTTATTTTTGTGATTTGACACTGAAAATGTGATTTTTGAGTACATATAGAAGTTATATGTTTGAAAGATAAATAACTAGTTGATTTGAGATGTTTGATTATTAGTTAAACTAATAAAATTATTAGAGTGATAATTATAAAACCAATAAGAGAATGAAAGGTGAAATTTAGCCAAATCAAATCAAATATTGAACTAAATTGAAATTTGATTGGAATAGCATACATACACATGTGTATATACTGAACATGTCATTGCATGAAAGCTAAGAAGAGGAATAAAATTTATGCTCGACAAATAGGTACATGTTTACTATATTCATTGGGTTTGATGATTTTATGAGCCGATTAGCAAGCCTCTTGGCCTTTTCTTTTTCTTTTGGATTGATGAGGGCCCTTTGAGGCAAGTTGTGGTTTTACCAATCAGCCCGTACAAAGGAGGTTATGGCGAAACTTTTCGAAAATTTAGGGCGTTAGCCAAATTTTGAGAAATTAGAAAATTCTTTGAAACTGAAAAATTGAAGAATGAAAGCCAGAATGTAAGTTGAGTTTGTTAGTTAAACAACTTTCAGCTCTGTTCCTTTTCGAGGACGAAAAGATTTTAAGTGGGGGAGATTGTAACAACATGGAATTTCTAAACCAATTTAAAATTTCTATTTTAGCTATTTTAATGGGTTTTGAATATTTAAAATGATTTATTTTGAGAATTAACAATTTAAAATTTATTTAAATAGAAGTTAGAACATATATATTTATATTAATTATAAAACGAGCTTGAAATGACACGGTAGTTTGAAAAATTGGTTTTAAACTTCAATTGAATATACAGAATTCAATATAAGTCAGAATTGGATAAAACAAGAAACTTTTGAATCTGTTTAATTACATCTTTCTAACGATTGTGAGAAACTGAGATTTCACTTAATAAATTGTAAGTTATGTCCAGTTTAAAATTTAGAAGAGTCGTTATGGAATTGAATATAAAATTTAGAAGAGTCACTATAGAAAAGCTCTCGACCGAGTTTCGTGTTTTATGGTGTAGCCCTGCCACGAAACTTGGGTACACAAGTAGAGGTTATGTGCAGTAAAAATATCAAGTACGATTGATGATACGTGCGTGGGAAAGTATAGGTACAACCATGTCTGCTCTGGGTGGTGTCTCGTAGACTAGAGGGCATTATTCGGTGATAGAACCAAACTCGATTGAATAGTTCGAGGATAGCAGTCAGTATGCTTACGTAACACAGCAATAGTGGCCCTATGCGGATGTAGCGTTGTATGTTACTATGGCATAGGATGAGGGACTACGCATATTACTATGGCGATACGGAGGAGACCGTGCGAGTGGGGTATCGGGGGGTGTACCTAAGTTTAGGGGTAGCTACATATACATTATATTAGGTTAATCTACTAGGGGTAGATGGATGCGACGTGTGTGTAAGCTTTGAGTGCTAATAACACATATAACCTAATAAATAAGAAAGTGTAAAGGAACGGTATGTGTAGGATGATTCAAGAAGTGTAGTTTAAATTCATTCACACAGAACTTATGTTCTGACCCCCTCCTCGTAACATTCGCAGGTTAGACAGGGACTTATAGCTTTGGGAATACTGATTTAGTAGTATTGTGGTTAAGGTAAAGCTATGTTTTAAATATATTATATTTTACTCCTTCCGCCGTGAGGTGTTTTCCGAACTCTGACATATCTCTTTTCTCTGTCTTTTTCTGCAGGATACCAAAGCAACCAACTCGGGTTTCGGTGGATTGGATTTTTGAAAAAAAAATCGGTCCGTCGGAATCCGGGTTGTTACAAGTTTAAACTTAATCGACCAGAAAAATGCCATTTTTTTAACGGACTTAGAATTTGATGAAACTAGTTTTGTTAGGACCTTATCATCAAAACATAGTTAGATTTATTTTTCTATAATTTTCGGGGTCAGTATGTACCCCCGGTAAACTAAAATGTATGTTTAAATTCAATATATGTTGGTTTATATTTTAAATTTGATGAAAACCGAAACAGTCGAATTGGCTTGTGAAACATATCCCGTTATGTCCAGAATGGGGTTATTTAGCCACACAGTCGTTGGGTTCAATTTGGAGTTCGGATGAAATTTTCCCTTTTAAAAGATAATTAGAATAAAATATTATTTAAATAAATAAATATACACATATGTATATATATATATATATATATATATATATATATATATATAAACATTCATTTCCCCCAAACCCTATTCTTATCGTTATAGCCGCCGCTTCACAATTTCAACGGAAAAAACACTCCGAATTTATTCCTCAAAAATCTCCCAATCCAAGCTTCAATTTAAGAAACTTCAAATGCGAATCTTCAAGATCTACGTGAGATCCACCAATTGATACCAAGAAGAACAAAAATCGTGCAGCGGTTCGTGTTGAATTGCGGCTCAAAGCGTTCGACTTTGCTGGCGTTTCTGGAGTAGGAGGAGGGTTCGGACTTGGGGCGGCTCACGGGGCTGGAAGCTGACGTGGAGGGCTTTGATGGGAGGTGGTCTGATCGTGGTCCGGTGGAGGAACTAATCACTGGCGGTGGGTTTTTATAACCGATGGATGGGTTTGGTTTGGCTCCAGGGTGTTACGGGGTAAAGAAGAAAGAAGACGCGGCCTTTCTTTTTTGATTAAGGTTAATGATGAATTAATCTCTTTTAATTTTTTTAATAAATTATTAATGTAATAAAATGTTAAAACGTTGATATGTTGTGCAAATCAAAACAGGAATGGACAAAACTAGGTTCATTGGAGCCGAAAATTCGAGCTCTACAACATGGAATTGACTAGAATAAGATTGGAAGCAGTTGCAAATTTTGATTAAATTAAACATCGGGTTTAATTTAATTAAAATAATCGTTTTAGTAACGATTTCGAAACCGACCAGTATGAGAACTCCTTCTCGCTAAATTATATTTTATCATGTTATTGTATTCATGTATAAAAAATATATAGAATTGCCAGTGTAGATATTTATCAGTTTTAATAATTATAAATTCTATACGGTCCTTATTAACTCACCTCCCGCGTCCACAGACCATGGATGATTTAACTGGCCGTATTGTGTTTTGATTGGGACGCTGAAATGTTTAAAATATTGAAAATAATTTAATATTATTTTATGGCAGTTGAAATTAAATTATAAATATCCATTTATAATTTAAACAATGAAAATTGATTAATTAGAAAAATAATTCAAATTGAATTAGAACTGGTTAAATTTATTAACCAGTGATTATTTTAAATAGACTGTTTTTTTTGGAAAACCCCACATGGGTATTGAGATAATATTTGACATACACTAATCCAAGTATTTAGTTGTATGTCAATCGATGGGTCGACGGGCTGTGATGAGCGTTATTTATTTATTATAATGCTTATACAGTTGTAAATTGCACTCTGGATGATGTTTGAATGGTTAATGATTATTGTGGAATTAAGGCTCCGCCCCCTCTTTATGTTTTAAATATAACTTACGTCCTTGTCCAAGTTTCAATGCGTTTTCGGTCCCTATTTTTATACTTCCGCCTGCTGTTTTACATACCTCTGCCTTTTAGGTTTTTATGCCAAAACAAAAAGTTTCTAAGTGTTAAAAAAATCTAAAATATGCAAACGTTAACTTAAGTTTACGGAAAATAAAAAAAAATTGCATACATGTGTGCAAGTTTTACCAATAGTTTCACACATGTATGTAACTATTGCATACATTATTTGTGTTGAAAAATCTGGACGGAAACTTGCATACATGCATGCAATTATTCTGAAATACTTGCACGCTTGTATGCAAGTATTTCATGAAGAAAAATTAACTGAATTTTTGCTTATGGATTGTTGCATGCATGCGTGCTACTTTTATGTATTATCCACACACGTGAATGCAAATAAATTCGAACTGATTTGCAAGTGTGTGAATTATTGCATATTTTCGTGTAAGAATTATGTTATAATTTCATAGATGTGAATGCAAATAAATTCGAACTGATTTGCAAGTGTGTGAATTATTGCATATTTTCATGCAAGAATTATTCTATAATTGCACAGATGTATGCAAGTATTTTCAACGCAGATGCATAAGTGAAATTCTTGCATACATGTATGCATGAAAATCCAAATATGTGCATACTAATATGCATTTAACTGCTGTTTTTATGTTTTTTTGGTTTTGACGCAGTTTTTGATTTTTTTGGGCTCAATTTTTTTGCGTTTACCTGTTTTAATTAAATACGAATTTACGTGATTTTTTTATATTTTTTTACTGAATTTTTGAAAACTATGGACTAAGTTTACAATAAGTTTATCACCGGATGTGAGCCTAATTTTAAAATTTAATAGGGACCTGTGCCAAATGGACCCATGATTATTTATCATTATTGTTGAATGCATCTGATGTATGAAATCCATATAACTAAAATTATACGGTAATTAATTCAATCGCATTCCGATTCAGAAATAACGAATATTTTGAAATAATGAATATTTTAAAATAACATATATTTTTAAAATAAAATTCAGTAAAGAATTTAAATATGATTTTAATGTCCGATTTTGGATGGACACGAAAATATTGAAATATATGAAGCCGAGTAAGTATATCTTCGTCATTTTAACCTGAACGGATTTTTCTGTCGATTTTATTAATTTATAATGAATATGAAAAGGAAATGGATTTCAAAATCAGATAATTTAAAAATATTATCATTTTAATATCATAAAGATATAGAACATTCAATTTTGACTTAAAATTGAAAATGAAGTTGAAATCATTTTAAAATGAATTTATAAAGGATTTATAAAATACAATTTAAATGGAAATAGACGATATATATATTATATATATTTAAATATCCAGAATTGAACGTGCCACGCAGCGGCCGATCGCGAATTTCGACCATTAACTTCAAATTGTCGTAATGGGAGATCCGACCGTCGGATTGTGACGACCCCAAACCCCCGTTCCGCGGTGGCAAGGGTAATCTTTGGAATATAACACATAAACAGATAACAAAAAAACAGAAATAAATAAATACACCAGATAATGTACAATAGAATACACTGGATAAACATAATCATCAGAGTTACATAGTATACAGGATCATACTCAGTACAAAAAGACAGTTCAGCTTTACATAAATTGTCTACAGCGGAATCAAACATATTATGTACAATAGGATCTAAACAGCATAAAAAGAAAGAAATGATAAAATCTATCTTCAGCTCCAGTTATCCAGAAAGAGCCTGCTAAAACCTGAATATAAGGCTGCCCGTAAAGAAAATAGGGCACCCGAGTTTGCAAGTGAAACAAACTACGAGTCAGTCATGTGACTAGTATGAGAAATCTACTTAACATATTTTACAATAAGGACAATCATAGGACCACGTCGCTAAAGCGGAACGGGTTTACTCCAGTGGATTTCCAGTGCTTTAAAACAAGTAAATCTTTTAAACATCGCAATGCTTTTTATAAAAAGGAAGTTGTAACACCCCACCTCCGCCAGGGTGACTCTTGCAAGCACTCTGACTTTGGAGGGGCGTTTGAATCAGGTAAACATGCATCATGATATATCAAGGCAGAACAAGAACAAATGTATATGCGTAAACAGAGTAAATAACATAGATAAAACAGCGGAAGATTTTAAACCATCTCAAAACAAGTCTGGTACAACCTAGCTTTCCAAATAAATAAGTCTAGATAAAAACAACATCAACTGAAAGACTGAAATACATAAGTACTAATCCCCAAAAGAAGTGATAGCCATAGCTAGCTCCATGTCAAACCGTACATGAGCTAAATCCCACAAGCAAGCAATCTGAAATCCAAGCTAAGCTCCAGTATTCCCTCCCTGAGAACCTGGGGGGGAGGGGGGAAACGGAAGAACAGAGGCGAAAGAAAACAGGTCAGTCTAAATGACTGAGTAAGCCCTACTACAATCAATGTAAACTGATAAAGTTAACTAGCATGATGAAAGCTGAGATGAACATAAGGATAACTACATACTAGCATGATGATTAACCAACAAGGTAGATAAAGGTGTCATCGCATAATCAGGATTAAGGTTTTGCACCACAGGTGTACTAGCAAACTAACATGACTTGAATAAACAAGTATTGATCCCTTGGCCCAAGCTTTGGCCCAATAACTTGAAATGACCCTAATACAAGGTCCAACCAAACGGTCTAGTTGATCGGCTCCCTAAGCCTAACTCGTCACGTGTTGGTGTCAATACGGCCCAATCATAATTGTAGTCGAACTGTGCCGGGTCAACCCTTCGGGTGTATCAAGCCCTAGGGTGTCAACCCCTGAACACCATGAACATGAGTGCACAGTCCCGATCTACTGGTACCCGTGCATGTTTTCTCCGGCTACGGACTATGTGCACGACAAGAGTCCGCCCGGAACTACACCGGCGTACCCTCTGCCGTCGCTTTTGGTCACTTACCTCCAGTCCAGTAATCGTGCCCCCACCCTAGCCTAGTCCCTAGGGTCATGATGATACTAACTTGGGATTACTGCTGGAGTGGGCCCCCATTGCTAGGATTTTTCTAGTGGGTTAAGTACGGTTTAACCCTCTTGCTAATCTTGGATTAACTTGGTTAAGTGTAACGATGAGTTCACGACTTAACCCCGATTAATCAACCAAGCCCAAATTGGTTAAGTATTAAGTGGACCATGACTTAACCCTAATCACGAGGCATTAATTAATTTAATGCGCCTTAACCTCTCACATTAGACCTTGTTGTGGTTACTAGTTAAGCCGGGCGGGTCCGGGTAGCTTTACACCACAACTTGGTCTAACCTCGGGTTCAAGGTACAACATGACCAACTTCTCACATTGGGTCCTATTGTTTGTAGCAACTAGTTAAGCCGGTCGGTTCCGGGTAGGTTTACGCTACAAACTCAACCCAACCTCGAGTTGGCCACACTTATCTTTTCTAAGTGTCATGTCCATCATGTTTCCAAAACATGTTACAAGTTTTTCAAGCAATTGGGTAGACCTAACTTAATAGGTAAATTCCCAATGGGTAGACCTAACTTAATAGGTAAATTCCCAAGCTTATGTTTTATGTCTTTTAAGTTTACCCAACCCCAAACGCAATCCCATCGCTTACATATCGCAATAGCGCATAAAGGATAGAAAGAGGGAACTTGGCATAATCATGACATAAAGGTATTAAAGCCACAAGTTTAACATGGTGGCATATGAAATGTACATATGTTCATATACTTGCATATTACACTTTTAGGCCTCAAAAGCATGCATAAAACCAAACTTAGCATATTGGTGATACATGGTGATAAATGACATGTAGAAATGGCCATAAGTTCGCATTTAGCCTCACATGCAAGTTATCATAAGAGATATGATAACTTACATGTTGCCAAAATGCAACCTTTAGCATAAAGCTTGAAGCTTTATGTTCACATACTCAAGATAAGCTTGCATAACATGATAACATGAACAAAAGGATCAACCCAAACTTGCATAACCCAACTTGCATAACATAACATGATGAACTTGCATTTCATATCATAGCATACTTGCATAACATGATAAACTTGCATATTATAACATAACAAACTTGCATAACATGATAAACTTGCATTTCGTAACATAGTAAACTCGCATATAAACTTGCGTATCATACATTTAACTTTAGAGTTTAAGTATGAAAGTAGAATAGGGCTTACAATGCTTAAGAAGTCACAAAAATATGACCAAGCCCTTATGAAATCAATCAAACCCAAAATGCAAGCTCTAAATAAATAAAAATCCTTGCTTTATGATGCAAATATAAAAACTTGACTTGAATGCAAGCTAATAACACTTATACAAGATTGAAAACACTTGTATGCATGTAAAATCTCTCATAGAAATAGTTTAGGAATTTTGTGAAGAGAGTGGAGGCCATGAGAGGATTGATTTTGCCATAGTTTAGTTGTAGGTTAGATTAATGATGATTTAGGGCTAGGTTAGGGTCTTATTTATAGATTAGGCAAGTGTTTTAGGCCATAGGATTAAACCCTAGTTGCAATCTCAGCCCTTAAAACCGAATCTGGCCCCCAAGCTCAACACAATTTCAAAATGGTGCACCAGGCTAAACAGCCCGGCTGGACCAAGTCGACAGCCAAGTCGACAGGGCTGTCGACTTGGGTCCAACCAAGTCGACTCCCAAGTCGACAGGCCTGTCGACTTGGGTGTTCTGGCGGGAATTTTCCCGCCTGGCCCAAACTGGCCCAATTTTCCAAATTCAAGTTTGAATTTGAAATCTGTTTTTTTCTTAGAAATTTTTTGAAAACTTCGTTGGGCCTTAATCGGGTCATACGGACTCCCATTTTCGAAAACTCAGACTCTATTTTGCGTATTTTTCCGAGACGAACGCAATGGCATAGCCCGTTTCCCTTGATTCAGATTTTTGAATTAAATTCTGCCTCGATTTATGTTATAACAGGTTATTGAAAATACGGGTTGTTACATTCTCCCCTCCTTAAAGGATTTCGTCCCCGAAATCTTCAAGTTAGAAAGAACGTATTCTACCATCTAATCATCCATCTACTCAAAACATCATCCACGAGCAACCATTGTCCTTACAAGATTCTAAATGTTGTATGAACATATGCAAAGGTGTGAGTATATGTACTTATCTAATGCAAATATCATCAATGCAAATTATGTTAGTGAAATGAATCCATATGTATGCAATTCCTAACATAATGTATAACATCTATATGTGTGCACATAACATACATCCATATGCAACATCCATGTGATAACACGAAAATTTTCATCCATGAATAAGCATAAACACTCATGCATATGCAATATGAGGAGTGTGTGAGCCGATCTAGTGCCTAACGTGTATAATGCATCCACAAGTAACCACTTGCAAACACTTGCAACCACTTGCAACCATCAAGCATAACATGTTTCAAACACATGTTTCATCCAAAGGGTTTCTACCTAAGGTTCTCATGACAAGATTAACACGATAAACTAGATAAACATGGATAGCAAAGAGAAAGATATGCTAACAAAGAAAAGAGATTGAGAGTGTACCCTCAAAAAAGAATGGATAAAGCCCATGCATCTTCTCCTCGGTTTCCCAAGTTGCGTCTTCTTCGGCTTCACCCCATTGAACCTTCACCAATTTGACCTCTCGATTCCTTAGCTTCTTGGTCTCCGTCCCCAAGATACGAATAGGAGCTCTCCTCAAGGTAGCCTCTTTCTCCACTTCTACATCTTTTAGAACACTTGGCTCAACAACCTCTGCTGATTCATGTAAACATTTCCGGAGATGCGAGACATGAAAAACATCGTGTACTGCGGCAAGCTTCTCGGGCAACTTCACTCTATAAGCTATCTGCCCGATCCTCTCTACAATAGGGAATGGTCCAACAAACCTCGGTGCCAACTTCCCAACGGCTCCAAATCGGACCACATTCCGCAAAGGAGAAACCTTCACGAAAACCATATCCCCAACATCAAACTCCAAATCAGTTCTTCGCTTATCAGCATAGGATTTCTGTCGGTCTTGGGCCGTGTAGCGACCCGGGGAAAAAACGACAATCGGGTTCTCGACAACAATACATAAACTCGTATCACTTGCCAAAACCCAAGTATCGAACCCCCAGATTGTCATGAGAAAGAATTTAGAAGGTGAGAATAGAAAGAAAGAAGTATTAGAATAGAAGAAAGAAGAAGAACACATCAGAATCTCACAGCGGAACAGATAAAATATAATATCAAATCTCTTTATGCAAAGAACTATATAAAACATACCAATCATCAGAGTACACATACATTAGTCACAGCGGAATAATAACTTTGAATAACTAGCGGTGAAGCCGCCTGCTTCCAGCTCTTGAAACTCCAAGCGAAACCTAACCTGGAACATACTCGGTCTGACCCGAGCACATTTGATTTAAAACAAAATACACTGGGTCAGTCTGGAATACTATCAGTGATAAATTCACATAACACACAACTTGTTTAACTTTGGAAATCCTTTTCGAAACAAAAGGATAATAGTAAGACCAGTCCACACATAAACACGGACGGTTTTTACCTTACTATAACCCAAACCATTTTGTTTGAAATCATACTTTGATCTGATATTATCATAATGTCTAATTACAAGTAATTAGAAATCTAGAGGAACGCTTGCATCTCACGCTCCACATATATAGTATACAATCGAAAACCCGTGGGCGCTTATTGGATATTGGATTCCAACTTGACAAGGTATGGGTCCACCTTCCGCACGTGTATCTCTAGAGGCGAATACACTGGGTTCAACAAGAACGTCTTGCAACCCGGCCCACACATGACCGACCACTCATTTCGCTTGAGTGTATCGAATGTATATCACCGACGGTTGGGATCAGCAACCGCCACCCGAATAGGGTCAGCATCGAAACATAGATTAAAGAAGCAAAAGGAATTTCTCTAGATAGGTGATCATACACCCTAATGGGAGCGACCCACATAGCCATGCTGCCTGCCCGATTTTTGTCATTTCCCGGTTGATGAGGCTTGAGGCTAGAACTTTATCTCTAGAACATCTGGTCATCATTCACTTTGAATGCCACATCGTCAGATCCGCCAGATCACACTTGATTGACGTCCACAAACATACTCTAGCTATCTGGCTAGAGAATAACCATTTCTCCGCCGTCAACTATCGTACGTTTGGAGAAATCAACGCATGTAATTCCTTTGGAAATACTCTGTCAGACATCCGTCCATACAAGTCATCCAGGAACAGGATGAACCGAAGGTACTCTCCTACTGCATCTCATATAGGAATCACCCCATGAATCAGTAGCGAGAAGTCCTTGCAACCCGTGGATTTCAACCACGACAGAATCACAAATCAAAATAACTCTGGCTGCAGGCCAGAGAAATTCAACATGTAGTCCTTCCGCTTATGAAGATCCACGGTCTTCACTTGCTCCGTCTTCAATCGACGTCTTCACGTATTTGATGGTCGGAATGGTTTTCGAATATAATTCAATCCCGGACTTTCCGAACCAACAATCGTATTGGTCTGGTTTGATAGTCGGTGTTTTAACTATCAATTAACAATAGTGTGAACACAATGAGTTTTCTGATTCAGTACTTGGCCCAACTCGACCTCTTTTAAAAATATATTTAACCAAATTCCCTTTTGACTAACTTTAACTGATTTACTTTGATTGATTAACTCTAACTTGACTGACTCGACTTATTTAACTCGACAAACTTGACTGGATTACTCCTATTAACTAATACTCGACTTAACTCCATTCGCTCGACTCTAGATCGCAGCGATCACAATGGTTACGCCTGATTCCCTCAGGAAACATCCGACCGCCGTAGGCTATCTGCAGCCCTGCGAATTACGCTAGCAGTCGTACACGATGGAACTTTTTCCTAGATAACTTTGTTTGACTAACTCTAACTATATTCGATCAGCTCTGATAGAATAACAAATGTTTAATATAATTTGAAATCAATATTCTTATTTTCTTTTGAAACTAATATGGTAGTATTATTTAATTCCCAAAATCTTGCATTGAAGTTTGATATTCCTCGTATAAGATAAATCCAAATTCAACACTTCCACTCACACCAAACTAATACCATTCCTTGATAATAGTGAAGCCAACCAAGTTGGGGTATTTTAGTTACCTCTCAGACCTTGATCAACTCGTTCTTACCTCAGAAAAATATTAGTTTGTCACTTAAAAAGCGATACTAAATCTCATTTCAAATCTTGATTTCAAATCTGGGTTCCCATAACTGTTTCTTACATTTGAAATCCTTGCTCAAAAATCATCTTACTTAACTTCTTTAATTAAGTAAATATCCACTAAACCCATCTTTAACTTAAATCAGCATTTCGCTTGTACATTTTTATTTAAATTCAAATCTCTCACAAATCTCTCATCGCCTTTCTATTTTGCTTTATCGCTACTTAACCTTCCCTTAGTTGAATTATAACTAAGGACATCATTTTAATTATAACCAAAAGGTAAAATTCACTATACTCAAGATGGCGTTGACTAAGTATAGTATAACCATCGTTTTAAAATCTTCGTAACTAAAAGTTAACTTCACTAATCCCCAACTATTCAATAACCCCTTTACATTTACAATTGGTCAAAGATTATCTAGTATTTCCACTATTCATTAAACTAAATGAATATCCAATCAAATTTATCAACTACTCAATTTAACTAACCACGGTTGATTCTACTAACCGTACATGTCCGTCAACAGTTAACTGAATTACATTTGTCATTTCCCCTTTTAAATTAGTTTAAATAACTTAATTGATTTAAATCGCTATTTAATTGTTTAAAACAATTTTTTTAAATTTTACCAACCCGTAGGTAAATTCTTGGGTTTTTCCTCTGCTTTCAAACTGGTATAATTCTTTTAAATAATCCCTTTAGACTCGATTAATATATATATTTATAAATTCCCATTTAAATCCTTATATAATCTAATTTAAACTTAAACTCGGTTTTAAAATAATTAAAAATTTTAAAACTGCGTCAATTCACCGGAAGGTCAACTGACGTCTGGCACAACACAATTTGGCCATTCACTGCCAATTTTCCAATCAACACTGTCGGTTGATTTTAAACACAACACAGGTGCATATCTATTCAACCATCCACATACAGACAGGTTTTGGCGTCAGTCGAGGTGAACAATTCATATCTATGCAAACAAATAAAAATACAGTAAATTTGAGGAATCCGGTTGGATCCCTCCAACCTGTCCTTCTCTGCATCACAAATGTCAGTCGATAAAAATATATGAATTAAATAATTGATGGATTAAAAATAACTGCAATCAATCAACAATAGCAACCAATTTGCATCCATCGCATCCAATCAGCCAATTTAAACTGTTAACCGCAAAATATAATTTACCGTGACTTTACCACATCACAGTATTCCAGAAGGTGTGAGAATTAACTCACCAGAGTTTGTTCTGGTCGACGGTTGACGCGTTTGTCGCTTTTAACTTTGAACGGACGTTCAAAATTAACTGAAATTTCAGTTGTCTCAAATCAGTGTCTAGTCAGCGCCATCGTCTAGATCTCGTCCCTGCGATCCCAACGCATCTTGTTTCGTTAAATTTCGTTAACGTATGTGAGAGTTATGGTCGAACAAAGTTTTAAACTAATATACGATTTTAAACTTAACCTTTAATAAATAAATTAAATAATATAAAAGCTAATTACTTTAATTACCTGGCCACCTCATCCTTAATTAACTCAAATTCCCTGCCACGTCAGCATCAGGGAAACAAAAACGCGTTTCCTTTCGTTGGTGAGAAAAACCCCGATCCCTTCACCTCGTTCAGAAACACGAACACGTCCTCCACTAAAAACCTCTGCCGTCGCTGATACAACCCACCGGAGTCCAGCCTGGCACCACCATCGGATCCGCCAACAGCCCAGGGCCCATCGCCACCAACCCCGTGACCCAATTCGATTCCGACAGCCGGAATTTCGAGCTTCCCCCAAATCCGATCATCCCCCAATTGCCGCCACCTCAGGTGGTTCCAGGCCACCGCACCACCTCCGAAACTTCGGCCTCGCCACCAACTACGACTTCCCCCTGGTCCGCGACCACAACTCCGCCAGTCCTCGCCGGAAAACGGCCAAAACCACTCGCCACTTCAAAACCGAACCCAAAAACATACGTTCCCGTTCATCTCACAAATTCTCTCTCCTCCGACCACTAGAACTCTTGAGACCACCGCCAAATCGAAGGTATTTCTTCCCTCTACAAAAGCCCTAAGGCCCTGTCCCTCCAAATCGACTGAGCCTCTCGAATTTGGACCAAAACCGAAGGTGGTTTTCTGGCTTGTAACCCCGATTCCGACCACCACACTTGTCGAAACCACCACACTTGTCGAAACCACCCCAACTTTTTGCTATAGGTAGACAACCTCCCGATCTACAACTTTTGCTTTGGTACCTCCCATGAATTCATCACGGATTGGAAAATATAATTGATTTTGTGTTGAGGGGTTTATTTGCAAATGTACATGAAGAATTCTGAAATGGAGGCTAGGGTTTCATCTCTAAGGCCTTATATAGTGTGGAAGAATTATAATTTAAGTTGATGTGATGCGTGATGTTGACTAACGATTTTTATTTCGTGTCTATCGCTATTTCGAACATCGTTTATTCGCTGCTGTGCTCACATACGAACCCCGTTCGAGTCGCAACTGGACGGCATCGTATAATTTGACGATACGGTCCTAACGAAACTTGTTTCGTCGAATTCCGTGCTCGTATGCTCAAATAGCGTTTGTACACGTCCAATTATATCGATTTATTTTGCATTTTATTTTGCCACGCTCAAAGAATAACCCCGATTGACGCGCCGTTTGAAAATCTGGCAATAATTTACTATTACGGTCACAACAAAATTTGTTTCGTCGAAAACAGAGGTCGTTTGAAAAATGTCCCTTTTGAACTGGCCAATTTTGAATAAAATAACCCAATTTTAAAGTACTTCAATATAATATTATTAAAATATTGCAGTTGGCCATACACGACCAGAATTTGATATATTACCAAGGAAAAATATCCCGGGTTGAATTCCAAGTCGAATCGATATGTAAAACATTTAAAAACCGTTATTTTATATAGCTGCAGCGCCATATATATAAAAGGAATTCTGGCGCTGCTTTTCCCAAAATTTGATTTGGACATAAAACAAAATCTACATGACGAAAACTGGATTTTTCTCTACCGTTGGAAAGATATCGTCAAACCGGTCCGGACGTTTCTTGTTTCGAGGAAATCCGACCTATTTTGAACCCGGTACGACCAATTGAAGTTCAAAACGCCAAATCGCGAACTACCGCGCCGCTGCAGCTCGTTATTTAATTAAATTATAAACTATATATATTCGTCGTCGGTTTCAAAACGAATTGTCACTAAAATTTCACCATAAGCAATATTTGACCATTTTAAACTGTCGGATCACAGCATATTTCAATTTCGACACTTTTCCATATTTTGGAAATTAAAATAATATTTATTATTTATTTTAAATAATATATTCACAATAAAATCGTTAAATTCGATTATCAATCCTCAAACCAATATTTTAAATTATTAAAATATTTAAAATAATCCAATTAAATTGGCAGAAAAATACGGGTCGTTACATTCCTTCCCCCTTAAAATAATTTCGTCCTCGAAATTGCTAAGGTAGAACTATTATCTTGCAAAAAGAATATATATATATATTTACTCGAATTTATTTTCAAACTGACTCAATTGATTTTTTAAAACCAATTTATTCCAAATGAAAGAATTTCCAAAAAAAAATTCCAAAAATTTTCTAACTCCTTGAATTTTAGAAAAATTTCGGCAGAGTCTCCCCTGTATGGAGGACCATCTGCAATATCGCAGGTTCAAGAAATATGTATACATCGACTCTCATGGTCGGAAAATTCAAAATCAAATCCCAAAATCCAAACAAAACCCAAAATTTCATATTTGCGTAAGCGTACCTTTTGGCGAGCGTTATTATGCAATGAGCGATATATTTATTCGAGCCTGCTTAATTGATTTTGCAACTCTACTCAACTGGATTCAAATATCTCCAGATTTTCTCCTTCGGTTGGGTTTAAAGCTGAACTGGCACTTTACACCTGTTCTCAACTCAAACAAACTTATTAGTTATCAACAAATGTCAATTATGTTCGATATATCCATATCATTCCACACCAACCAATTATATACACAGTTCAACCCACACGAGATTATAATTATTTATATCACTTCGCTTATTTCTTAAATTATCCATTCAGATCTGTTAAATTTGGATTGATTACCCAACTTGTTTATTTCATCTTTGGTTTTTCAACCAAGTCTATCTATTTCAAGTTCAGGTTATATTCAAGCAATCAACCATACACCACAAACATATCATACAACCAACATTAACCAATCAAGATGATTGCCCATACTATAATAACTTTTACCTTTATTTATTATAAAATAAAATTGGGCAAAATAATCATTAAAAATAATTTTATATCAAATCACAAATACGCTCTCTCGTATATCTACTCAAACTCAATCTAGGGTACTGCTAACCCCATCTCTATTGAGTCACACCACAGAGCCAAGGTTAATCATTAAACCAATAGCTCTGATACCACTGTAGCGACCCGGGGAAAAAACGACAATCGGGTTCTCGACAACAATACATAAACTCGTATCACTTGCCAAAACCCAAGTATCGAACCCCCAGATTGTCATGAGAAAGAATTTAGAAGGTGAGAATAGAAAGAAAGAAGTATTAGAATAGAAGAAAGAAGAAGAACACATCAGAATCTCACAGCGGAACAGATAAAATATAATATCAAATCTCTTTATGCAAAGAACTATATAAAACATACCAATCATCAGAGTACACATACATTAGTCACAGCGGAATAATAACTTTGAATAACTAGCGGTGAAGCCGCCTGCTTCCAGCTCTTGAAACTCCAAGCGAAACCTAACCTGGAACATACTCGGTCTGACCCGAGCACATTTGATTTAAAACAAAATACACCGGGTCAGTCTGGAATACTATCAGTGATAAATTCACATAACACACAACTTGTTTAACTTTGGAAATCCTTTTCGAAACAAAAGGATAATAGTAAGACCAGCCCATACATAAACACGGACGGTTTTTACCTTACTATAACCCAAACCATTTTGTTTGAAATCATACTTTGATCTGATATTATCATAATGTCTAATTACAAGTAATTAGAAATCTAGAGGAACGCTTGCATCTCACGCTCCACATATATAGTATACAATCGAAAACCCGTGGGCGCTTATTGGATATTGGATTCCAACTTGACAAGGTATGGGTCCACCTTCCGCACGTGTATCTCTAGAGGCGAATACACTGGGTTCAACAAGAGCGTCTTGCAACCCGGCCCACACATGACCGACCACTCATTTCGCTTGAGTGTATCGAATGTATATCACCGACAGTTGGGATCAGCAACCGCCACCCGAATAGGGTCAGCATCGAAACATAGATTAAAGAAGCAAAAGGAATTTCTCTAGATAGGTGATCATACACCCTAATGGGAGCGACCCACATAGCCATGCTGCCTGCCCGATTTTTGTCATTTCCCGGTTGATGAGGCTTGAGGCTAGAACTTTATCTCTAGAACATCTGGTCATCATTCACTTTGAATGCCACATCGTCAGATCCGCCAGATCACACTTGATTGACGTCCACAAACATACTCTAGCTATCTGGCTAGAGAATAACCATTTCTCCGCCGTCAACTATCGTACGTTTGGAGAAATCAACGCATGTAATTCCTTTGGAAATACTCTGTCAGACATCCGTCCATACAAGTCATCCAGGAACAGGATGAACCGAAGGTACTCTCCTACTGCATCTCATATAGGAATCACCCCATGAATCAGTAGCGAGAAGTCCTTGCAACCCATGGATTTCAACCACGACAGAATCACAAATCAAAATAACTCTGGCTGCAGGCCAGAGAAATTCAACAAGTAGTCCTTCCGCTTATGAAGATCCACGGTCTTCACTTGCTCCGTCTTCAATCGACGTCTTCACGTATTTGATGGTCGGAATGGTTTTCGAATATAATTCAATCCCGGACTTTCCGAACCAACAATCGTATTGGTCTGGTTTGATAGTCGGTGTTTTAACTATCAATTAACAATAGTGTGAACACAATGAGTTTTCTGATTCAGTACTTGGCACAACTCGACCTCTTTTAAAAATATATTTAACCAAATTCCCTTTTGACTAACTTTAACTGATTTACTTTGATTGATTAACTCTAACTTGACTGACTCGACTTATTTAACTCGACAAACTTGACTGGATTACTCCTATTAACTAATACTCGACTTAACTCCATTCGCTCGACTCTAGATCGCAGCGATCACAATGGTTACGCCTGATTCCCTCAGGAAACATCCGACCGCCGTAGGCTATCTGCAGCCCTGCGAATTACGCTAGCAGTCGTACACGATGGAACTTTTTCCTAGATAACTTTGTTTGACTAACTCTAACTATATTCGATCAGCTCTGATAGAATAACAAATGTTTAATATAATTTGAAATCAATATTCTTATTTTCTTTTGAAACTAATATGGTAGTATTATTTAATTCCCAAAATCTTGCATTGAAGTTTGATATTCCTCGTATAAGATAAATCCAAATTCAACACTTCCACTCACACCAAACTAATACCATTCCTTGATAATAGTGAAGCCAACCAAGTTGGGGTATTTTAGTTACCTCTCAGACCTTGATCAACTCGTTCTTACCTCAGAAAAATATTAGTTTGTCACTTAAACAGCGATACTAAATCTCATTTCAAATCTTGATTTCAAATCTGGGTTCCCATAACTGTTTCTTACATTTGAAATCCTTGCTCAAAAATCATCTTACTTAACTTCTTTAATTAAGTAAATATCCACTAAACCCATCTTTAACTTAAATCAGCATTTCGCTTGTACATTTTTATTTAAAATCAAATCTCTCACAAATCTCTCATCGCCTTTCTATTTTGCTTTATCGCTACTTAACCTTCCCTTAGTTGAATTATAACTAAGGACATCATTTTAATTATAACCAAAAGGTAAAATTCACTATACTCAAGATGGCGTTGACTAAGTATAGTATAACCATCGTTTTAAAATCTTCGTAACTAAAAGTTAACTTCACTAATCCCCAACTATTCAATAACCCCTTTACATTTACAATTGGTCAAAGATTATCTAGTATTTCCACTATTCATTAAACTAAATGAATATCCAATCAAATTTATCAACTACTCAATTTAACTAACCACGGTTGATTCTACTAACTGTACATGTCCGTCAACAGTTAACTGAATTACATTTGTCATTTCCCCTTTTAAATTAGTTTAAATAACTTAATTGATTTAAATCGCTATTTAATTGTTTAAAACAATTTTTTTAAATTTTACCAACCCGTAGGTAAATTCTTGGGTTTTTCCTCTGCTTTCAAACTGGTATAATTCTTTTAAATAATCCCTTTAGACTCGATTAATATATATATTTATAAATTCCCATTTAAATCCTTATATAATCTAATTTAAACTTAAACTCGGTTTTAAAATAATTAAAAATTTTAAAACTGCGTCAATTCACCGGAAGGTCAACTGACGTCTGGCACAACACAATTTGGCCATTCACTGCCAATTTTCCAATCAACACTGTCGGTTGATTTTAAACACAACACAGGTGCATATCTATTCAACCATCCACATACAGACAGGTTTTGGCGTCAGTCGAGGTGAACAATTCATATCTATGCAAACAAATAAAAATACAGTAAATTTGAGGAATCCGGTTGGATCCCTCCAACCTGTCCTTCTCTGCATCACAGATGTCAGTCGATAAAAATATATGAATTAAATAATTGATGGATTAAAAATAACTGCAATCAATCAACAATAGCAACCAATTTGCATCCATCGCATCCAATCAGCCAATTTAAACTGTTAACCGCAAAATATAATTTACCGTGACTTTACCACATCACAGTATTCCAGAAGGTGTGAGAATTAACTCACCAGAGTTTGTTCTGGTCGACGGTTGACGCGTTTGTCGCTTTTAACTTTGAACGGACGTTCAAAATTAACTGAAATTTCAGCTGTCTCAAATCAGTGTCTAGTCAGCGCCATCGTCTAGATCTCGTCCCTGCGATCCCAACGCATCTTGTTTCGTTAAATTTCGTTAACGTATGTGAGAGTTATGGTCGAACAAAGTTTTAAACTAATATACGATTTTAAACTTAACTTTTAATAAATAAATTAAATAATATAAAAGCTAATTACTTTAATTACCTGGCCACCTCATCCTTAATTAACTCAAATTCCCTGCCACGTCAGCATCAGGGAAACAAAAACGCGTTTCCTTTCGTTGGTGAGAAAAACCCCGATCCCTTCACCTCGTTCAGAAACACGAACACGTCCTCCACTAAAAACCTCCGCCGTCGCTGATACAACCCACCGGAGTCCAGCCTGGCACCACCATCGGATCCGCCAACAGCTCAGGGCCCATCGCCACCAACCCCGTGACCCAATTCGATTTCGACAGCCGGAATTTCGAGCTTCCCCCAAATCCGATCATCCCCCAATTGCCGCCACCTCAGGTGGTTCCAGGCCACCGCACCACCTCCGAAACTTCGGCCTCGCCACCAGCTACGACTTCCCCCTGGTCCGCGACCACAACTCCGCCAGTCCTCGCCGGAAAACGGCCAAAACCACTCGCCACTTCAAAACCGAACCCAAAAACATACGTTCCCGTTCATCTCACAAATTCTCTCTCCTCCGACCACTAGAACTCTTGAGACCACCGCCAAATCGAAGGTATTTCTTCCCTCTACAAAAGCCCTAAGGCCCTGTCGCTCCAAATCGACTGAGCCTCTCGAATTTGGACCAAAACCGAAGGTGGTTTTCTGGCTTGTAACCCCGATTCCGACCACCACACTTGTCGAAACCACCCCAACATTTTGCTATAGGTAGACAACCTCCCGATCTACAACTTTTGCTTTGGTACCTCCCATGAATTCATCACGGATTGGAAAATATAATTGATTTTGTGTTGAGGGGTTTATTTGCAAATGTACATGAAGAATTCTGAAATGGAGGCTAGGGTTTCATCTCTAAGGCCTTATATAGTGTGGAAGAATTATAATTTAAGTTGATG
This sequence comes from Allium sativum, assembly GCA_030737875.1. Classification (NCBI taxonomy): domain Eukaryota; kingdom Viridiplantae; phylum Streptophyta; class Magnoliopsida; order Asparagales; family Amaryllidaceae; genus Allium; species Allium sativum. The sequence goes on from CM060926.1 coordinate 444,586,572, forward strand.
TGATGCGTGATGTTGACTAACGATTTTTATTTCGTGTCTATCGCTATTTCGAACATCGTTTATTCGCTGCTGTGCTCACATACGAACCCCGTTCGAGTCGCAACTGGACGGCATCGTATAATTTGACGATACGGTCCTAACGAAACTTGTTTCGTCGAATTCCGTGCTCGTATGCTCAAATAGCGTTTGTACACGTCCAATTATATCGATTTATTTTGCATTTTATTTTGCCACGCTCACAGAATAACCCCGATTGACGCGCCGTTTGAAAATATGGCAATAATTTACTATTACGGTCACAACAAAATTTGTTTCGTCGAAAACAGAGGTCGTTTGAAAAATGTCCCTTTTGAACTGGCCAATTTTGAATAAAATAACCCAATTTTAAAGTACTTCAATATAATATTATTAAAATATTGCAGTTGGCCATACACGACCAGAATTTGATATATTACCAAGGAAAAATATCCCGGGTTGAATTCCAAGTCGAATCGATATGTAAAACATTTAAAAACCGTTATTTTATATAGGTGCAGCGCCATATATATAAAAGGAATTCTGGCGCTGCTTTTCCCAAAATTTGATTTGGACATAAAACAAAATCTACACGACGAAAACTGGATTTTTCTCTACCGTTGGAAAGATATCGTCAAACCGGTCCGGACGTTTCTTGTTTCGAGGAAATCCGACCTATTTTGAACCCGGTACGACCAATTGAAGTTCAAAACGCCAAATCACGAACTACCGCGCCGCTGCAGCTCGTTATTTAATTAAATTATAAACTATATATATTCGTCGTCGTTTTCAAAACGAATTGTCACTAAAATTTCACCATAAGCAATATTTGACCATTTTAAACTGTCGGATCACAGCATATTTCAATTTCGACACTTTTCCATATTTTGGAAATTAAAATAATATTTATTATTTATTTTAAATAATATATTCACAATAAAATCGTTAAATTCGATTATCAATCCTCAAACCAATATTTTAAATTATTAAAATATTTAAAATAATCCAATTAAATTGGCAGAAAAATACGGGTCGTTACAGGCCGCTTTCATCCGTCTCCGAATCAACTCGATCTTCTCGGATGTATCTCTGATCATATCAGGCCCAAGTATAAGTTCATCTGTAGTCTCCCACCAACATGTAGGCGACTTGCACGGCCTCCCATATAAAGCTTCAAATGGTGCCATCCCTATGCTTGCCTGATAACTGTTATTATATGCAAACTCAACAAGAGGAAGATGGTCTTCCCAAGTACCACCAAAATCCAGAATACAAAGCCTCAACAGATCCTCGAGTACCCTATTCACCCTTTCGGTTTGACCGTCCGTCTGTGGGTGATAAATCTATTTTTGTTTAAAAAATCAATTCCTTATTTTACTTGAGTTCAAATTTATTTTATAACTCAAATCTGTATTTTCTAATGGAAATTCTGATTTTTGTTTACTAAAAATCCTTTTGTTTATTTAAATAAACCGTTATGGTTTTATAATGGTTATAGCGTTGTTTTTCAGAAAATTTGATTTTGACATAACTCAAAATCTGTTTGATGAAATCCAGATTTATCAATTCCATTAGAAAACTATTATCAAATCGGTCCTGACGTTTCTTGTTTCAAATAATTCTGACTTAAATTGAGTTTTATATACTCAATTGAAGTTCAAAACGCCAATTTATGAACTACCCTGCTGCGGCGAGTTCGTTTTAATTATATTTTTATATATAAATGTTTAAAATTCATTTATAATAAATTTCAACTCCATTCAAAGATATTTTAATATATATTAAATCCAATTTTCCCAATTAAACTTAATATTTCCGATTTTCTAAAATCGTCAATTTTTCATTACCCGGTTATAAATTTATTTATACTCAATTTGCTGTATCAAAATCCCATTTCCTCTTATAAATAAATTATTTATTAAATTCGATAAAATCGAATTCAAATTATAAATTGTTAGATTTATTTCAATTCCATTTATGTTATGAATTCCGGGATAACATTTGTCATTCCATTTTCGAAACGGTTTCTAATTTACTTTTAAATTCATGCTTGAATATAAAATTCCAAAGTATCTCATATTAATTATCTTACTACATTTGTAAACATTGTTTATAAATTTAACCTCATTGTTTTATATATTGAAAACAAATTTTATTTCAAAATCTATTTAAACTCAATTCGTTTTATATTCTGAATTCTGGAATAAAAACTATCATTCCCTTTTCGAAATGGTTTCAAATTATATTTTTAAATTCATACTTGAATTTAAACGATAAACTATCTCTTGATAAATAAATTCACCATATTTATAAACATCGTTTATAAACTTGCTTGTTACATATATTCAACCAGTTCCATTTTGAAACCTATTTAAAAACCAAAATCTTATTTTTGGAATATTCTGTTTATTTTAACTTATCTATATACAACATAGAATCTATTTAAATATTCAATTTTTAAACCTTAGTTTCTAATTAATGCAATTCTAATATCCTTTCTCGATATAGTTTATTTGATAATTTCAGCATAATCTAATTTAATTTTCCAATTAAATTTATAATATGAACATCAGAATAAATTTCATCGGTTGCTATCTAAAACAATTTCTAATTCTTATTTTAAATTCACATTCGAATTTAAACTCTCCAATTATCCAATGATAATTATCCATTTTATTTATAAACACCGTTTATAAATTTATTTCAATTCCTGAGTTATTCAATTTATAAACATCGTTTATAAATTCAATACTTCAATTTCCCGTATTATTTAATTTATAAACATCGTTTATAATTTAAATTACTTGTTTTTATTATTCAAAACAAGTAAATATTTTTTAGCCCATTTGAAATTCAAATTCTATTTTAGAAAAATAGATTTTCCATTTTAAATCTCAAAATTTCCTTATCATGATATTTTTATAAATTAACATTTAGGCCCTGTGATATTTAATCATCCAAAACACCCAACTATCCTTTTCAAACACATCATATGTAATAATATATATGAAAACAAACAAACAATAATATTTTTGCGGAATCCAGTTGGATCCCTCTAACCTGTTTTCCCTGCATCCACAGACGTTAGCCAACATAAATAGTACCCATCCTGCTTTGAGGCACGATATCGTGGAGCATGGGATCATCTGCTAATGATACTGTGGGCATTCGCTAATGGTATTGCGAGAACTATCCAATCACCAATATATATATATATATATATATATATATATATATATATATATAATAACCACTAACACCAATCCTACATAACTAATATATATATATATATATATATATATAGCCATAATAATATTGTAAGCAACCAAACAACCAACAATTATTTTCAACGATTAAAAATAATTCTAAATAATAAATTGTGAGTGAGATTTATTCACCTAATTATATTTTTTCCAAATATCAAGTTAACTCCATAGTTGATTTCAAACAAGTCCGAAATTTCCAAAGCTAAATTCATCATGAAGTTTAAGCCCTTAAGATTCTAATAAATTTCTTTTCTCGTCAAAATTAATTCATGCTGAGCAATCTTCTCCACTTATTTTGCCTTTATTTTCATTTCCATTTAAATATAATATGGACAGTATTTTCAATTGACTTATCCCAGATATTTTCTTCCTTAAAGCCATTGATTTTATTGTAATAAATTATCTAATTACTTAATTTATAAAACAGATTTACTATATAAATTTAAATAAAAAAAGAGAAACTGATTTTACCTTAGTTACCTCAACCTTAAATCAACGTAAAACCTAGAACCAAAACTCAGCTTTTCAATTTGACATTCTCCAAAATACTTAGCACTTAATCCTTCTTCTACTAGCCCCATACTCTCTAAGTTCGAACATCCTTTCACTGTTGCAACCTAAGCCTTCCCTCTACAGGTCACGACAACTTTTACTGTTGAATCCTACCATATTTTGCAGAATGCAACATTACTCCACCGCAAACCCAGTATTGACATTGATTTCACCTAACTCATCTTCTGCTTTCGACCCCATCGAGCCTAGTGGTTTTACCAAAAATCGCGCTCCAGTACTCGAATTAGGCTTCAATCAACCGACCCTAGAAATCATACCCAACCTTGAGTATATTGTTGCGAAGCCCTCGATCTAGAATTGATCTCTTAATTTTTTAGGAGAGGATTCGATTTCAACAGAAAACTAAAACTCGCAATTTTGAATTTGTACCCTTTCTGTCTCGATTTTTTCCCACCATCGATGATGGTCTTCATGTCACTCGAACCTCTTCTTCGAATTCGAAATTGATTTCGATTCTTTTTTTAATGTACGGTGAATTCAATTCTCCGAATGACTGGAAAAAGTTGGAGGAAATGGTTTTAATGATTTTCATGGGGTTTAGAAAGAGGGGAAATAATCGAATGTTTAAGCTCGTTCATATAGATGTGAACGGGGGCATTATGTACAAATCCTAAAGCATTGTTTTACTTCGTTGTGAAGGGAGGAGACATCAGGTACGCGATTTGAAAAAAAGGAGCTAAAGCTATGGTAAGTTTTTAGTGTCCTCCTGTGTTTCTTAATAAGGAAGGAATTTATTTTTATAATAAATTTTATTTTATTTTGATTAGAATTGGTAATCTTTAATTTAAATTATCACGTTGATTTCAAACTCCTACTTGAGCCCAACAACATGCCTTCCAAGGTTGAATCACTATTCTGAACACACTGGGATAGGTTTCAAAACCTTATTTGATCATACAGGGAAAATATTAATTTAAATCGATATAAATTAAATTAAAAATAATTAATTCTTTGATAATAAATTATTATTATCTTCATTTCTATTCAGTTAGAATTTATATTGATAATCTAATTCATTTTCGATACAGTTTAAATTTTCGAATCCAATTATATTTCGAATTATGATAATTTGATATATTCTTATTTAAATTATATTCAATTATTAAATCGATAACTCAATATAAAAAATTATTTATATTATCAGTTCACTATTTAAAACTATATTAAATATTTAAAATAAATCGACCAAAAAATCTGGGTCGTTACATTCTTCCCCTCTTAAAAGAATTTCGTTCCCGAAATTACTCAGGTAGGAAAAGTGCTACAAACCCTTAACTTTTCAAAATCTCACTTATTCTGAAACTGAACTCTTTAAATTTCAACAAATTTAATTCCACCCAAACTTTTGGTTTTCATTCATTTAATCCGAATGATCTACAATCAATACATTTATACCCAACCTGTGTTCCATTATTATATTCAAATTGATTCTAGTCAATTTATACACTTCAATCCATTTCACTTGCTTAAGTTAATTTTAATTCTAGAATTTTAATTCCTGGGTTTCTATTTCAAATCCTTTCAAAATGACATAAATATATACATATATATATATTTATAATGATTTCAAATTCAAAACATTTGAATTTTCCAAAACAACTCATTTTCTTTGAAACAAATTTCCACTAAAACTTTTCTGAGGTAGCAATCCATCGCTTAGAAACTCGAAAATGAATACTGATACTGCTGCAGTCATTATCAAAATTATTTTCCAGCCACTGAAGTGAGTTCAACGCTTAAACAATTTAAAAACCCAGTCAAAATATTTTTAAAACAAAGCTATATTGTTCTAATATACTTCAGAAAATATTTTTCCGACACCCAGGATTCAAATTCCAATTTATGGTTTGAATTTAACTCCAGTTTATCTCATTTGTATATTTCATTTCTGTACAAATTTTACTTGGTTATATATAACCATTTCCATTTTACAATCTCTATTGATTATAATATTAACAAACAACACATCCATATAATATAATAATTTCAGAAAATTATTCCTTTTCTATACAAATAGAATTTTGAGTAAAATTATTTCATTTACCCACTTAAAACAATATCGTGTTCAATCTTCTGTTCACGTGTTTAGAAATTCCTATCGATTGTGTGAGCTCCCACTATTCGTTTAGAATTCATAAGCCACTCAACAGACTAGCCAACACAATATAAAATATTTTTAAGATCAATTTACAAATATGCGCTCTCGTATATACACACTCAACTCATTCTAGGGTACTACCGACCCAATCTCTATTGAGCATAATCCCACCAAAGCCAAGGTATTAGCTCAACCTAAGCTCTAATATTAACTGTAATGGCCTGCAAATATGTACTACTTGAGTCGACTAAATGCACAACGTATCCAACCCAAATTGCACAGAAATAAGAATCATTATTAATAAAGAAGAAAAAGATAAAAGAAGAACAAAAATAACAATAAAGAATCTCACATCGAGCAGAACAACATATATATATATATCAGCTTTTGGAGTACAATTTTTTTTACTATATACATCCATAATCAGAGTACAACACTTACAACACAGCGGAAAAACAATAACTTAATAATGCTGAAGCCTCCTGCTCGAAGCTCCTTTAGATAAATCTGAAATATCCTTAACTACTTGACTGCCCATACAAATTTGGGCACCCAAGGGTTTAGGTAAAACAAAATAAAATATGGGTTAGTCATGGGACTGGTATGAGTAAACAACTTAAAACATTTTGAGAAAATAAACGATATCTCATAAGACCGGGCCATATAACACGGAATGAGTTTTTCCCTTATGAAAATCCAAAACACTTGATTTAACTTTCAAAACCCTTTTGAAAGGAACAATAATCTTTATATCAAAACTCTTTTGATATTATAATAGTGTCTAAATCAAATAAATATCAATCAAGTGGAACATTTGCATCTCACTTTCCACGTATATATAATATACAATCAAAATCGCGAGCACTTATTAGGTAATGAATTTCCAACTATGACAAGGTATGGAACCACCTTCCGATAGTGTATCTCTAGAGGAGAATACACTAGGTTCAACAAGAATATCTTGTCACCCGGACACACATGACCGACCACTCATTTCGCTTGAGTGTATCGAATGTATATCACCAACGGTTGGGATTAACAACCATTTACCCGAATGGGACAACATCAAATTGAATAAAGAATAAAATGAATTTGCTGTAGATATGTGACAATACACCCTAATTTGATGCTACCCACTTAGCCATGCTGTCTGCCCGATTTTTGTCATTTCCCAGTTGTTGAGGCCTGAGGCTACGGTTACTTACCATTCATTTATAGCACAATTACTTTGAATGCCACATGGATAGATCCTTTAAACACTAATTGATTTACACAAATATATTCTAGATATTATGCTAAGAGAATAAATTCTCCGCCACCATATATATATTTATACAGACTAACATATGCGATCATTGGAAATACTCTGTCAGACATTCGTCTATACAACTTCGTTCTGGGACTGAAGAAGCTGAAGGCACAATTTCCATTAATCCATCTTAGGTAATTTATACCTAGAATTAATAGAAAAAGCCCTTGCACTTTACTCCGTCTTCGATTATCTTCATATAATCTGATTCGCAATGCTATTGCCAATACAAAGTGGTTCTTGGATAATAATCCAACCAGTCTCTCCATATAGACAACGATATTGGCAAATACTTCAATAGTTGGCTATTTAACTATCGAAGAAAAACTAACATCCATTCAAAACATAAAACAATCACTGAGCCCCTTAATTAATATTCCATTTATTAAATCACTTCTCCATTTTCTTATCAATATTTGTTAACCAAATATTTTAAATTAATCATCTTAGCCTCTTACGCTATTTGGAATACATTTCCATATCTCTCCTTCTTTTATTTTCTATACTTAGAAAATATCTTCTATTAATAATTGGAAAACATTCCAAGTACTTCTCCCTTTTCCGACCATTCATTTTTATACTTAGGAAACATTTATTATTATATTTCCAAAATTCCACTTATCTGGGTTAAAATGAATATTGTGTAAAACATCGTTATAACAACCCAAATACTGCATTCAACTAAATCATATTCAAACATTTCTCTTTAAAACTGAATCTTGTTATTTATCGGTAAATAATGAAATTAATTAAATTGGGGTACAACTACCTCTCAAACCTTGACTGAATAACATTCTTAACTTCAAAATGGACAAGACCACTTAACTCGAATAATCAACACCATAAAAACCAATTATCCATTTTTAAAACATATATACATTTCTCTTTCTATTTTTACCAGATTTAATTATAGATTTCCTTTTTGTTTATAATATAATATTTTAAGTTCGTTTCCTTATCGAATTATATATATATATATATATATATATATATATATATATATATCGATATATTGATTTCTAGTTATTAAATTTTCTTATAATATTCTTTCTCCTTAAATTTTTAGAAAATTTCGCTAGCACCTCCTTTGCATTGGTCAATAGTTCAAACCTCAACTCGCCTCTCTAGGTGAGCGACTCGAACTTCCTGACCGACCTAAACCGAACAAGAAGGCGGACTGCTTTGAGAACAAGACCAATCGAAACGCAAACGACAGAACATTTCATTGCTATTGCAACAATTACATCAGAGTACAAGAATATAACAGAGTATAAATAATATACATTTGATAAATATTAGATATTTAAATAATTTACATAGCAGTAGAAAAATAAAACATAACACAACTGAAAGAGATACAAATACAAAGCTTTCCGAATATAGCTCCAGCTGTAAACCAGAATCCTGTGAAATAGAAATCTACAAAACCAAAACTACTCGTTGCCCGTGTGGAAAATAGGGGTACCCAGAGTTTAGGTTAAAACAATAAACTCCAGGTCAGTTATGGGACTGATGTGAGAACTAAAACAGTTATTTAAAACTTTACTTTAAAATAGAGTAAATCAAAGGACCACACCATATAACATGGAACGATTTACCCCTATGACTACCTGTGCATAAAACAATTTATAGACAACGCAATGCTTTTTGAAAAATGTAGCTAATATAAGACACGGGTCCCATCACATAATGCAACGCAAGCCGGAGGATAGATTTTTCCTATATAATAGCCAAACATGCTCGATACGTTTTAAAACAAATCAATTTGATATTACTATAAGTGTATAGTGTCAAAATCAACTTCAAATATAAATGTATCGATCATAGATAACATAGCATGCCATGCTACTATGCCGCCGTACTAGTTCTACAATCAAAACCGAAATGTTGTATTGGAAATTGGATTCCATCTATGAACCAAGGCAAGGGATCGCCCTTACCGAATTCGAGACACTCTAGCCCGTGCCTCAGGCTCAGTCGCAACTACACCTTGGACCTTCAGGGTCGGTCCTATCTTATGTTTGAGGATCAGTAATTCCTCAACAATACGTTTCCCTGCCCTATAGGGCATAATTCTAGTTAGTATGTCGACCATGTCATCCATCGGCCCCGTACTGAACGATATATCCGAGGTACCTCGCTTTCCATCATCCACATAAGTTAAAATGTCTGGCCTCATTCCAATTCAAAATATTCTTTTATTCAAATATTCATATCTTTAGAGAAAGGTTCCCATTAATTTTATCAAAGATAAATTCTTTTAAATTTATTCTTTGATCTTCCTTTGGATATCAATTCAAACGAAATTAAGGTTTATAAACTAGTCGGGATTATCGAACCATACCGAAGTAATAATTTCTTTAATTATCCTAATCCCCACCTATTCATCCCATGGAGCAAAACTGGCAATACTCCATATCTAACACCATGGTGTTATCGGTAAAATTAATTACCATTTTCCATTCAAATCTAATTAAAGATTTAACTATCGCTTGGAGCAAAACTGGTGATACTCCATTCTGGATCATTTCCCAGTTTTGATAATTTAAATTATCATATTCACATTTCAATCTAATTAATGATTCATTAAAACTCCACTTAGTCTTAATCTTCCCAAAAGTCATTATTAATGTTTATTTAACTTTGGAAACACAAACATGCCACATCGACAATCTACACTGTACCATTGATTTCGGCCAATATATAACCTCTAAGCTCGTACGTCTCAGAGAAGGGTGTTAAGAAAGAGAATAAATTCTCCGCCATTAAACAGATATATATTTAGTAGAGATCAACAATATAGTTCGAATTACAATGTTAGACATGTAATCCTGTCTTTTACTGGGTTAAAGAACCAATGTCATTTAAAACACGGTTCACGATAAACCCAAAATCATATTCCATTAATTATGGAATCTTCACGGAAAACAAATCAATATATAATCGATATCAATTTCCATATCCGACTGTTAATATAAATGGAATAACGTCAAAGACTTTTAAATTCCATATATATTAACAGCCATCCTCCACATAAGCTCACTTCAATTATTACCAAATCGAATTTTGCTCCAATTTATTTTACTAAATTGGAAAACTTTACCTTGGAAATTTTCCATTAAATCTTAATAAAATATTTATATATTCCAAATCACATTTTACTGTTAATCGGGCTAAAGAACAAGTGTTATTTAAAACACTGTTCACGATAATCCCAATTCACACTCCATTTTATTCCAATTACTAAATGTAATTGGAAACCCAAATAATCTAAGTTAAAAGATTTATTCTATTCACACGGGGTTTATGAACAATGTTACTAAAAACACCATTCACAGCAAATCGAAAATCCACATTGATATTAAATATAAGGCTCTAAACAGAAATTATATCAGCTTATATTCAATATCAAATTCTAAAACCAACACCTATCGTATGGGGAATAACGATATATCTATCTTCCAAATTCCTCCACAATATCCGTATAGTCACAGAATCCAATATCGAAATCTCCCGAATATGATTCCTATTCAAATCCATTCCAATTTATATATTAGAAGTTTTTGGTTTTAATAAAACCCTTTATATATCCAATTTATTTATTTAAAAATTATTGGATTTCAAATCTAGTTAATAATTAGTTCATATAGATAAAAATATATTTTTATCTTTACAAACCTGGAATTTTTAATCCAAATTCTTTCCAAATTATTCATTATGATTTTACATAAATTATTAATAATTTTATCAAGGCCCGTCCAGTCGGTTTCCAATAACGGCCACCGAACTGCATCCATAACGACCTTTTCCAAATTTGATTGGGACATAATTTCAAATCCAACCATTAGATTTAAAATCTCTTATATTCGTTGGAAATCTCTTTTCGATATGAACCCAACGGTTCCAGTTTTAGGAGAATCCAACGGTTAGATCGCCCGTAATGTCAATTCGAAATCAATGGCCAAAATTCGCGAACGGTCGCGGCACGGTGCATTCTATTCAAGCCATTAATATATATATATATATATGTGTGTGTGTGTGTGTGTGTGTGTGTCATTCAAAACGTATTTTATAAATTCATTTTAAAAATGATTCCCTCTTTCATTTCAATTTTAAATCAAAATTGAATACTCCTTATCATTATAATATTTAAATGATAATATTTTCAAAATATCAGATTTTGAAATAATTTCCTTTTCCATATTCATTATAAAAATGTATAAAATCGATAAAAATATCGTTCGCGTCAAAATGGTGCATAACTATTCAACACAACTTCATACATTTCAATATTTTCTTGTCCATCCAAAATCGGACATCAAATTCACATTTTAATCCTTTACTGAATATTATTTTAAAACAATAAAGAATATTAATTTAAAACTATACACAGTATTAATTTAAAACTATACAATATATTATTATTTTAAAACTATACTATATATTAATTTAAAACTATACTATATATTATTTTGAAAACTATACTATATATTATTTTAAAAACTATACTATATATTATTTTAAAAACTATTCGTTATTTCTGGATTGTAATCAGACTCAATCAATTACCATATAAATATATTGATATGGATTTCCATACATCGCATGTATTCACAATAACGATAAATAATCATTAAACATCCACACATCATCCAGAGTGCATTCTACCACTATATAAGCATTAAAATAAATAAGTAATGCTTATACAGTCTGTCAACATGTCGATTGACCAACAGCTAAACAATTGGGATTAGTGTATGTCAAATATCATCCCAATACCCGTGCGGGGTTTCAACCAACAAATATTGTTTATTATTCGTGCAGTTGGGCAATGTGTAAAATATTATTGTACCAATCTATATCAGTTAAATAGGTGTACATAAACAAACCGTCCGATTTGTAAATGAATATTTATTTTATTTCAGGATAATTTTATATAGCGTATATAAATAATTTATATATCGCATATATAAATAATTTATACAACGCATGTATATACATATATATATATATATATATTATTTTATTCACTCCATTTCAATATCACGATCACAATACACAATAGAGTCAATTTCCACAATTCAATTCAAATAAACCAACAACCATGGTTTGTACAATAAATAGTGTTGTGGGCTACTAAACCCTATCTGCAACCTAGGATATATTTAACTGTAAATTAATTTGAGTGAAAAAGAGTTCTCACAGTCGGTTTCCACTCCGTTAATCTCTATTTCTAAATTTCAGTTCTGTTTGCATTTGAATTTTCCTGAAATTCTAACTTGCTCCATTTCCGTTCTGGTCAGTTCCATGTTGTATTGTTTGTTGGTGCGATTCCAACGCAACTGATTTTGCGAAATTCTGACGAGGTATGAAAAAGTTATGGCTATTTATTCGTTAATCATGTTTCACTATAATTAAAATATAATTAATTAAATTCTCACATTCCCCTTAATTATCATATTCCTCATCGCCCCCTTTTCTGCTAAAACCCAATCATCCTAGTGGAAGAAAACTGCCTGCACCGACACCCAGACGCCTCCTGCACCAGATCGAAGCTCGCCACGACGACCGGCGTTGAAGCCTCTCCCTGTGCCATAAGCGGCGCGCCACTCGAGGCCACCTAGCCTGCAAAAATGCAGTCGAACAACTCATGTTTGAGCTCGTATTTCGAGCTGATGGAACAACGATATTCGATCAACCTTAGATTAGTTTGAAGAGCTCTAAAATCTTAACAATTTTTTCTTCAGGACACGGGTGTACTTCTGCGTGTTGGAGGAACGATTTTGGATTTAATTTCGGAGGATATGGGCCATCGAAAATGGAATGCGGCAGCTGATCAGATTAGAGTTAGGGTTTCTATAACGCCCCTCCTCTATACCCACTATAGTCAAGTTCATTCCGTGTGAAATATCGTCGGCCATAGTGGAGAATAAGGTTGGTTAGGAGCGACCGTTAATATATTTACTCTTGCTTGGAAAGTAACGTCGAATGGCACGACCGTACCAAAATTTTTGACATGACCATTCCAGGATAAGGGCATCCACACAACGGCATAATAGCCTCAGAACACATACAGAATAATACAACATATATAGTCACTGATATTCACATCATAAGCAAATAAACTGATATGAATATAACACCATAAGTGTTTACGTCAATTAGAGGTCATATATGACACTCTAACATCAAAATGATAGATACATGTACCAAATCTGTAATAACCGGGAATTTTAAGCGAATTTTTATTTGATGATTTAATTTAAGTTTTGATTTTGATTTTATAGCTATATTTATTTCGGATCTTATATGAATTTGATTTCAATTTAAATATAACTTAAATATAATTTAATAATACAATTCAATATTAGCTTTTATAGAATCTTATCTATTGGATAAATTTTATCGAGTTTAATAATCTATTTCTTAAGAGTTTTACTTAAATAGTAAACTCGTTTTATTATATAACTTGTTTTCAAAATTAATAAAAATTATATACTTGATTTAATTTTATAATATTATATAATTTCTCGTAACAGGAATTTGAAATTCGAAATACGTACATTAAGACGTAGCAATTCTGAAAATTTCATCGGAAAATTTGAATGTATGCCGATCGCGCATTTTTCAGCGCAAAGCTACGCCTAACAGTTTAAATTTTAGCGACCGTAAAATCTCTTCAAAACCAGTTAATACATGAAAAATATTCTATTCGTTGTCACGAATCCAACGGTAAAATTCGTTTCGTGAAAATCAGACGTTTCCATCTTCGTTTAATTGTTTCCTCGTGTCATTTTTCCTTTAAAAGCGGTCCGTAATGCCTTTTTGAATGGAGCATCATGACACTGCAAACTTTATACCGTTGCGTTCGTCTCATTAAGTTGATTTCCACGATATATTCATTTGTTAGTTTCGGTGCTCGGTTTGCACTGAAATTGTGAAAAGGTTTGCACAGTTTATTTTTGAAAGAAAGTCATTTGAGTTCGAAGTATCCATATTTGGATCCCTCATATTTTTCTAGTCAATTTGGGTCTGCAAAACCTGCCATTCTGTTTTACTAAACCATCCATTTGTTTTTTTTGTTTTCCAAACGATTAGGACGTGGGCACATTACACTCTATTTTCAAACCATATGTTCTAAACATGTATGCATGTTTAATTTTTTAAAGCATTTGTTCCATGCATGATTTTGTCCTTGCACTTTCCTATATGTTTCATGCCTCTTCCTATAATATATAATTTATAATAAAAAATCATAATCAATACATGCATGTACGTTCCTTTCTCTCTTCATTAGAATGTGACGTTTTTCATTTTTTTTTCTCTTCCAAATACATATGCCTAATGCATGGACTTGTTGCATTCACTTTTTGCACGCAATTATGGACAGCCTGCTTTTTTCTTCTTTTCTCTTTAATGCTAATACTAACGCAAGCCTTAAAAAAAATGTAAACCGCGTTCACTTTCAAATATAATGAGAAAAGGTAAAACTTTTTATTCCTACTCCCTCTCTTCCTTGCGTTTACTTTCTTCTGTAGATCCGAGTTTGTCTCTTCGTTTACCTCATTTTATCTATACATACGTTAAAAGTAAAAAGGGGCGTTTGAATTAGTCGCTCCACCTTTCCACCTATCACCGATCATTTTGGACCTTAGGCTCTCTACTCCACTTCTTTTTGTACCACTCCTTTCATTTCCTTTCCACAACCGATATTTTTTTCCCAAAATCATAGTTTTCCCTAAATCAGAAAAATGCCTTCTTTCTCCAAATCTATTTCACCACCGGAAAAATCATCGCCACCGTGAACAACCTCAACTTGCTTCTCCTTGCTGTGAGAGCCTGGAACGCAGAACATAGAGAAGAGGGTCTCGACTGACCAGAAAGTACAAAGTCCGCAATCATCTGCTGCTCATTCGTACTCCACTTCATACGCGATTACAACCGTTCATACCTCGCTCAGATCTGATCATGCAATTTTTGAACTCACCCTCATACATGCCGCTAGTCACTTGCTTCCTTTCCACTGATTAAATGTGAGTATTTGCTCATGATTTATTTTCATTCAAGTGTCTTGACATAAGAAATTTAACCAAATTAAATAGTTAAATCTTGTGTCGTTCGTATATGAGAGTTGTTGCTTTACCCTACTGCCTTGTTACTTGCCATTGAATGCAGCGTTGCTTCCTATATTTGGTCATACCTCCTCTTTTTCTCATGTTTAGAACTATTGTACCTACTGTTGGTCTTGTGCATTGTATATTCATTATGTTGGCCTATGAAGTTTGACGTGGTGGTTAACATCTTACCGTGGCTTGTTGCTGGATGCCCATCTTTTATTTAACCAAGAGTATGTAGCTTTGATTTGCTTGCTTACCTATCAGTTCATACATGTTAAGAAGTGTGCTTTGTTTGTACCCAGTAGCATTGATTTGTTTTACTCCCCTAGCAGTTCATACATATTTTGAAATGTTTTATTGGCATCAGAAACAAATATACAGTAGCTTTGATTTGTTTTACTCCCTTAGTAGTTCTCGTACATATCTAGTAATTTGTTATCGGCACCAAAAACCAATATAAATGCTGCTTACTTGCGTTTTGTATCAGTTAATGTCAGCTGTCATCATATGAACAGTACATACATATGTTTTATATATTTTGGACATTAGCTTGAGTAAATTTCCAGCCTGGATCTGGATGTGTTGTGAATTGTAGAATCGGAATCTATGTGCTTACCCTTGAATGTAGATTTGTCTTGATTGAAAAGAAAATCATATTGTTTGTCTCCTGAACCTTCATGTTGCTTTAAGGTGTCCAGATTTGACCTATTAAATTTGCTTTCATTTTGCATGTCTAAATATATTGGTTTCATACTTTTTGGCATACTCAGCTTAGTATATTAACATTTATATGCGGTCATATGGTACTTACACTCTACCATTATATATGTTCACAAAACTAACCGAATTTATATGAAACTTTGTCACATTTCATGCTTCAGTGCTGCACACCATTTAAAAATAAACACAGGCAACTCTGTTATTGACTGAAAATCTATGTGGCACAATAATAACGTGTTTATTAACCTAAAATTTAATGTTAGGATTTAACTACTTTATTTTGGTGTTTTATTGAAGTTGTTTTATTTGAACAAAGATTAATCCAGACTCGAGTGTTTTGTGTTTTTTTTTGCGTGGAACGCTCGGGTCAGATACGAGTGTTGCAGATTTTAGTTGTTTTCGCTTGCAAAGAGGAGAGGCACGTAAAGACGCATATGTGCATGCAAGGCTCGACTAAACTGTAAAGTTTTATTTAAAAATTCATGTATATATTTTATCTTCCACTGTGAAAAATGTTTGCAAATCTCTGATATTTTTGTATATAAATTATGCTGTGAGATGTATTTTGATCTTTCTGTGTTCTGTGATTCAGTGATTTATTTTATTTACCTCAAAAACTAATAACTATTCACCATTTTGAGAGTTTCGAGTTGGTTTAATTGCCGACTTGGAATGGTCAAAAGAGGCAGGTCATTATAGTTAGTATCGGAGCTTTGGTTTATCAAAGCTTTAGCTTATGGGGTAAAAGCTCATTAGAGATACGGTAGTGATACCCTAGAATGAGTGGAATCATTCGCAGAATCCTTCTTATGAGAGGGCGTATTTTGAAATATAAATTATTTTGAAATGTAAAGTATTTTTTGAAATTTAAAACCCTTCGAAATTCACACTCTTCGAATTCGTTCTCTTCACTAGATTATATGTTAAGTTCTCCTTCAATTTGAATCTTGATCCCATTTGAAATCCATTTTCGGGTTGTCATGGTTTTCGAGATTTTGAGAGTAAAGTATATGTTGTAAATAAAAATAAATTGTGGAGATCGTTTGACTTAAACTTGAGAATCTGATTTCAAAAAATTTGAAATTGATTTCAAGGTTTTGAAAAATGTACTAGTAGTATATACCAATATTTTCGAATAAAAAGTTTGAAGTGATTTTATGAAATGTTGGAAATATATAAATGATACCACTTTGGTAGCTTTGCTACATGATTATCCAACGAAGTTTGATTTGTGAAACATGATTTGATAAATACATATATGAATATTTTGAATGATTTAAAGAAAATCCGAAATTGATTCTCGAGTTTGGTCGAATGATAATCCTATATATTAGATAGTGTAATAATAGATCTTGTGATGTTTTGATAAGAAATGTTTGAACTCATGTTTCCGATTATTGAATTGAAAAATAAAATTTTCAACTATTTGAATGATCCAACCATTTGTGAACAAGATTTGGAATGATATTGAATATTCAAATTTATTATAAAATCAAATCGAATTAGTATTGAAATGAAAATTCAAGAAATCTTTGATATTGAATATCTGATATGAAGATTTTGAACCATATATATATGGAAGATTAATATAAAATGATTATTAATTCAAAACCTGTTGAATTGGAAGTTAATTGACGGAACCTTATATAATGGAATTTATATAAGAACGATATATCTGAAACATGATGTTGAAAAGAAAATCTTATGTAAATTGATACTTACGTAAGTGCGATATGCGTGAAATGTGAAATGTGTGTGTATATATATATAATATAAGTTTTCGAAATAAAGATATGGGAGGTACCTTCCATCGAAATCGCAATTCCTGAGAGAGGGATTATGTTGGCGCTCGTCGAGAGTGTCCATCGAAAATCAAAAATTGTAGCTATGTTGGTGCTCCGTCGATTGGAGTACCCATCGATATTGGAATCTCACTCGGCGAGATCACGTTGATTATTATTAGTACTTACATGTTCTAGCATAATTCGAGGGGCGAGATGCCTACACTTACAAGCGATTTCACTGGGATAGTGACGTAACCGCCGCGTAACTGTGATCTAGACGCCATAGCGTAATTTGGGGGCGCGTTGCCTATAGTTACAAGCGATTTCACTGGGATAGTGATGTAACTGCTGCGTAACTGTGATCTATGGCAACAACCATGGCGTAATTGCAGGGGTGTGATACCTATGGTTACAAGCGATTCTACTGGGATAGTAGCGCAGCCGCCGAGTAACTGCGATCCATGGGGGAAGTATTCTCCATATCTATTTTAAATGTTTTAAGTATTTTCACTGGGAGTTGAAACAAGTTTATTTAGTACTTAGATATTTTGGTCGTACGCCTGGCCAGCGTATGCCTAACATCTATAAGAATGACAGTAAACTTGTTAAATTTCGAGGTATCAAGTATTCTCAAACGTTAAATAACAAACCAATAACCTGCAATTAAATTTATATAACCTCAACATAATAAAGTAAGAAAGAGATTTTTAATGTTTTTAAAAAAAATATTTCCGGATATAAAATTTTATTTAAAATTTAAATCTTTTTCTAAAATTTCCCTTCCTTTTGAATCCTTCTTCCTTCGTTGATCCTCTTTTGATTAGGTTCTTTCGTTCGTTCATCTTTTAACTCGAATTATGTAACTATTCCTTGTCCATAACAAGGCAAGAAGTAGAAGCAGAGTATAAGTCTTCTAGTAATTCATATTTATTAAAAGTTGATTTGAAATAAGCATTTTGTAAGGTATTATAATTCCCTTAGTATAATATTGAAATTTTGATATATATTTGTGAAGATTTTATATAGATAAACATATATATGTTTTGGAAATACCAATATTATAAAAGATTTGATATTTATACTTTAAGATTTTATATTTTATAAATTGTATATTTTAAATAATATTTGAAAATGTAGTTTTTGTAAGCAAAAGATTTTATCTTAATTTAAATCTATAATGGTATAATTTATAAATGTATGTATATATTGGAATTAAAAATTTAATGGTTTATAAAGATTTTAAATTGTAATGTAGATATATATGTTTAAACTTATGAACTTAAACTAGTTTTATAATATTGATAACTTGGTTTTGGATATATTTTGGTATACTATAGAATAATATTATGTATATTGTCGTATATTTATTATAGATTGAAGTTGAATTTTAATAAATAAACGAGTGGGGGAGAAATATATATTTCCCTATTTAAAATTTTAATGATTTGAAATATATCATTTATAATATATGACTTGAAAATTTTGATATATATTCTGTTTATATATAGAAAGATATTTTGAGTATTTACCTGACGTTAAAATTGGCCTATCGAATACCTAGTGATCTGAGTATATGTATGATCAACGTATATGATAAAATCTATAAGTATTTGATAGATATAGAGTCACACTCTAATCGCCTGAAAATGATTCTAGTGATGACTGCGCAACATCATCGATATCTATTTTCAGGTTTCGAACGTGGGATAGATATATATCACTAATTGAGATGTCGAGTGAATACTTAAAATTATTTTGAAATGTTAGAAAATATTTTAACATTGATTTAAATCTTTATTAATAATTCTCTTGGAAGCACAAAGAATTGGTCCGACCGTGAACTTCCCAAAATGTACTTCCTGTATGAGCTTTTAAATATACAAAATTATAATTTAACCTAATATCCCTAATAAATTAGGCATTAAATTTCACTTAAATTATGATCTAATAAACCTTTTCAACAAATTCAAATTGCCTCTTTAATATCGCTCAAAAAGAGGTTCTCTAAGTAGGTTTTCATTGCAAATTTTAATCGCTTCTCATTTTAGTTGCTATTTACTTTAGTTTATGCATTTCATTGGTTCTAATGCTACGAATTTCCTTGCGCAATTTACTGCATCCATTCAGGTTTTTATTAGGCAATTAAAATTTTACATTCCACAACAGTTTGATTAAAACATTTATTATAGGTATGCACGGTACTATTATATGTATAAACATATTTGTGTTTAAATTAGGACTAAGATCATTTATATTTGGCATATAGATCTACTAATTCAATTTATTTTCCATATATAGAAATTAACATTGACGTGGATATATGGTAATTTCTTATATGGTTAGAAAGCAAATTTGGCACTATATCAATGACAGTTTTTTTTCCTCCAATATTTAGGTGCTAAGTTTAGGACATTTTCTTTGATTTAGTTGCTATTTATTTTAGTTTATGCATTTTCGTTTGTTCTAATGATACGAATTTACATGCGTAATTTATTGAATCCATTCAGGTTTTCATTATGCAATTAAATTTTTATATTCCAAAACTGTTTGCTTTAAACCTTTATTATATGTATACATGATACTATTATATATATGTATAAACATATTTGTGTTTAAAATTAGAACTAAGGCCGTTTATATTTTGCATATAAATATACTAATTTAATTTATTTTCCATATATAGAAATTCCTATTGATGTGGATATATGGAAATTTCTTATATGGTTAAAAAGCAAATTGGGCACTATGTCAATGATAGTTGTTTTTTCTATATTGTGCACCTTGGATTTTTTATCCAATTCAATTTCAAATATAGATGCTATTAATAATTGGAATGAATCCCCAATATTTCATGGAGCCCATAAAAATAGCATTCGTCTTACCATGTTTTATTCATAGCTAAAAATAACATCTTCTGTATTTGACTGGTTCTGAAATACTCTCGGCCTCTACCTACAAATGCGACATTTCTAGAACAAACCATACACCCCTTTAAATATCGTTCAAAATCTCCATTCATATTCACATTTATCCCCTCATTTTCACCGCTTTTTGTTAATCACCATAATTCTCTCTTCATTCACCTTTCCCTTCGTATTTTTAGGAAACACTTAAAAGGAAATGATCACTATACAACTAATTCGTATTTTTAAAAAAAAAAATTGATGTGAAAATTACCACCAGAGCAGCTTTAATGTCGGTCTCGACGGAACTGAAGAGTCTGGTAGAGCCGTCATCACCTAAGACATTTGGATTTGTGCAATTCTTTTCAACATCGTTTTTGTCGTATTTGTGGTAGATCGCACAAAGCCTTAGGTTAGTCATTTATTTTTAGTTCTTATTGTTTAGTTGTTAAACTTTGGGAATATTTCAAAGCTTTAGGCTCCTCAGTTTCAATTTTCTCTGTGGTTTGCAGATTTTGATGAAGCCTAGGGTTTGTAAATAGGAGTAAGAAGTAGAAGATTTAAAGAAGGGGTCAGGTTGCTTATTCTGCTTGCTAGAAATCTTCATGTAAGACTCCTCAGAAATGGAGCCATTATTCCTCCCATTGGCATGCACAATATAGCACCTACCATAAATATACCAATTTTTCTTCAGGAAGAATTTGTGTACAAATACACACACGAACGCATATGTGTAACTCCATTTTCAACATTTTATGTAGATATACTTTCGAATTTGTTTATGTTGTTAACTCTTTCTGCGTTTTTTTAGTTTCATGTAATATTTATTAGATACACAATATTTGAGGAACAACAACGCGCGAAGCGCGTGCCGTTACGCTCGTGTGTGTATATATATATATATATCAAAGTATATATAGATATGAAAATAATTTTGAACTATTATTTTAAAAATATTAATTATTTAAATACTATTTCCCTGTCTCGTTCCTTTTTGGGGACGAAAAGGTTTGAGTGGGGGAGAATGTAACAACCCGGAATTTTAAGTGAATTTTTGTTTGATGATTTAATTTAAATTATGATTTTGATTTTATAACTATATTTATTTTGGATCTTAGATGATTTCGATTTCGATTTAAACATAACTTAAATATAACTTAATAATACAATTCAATATTAGCTATTATAGAATCATATCTATTGGATAAATTTTATCGAGTTTAAAAATCTATTTCTTAAGAGGTTTATGTAAATAGTAAACTCGTGTTATTATATAATTTGTTTTCAATTTTAATAAAAATTATATCCTTGATTTAATTTCATAACATTATATAATTTCTTGTAACGGGAATTTGAAATTCTAAATACGTACATTAAGACGTAGCAATTCTGAAAATTTCATCGGAAATTTGAATGTTTGCCTATAGCGCATTTTTAAGTGCAAGGCTGCGCCTAACAGTTCAAATTTTAGCGACCGTAAAATCTCTTCAAAACCAGTTCGGACAAAGTTGAAAAATATTCTATTCGTTGTCACGAATCCAAAGGTAAAATTCATTTCATGAAAACCAAACATTTCTATCTTCGTCTAATTGTTTCCTCGTGCCATTTTTCCTTTTTAAAGCGGTCCGTAATGCCTTTTTGAATGGAGCGTCGTGACACTGCAAACTTCATACCGTTGCGTCCGTCTCGTTAATTTGACTTCCGCGATATATTCATTTTTTAGTGTCGGTGCTCGGTTCACGCTGAAATTGTGAAAAGGTTTGCACAGCTCATTTTTGAAACAAAGTCATTTGAGTTCGAAGTGTCCATATTTGGATCCGTCATATTTTTCTAGTCAATTTGGGTCTACAAAACCTGTCATTCTGTTTTACTAAATCATACATTTGTTTTTTTTTTGTTTTGTTTTCCAAACGATTAGGAAGTGGGCACATTACACTCTATTTTCAAACCATATGTTCCAAACATGTATGCACGTTTCATTTTTTAAAGCATTTGTTCCATGCATGCTTTTGTCCTTGCATTTTACTATATATTTCATGCCTCTTCCTACAATATATAATTTATAAAAAAATCATAATCAATACATGCATGTACGTTCCTTTCTCTCTTCATTAAAATGTGACGTTTTTCATTTTTTTCTCTTCCAAATACATATGTATAACAAATGGACTTTTTGCATTCACTTTTTGCATGCAATTATGGACAACCTGCTTTTTTGTTCTTTTCTCTTTAATGCTAATACTAACACAAGCCTTAAAAAAAATGTAAACCTCGTTCAATTTCAAATATAATGAGAAAAGGTAAAACTTGTTATTCCTACTCCCTATCTTCCTTGCATTTACTTTCTTCTGTAGATCCGAGTTTGTCTCTTCGTTTACCTTATTTTATCTATACATACATTAAAAGTAAAAAGGGGCGCTTGAATTAGTCGCTTCACCTTTCCACCGTTCACCGATCATTTTAGATCTTAGGCTCTCTACTCCACTTCTTATTTGTACCGCTTCTTTCATTTCCTTTCCACAATTGATATTTTTTTCCCAAAATCATAGTTTTCCCTAAATGAGAAAAATGACTTCTTTCTCCAAATCTATTTCGCCAGTGGAAAAATCGAGGCCACCGTGAACAACCTCAACTTGCTTCTCCTTGCTGTGAGAGCCTAGCATGCAGAAAAGAGAGAAGAGGGTCTCGACTGACCATAAAATCAAACGTCCACAACCATCTGCTGCTCATTTGTACTCCACTTTAGATGCGATTACAACCGTTCATACCTCGCTCAGATCTGGCCATGCAATTTCTGAACTTGCCCTCATACATGCCGCTAGTCACCTACTTCCTTTCCTTTGATTAAATATGAGTATTTGCTCATGATTCATTTTAATTCAAGTGTCTTGACATCAATAATTTAAGCAAATTAAATAGTTAAATCTTGTGTTGTTCGTATATATGATTTGTTGCTTTACCCTGCTGCCTCTTTACTTGCCATTGAATGCAACGTTGCTTCCTATATTTGGTCATACCTCCTCTTTTTCTCATGTTTGGAACTATTGTACCTACCATTGGTCTTGTGCATTGTATATTCATTATGTTGGCCTATGAAGTTTGTTGTGGTGGTTAACATCTTATTGTGCCTTACTGCTGGATGCCCATCTTTTATTTAACCTAGAGTATGTAGCCTTGATTTGTTTGCTCATTTACCAGTTCATACATGTTAAGAAGTGTGCTTTGTCTGTACCTAGTAGCAATTATTTGTTTTACTCCCCTAGTAGTTCATACATATTTAGCAATGTGTTATTGGCATCAGAAACAAATATACAGTAGCTTTGATTTGTTTTACTCCCCTTGTAGTTCTCATACATATCTAGCAATGTGTTATTGGCACCAGAAACCAATATAAATGTTGTTTACTTGCGTTTTATATCAGTTAATATAAGCTATCATCATTCTAAAATGAACAATACACGCATATGTTTTATATATTTTGGACATTAACTTGAGTAAATTTCCAGCCTGGATCCGGATGTGTTGTTAATTGTAGAATCAGAATCTATGTGCTTACCCTTGAATGTGTATTTGTCTTGATTGAAAAGAAAATCATATTGTTTGTCTCCTGAACCTTCATGTTTCTTTATGGTGTCCAGATCTGACCTATTAAATTCCCTTTCTTTTTGCATGTCTAAACATATTGGTTTCATACTTTTTGGCATACTCAGCTTGGTATATTTACATTTATATGCGGTCATATGCTACTTACACTCTGCCATTATATATGTTCACAAAACTAGCCAAATTTGTATGAAACTTTATTACATTTCGTGCTTCAGTACTGCACACCATTCAAAAATAAACACATGCAACTCTGTTATTGAATGAAAATCTATGTGGCACAATAATAATGTATTTAGTGACCCAAAATTTAATGTTAGGATTTAACTACTTTATTTTGGTGTTTTATTAAAGTTGTTTTATTTGAACAAAGATTATTCCTGACTCGAGTGTTTTGTGTGTTTTTTTGCGTGTAACGCTCGGGTCAGGTACGAGTGTTGTAGATTTTAGTTGTTTCCACTTGCAAAGAGGAGAGGCACGTGAAGACACATATGTACGCGCAAGGCTCGACTAAACTGTAAAGTTTTATTTAAAAATTCATGTATATATTTTATCTTCAGCTGTGAAAAATGTTTGCAAATCTCTAATATTTTTGTATATAAATTCCGCTGTGAGATGTATTTTAATTTTTCTGGGATATTTGATTCAGTGATTTATTCTATTTACCTCAAAAGCTAATAACTATTCACCATTTTGAGCATTTCGAGTTGGTTTAATTACCGACTTGGAATGGCCAAAAGAGGTAGGTCGTTATAAAATCCGATAATAGCAATGATACATGCCATGAAGGTAGTCAACTACATAAAATACAAAAAGACTACAACTATAAAGCAGTTGTGACGACCCCAAAACCCCGTACGATGGTGTTAAGGGTAATCTTTGGAATATAACACATAAACAGATAATAGCAGAATAGAAATAAATAAATACACCAGATAATGCACAATAGAATATACTGGATAAACGTAATCACCAGAGTTACACAGTATACAGGATCATACTTAGTACAAATATAGTTCTGCTACACACAAATGTCTACAGCGGAAAACAAAACATAATGTACAATAGGAGCTCAACAGCATAAAAGAGATAAATGATAGAATCCATCTTCAGCTCCAGCTATCTAGAAAGAGCCTGCTAAAACCTGAAGACAAGGCTGTCCGTGTAGAAAAAAGGGCACCCGAGGTTGCAAGTGAAACAAACTACGAGTTAGTCATGGGACTGGTATGAGAAATCTACTTAATACATTTATAATATGGCTAATCACAGGACCACGCCACTTTCGTGGAATGAGTTTACTCCATTGGATTGCCAGTGCTTTAAAACAAGTAATTCTTTTGACACATCGCAATGCTTTTTATAAAAATGAAGCCATTATAAGACTCAGTTCCCATCACACAATGCAACGTAAACCGGAGGATAGAGTTTTACCTTATAACGGCCAAAATATGCTTGATACGAATAAAATAAAAGCATTTGATATTATTACTAGTGTTTATATGTTTCGAAAATAATTTCAAATCATAAGTATCAATCATAGACGACATTAATGCCACATACCACTATGTCGCCACATATAGGTATACAATCAAAACCGCACAGTCACGTATTTGAAAATTGGATTTCCCCCATGAACCAAGGCAAAAGATAGTCCTTACCGAATTCAAGACTATCTAGCCCGAGCCTCAGGCAAGTAATCAGTCAAGCCTTTGGAGCGACAGGGCCGGTCCACCGATGTGGATTAAAATTCCTGAACACTGCGTTTCCCCACCCTTTGGGGCGTAAGTGAGCCAACGAATGACTCCATCGGTCCCGGATCAATCGATATATCCGAGGCGCCTCGCAACAGCAACAACCACATAGGTGAAAATAATATAAATGTCAGCCAGTTTAAGCACCGACACCACCTCTAGCTAGAAAGAAACGCATGTCCTCCCTGAGGTCCTCTCCCGTTTCTGGTTCATACCGGGGTGTGAGGCTCGCGAATTAACATTGTACACAAAGTTGTGCCACACAAGCGGCGCTTTGATTATCAACCACAAGACTTTTCTGTTCAACAGAAGCCTTGATCACTGCATCTTAGCATGCCACACGGGCAATTCACACCATGTAACTGATGGTTATCAATCAAACAGAATGAATTCCAGTGTCAGACACACAGTCCATTTACAAGTCCGTTCTGGGTCGGAACGTAACCGGAGGCACTATATACCTCGCATACCCATCGATCTCCACGTACGTCTGGATGATCACCACTCATTATTCATATTTCGGGATGCCTCCCAATCAGGACATCAGTTACCATCCAAACGAGGTGAAGATCTCCGGTCTTCGACCACCGTCTTCATCTTCGATTTCTTATCGTCGATTCAGTTATTCAGAATGGGATAAACCCGGTCTTTCTGAGCAACTCGCGTATATAATAAACAAGTGATACACAAACAAAACATACGCCTTATTCCAATTCATTAGTCACTAACCGTAAATCAGTAAGAGAACGATTCCCCAAATATTAACCTCGAAGGCCGAAACCAACATCAGATCAAAATCCAGGAAACCATTCGGCTTAGCTAACCTTCAATTAATTTCTAAATTTCACATTCTATATCATTTGTAATATTTTAAAACGATTTATCGCTATTTTTATTTATTTAAAAATAGCCAATTTATTCAAACGACGATTCAGGACATAACGCGGCCGTGGCGCTGTTTTTCTTTAGATTTGATTTACACATATTTGAAAATCTACCCGTTGGATCTTCAGAAAATTTATATCATTAGAAAGATCTTTTCAAAACGAATCCAACGGTTCCAGTTTTGGGAAAATCCGACGGTCGGATCTCCCGGTACAATCGTTTGAAGTTTCGATTTCAAAATACGAACAGCAGCGTCGTTATTCGATTTAATTTAATTATATATATATATATAATCGATTCTGGCGCTGTTTTTCTTCAGATTTGAATTAAACATTCCATACAATCCAACCGTTGGATCTTTACAAAGTTGGTGTCGTTGGAAAGATATTTCCAAATCGAACCCAACGGTTTCGCTTTCGGGAAAATCCGATGGTCGGATCTCCTGCACTAATCGTTTGAAATCACGGTTTCAAAACACGAACTGCAGCTTCGTTATTCGATTCGTTTAAATTATATATATATATATAAAATCTATTTTTCGATTTCAAAACCATATTCTTTTCATACCATCGATAAAAATGATATTTTTATCCCACTGACTTCTATTTCAACACTTCACTATTTCTAACAATTTTTTGATATATTAAAAATGTGATTTTAATTGTAAAACTATTTATTTCAAAAGACGACTATTTTATATAGTTCATATTGATGATAAAAATATGATTTTTATTATAAAAAAATTTATTTCAAAACACGAATACCATTCATCACATGAATTTCTATTCAACGAATGAATTTCTATTCAACACATGAATGTTTTCTATAGTTTATATATATAAATAAAAAGGTGATTTTTATATTTAAAATAGTTTATTTAAAACACGAATACCATTCAACACATGAATTTCTATTCAACGATTGAATTTCTATTCAACACATGAATGTTTTCTATAGTTTATATATATAAATAAAAAGGCGATTTTTATATTTAAAACAGTTTATTTAAAACACGAATACCATTCAATGCTTGAATATCTATTCAACGAATGAATTTCTATTCAACACATGAATGTTTTCTATAGTTTATATATATACAATAAAAATGTGATTTTTATTGCAAAACAATTTGTTTCAAAACTCGACTATTTTGTATAGTTGATATAGATGATAAAAATATGATTTTTATTATAAAACAATTTATTTCAAAACATGAATGTCGTTCAACACATGAATTTCTATTCAACATACGAATATAGTTTCAACAAATGAAAATAATTCTAACACATGAATATTATTCAAAATTTCGGCAACATAACGACAGGGTACTTAAAACCGGGGCCGTCCCTAGTACGGCTCCTCGCTCTACCTTAAGGCCTCGCAGCTTTTGACAATGGGGATTTCATGCATCTAGTTCGCACGCATTCGACATGTATATTTTTTTCATTTCCACAAACTAATCCTATGTTGTTTCAACCAAATATTTCTCAACCACAAACGGGTATTTTTCAACCACAATCAATCAATTTAACCCACAAACAATTCTAATCAACCTTTCGTATTCAACCAATTTCCACATCAATCACAACCAATAGATATCGTTCATGGTTTGTGGACGAGGGGCATATATATATATATTTTATATGAGCATTTCACTTCTATATCAACACATATATAATATTTACAACGCATATATAACTTATATATCGAACGTACAACTTATACAGCGCTTATACAAGAGGTGTACAATGCTTATATAGCTCAAACATCGACTATATAATTTATACGTCGGTGTTTTCCATATTGTTTATAATTTAGAAATATCACATTGGGTTCCACTCCACTAAAAATAGCTGAGGGCTCAGAAAAATATGCGGTCTCTTCTAGAATGTAGAAGACATCCACACGAGTCCACTGTCTCTTGTTTCAATGAATTTCGTCGAGAAACGAAAAAGATATGATTTTTACAGTGAAATCAAAACCACAGCGCTTAGAAGTGCTATAGAATATAAAATAAACTGTCGTACCTTTCTATATTGATTCAAAACTAGGTTTGGCTTTTGCTCTCGATCCGCAGCACGATAGGAAGATCGGCTTGTACCATGCTGTAGAAGGGAGAGAGATGCTGCTAACGATGGTGGCGCGGTCACCTGCGATCGCCGGAGGACGGCTCGATCTCGGCCGAGGGGGCGGTCTTCTTGAGCTCGATTCTCGAGCTACACGCAACGGGGGTGGGCGTATCCTACATGGATGTGAAGCTCTCGAAGAATACTCCAAAATACAACAAAGGGTCGATGGGTTTTATGACTTGTGGAGAGAGAAAATGAGGAGAGAAGGAGGGAGCACGGTTTTGCCGTTGAGTCGGGAAGAGAGAAGCTTATGAGGGCCAATAGGGTTTTTCCATTTATTTATATATTTTTAAATTTCGAAAATACCCTCTTTCACACACGAACCCCAATCCAAACCCAACGACTGTCGTCCCTAGCTAAATACCCCCATCCTGAACACAATGTGATATGTTTCGAAGGCCCATTCGACTGATTCAGTCAGTTTTCCTTCAAATCAAAATATAAAACATTTAATATTTAATTTGAACGTACATTTCAATTTGCAGGGGCCGCATATTGATTCTAAAAATTACCGAAAAATAAATCTAGCTATGTTTTGATGATACGGCCCAACAAAACAAGTTTCGTTGAATTCTGAGACCGTTTGCAAAATGGCCCATTCCTGGTCGATGAAATTTAACTATAATTGACCAAAACACGTTTTCCTTTGCCACGCTCACATATTAACTTCAAAAATTATGAAATTTGAAACCTTGCAATTATTCGACATCCCGGATCCAACAAAAGTGGTTTCGTTGAATTCTGAGGTCGTTTGCAAAATGGACATTTTCTGGTCGACCCAATTTAATAGAAATTGACCAAACACATTTTCCTCTGTCACGCTCACATACTAGCTTCAAAAATTATGAAATTTGAAACCTAGCAATAGTTTAACATCCCGAATCCAACAAAAGAGGTTTCGTCGAATTCCGAGGTCATTTGCAAAATGGCCATTTTCACGGGCTATATAAACTCTATAGCGACCTTTCTGAAAATTCATTTAGCCATAACTTTTGCTTCTCGCTATGAAACTTTGATTTTTCAAATTAGTTAGAAAGATATTCACTAACTGATTTAAATATTTTTGGTTTCACTCAAATCCGTTTTGTTTTGCACCCGGTAAAGTCAGTCAAAGTTTGAGTTCAAATTTTGAAACTATCGCGCCATTTCAGGCTTTGTTTATAATTAGAAATAATTATATTCATTTTCAAACGTCGATTCAAGCTTACTTTTCGTCGTTATTATTTAAAATATTTATTTTAAATATTTAAAATCCACTAAAATAGCCAATTTGAAAATTTTAAATTGGTTAAGATTTTCCGGGTCGTTACAATCTCCCCCACTTAAAACTTTTCATCCCCAAAAAGGAACAAAGTCGAAAGTGGTTTGATTAATCAACTCTACATTTTATCTGGCATCCATTCTCCAACTTTTCAGTTTCTGAAAATTTTCAAATTCTTCAAAAATTTGGCTAACACCCGGAATTTTCAAAAAATTTCGCCATAACCTCCTTTCTACGGGGAGGGGTTAGGAAATTTATTGGGCCGTATTAGGTACCCAATAAATCCTATAAAGCATACACATATTTATAGTGATATATTCTGGTGTTTATAGGGGAGCGTGTATAGATAATAACTCCAGAGAATAAATTCTCGTCACCCTGTCTAAGCCTGAGGGAGTGTGTATTTTTAATTGCTCCAGAGAATAAATTCTCGTCACCTCGTCCCGTGCGGGAAATAAATAATCCATGTGCCGTATCTTTTAAATAGAGAGATGTGATTATTGTCAACTCCAGACCCGTGTGGGTTTTTTTTTATTCTGGCAATTTATCTTTACATTTTATATGTTCCATATCAGTCATCAGTTCAACCCGTAATATTTAGTCATCGCCATACAAGCCTCTCGCTCGTATGGTAAATCTTCCACCTCGTCACACAAGCTCCAAATGATTATGTGGTATATGATGAAGTATGCCTATCTTCAAGAAGTATGCCATGTAGTGTAGTTCAAAATTAATTGTAACTATCCTATGGCGACGTTTATTATTACACACAGAATAACCAGCACTCCGCATCCAATGGCATTCACAGGAGTTGATATAATAAAATTTCACATCCAACTCATTAAGGTTTACCTATTTGTCGGGCACGCAAATAAATTCTTTACTCAACAGCTAATCCATTTACCTGTTGAAACATATATAATGCACATGTATATATTTCTGTCTATTTTTATATCAGTTCAATGTGTGATTTAATTAACTATCATCCTAATAATTTAATTAATCAAATTCACTATCACACAACACAAACAACAATCAATTTGTTTTTAACTTTTCAAAACCATACAAACTAATTCATGCATTCTCTTTAAATTAATCAGACTATAGAATTAAAAGTGCACATCTATGAAAAGGAAATAACAACAAAGTAGAGAACCAAATGGTAATGCCAAGTATGGTAAATGTACCCTGCACCAGAGTCAATCAGAGATATCTACTTGACACTTAGGATAGGCTTTCTGAATGCTCTCCTCAGTTTCCCAATTACAATCTCGCGGATCTCAACTCCATTGCACTTTGACTAAGTGAACCTTCTTGTTCCTCAATTCTTTGGTTTCTTTGCCAATGATCTTTAGCGGCTCTCTTTTCACAGCCAATTCTGGAGTAATCTGAATATCTTGCTGTGCGGCCTCTTCCACAACCAAGTTTGGGACACGAACATGCTTTCGAAGTTGAGATATGTGAAATACATCATGCGCTCCAGGAAACCAATCAGGCAATTGAACCCTATAAGCGAGAGTTCCAATCCGTTCAAGAACAGGAAACGGAACAATGAATTTGGGCTCCAACTTCCCAGTTTTACCGAACCGGATAACTCCTCTCATCGGCGATACTTTCAAATATACATAGTCTCCAACAGCAAATGATATATCTCTTCTTATCTTATTTGCATAGCTCTTCTGTCGGCTTTGAGCGGCGAGTAATCGTTTCTTAACGAAATCGACTTTGTTGGCAGCCTCGCAGATCATATCAGGTCCCAATACAAGCCTATTTCCAGGTTCGACCCAACAAGCAGGGGATCGGCACGGTCTACCATACAATGCTTCGAATGGCGACATTGTCAGGCTCGCTTGGTAGCGGTTGTTATATGAGAATTCAGCCAAATGTAAATGGTCTTCCCATGATCCACCGAAATCTAGAACACAAGCCCACAATAAATCTTCTAAAATTCGTTTCACCCTCTGAGTCTGACCATCCGTCTGAGGATGATAGGCGGTGCTCAAGTTCAGCTTTGTTCCCAGTTCTACTTGAAATGCCTCCCAGAATTTGCTATTGAATATTGGATCTCTATCACTAACTATACTGATCGGCACTCCGTGTAGTCTAACAATTTCCTTGAAATATATCTGCGCCAGACTCTGAGCAGGTCGGTTCGATCTGACAGGTATGAAATGGGCGGTCTTCGTGAAGCGATCTACGATCACCCAAATACTGTCATTTCCTTTTCTGGTTCTAGGTAAACCATCTATGAAGTCCATGGAAATATGTTCCCACTTCCAACCTGGAACGTCCAGCGGTTGCAAAAATCCAGCCAGTTTCTGTTGGTCGCTTTTGACTAGTTGGCAAGTAGGGCATCGGCTAACATATATTGAAACGTCCCTTTTCATAGCCTTCCACCAGAATGTTCGCTTGAGAACGTTATACATTTTGGTCACACCGGGATGGATACTCAGCTTGGACTTGTGACACTCGTCTAACACTTCCTTTTTTAGCTCTAGGATCTCGGGAACACAAATCCTTCCTCTCAATCTCAGGATTCCATCGTTATCTATTTGAAAACACGAGGGTTCACCTTTCTAAATACTTTTGATCATATCCTTAATAAAATTATCTTCCTTCTGAAGAATAGATGTTTTGTCAATCAAGGAAGTCGTAATAATAAATCTGGCGACCATTACATTCTTTCGACTTAGCGCATCGGCCACGACATTGGCTTTCCCTGGAGTGTATAGAATCTCAAAATCGTATGCTACAAGGAACTCTAGCCAACGTTGTTGCCTCAAATTAACCTCTTTCTGGGTGAACAGATAATTTAATGACTGATGGTCTGTAAATAGTTCAAATTTCTCACCCAGAAGATAATGTCTCCAGATTTTCAAAGCGAATACTATAGCCAACAACTCAAGATCATGAGTAACGTAATTCTTTTCATGTGGCTTCAGTTGACGGCTAGCATAAGCAACCACCTGACCTCTTTGCATTAATACTGCACCAAGGCCTTCTCTAGAGGCATCTGTCCAGACTTTTAAATTCTGATTGCCGTCGATGATGGTTAACACTAGAGTAGTTGTTAATCTTAACTTTAGTTCCTCGAAAGCCTCCTCACATTCTGGAGTCCACTTGAATTTTGAGTGCTTCTTTGTAAGCTTTGTTAATTGGCAACATATCTTCGAAAAATCTTTAACGAACTTCCGGTAATAACTAGCCAATCCAAGAAAACTTCGGATTTCTGCGGGAGTACTGGGTTGTTTCCAATTTTGAATAGCTGTGATTTTACTTGGATCCATAACAATTCCTTCTTTCAATACGACATGGCCAAGAAACTTCACTTCATCCTGCTAGAATATACATTTGAAAAGTTTTGCTTTCAATACATTCCTTCTCAGAATTTCGAGAACCTGTTCCAAATGCTTTTCATGTTCGGTCTTTGATTTAGAGAAGATTAGAATACCGTCAATAAAAACCAGAACAAACTTAGTCAAGACTCCTCTGAACACTCGATTCATAAAATCGACGAAGTATGCTGGAGCATTACATAAGCCGAACGGCATTATTAACCACTCATAGAATAAGTCTGGACCTCTGAATGTTGTCATAGGAACACACTCTTCGGCAATACGAAGCTGATGGAAACCTGTAGCTAGGTCCATCCTTGAAAATACTTGTGCTCCATTCAGACGATCCAATAAATCATCGATTCACGGCAGTGGGTATTTATTCTTTATTGTCTGCTTGTTCAAATCACGATAATCCACACATAGTCGCAGAGTACGGTCAGATTTTGGGACAAACACCACTGCTGCTCCCCAATCAGAGGAACTAGGCCTGAACAGACCCTTCCATACAAGCAGTCGTGTTCGATTGTCTAGTTCTTCTTTCTCCTTTAGGGTCATTATCCGAATAGCGTGCACTACTGGCCTTGCGTTCGGAATTAAAGCGATCTTGAAATCAATTTATTTCTGCGAAGGTAAGCTAACAACTTCTTCGAACACATCCGCATAATTCTTTACGACAAGAATATCTTTGATGAGGTCGGGAATATTCTCTGTGACTACAGGGATATTTTCTATTTGAGCAGGAGAAACATCTAGAACTGACCAAAAGTCTTTTCTATTGGAATTCAGACCTTCGCATGGTATGGTTATATAATTCCCTGATTGGGCCTTTGCCTTAACAACTCTCTCGGCGCATTTAACCTCAGCCTCGTATTTGGTTAACCAATCTAATCCCAAAATAAGATCAAATTCAGTAAAATTCATGACGATCGAGATAGTAGGGAACTTATAATAGGAAAAAGAGACAGGCACCCCACAAACCCAACTGAGATCGATGGAACCCCCAACCGGATTATGGACAGTCATTGGTTCTTTGAGCTTCTTCAAATTCAAATCTAGTTTCTTAACCGCATTCTTTGCAATAAAGCTTCGCAACGTGCCTGTATCAAACAGTACTTTAACTGGAATGTTTTTGACATTAAGCGTTCCTTCTAAAACATCAGGCCTTCCCTGACTAGCTGAGGGCTCAGAAGTTTCTGCTACTTCATTTATATGTACTGTTTCAGATTTCTTTGAGAGTTGGCACTCCCGTGCAATATGACCTGCTTGGTGGCACTTATGGCATCTCCTTTCCTCATGTGGGTTCTTTTGCCTCTTAGTTGGTTTAGATCCACTCTTGCTTTGTTTGTTTAAAGACTTACATTTTCTGGACAAATGGCCCTTCTGATTGCAGTTCTTGCATATGGCAGTTGTTACTGGTTCTTTCTCAGATTTGGCCCTTTTCCGATTGATTTTAGGCTTCTTGCTGACCTCAGACATCATACTGGCCTCAGGATTATCAGTTTCAAACTCCCTTTTTATACTAGAGCTGACCCCCTCTTCGTAACGCAACAACCTTTCTTGTCCAGATCCTCATACTGGTAAGCCATGTATATCATTTCTGAAAAAGGAAGCTTCACATTCCTCATTACACTATTCTGATATTTTCTTTGCAGGCCATGAATAAACCTCAGATTCTTCCTCTTTGGATCTTGAATCAGATGAGGGGCGAAATGAGAAAGTTCATTGAATTTCTTATGATATTCTGAGATGGTCATATCCCCTTGTATCAGATAAGAGAATTCATCACATAACCGACCAGTTGCTTCGGGTGGAGTAAATATTTCTAGGAAAATCACTTTAAATATATCCTAGGAGATATCACCTTCTGGATTATCCTTGATAGTCGAATCCCACCAGAACAAAGCTTCTTCTTTGAGTGCCCAAGATGCCAGTAATCTTTTCTGATCATCTCTCAGCTTTAGACCTTCAAAGATTTTCTCAGCAGAACGAATCCAAGCTTGTGTTTCCATAATGGACTCTTTTCCAAAGAATGGAGATCCACCCAGGTTTCGAAATCTCTGGAATAGAACTTCTATATCTGATTCTGGCTGTGGGAGCACAACTGGCTCATTAGCTTGTCGAGCCATACGATTATTTCTTCTGTTCCTACCACTCATTTTCTAGTGCGTCTGCAATTAGCAAACAAAGTGTCAGGTCAACAGAAAAGATATTTCAAAATATATAGACAAATACTTGAATGTAAATGTGTCTACTGGGGTGTATTTCATTCTGCTTTATTCATACTAGGATATTACTGATCCTATCTGTAATGAGTTACTCGTCCTAGAACACTACTGGTTCTATTTCTAACGAGTTCGATCATATGTAATATTCCAGAACTAAGCTTAACCAAAGCTTTGATACCACGTTGTGACGACCCCAAAACCCCGTACGACGGTCTTGAGGGTAATATTTGGAATATAACACATAAACAGATAATAGCAGAACGGAAATAAATAAATACACCAGATAATGGACAATAGAACATACTGGATAAATGTAATCATCAGAGTTACACAGTATACAGGATCATACTTAGTACAAATATAGTTCAGCTATATATAAATGTCTACAGCGGAAAACAAAACATAATGTACAATAGGAGCTCAACAGCATAAAAGAGATAAATGATAGAATCCATCTTCAGCTCCAACTATCCAAAAAGAGCCTGCTAAAACCTGAAGACAAGGCTGCCCATGTAGAAAAAAGGGTATCCGAGGTTGCAAGTGAAACAAACTATGAGTTAGTCACGGGACTGGTATGAGAAATCTACTTAACACATTTATAATATGGCTAATCACAGGACCACGCCACTTTCGTGGAAAGGGTTTACTCCATTGGATTACCAGTGGTTTAAAACAAGTAATTCTTTTGAAACATCGCAATGCTTTTTATAAAAATGAAGCCATTATAAGACTCAATTCCCATCACACAATGCAACGTAAACCGGAGGATAGAGTTTTACCTTATAACGGCCGAAATATGCTTGATA
Organism: Allium sativum; assembly: GCA_030737875.1. Lineage (NCBI taxonomy): Eukaryota > Viridiplantae > Streptophyta > Magnoliopsida > Asparagales > Amaryllidaceae > Allium > Allium sativum. The sequence continues at coordinate 444,623,355 of CM060926.1, forward strand.
CGAATAAAAAAAAGCATTTGATATTATTACTAGTGTTTATATGTTTCGAAAACAATTTCAAATCAAAAGTATCAATCATAGACGACATTAATGCCCCGTACCACGATGTGGCCATATATAGGTATACAATCAAAACCGCACAGTCACGTATTTGGAAATTGGATTTCCGCCATGAACCAAGGCAAAAGATAGTCCTTACCAAATTCGAGACTGTCTAGCCCGAGCCTCAGGCAAGCACTTAGCCAAGCCTTTGGAGCGACAAGGCCGATCCACCAATGTGGATTAAAATTCCTGAACACTGCATTTCCCCACCCTTTTGGGCGTAAGTCAGCCAACGAATGACTCCATCGGTCCCGGATCGACCGATATATCCGAGGCGCCTCGCAACAGCAACAACCACATAGGTGAAAATAATATAAATGTCAGCCAGTTTAAGCACCGACACCACCTCTAGCTAGAAAGAAACGCATGTCCTCCCTGAGGTCCTCTCCCTTTTCTGGTTCATACCGGGGTGTGAGGCTCGCGAATTAACGTTATACACAAAGCTATGCCGCACAGGCGGTGCTTTGATCATCAACCACAAGACTTTGCTTTTCAACAGAAGCCTTGATCACTGCAGCTTAGCATGCCACACGGGCAATTCACACCATGTAACTGATGGTTATCAATAACACAAAATGAATTCCAATGCCAGACACACAGTCCATTTACAAGTCCGTTTTGGGTCGGAACGAAACCGGAGGCACTATATACCTCGCATACCCATCGATCTCCACGTACGTCTGGACGATCACCACTCATTATTCATATTTCGGGGTGCCTCCCAATCAGGACATCAGTTACCATCCAAACGAGGTAAAGATCTCCGTTCTTCGACCACCGTCTTCATCTTCGATTTCTTGTCGTCGATTCTGTTATTTAGAATGGGATAAACCCGGTCTTTCTGAGCAACTCGCATATATAATAAACAAGTGCTACACAAGCACAACATACACCTTATTCTAATTCATTAGTCACTAACCGTAAATCAGTAAGAGAACGATTCCCCAAATATTAACCTCGAAGGCCGAAACCAACGTCAGATCAAAATCCAAGAAACCATTCGACTTAGCTAACCTTTAGTTAATTTCAAAATTTCACATTCCATATCGTTTATAATATTTTATAATGATTTATCGCTATTTTTATTTATTTAAAAACAACCAATTTATTCAAACGACGCTTCAGGCCATAACGCGGCCGTGGCGCTGTTTTTCTTCAGATTTGATTTACCCCTACCTGAAAATCTAGCTGTTCGATTTTCACAAAATTTATATCATTAGAAAGATCTTTTCAAAACGAATCCAACGGTTCTAGTTTTGGGAAAATCCGACGGTCGGATCTCCTGGTACAATCGTTTGAAGTTTCGATTTCAAAATTCGAACTACAGCGTCGTTATTCGATTTAATTTAATTATATATATATATAATCGATTCTGGCGTTGTTTTTCTTCAGATTTGAATTAAACATTCTAGACAATCCGACCGTTGGATCTTTACAAAGTTGGTGTCGTTGGAAAGATATTTCCTAAGCGAACCCAATGGTTTCGGTTTCGGGAAAATCTGATGGTCGGATCTCCCGCACTAATCGTTATAAATCACGGTTCCAAAACACGAACTGCAGCTTCGTTATTCGATTCGTTTAAATTTTATTTATATATATAAATATAATCTATTCTTCGATTTCAAAACCATATTCTTTTCATACCTTCGATAAAAATGATATTTTTATCCCACTGACTTCTATTTCAACAATTCACTATTTTTAACAATTTACTGATATATTAAAAATGTGATTTTTATTGTAAAACTATTTATTTCAAAACATGACTATTTTATACAGTTCATATTGATGATAAAAATATGATTTTTATTATGAAAAATTTTATTTCAAAACACGAATACCATTCAACACATGAATTTCTATTCAACGAATGAATTTCTATTCAACACATGAATGTTTTCTATAGTTTATATATATAGATAAAAAGGTGATTTTTATATTTAAAACAGTTTATTTAAAACACAAATACCATTCAACACATGAATTTCTATTCAACGAATGAATTTCTATTCAACACATGAATGTTTTCTATAGTTTATATATATAAATAAAAAGGTGATTTTTATATTTAAAACAGTTTATTTAAATCACGAATACCATTCAGCACTTGAATATCTATTCAACGAATGAATTTCTATTCAACACATGAATGTTTTCTATAGTTTATATATATACAATAAAAATGTGATTTTTATTGCAAAACAATTTATTTCGAAACTCGACTATTTTATATAGTTGATATAGATGATAAAAATATGATTTTTATTATAAATCAATTTATTTCAAAACACGAATGTCGTTCGACACATGAATTTCTATTCAACATACGAATATAGTTTCAACAAATGAAAATAATTCTAACACATGAATATTATTCAAAATTTTGGCAGCATAACGGCAGGGTAGTTAAAACTGGGGCCGTCCGTTGTATGGCTCCTCGCTCTACCTTAAAGCCTCACAGCTTTTGACAATGGGGATTCCATGCATCTAGTTCGCACGCAGGCGGCATGTATATTTTTTTCATTTCCACAAACTAATCCTATGTGGTTTCAACCAAATATTTCTCAACCACAAACGCGTATTTTTCAACCACAATCAATCAATTTCAACCACAAACAATTCTAATCAACCAATTTCCACATCAATCACAACCAATAAATATCATCCATGGTTTGTGGACGAGGGGCGCGTATATATATATATTTTATATAAGCATTTCACTTCTATTTCAACACATATATAATATTTACGAAGCATATGTAACTTATATATCGAACGTACAACTTATACAACGCTTATACAAGAGGTGTACAACGCTTATATAACTCATACATCAACTATATAATTTATACATCGGTGTTTTCCATATTGTTTATAATTTAGAAATCTCACATTGGGTTCCACTCCACCAAAAATAGCAGAGGGCTCAGAAAAATATGCGGTCTCTTCTAGAATGTAGAAGACGTCGACAGGAGTCCACTGTCTCTTGTTTCACTGAATTTCGTCGAGAAACGAAAAAGATATGATTTTTACAGCGAAATCAAAAACCATAGTGCTTAGAAGTGCTATAGAATATAAATTAAAATAAACTATCGTACCTTTCTATTTTGATTCAAAACTAGGTTTGGATTTTTCTCTCGATCCGCAGCACGATAGGAAGATCGGATTGTACCACACAGTAGAGGGGAGAGAGATGCTGCCAATGATGGCGCGCAGTCACCTGCGATCGCCGGAGGATGGCTCGGTCTCGGCCGAGGCGGCAGGTCTTCTCGAGCTCGATTCTCGAGCTACACGCAACAGGGGTGGGCGTATCCCACATGGATGTGAAGCTCTCGAAGAATACTCCAAAATACAACAAAGGGTCGATGGGTTTTATGGCTTGTGGAGAGAGAAAATGAGGAGAGAAGGAGGGAGCATGGTTTCGCCGTTGAGTCGGGGAGAGAGAAGCTTATGAGGGCCAATAGGGTTTTTCCATTTATTTATATATTTTTAAATTTCGAAAATACCCTCTTTCACACACGAACCACAATCCAGACCCAACGACTGTCGTCCCTAGCTAAATACCCCCATCCTGAACACAATGTGATATATTTCGAAGGCCCATTCGACTGATTCAGTCAGTATTCCTTCAAATCAAAATATAAAACATTCAATATTTAATTTGAACGTACATTTCAATTTGCAGGGGCCGCATATTGATTCTAAAAATTACCGAAAAATAAATCTAGCTGTGTTTTGATGATACGGTCCCAACAAAACTAGTTTCGTCGAATTCTAAGACCGATTACAAAATGGCCCATTTCTGGTCGATCAAATTTAACTATAATTGACCAAAACACATTTTCCTTTGCCACGCTCACATATTAACTTAAAAAATTATGAAATTTGAAACCTAGCAATTATTTGACATCCCGGATCCAACAAAAGTGGTTTCGTCAAATTCTGAGGTCATTTGCAAAATGTCCATTTTCTGGTCGACCCAATTTAATAGAAATTGATCAAACAAATTTTCCTCTGCCACGCTCACATATAGCTTCAAAAATTATGAAATTTGAAACCTAGCAATAGTTTAACATCCTGGATCCAACAAAAGTGGTTTCGTCTAATTCCGAGGTCGTTTGCAAAATGGCCATTTTCACGGGCTATGTAAACTCTATAGCGACCTTTCAGAAAATTCATTTAGCCATAACTTTTGCTTCCCACTATGAAACTTCGATTTTTCAGATTCGTTAGAAAGGTATTCACTAATAGATTTAAATATTTTTGGTTTCACTCAAATCCGTTTTGTTTTGAACCCGGTACAGTCAGTCAAAGTTTGAATTCAAATTTTGAAACTATCGCACCATTTCAGGCCTTGTTTATAATTAGAAATAATTATATTTATTTTCAAACGTCGATTCAAACTTACTTTTCGTCGTTATTATTTAAAATATTTATTTTAAATATTTAAAATCCACTAAAATAGCCAATTTAAAAATTTTAAATTGGTTCAGATTTTCCGGGTCGTTACAATCTCCCCCACTTAAAACTTTTCGTCCCCGAAAAGGAACAAAGTCGAAAGTGGTTTGATTAATCAACTCTACATTCTATCTGGCTTCCATTCTCCAACTTTTCAGTTTTTGAGAATTTTCAAATTCTTCAAATATTTGGCTAACACCCGGAATTTTCGAAAAATTTCGCCATAACCTCCCTTGTACGGGGAGGGGTTTGGAAATTTATTGGGTCGTATTAGGTATCCAATAAATCCTATAAAGCATACATATATTTATAGTGATATATTCTGGTGTTTACAGGGGAGAGAGTATAGATAATAACTCCAGAGAATAAATTCTCGTTACCCTGTCTAAGCCTGAGGGAGTGTGTATTTTTAATTGCTCCAGAGAATAAATTCTCGTCACCTCGTCCCGTGTGTGAAATAAATAATCCATGCGCCGTATTTTATAAATAGAGAGACATGATTATTGTCAACTCTAGACTCGTGTGTGGTTTTTTTATTCTGGAAATTTATCTTTACATTTTATATGGTCCATATCAGTCATCAGTTCAACCCGTAATATATAGTCATCGCCATGCAAGCCTCTCGCTCGTATGGTAAATCTTCCACCTCGTCACACAAGCTCCAAATGCTTATGTGGTATATGATGAAGTATGCCTATCTTCAAGAAGTATGCCATGTAGTGTAGTTCAAAATTAATTGTAACTATCCTATGGCGACGTTTATTATTACACACAGAATAACCAGCACTCCGCATCCAATGGCATTCACAGGAGTTGATATAATTATATTTCACATCCAACTCATTAAGGTTTACCTATTTGTTGGGCACGCAAATAAATTCTTTACTCAATAGCTAATCCATTTACCTGTTGAAACATATATAATGCACATGTATATATTTCTGTCTATTTTTATATCAATTCAATGAGTGATTTAATTAACTATCATCCTAATAATTTAATTAATCAAATTCACCATCATACAACACAAACAACAATCAATTTGTTTTTAACTTTTCAAAACCATACAAACTAATTCATGCATTATCTTTAAATTAATCAGACTATAGAATTAAAAGTGCACATCTATGAAAAGAAAATAACAACAAAGTAGAGAACCAAATGGTAATGCCAAGTATGGTAAATGTACCTTGCACCGGAGTCAATCAGAGATATCTACTCGACACTTAGGATAGGCTTTCTGAAATCTCTCCTCAGTTTCCCAATTACAATCTCGCGGATCTCCACTCCATTGCACTTTGACTAAGTGAACCTTCTTGTTCCTCAATTCTTTGGTTTCTTTTCCAATGATCTTTAGCGGCTCTCTTCACACAGCCAATTCTGGAGTAATTTCAATATCTTGCTGTGCGGCCTCTTCCACAACCAAGTCTGGGACATGAACATGCTTTCGAAGTTGAGATACGTGAAATACATCATGCACTCTAGGAAACTAATCAAGCAATTGAACCCTATAAGCGAGAGTTCCAATCCGTTCAAGAATAGGAAACGGACCAATGAATTTGGGTGCCAACTTCCCAGTTTTACCGAACCGGATAACTCCTCTCATCCGCGATACTTTCAAATATACATAGTCGCCAACAGAAAATGATATATCTCTACTTCTCTTATCGGCATAGCTCTTCTGTCGGCTTTGAGCGGCGAGTAATCGTTTCTTAACGAAATCGACTTTGTCGGCAGCCTCGCGGATCATATCAGGTCCCAATACAAGCCTATTTCTAGGTTCGACCCAACAAGCAGGGGATCGGCACGGTCTACCATACAATGCTTCGAATGGCGACATTGTCATGCTCGCTTGGTAGCAGTTGTTATATGAGAATTCAGCCAAATGTAAATGGTCTTCCCATGATCCACCGAAATCTAGAACACAAGCCCACAATAAATCTTTTAAAATACGATTCACCCTCTCAGTCTGACCATCCGTCTGAGGATGATAGGCGGTGCTCAAGTTCAGCTTTGTTCCCAGTTCTACTTGAAATGCCTCCCAGAATTTGCTAGTGAATATTGGATCTCTATCACTAACTATACTGATTAGCACTCCGTGTAGTCTAACAATTTCCTTGAAATATATCTGCGCCAGACTCTAAGCTTTTCGGATCGATCTGACAGGTATGAAATGGGCGGTCATCGTGAAGCGATCTACGATTACCCAAATACTGTCATTTCCTTTTCTGGTTCTAGGAAAACCATCTATGAAGTCCATGGAAATATGTTCCCACTTCCAACCTGGAACATCCAGCGGTTACAAAAATCCAGCAAGTTTCTGCTGGTCGCTTTTGACTAGTTGGCAAGTAGGGCATCGGGTAACATATATTGAAACGTCTATTTTCATAGCCTTCCACCAGAATGTTCGCTTGAGATCGTTATAGATTTTGGTCACACCGGGATGGATACTCAGCTTGGACTTGTGACACTCGTCTAACACTTCAATTTTTAGCTCTGGGATCTCGGGAACACAAATCCTTCCTCTCAATCTCAGGATTCCATCGTTATCTATTTGAAAACACGAGGGTTCGCCTTTCTAAATCCTTTTGATCATATTCTTAATAAAATTATCTTCCTTCTGAAGAATAGATATTTTGTCAATCAAGGAAGTCGTAATAATAAAGCTGGCGACCATTACATTCTTTCGACTTAGCGCATCGGCCACGACATTGGCTTTCCCTGGAGTGTATAGAATCTCAAAATCGTATGCTTCAAGGAACTCTAGCCAACGTTGTTGCCTCAGATTCAAGTCTTTCTGGGTGAACAGATACTTTAACGACTGATGGTCTGTAAACAGTTCAAATTTCTCACCCAGAAGATAATGTCTCATGATTTTCAAAGCGAATACTATAGCCGACAACTCAAGATCATGAGTAACGTAATTCTTTTAATGTGGCTTCAGTTGACAGCTAGCATAAGCAACCACCAGACCTCTTTACATTAATACCACACCAAGGCCTTCTCTAGAGGCATCTGTCCAGACTTTTAAATCCTGATTGCCGTCAATGATGGTTAACACTGGGGCAGTTGTTAATCTTAACTTTAGTTCCTCGAAAGCCTCCTCACATTCTGGAGTCCACTTGAGTTTTGAGTGCTTCTTTGTAAGCTTTGTTAATTGGCTAGATATTTTCGAAAAATCTTTAACGAACTTCCGGTAATAACTAGCCAATCCAAGAAAACTTCGGATTTCTGTGGGAGTACTGGGCTGTTTCCAATTTTGAATAGCTGTGATTTTACTTGGATCCACAACAATTCCTTCTTTTGATACGACATGGCCAAGAAACTTCACTTCATCCTGCCAGAATATACATTTGGAAAGTTTTGTTTTCAATACATTCCTTCTCAGAATTTCTAGAACTTGTTCCAAATGCTTTTCATGTTCGGCCTTTGATTTAGAGAAGATTAGAATATCGTCAATAAAAACCAGAAAAAACATAGTCAAGACTCCTCTGAAAACTCGATTCATCAAATCGACGAAGTATGCTGGAGCGTTACATAAGCCGAACGGCATTACTAACCACTCATAGAATAAGTCTGGACCTCTAAATGTTGTCATAGGAACACACTCTTCGACAATACGAAGCTGATGGAAACCTGTAGCTAGGTCCATCCTTGAAAATACTTGTGCTCCATTCAGACGATCCAATAAATCATCGATTCGCGGCAGTGGATATTTATTCTTTATTGTCTGCTTGTTCAAATCACGATAATCCACACATAGTCGCAGAGTACTGTCAGATTTTGGGACAAACACCACTGCTACTCCCCAATCAGAGAAACTATGCCTGATCAGACCCTTCCATACAAGCTGTCATGTTCGATTGTCTAGTTCTTCTTTCTCCTTTAGGGTCATTATCCGAATAGAGTGCACTACTGGCCTTGCGTTCGGAATTAAAGCGATCTTGAAATAAGTTTCTCTCTGTGAAGGTAAGCTGACAACTTCTTCGAACACATCCGCATAATTCTTTACGACAGGAATATCTTTGATGAGGTCGGGAATATTCTCTGTGACTACAGGGATATTTTCTATTTGAGCAGGAGAAACATCTAGAGCTGACCAAAAGTCTTTTCTTTTGGAATTCGGACCTTCGCATGGTATGGTTATATAATTCCCTGATTCGGCCTTTGCCTTAACAACTCTCTCGGCGCATTTAACCTCAGCCTCGTATTCGGTTAACCAATCTAAACCCAAAATAAGATCAAATTCAGTAAAATTCATGACGATCGAGATAGTAGGGAACTTATAATAGGAAAAAGAGACGGGCACCCCACAAATCCAACTGAGATCGAGGGAACCCCCAACCGGATTATGGACAGTCATTGGTTCTTTGAGCTTCTTCAAATTCAAATCCAGTTTCTTAACCGCATTCTTTGTAATAAAGCTTCGCGATGCGCCTGTATCAAAGAGTACTTTAACTGGAATGTTTATGACATTAAGCGTGCCTTCTAAAACATCAGGCCTTCCCTGACTAGCTGAGGGCTCAGAAGTTTCTGCTACTTCATTTATATGTACTGTTTCCGATTTCTTTGAGAGTTGGCACTCCCGTGCAATATGACCTGCTTGGTGGCACTTGTGGCATCTCCTTTCCCCATGTGGGTTCTTTTTCTTCTTAGTTGGTTTAGATCCACTCTTTCTTTCTTTGTTTAAAGATTTACATTTTCTGGACAAATGGCCCTTCTTATTGCAGTTCTTGCATATGGTAGTTGTTACTGGTTCTTTCTCAGATTTGGCCCTTTTCCGATTGATTTTAGGCTTCTTACTGACCTCAGACATCATACAGGCCTCAGGATTATCGGTTTCAAACTCCCCTTTTATACTAGAACTGACCCCCTCTTCGTAACGCAACATACCTTTCTTGTCCAGATCCTCATACTGGTAAGCCATGTATATCATTTCTGAAAAAGGAAGGTTCACATTCCTCATTACACTATTCTGATATTTTCTTTGCAGGCCATGAATAAACCTCAGATTCTTCCTCTTTGGATCTTGAATCAGATGAGGGGAGAAATGAGAAAGTTCATTGAATTTCTTATGATATTCTAAGATGGTCATATCTCCTTGTATCAGATAAGAGAATTCATCACATAACCGCTCAGTTGCTTCGGGAGGAGTAAATCTTTCTAGGAAAATCACTTTAAATCTATCCCAGGAGATATCACCTTCTAGATTATCCTTGATAGTCGAATCCCACCAGAATAAAGCTTCTTCTTTGAGTGCCCAAGTTGCCAGTAATCTTTTCTGATCATCTCTCAGCTTTAAACCTTCAAAGATTTTCTCAGCAGAACGAATCCAAGCTTGTGTTTCCATAATGGACTCTTTTCCAAAGAATGGTGATCCACCCAGATTTCGAAATCTCTAAAATAGAACTTCTATATTTGATTCTGGTTGCGGGAGCACAACTGGCTCATTAGCTTGTCGAGCCATACGATTATTTCTTCTGTTCCTGCCACTCATTTTCTAGTGCGTCTGCAATTAGCAGACAAAGTGTCAGGTAAATAGAAAAGATATATCAAAATATAGAGACAAATACTTGAATGTAAATGTGTCTACTGGGTGTATTTCATTCTGCTTTACTCATACTAGGATATTTCTGATCCTATCTGTAATGAGTTACTCGTCCTAGAACACTGCTGGTTCTATTTCTGACGAGGTCGTTCATATGTTATATTCCAGAACTAAGCTTAAGCAAAGCTCTGATACCACGTTGTGACGACCCCAAAACCCCATACGACGGTGTTAAGGGTAATCTTTGGAATATAACACATAAAAGATAATAGCAGAACATAAATAAATAAATACACCAGATAATGCACATTAGAACATACTGGATAAACGTAATCATCAGAGTTACACAGTATACAAGATCATACTTAGTACAAATATAGTTCAGCTAAACATAAATATCTACAGCGGAAAACAAAACATAATGTACAATAGGAGCTGAACATCATAAAAGAGATAAATGATAGAATCCATCTTCAGCTCCAACTATCCAGAAAGAGCCTGCTAAAACCTGAAGACAAGGCTGCCCGTGTAGAAAAAAGGGCAACCGAGTTTGCAAGTGAAACAAACTACAAGTCAGTCATGGGACTGGTATGAGATATCTACTTAACACATTTATTATATGGCTAATCACAGGAACACACCACTTTCGTGGAACGGGTTTACTCCATTGGATTGCCAGTGCTTTAAAACAAGTAATTCTTTTGAAACATCGCAATGCTTTTTATAAAAATGAAGCAATTATAAGACTCAGCTCCCATCACACAATGCAACGTAAACCGGAGGATAGAGTTTTACCTTATAACGACCAAAATATGCTTGATACGAATACAAAAAAAGCATTTGATATTATTACTAGTGTTTATATGTTTCAAAAACAATTTCAAATCATAAGTATCAATCATAGACGACATTAATGCCCCGTACCACGATGTCGCCATATATAGGTATAGAATCAAAACCGCACAGTCATATTTAGGTATAGAATCAAAACCGCACCGTCACGTGTTTGGAAATTGGATTTCCGCCATGAACAAAGGCAAAAGATAGTCCTTACCGAATTCGGGACTGTCTAGCCCGAGCCTCAGGCAAGTACTCAGTCAAGCATTTGGAGCGACATGGCCGGTCTACCGATGAGGATTAAAATTCCTGAGCACTGCGTTTTCCCGCCATTTGGGGCATAAGTGAGCCAATGAATGACTCCATCGGTCCCGGATCGACCGATATATCCGAGGCGCCTCGCAACAGCAACAACCACATAGGTGAAAATAATATAAATGTCAGCCAGTTTAAGCATCGACACCACCTCTAGCTAGAAAGAAACGCATGTCCTCCCTGAGGTCCTCTCCCGTTTCTGGTTCATACCGGGGCGTGAGGCTCGCGAATTAACGTTATACACAAAGCTATGCCACACAGGCGGTGCTTTGATCATCAACCACAAGACTTTGCTTTTCTACAGAAGCCTTGATCACTGCATCTTAGCGTGCCACACGGGCAATTCACACCATGTAACTGATGGTTATCAATCACACAGAATGAATTCCAATGTCAGACACACAGTCCATTTACAAGTCCATTCTGGGTCGGAACGAAACTGGAGGCACTTTATACCTCGCATACCCATCGATCTCCACGTACGTCTGGACGATCACCACTCATTATCCATATTTCGGGATGCCTCCCAATCAGGACATCAGTTACCATCCAAACGAGGTGAAGATCTACGGTCTTCGACCACCGTCTTCATCTTCGATTTCTTATCGTCGATTCAGTTATTCAGAATGGGATAAACCAGGTCTTTTTGAGCAACTCGCGTATATAATAAACAAGTGCTACATAAACACAACATACGCCTTATTCCAATTCATTAGTCACTAACCGTAAATCAGTAAGAGAACGATTCCCCAAATATTAACCTCGAAAGCCGAAACCAACATCAGATAAAAATCCAGGAAACCGTTCAACTTAGCTAACCTTCAGTTAATTTCTAAATTTCACATTCCATATCATTTATAATATTTAATATTGATTTATCGCTATTTTTATTTATTTAAAAATAGCCAATTTATTCAAACGACGCTTCAGGCCATAACGCGGCCATGGCGCTGTTTTTCTTCATATTTGATTTACACCTATCTGAAAATCTAACCGTTGGATCTTCACAAAATTTATATCATTAGAAAGATCTTTTCAAACGAATCCAACGGTTCCAATTTTGGGAAAATCCGACGGTCGGATCTCCCGGTACAATCGTTTGAAGTTTCGATTTCAAAATATGAACTGCAGCGTCGTTATTCGATTTAATTTAATCATATATATATATAATCGATTCTGGCGCTGTTTTTCTTCAGATTTGAATTAAACATACCAGACAATCCAACCGTTGGATCTTTACAAAGTTGGTGTCGTTGGAAAGATATTTCCAAAGCGAACCCAACGTTTTCGGCTTCGGGAAAATCCGATGGTCGGATCTCCCGCACTAATCATTTGAAATCACGGTTTCAAAACACGAACTACAGCTTCGTTATTCGATTCGTTTAAATTTTATTTTTATATATATATAAATATAATGTATTCTTCGATTTCAAAACCATATTCTTTTCATACCTTCGATAAAAATGATATTTTTATCCCACTGACTTCTATTTCAACACTTCACTATTTCTAACAATTTATTGATATACTAAAAATGTGATTTTTTTGTAAAACAATTTATTTCAAAACACGACTATTTTATATAGTTCATATTGATGATAAAAATATGATTTTTATTATAAAACAATTTATTTCAAAACACGAATACCATTCAACACATGAATTTCTATTCAACGAATGAATTTCTATTCAACACATGAATGTTTTCTGTAGTTTATATATATAAATAAAAAGGTGATTTTTATATTTAAAACAGTTTATTTAAAACACGAATACCATTCAACACATGAATTTCTATTCAACAAATGAATTTCTATTCAACACATAAATGTTTTCCGTAGTTTATATATATAAATAAAAAGGTGATTTTTATATTTAAAACAGTTTATTTAAAACACGAATACCATTCAACACATGAATATCTATTCAACGAATGAATTTCTATTCAACACATGAATGTTTTCTATAGTTTATATATATACAATAAAAATGTGATTTTTATTGCAAAACAATTTGTTTCAAAACTCGACTATTTTATATAGTTGATATAGATGATAAAAATATGATTTTTATTATAAAACAATTTATTTCAAAACACGAATGTCGTTCGACACATGAATTTCTATTCAACATACGAATATAGTTTCAACAAATGAAAATAATTCTAACACATGAATATTATTCAAAATTTCGGCAGCATAACGGCAGGGTAGTTAAAACCGGGGCCGTCCCTAGTATGGCTCATCGCTCTACCTTAAAGCCTCGCAGTTTTTGACAATGGGGATTTCATGCATCTAGTTCGCACGCAGGCGGCATGTATATTTTTTTCATTTCCACAAACTAATCCTATGTGGTTTCAACCAAATATTTCTCAACCACAAATGGGTATTTTTCAACCACAATCAATCAATTTCAACCACAAACAATTCTAATCAACCATTCGTTATCAACCAATTTCCACATCAATCATAACCAATAAATATCGTCCATGGTTTGTGGACGAGGGGCGTATTTATATATATATATATTATACAAGCATTTCACTTCTATTTCAACACATATATAATTTTTACGACGCATATATAACTTATATATCGAATGTACAACTTATACAGCGCTTATACAAGAGGTGTACAACGCTTATATAACTCATACATCGACTATATAATTTATACATCGTCGTTTTCCATATCGTTTATAATTTAGAAATCTCACATTGGGTTCCACTCCACCAAAAATAGCAGAAGTCTCAGAAAAATATGCGGTCTCTTCTAGAATGTAGAAGATGTCCACACGAGTCCAATGTCTCTTGTTTCACTGAATTTCGTCGAGAAATGAAAAAGATATGATTTTTACAGTGAAATCAAAAACCATAGCTCTTAGAAGTGCTATAGAATATAAAATAAAATAAACTGCCGTACCTTTCTATTTTGAATCAAAACTAGGTTTAGCTTTTGCTCTCTATCCGCAGCACGATAGGAAGATTGGCTTGTACCACACTGTAGAGGGGAGAGAGATGCTGCCAACGATGGTGGCACGGTCACCTGCGATCGCCGGAGGACGGCTCGATATCGGCCGAGGCGGCGGGTCTTCTCGAGCTACACGCAACGGGGTGGGCGTATCCTACATGGATGTGAAGTTCTCAAAGAATACTCCAAAATACAACAAAGGGTCGATGGGTTTTATGGCTTGTGGATAGAGAAAATGAGGAGAGAAGGAGGGAGCATGGTTTCACCGTTGAGTCGGGGAGAGAGAAGCTTATGAGGGCCAATAGGGTTTTTCCATTTATTTATATATTTTTAAATTTCGAAAATACCCTCTTTCACACACGAACCCCAATCGAGACCCAACGACTGTCGTCCCTAGCTAAATACCCCCATCCCGAACACAATGTGATATGTTTCGAAGGCCCATTCGACTGATTCAGTCAGTTTTCCTTCAAATCAAAATATAAAACATTCATTATTTAATTTGAACGTACATTTCAATTTGTAGGGGCCGCATATCGATTCAAAAAATTCCCGAAAAATAAATCTAGCTATGTTTTGACGATACGGTCCCAAAAAAACTAGTTTCGTCGAATTCTTAGACCGTTCGCAAAATGGCCCATTTCTGGTCGATCAAATTTAACTATAATTGACCATAACACGTTTTCCTTTGCCACGCTCACATATTAACTTCAAAAATTATGAAATTTGAAACCTAGCAATTATTCGACATCCCAGATCCAACAAAAGTGGTTTCGTCGAATTCTGAGGTAGTTTGCAAAATGGCCATTTTCTGGTCGACCCAATTTAATAGAAATCGACCAAACACATTTTCCTCTGCCACGCTCACATACTAGCTTCAAAAATTATGAAATTTGAAACGTAGTAATAGTTTAACATCCCGTATCCAACAAAACTAGTTTCGTCGAATTCTGAGGTCGTTTGGAAAATGGCCATTTTCACGGGCTATATAAACTCTATAACGACCTTTCTGAAAATTCATTTGGCCATAACTTTTGCTTCCTGCTATGAAACTTCGATTATTCAGATTCATTAGAAAGTTGCTCACTAACAGATTTAAATATTTTTGGTTTCACTCAAATCCGTTTTATTTTGCACCCAGTACAGTCAGTCAAAGTTTGAATTCAAATTTTGAAACTACTACGCCATTTTAGGCCTTGTTTAAAATTAGAAATAATTATATTTATTTTCAAACATCAATTCAAACTTAGTTTTCGTTGTTATTATTTAAAATATTTATTTTAAATATTTAAAATCCACTAAAATAGCCAATTTAAAAATTTTAAATTGGTTCAGATTTTCCGGGTCGTTACAGTAGTCATGTAAAAAGTCAACATAAGGTCCTAGTAGGAATGTCACCTAAGCACCTGTAACACTTGGGTCTGACCCGAGTATTATTTAAGAAAATAAACAATAAGTGGATCAGTCATACCATTCTTATTCATAACATGAGATAATATTAAGAGATATAACATAAATGACATGATAAGAATAAACAGGATGACTCATAAATAATATGAAATGCATGATGTCAACATATATAAAATTTCAATAAATCCCCGACAAGAAAAAAGCATATGATAATAAGAATTGACAAATACTTGCCAAACATAAATCAAATTGACGCGCATCGCATCAAAGTAATCAAGAATCCAGAAATCACTACAAATCCAGAAATCATCATAAAAAGGCAGACCTGTTCATAGATGAGATACAATCTCTAGGTAGCGAACGCAACTGTTTGTGCCGAAGCTCCCCACGGAGCCGGGTCATTACCTCGGTAGAGGAAAACATCATAAATCATAGAAAATCATAGAAAGATGGACCGAAGTCACATAGATGAAGGCCACAAATCGTAAGTTCCCACTCGGGCGATCGTGAACCAAACAAATATGTCACGGAGCGGACACCAATGATTCGGGTGAATAGAAATTACTCCGAGCTATTTAATATAAGAAAATAGCAACATGTCACATAACCACATGCTATTCTCGAATATTTACGAACCCGTAATTTGTTTCTATTCAAAACAAGAAAATCGCCACATATGTTCAAACGAATGAGTCCGGTAGTTATTCACCAAAATAAACATATAAGGGGTCATAGTCCTCAGTTTTATTAAGGTGAATAAGCTAAATTTCTCATCTGATCGAGAGGATAAGGAATCGTATATGAATCAATAATATCAGAATTGGATTTATAAATCGAATTTATTTTAAAAAAGGATTTGAATTTAAAAACCGATTAAATGTTGGTTCGTTGCCCATTGACAATATAAAACCTCATAATCCATTATGGTTCAATATTCATAAAAACCCGTCGCCGTAGCAAATGGGACACAATAATCATAGAACAAAAATCCACAATTCATGATTTTAGAACGATTCGAAAAAAATCGAGACGGCGCGACAACGATGATCCGAACGAGCTCGAGATCGCCGCGATATGCACGAGGAAATGTCGGGGAAGGAGGTCGGAAGATCACGGGGCCATGCACCTCGGTGCACGACCGGAAAGGAGCGACCGGGCCTAGGCATGTTGCTCGGGTCGGTGAATGGTCGACCGGCCCAGGGTGCCTGTCGACCGGCTTGTGACTGGCCTAGGTACAGCCCAGACCTGTCGACCGGTCCACTAGGGCCGGTCGATCGGATTGTGCCTAGGCATAATTCTAGGCACACTTGATGGAGGATTCGTCCCCCGTCGCAACAACTCCTTCCTGACACTTCTCTCCGCCCCAGAGGCCGCCTTTTCCAGTGCAAGTACACTCTCCATTCAAGTCGGAGACAAGTGTGATTCAATGATTATGCACATGAAGATTTTCAAACTCAATTTCAACCAAAATTTGAAATCAACATATATCCAATAATCAACCACGAACCAAAGTAATTCAAACAAACATGAACATTATGAATAGTCTACAACTACACTTGTACAAGCTTAAATCTTATGGCATTGATGTGAGTTCACAAAGAACTCACCTTGTTGTCAATGGAGTAATCAACTAGAAGGAATCCAAGCTAAATGTACTATCTTCTCACAAGAATCAATAAAGAACAACCTACACATATGAAACCCAATAACCCTATGCATTAGGAACATAGAGATTCTCAAATGGCGTAGAGAAGGTGATGGAGAAGATCGAAATCAACTTACTTAAGCTAGGAGATGAAGAAACACAACAAAGGTTTGATTTTTATTGGATTCTAGGGCTTATGATTTTAATTTCCTCTTTCCCTAAGCTTAGGAAATAAAAGGAAGAGAAAATGAAGAAGTAAATGAGAGAGGGAGGTGGTTGGGTGCCTATTTGTGCTGTCCAAATAGGTTTGGGTGCACAAATTTGCACTTTAGCCCTTCTAAATAACTCCAACTATCCCGAATTCGAAACATATCGATGCTTATACTAAAAAAGATTGTAAACGACGTTTCGGAACCACAAGAAGTGGTCCCGAATCATAATTCAATCGTTTACGGAAATTCAATTTTTCGGGGATAAAACTAATATATCGGTTCGATATTCGAGTATTCATTTAAATAATCTGCTGTGAATTTTACCGGGTTGTAACAGACTTCCCTACTTAAAGAAATTGCGTCCTCGCAATTACTCAAAATAAAATACTAGTGTAACAACCGTAAAATTTCAAATTACCAGCAAGAATAATAAAAAAAATCACCTTATGAGAATAGGTCCGAATGAAATGCTTGATGGACTCCTTAGTTTCCCATGAGCAATCCTTCGGATTAGCGGACCATTAGACTTTGACAAGGGGAATTTCTTTATTACGGAGGCGTTTTACTTCCGTGGCAACAATTTGAAGGGGTTGTTGCTCGTATGTAACGACCCGCATTTTTCAGCAATATAATTAAATTATTTTATTATTTGAATAATGGTTTGGTTATTTAAAATGACCAGAATTAAATAATATTGAGTATTTAATTAAAATAAATAATATAATAATATATTTAATTTCTGAAATAGTCAGAAATAGTGGAATTCACAATATAGTGTGAATTGGATTATTTAAAATATATATATCAGTTTAGAGTTGAATTATATTGGCGAATATATTATTTAACGGCAGTTTGAACGTATAATTATAATATAATTAAAATCGAGTTCGAAATGGCGCGGTAGTTCGCTATTTGGCGATTTGAACATCAACTGAATGTACAGGGTCCATTTTAAATCGGATTTCTGTGAAACAAGAAACGCTAGGATCTAGTGAAGTATATTTTTCTGATGGAAGAGAAAAATCGAGATTTCGTCGTATAAATTTTTAGCTATGTCCAAATCAAATTTTAGAAAAGTTGCATTGGAATTCCTTTATAATATATATTGATTTATTTATATTTTAAAATGGATTTTTGAATATAAATCGAATATTGATGTAACATTGGATTTGAAATATCGAGTTATAAATCCAAGTGGAGCAGTATGGTATTCTATTGTGAATATATAATATTTATTTTTAAATATTAAATTTAAATGTTTTTAAATATATTTATATATTTAAATGGGTTATTTAGAGCTTTAAAAATAGCCAGATTTTCAAATGACATCAGAATTCGATGAAAGTCACGAAACTAATTTTGTTGGATCCGCAATGTTAAATTATTGCTAGATTCCGAGTTTCGTGATTTTTAGAGTCACTGGGTGGCGTACGAATTTTTAGAGTGAAAAACAATCAGTATTTTGACGGTTAAAAATACGTTGTGTGAGTAAACGGAGTCGGAATTCGACGAAACTAGTTTCGTTGGGACCGTAATGTCGAACTGTAGTTGCATGCCAGTTTTCATGATTTTTAGGTACCTTATGTGATCAAAGGAATTTTAGAGGACAAATAAAAACAGCGATTGCTTAAAATAAAATAGAAAAATTGAATAAAAATATATTTTTATCTACCTATAAATAACCTACCATTACCCTAACCCTAATTCTATTTTCTCTGATCAAGGAAATCACGCCGCCACTGAAATAAAATTCCAACAGTAAAAATCCTCTTCTAAAATCCAAAAAAACCAAACAAAATCCTAAAAATCATAATCTATATATATTTCTATTCCTGAAGGCGTCCTCTTCGATTCCATACTATTTTTACATTCTTCGATTCATGTTTCGTTCGCTGTGTTGTTATCTACAGCCGCTAGGGTTCGGATTCATCGAGATTGTGTTGATTATTGGTGGAAATGAAGTTCATAAATGGATGGAGGAGGTGGAGTAGAGGCCGTTGGCCATGTTTTGGGGTACTCGGTTGCATTTGGGGTCGCTGTACTTCCTGTAGCCAATAGAGAAGGCTAGGCAATGCATTTTCGAGGAGGCTACCAAGTTTAGATCTAAGGGTAGGAGGAGATGGAGATTCGAACGACGTGAAGTTTGGTTGTGGTTTCAGGTTGATCGGTGGAGAAACGATGGAGATTGGGGGAGGCCAACGTGATTGAAATGAGGACTTCCAATTGAGCAGGTCACGACAAGAAATTGGGGAAGACAAGGACGGTAGGTTCGGCTGTTCAAATGGGCTTGGGCTGGGGTCTTAAGGTTTGGGCCAACAATTCAAATTTTAAATATATAATTTAGTTTTAATAACATGTATAACTTGTAATGAAAATGACTTTATCATACGATATCAGATTGACGAACCGTAAGTTGGGTTGGCATCGTATGAACGAGCACTCCATAATGGAATTGACTGGAAGTCCATTGGAGCTCGTTCGAATTTATGGAGAGATAAATTGTCTGATCAGAATCAACTAACGCAAATCGTTATTTAACGGTTAACGCATAATGTGAGTAATCCCACTAACTCTGCTCAGTTTATAAATTTTTTGAATTTTTTTTATAATTTATAAATAATGATTGTTTGTTGTGTGTTGGTTGTTTGGTTGAACTACTAGTCAGTTGATTGAAAATATAGATGATGTTATAGATATAAATCATTGATCAAATATTGATTCTGTTTAGCAGAATATTTCATAGTAAAATGAAATTGATGTTAATTTTATTGTTTAACATCTGTGGATGCAAGGAAACAGGTCGGAGGGACCCAACTGGGTTGCTCAACAATTATTTTACTGTTTTCATATATTGTGTTATATGAAGTGATATGAACTCTATTGTTGATTTCATAGGGTTGAATGATACCGATCATTGTTATATGGTATGTTAAATACCATAGGGAATATAGGAATGTAAAAAGCGAAATTTTCAATGTTATATTGAAAAAGAAATATTTATAAAATCAAAGGATTTTATAAAAAGGAAAAAATATTTATTTATAAAATAAATAGATTAAAAAGAAATATTTATTTGTAAATCAAATAGATAGAATTAAAAAAGAAATATTTGTAAACTATTTACAAATAGAATTGAAAAGGGATATTTATTATAAAATAAATATAATAGGAAGAGGAAATATATGTAAAACAAATAGAAAGAAGAATTTTACATTTGAAAGATTTAAACCCGTGCTTCGCACATGGGTATAACTTGATATGGATTTAAAGTAAAGATTTTAAATAGAATCTATTCTAACCGATGGATTGATAAGATAAATTTATAAATAATATTTTCTAAATTAAATGAAATATTTATCATGGATAAACAGAATATATAAGTCGGGACTTATATAGAGGAGTAAGAATCGATTTCAACATCGATATTTGAAACTGAATAATCATTTAGAGCTAATCAGCTAGAGTTAATCAGATAGAGTTAATCGAAATAGAATTGATTGAATATTAGTTATTCAATCAGAGTTGATCGAATATACTTATTCAAGATGAGGTGCCGTTTCATACGACTGCTACCGTAATTCGCAGGGCTGCAGATAGCCTACGGCGGTCGGATGTTTCCTGAGGGAATCAGGCGTAACCATTGTGATCGCTGCGATCTAGAGTCAAGCGAATGGAGTTAAGTCAAATATTATTTAATCGATAGGAGTTAATCAAGTTGAGTTAGTCAAGTTAGAGTTTAGTTAAATAAGTCAAGTTAGTCAAGTTAGAGTTGAGTTAAATAAGTCGAGTTAGTTAAATTAAAGTAATCAGTTAGTGTTAACCAGTTATGGTTAATCAATTAGAATTAATCGATTGGAGATAAATCAAATAAGAGTTATTCAATGGAGTTAATGAAGTTCGAGTTAGTCGAGTATTAGTAAATTGAATAGATTTAGTAAAAAGGAATTGATCGAATATCACCTATTCGAAGTAGAGTTATCGCATATAGTATATTCGAAAGAAAGATAAATCGAATACGGTTATTCGAAAAAGAGTTAAATCGAATATAGTTACTCGAAAGAGAAAGTAATCGAATATAGTTTATTCGAAAGAGAATTATCGAATGGTGATTATTCGAGAGTGGATTATACATTGGGATTCGATTATATCGAATGGGGAAAGTACTATTTCTTTCCGGTTTTTAAAGCAAGTTTCATTTATCTAATAAAGTAATTATTTCTTTATTTAAACTAGTAGAGAAAAGTTATATTTAAATATTTTATTTTAGAATAAAGGATTATAACACTATTGTTATAATCAAGAGATTTTTGTAGGAGAAGAGGATTCGTGAAAAGAATACGAGTGTTTCGTAAGGGAATTGATTAAAGTTTTAAAAAGTGAACTTTTTCCTATTTCGAGGTTAGAAATGTTGTTCAGTTAAGGCCTGAGAGGTAACTATACCCCAACTTGATTGACTTCGTTTTTAACTAAGGGATGGGTAAGGTTCGATAGTGAAGATTGATTTAGTAAATTTAGCTAATGAGTCTAATGGTTTAAATTGGCTTAGTGATGTTTTATTTAACATCTATTTAAATCAAATGAATATATTTTGGAAACATTTTCCAAATATAACCAGAGATATTTTCTAATCATAGAAAATGAAATGTTGATGAGAAAGAATATTGGAATGACAGTAATACGTGAAACAGAAATGGAAATGTTTTCGAATGATTGATGACGTATATTTCATAAATTTAGCAAATAAGAAATGTTGAGTATATAGAAAGAGTAAATGAATAAATTAAGGATAAATTAAATTAAAGGAGATTAATTTTGAATGTTGATTGATCGATAGAGTTTCCATCTGGAAATGATATCATTGGTTGCACACCTATTTTTCTTTGACAGTTAAATCACCGACTATCGAAGTTTTTGACCATTTTATCATCGTCAATATGGAGGGACCGGGATCAGATGCATTATTTGAAAACCACTCTGTATGGACGTTAGCATCGCGATCAACTATTAAAGACGGGGTTATGCAAGGACTATCCTGTTACAGAATAGTGCCTTCGGTTTGTCCAATACTAGGACAACGTAAAGGGACGAATGTCTGACAAAGTATATCTAACGGATTGCATAAGTTGATCTCTTTTAACGTACTTATGTTTGGTGGCAGAGGAATTCCTTTCTCTTAGCTTTATACCCGTGGTATTTATGGGGAAATCAATTTGTGATTTGGCGGGTATGACGATGTGGCATTCAATGTAAATGAATGTATGATCTATCAAAGATACGTTATGACCTCAAGCCTTATCAACCGGGAAATGACAGAAATCGGTCAGGCAGCATGGCTAAGTGGGTCGCACCCATTAGGGTGTATATCACCTATTTAGAGAAAATCCATTTCATTCTTTTATCCATTATCGATGCTGTCCCTTTTCGGGAAGACGGTGGGTAGCTCCCAACTGTTGGTGGTATACATTCGATACACTCAAGAGAAATGAGTGGTCGGTCATGTGTGGGCCGGGTTGCAAGACGTTCTTGTTGAACCCAGTATATTCGTCTCTAGAGATACACTATCGGCAGGTGGTCCCATACCTTGTCATATTCAGAATCCAATCTCCAATAAGAGCGCGCGGTTTTTTTTGATTATATATAATATATGTGGAACGTGAGATGCAAGCGTTTTGCTAGATTGTTAATTACTTGTAATTAGACATTACTATAATATCAGAGAAGTATTGATTTTCAAAATTGTTTGGGTTATCGTAAGGTAAAAACCATCCGTGCTTATGTGTAGATCGGTCTTACGATTATCATTTCTTTTGAAAAGGATTTTGAAAAGTTAAACCAAATGATTTGAGTTTTCTCACACCAGTCCCATGAATGACCCAGAGTTTATTTTGTTTTGTTTTCCCTAAACTCTTGGGTGCCTAAATTTGTACGAGCAGTCAAGTAGTTCAGGTCTTTACAGATATACTAAGAGGAGCTTGAAGAAGGAGGCTTCAGGATTATATAGCTATTGTTATTTCCGCTATGTGTAAGTGTTGTACTCTGATAATGTTATTATACTATTTTATTGCAAAGTTATGTTATAATATATTTTATTCGTTCCGTTGTGAGATTCGTGTTTACTCTGATTGTGTTCTTCTTCTTCTATTCTAATTTCTATCTTATGTATTATCACCCTCTTACTTCTTTCTATTAATGATCAGGAATTTCCGATGTCTGAATAGGTAACATGGTAAGTTTGTGTTGATTTTCGGAGTCGAAATCCCAGTTCGTTATAGTGGTATCAGAGCTGAAGGTTAAGTGATTACCTTGGCTCTATGGCGTGACTAAGTAGAGATGGGGTTAGTAATGCCCTAGATTGAGTTGAGTGTATATATACGAGTGAACATATTTGTAGATTCTATAAAAATTGTTTTATATTGTGGAGATCTACTAGTTGAGTTGTTTGTGAATTCTGGTTGATCAGTTTGATCCACTGTATTGGTAGGAATTTCTAAACACTCGAATATGATGAACCGACACAGTATGTTTTGAAAGAGGGTAAATGAAATAATTTTACCCAAATTATATTTGGATATAAAGGAAAATGTTTATATTTAAAGTATTATAGTATATGTGATGTGTTGGTTGATTGTTATTGAAATAGTTATGTAATTAACCAATTGGAGTTCATATAATATAAAAGCAGATTAATTAAATCTGAATTAAATCAGAATTGGAAATAAAATTCTGAAAATAGGAGAAAAAGTGATTGTAAGTGGATTTGAGCTATGTTTAAGAAAATTTTAAGATCCTGGGAGATTTTAAATTGTTTACAAGTATCGTGAATGATATTTTGGAAAAGATTTCAAAATGGAATTATTTAAAAATGGATTTTTAGAGTGATATAGTATTGAACTCACTTTTATCTCTGGGAAATAACTCTGATGATGCTGGCCACATCATCAGTGTTCATTTTCGAGTTCTAAGTGACGGATTACTACCAAAGAAATTGTTTTGAGAAAGGAAGTTGTTTTGAACCCCAAAAGGAGATGATTGACTATAGAAAAGTTAAGCTGTTTGGAAACTCCCAGAAGACAGATTGTATGAATTAAAACTAATTAAAAGAAATTCGTGAAAGAAAATATGCATTGAATTGAAACCAATTAACTGGAAATTTAATTGGAATATAATATATGAAGTAAAATCAGATTTTGACTTGTGAGATAGAATATGAAATGGTATTGGCTTGGAGGGTTAGGAGTTTGGAATCGAGAATGAAACTTGAGTTTGAAATGGTAATTGGCTTGTTTAAGCAAATAACTGTGTTGAGGATAAATTGATCAGAGATTGATTGGAATGACTTTGGTATTTGCTGAATTGGCAGCATAATAAATGGATTTAATGATATGCCCGACAAAAAGGTACACGTTTATTTTTATGGATTTGGTGATCTATGAGCCGATTTGGCATGCCGCTTGGCCGTTTGATTTTCCTTTGGACTGGAGAGGGCCTAGAGAGGTGAGTTGGAGTTTGAACTATTGACAGGTACAAAGGAGGTGCTGGCGAATTTTTTTGAAAATTTCGGGTGTTAGAAAATTTTCAGGATTTTTGAAAATTTTCGTTAGTAAGAATAAATTAATATTTTAATTGAAATAAATTGGTTCAGTTGAAACTGAAGTAAAAGTGAACGAATAGTTTTTAAACCAGTTAATAGGGTCTGTCTTCTACCATAGCAATTTCGAGGACGAAATTATTTTAAGAGGGGAAGAATGTAACAACCCGCATTTTTCAGCAATATAATTAAATTATTTGATTATTTGAATAATGGTTTGGTTATTTAAAATGACCAGAAATAAATAATATTGAATATTTAATTAAAATAAATATTATAATAATATGTTTAATTTCTGAAATAGTCAGAAATAGTGGAATTCACAATATAGTGTGAATTGGATTATTTAAAATATATATATATATATCAGTTTAGATTTGAATTATATTGGCGAATATATTATTTAAAGACAGTTTGAATGTATAATTATAATATAATTAAAATCGAGCTCGAAATGGCGCGGCAGTTCACTATTTGTTGATTTGAACTTCAACTGAATGTACGGGGTCCATTTTAAATCGGATTTCTGTGAAACAAGAAACGCTAGGAGCTGGTGAAGTATATTTTTCTGATGGAAGAGAAAAATCGAGATTTCGTCGGATAGATTTTTAGCTATGTCCAAATCAAATTTTAGAAAAGTCGCTATGGAATTCCTTTATAATATATATCGATTTGTTTATATTTTAAAATGGATTTTTGAATATAGATCGAATATCGATGTAACACTGGATTCGAAATATCGAGTTATAAATCCAAGTGGAGCAGTATGGTATTCTATTGCGAACATATACGATAATATTTATTTTTAAATATTAAATTTAAATGTTTTCAAATATATTTATATATCAAAATGGGTTATTTAGAGCTTTAAAAATAGCCAGTTTTTCAAACGACCTCAAAATTCGATGAAACTAATTTTGTTGGACCTGCAATGTTAAATTATTACTAGATTCTGAGTTTCGTGATTTTTAGAGTCACTAGGTGGTCGTACGGATTTTTAGAGTGAAAAACAGTCAGTATTTTGATGGTTAAAAATACGTTGTGTGAGCAAACGGAGTCGGAATTCGACGAAACCAGTTTCGTTGGGACCGTAATGTCACACTACAGCTTCATGCCAGTTTTCGTGATTTTTAGGTACCGTATGTGATCACAGGAATTTTAGAGGACAAATAAAAACAGCAATTGCTTAAAATAAAATAGAAAAATCAAATAAAAAAATATTTTTATCTACCTATAAATAACCTACCATTACCCTAACCCTAATTCTATTTTCTCTGGTCAAGGAAATCACGCCTCCACTGAAATAAAATTCCAACAGTAAAAACCCTCTTCTAAAGTCCAAAATAAACTAAACAAAATCATAAAAATCATAATCTGTATATATTTCTATTCCTGAAGGCGTCCTCTTCGATTCCATACTATTTTTACCTACTTCGATTCAAGTTTCATTCACTGTGTTGTTATCTATAGCAGCTATCGAGATTGTGTTGATTATTGGTGGATATGAAGTTCATAAATGGATGGAGGAGGTGGAGTAGAGGCCGTTGGCCAAGTTTTGGGGTACTCGGTTGCATTTGGGGTCGCTGTCCTTCCTGTAGCCAACGGAGAAGGCTAGGCGATGCATTTTTGAGGAGGCCACCGAGTTTAATCTAAGGGTAGGAGGAGATGGAGATTCGAACGACGTGAAGTTTGGTTGTGGTTTCAGGTTGATCGGTGGAGAAATGATGGAGATTGGGGAGGCCAACGTGATCGAAATGAGGACTTCCAATTGAACAGGTTACGACAAGAAATTGGGGAAGACAAGGATGGTGGGTTGGGTTGTTCAAAT
Organism: Allium sativum; assembly: GCA_030737875.1. Taxonomy (NCBI): domain Eukaryota; kingdom Viridiplantae; phylum Streptophyta; class Magnoliopsida; order Asparagales; family Amaryllidaceae; genus Allium; species Allium sativum. Next base: position 444,650,267 of record CM060926.1, read on the forward strand.
GGGCTTGGGCTGGGGTCTTAAGTTTTGGGCCAACAATTCAAATTTTAAATATAAAATTTAGTTTTAATAACATGTATAACTTGTAATGAGAATAACATTATCATACGATATCAGATTGACGAACCGTAAGTTGCGTTGGGATCGTATGGACGAGCACTCCACAATGAAACTGACTGGAAGTCCATTGGAGCTCATTCGAATTTATGACGAAATAAATTGTCTAATTAGAATCAACTAACGCAAATCGTTATTTAATGGTTAACGCGTAATGTGAATAACCTCACTAACTCTGCTCAGTTTATATTTTTTTAAAAATATTTTTAGAATTTATTAATAATGATTGTTTGCTGTGTGTTGGCTATTTGGTTGAACTGCTGGTCAGTTGATTGAAAATATAGATAACGATATATATATATAAATCGTTGATCAAATATTGATTCTGTTTAGCAGAATATTTCATAGTAAAACGAAATTGATGTTAATTTTATTTTTAACATCTGTGGATGCAGGAAAACAGGTCGGAGGGATCCAACTGGATTCCTCAACAATTATTTTATTGTTTTCATAGATTGTGTTATATGAAGTGATATGAACTCTGTTGTTGATTTCATAGGGTTGAATGATACCGATCATTGTTGTATGGTATGTTAAATACCATAAGGAATATTGGAATGTTAAAAGGGAAATTTTCAATGTTATATTGAAAAAGAAATACTTATAAAATCAGAGGATTTTATAAAAAGGAAAAAAATTATTTAGAAAATAAATAGATTAAAAAGAAATATTTATTTGTAAATCAAATATATAGAATTGGAAAAGAAATATTTGTAAACTATTTACAAATAGAATTGAAAATGGATATTTATTTGAAAATAAATAGAATAGAAAGAGGAAATATGTGTAAAAAAAATAGAAAGGAGAATATTACATTTGAAAGATTTAAACCCGTGCTTCGCACACGGGTATAACTTGATATGGATTTAAAGTAAAGATTTTAAATAGAATCTATTATAACCGATGAATTGATAAGATAAATTTATAAATAATATTTTATAAATTAAATGAAATATTTGTCATGGATAAATAGAATATATAAGTCGGGACTTATGTAGAGGAGAAAGTATCGATTTCAACATCGATATTTGAAACTGAATAATCAGTTAGAGCTAATCAGCTAGAGTTAATCAGACAGGGTTAATCGAATTAAAATTGATTGAATATTAGTTATTCAATTAGAGTTGATCGAATATACTTATTCAAGATGAGTTGCCATTTCGTACGACTGCTAGCGTAATTTGCAGGGCTGTAGATAGCATACGACGGTCGGATGTTTCCTGAGGGAATCAGGCGTAACCATTGTGATCGCTGCGATCGAAAGTCAAGCGAATGGAGTTAAGTCAAATATTAGTTAATCGATAGGGGTTAATCAAGTCGAGTTAGTCAAGTTAGAGTTGAGTTAAATAAGTCGAGTTAGTCAAGTTAGAGTTGAGTTAAATAAGTCGAGTTAGTTAAATTAGAGTAATCAGTTAAAGTTAACCAATTAGAGTTAACCAGTTATGGTTAATCAATTAGAGTTAATCGATTGGAGTTAAATCGAATTAGAGTTATTCAATGGTGTTGATCAGGTTCGAGTTAGTCGAGTATTAGTAAATTGAATAGAGTTAGTAAAAAGGAATTAATCGAATATCACCTATTTGAAGTAGAGTTATCGCACATAGTTTATTTGAAAGAAAGATAAATCGAATATGGTTATTCAGAAAAGAGTTAAATCGAATATAGTTACTCGAAAGAGAAAGTAATCGAATATAGTTTATTCGAAAGAGAATTATCGAATAGTGATTATTCGAGAGTGGATTATACATTGGGATTCGATTATATCGAATAGGGAAAGTACTATTTCTTTTCAGTTTTTAAAGCAAGATTAATTTATCTAATAAAGTAATTATTTCATTATTTAAACTAGTAGAGAAAAGTTATATTTAAATATTTTATTTCAGAATAAAGGATAATAACACTATTGTTATAATCCATAGATTTTTGTAAAAGAAGAGGATTCGCGAAAAGAATACGAGAGTTTCGTAAGGGAATTGATTAAAGTTTTAAAAAGTGAACTTTTTCCTATTTCGAGGTTAGAAATGTTGTTCAGTTAAGGTCTGAGAGGTAATTATACCCCAACTTGATTGACTTCGTTTTTAATTAAGAGATGGGTAAGGTTCGATAGTGAAGATTGATTTAGTAAATTTAGTTAATGAGTGTAATGGTTTAAATTGGCTTAGTGATGTTTTATTTAACATCTATTTAAATCAAATGAATACATTTTGGAAACATTTTCCAAATATGACCAGAGATATTTTCTAATCATAGAAAATGAAATGTTGATGAGAAAGAATACTGGAATGACAGTAATACGTAAAACAGAGATGGAAATGTTTTCCAATGATTGATGACATATATTTCATTAATTTAGGAAATAAGAATTGTTGAGTATATAGAAAGAGTAAATGAATAAATTAATGTTAAATTAAATTAAAGGAGATAAATGTTGAATGTTGATTGATCGATAGAGTTTCCATCTGGAAATGATATCGTCGGTTGCACACCTGTTTTTCTTTGATAGTTAAATCACCGACTATTGAAGTTTTTGACCATTTAATCGTCGTCAATATGGAGGGACCGGGATCAGATGCATTATCTGAAAACCACTCTGTATGGACGTTAGCATTGCGATCAAATATTGAAGACGGGGTTATGCAAGGACTATCATGTTATAGAATAGTGCCTTTGGTTTGTCCAATCCCAGGACAACGTAAAGGGATGAATGTCTGACAAAGTATATCTAACGGATCGTGTAAGTTGATCTCTTCAAAGGTACCTACGTTTGGTGGCGGAGGAATTCGTTTCTCTTACTTTTATACCCGTGGTATTTTTTGGGAAATCAATTTGTGATTTGGCGGGTATGACGATGTGGCATTCAAAGTAAATGAATGTATGATCTGTCAAAGATACGTTATGGCCTCAAGCCTCATCAACCGGGAAATAACTGAAATCGGGCAGGCAGCATGGCTAAGTGGGTCGCTCCCATTAGGGTGTATATCACCTATCTAGAGAAAATCCATTTCATTCTTTTATCTATTATCGATGTTGTCCCTTTTCGGGAAGACGGTGGGTAGCTCCCAACTGTTGGTGGTATACATTCGATACACTCAAGCGAAACGAGTGGTCGGTCATGTGTCGGCCGGGTTGCAAGACGTTCTTGTTGAACCCAGTGTATTCGTCTCTAGAGATACACTATCAGCAAGTGGTCCCATACCTTGTCATATTCGGAATCGTATCTCCAATAAGAGCCCGCGGTTTTTTCGGTTGTATATAATATATGTGGAACGTGAGATGCAAGCGTTCTGCTAGATTGTTAATTACTTGTGATTAGACATTACTATAATATCATAGAAGTATTGATTTTCAAAACTGTTTGGTTTATCGTAAGGTAAAAACCATCCGTGTTTATGTGTGGATCGGTCTTACGATTATCATTTCTTTTGAAAAGGATTTTGAAAAGTTAAACCAAATGATTTGAGTTTACTCACACCAGTCCCACGACTAACCCAGAGTTTATTTTGTCTTGTTTTCCCTTAACTCTTGGGTGCCTAAATTTGTACGAGCAGTCAAGTAGTTCAGGTCCTTACAGATATACTGGGAGGAGCTTGAAGCAGGAGGCTTCAGGATTATATAGCTATTGTTATTTCCGTTGTATGTAAGTGTTGTACTCTGATAATGTTATTATACTGTTTTATTGCAAAGTTATGTTATAGTATATTATATTCGTTCCGCTGTGAGATTCGTGTTTACTCGGATTGTGTTCTTCTTCTTCTTCTATTCTAATTTTCTATCTTATGTATTCTCACCCTCTAACTTCTTTCTATTAATGATCATGAATTTCCGATGTCTGAATAGTCAACATGGTAAGTTTGTGTTGATTTTCGGAGTCGAAAATCCCAGTTTGTTACATCATAGTTAAGATTCAGTGAAATTTCTATTTCTTCAAGAACATGAGGCTAGATAGCAATGTGGGATTTCCCTAGTTTCCTTCGGAGTTGAGAAACATGGAACACATTATGGATGGAAGGAAAGCGATCCATTTGCTTCACACGATATGAAACAACCCCGACACACTCGGTGATGGGAAATGGGCCGATAAATCTTGGCGCTAATTATCCCGATTTGCTAAAGCACATAACACCCTTCATGGGTGATACACGAATAAACCCCAAGTCCCCCACGGAAAATTGTAACTTTCTTTTCTTGCTATCGACATAGGACTTTTGCCGACATTGAGCTTCTTTTATGCGGCCACGTATAAGCTTAATTTTCTCCATGGCATCCTGAACAAGACCAGGGCCTATAATTAATTTCTCTCCGGTTTCGAGCCAACAAGAAGGAGATCGACATGGCCTTCCACAAAGGGATTCAAAAGGTGCCATGCCAATACTCGATTGATAACTATTATTATATGAAAATTCCACAAGGGGAATGTGGTCTTCTCAACTTCCTCCAAATTCAGGTATGCAAGCGTGGAGGAGATCCTCAAGAACTTGATTTATCCGCTCCGTTTGCCCATCGGTTTGCGGATGATAGTCGGTACTAAGATCAAGCCTTGTTTCCAAAGATCCTTGGAGACTCCTCCAAAATTCGCTAGTAAACAACGGATCACGATCGCTTACAATGGAAAGAGGGATTCCATGTAGTCGAACGATCTCTTTAACATAAAGCTTAGCTAAAAATGGAGCGGTGCGATTAGATCGAATGGGTAAAAAGTGTGCGGATTTGGTGAGGCAATCCACAATTACCCATATACTATCATGGCCTTGACGAGAACGGGGCAATCCATCAACAAAATCCATGGAAACTTTTTCCCACTTCTATATGGGAATTTCTAATGGTCGCAGCAACCCGCTGGGCCTTTGATGTTTGGCTTTCACAAGTTGGCATGTTGTACAACAACTAACAAAGTTATCAAAATCTCGTTTCATCCCCTCCCAATAATAGAGTCACTTCATGTCCGTATACATTTTTCTACTCCTAGGATGGATAGAAAATTTAGAATGATGAGAATCTTCAAAAACGGTTTTGCGCAAATCATCTTGATTCGGGACGATAAGCCGTCCAAATTTTCGAATGGCTCCTCTTGAATCAACACTATAGTCGCTATTTTCTTCAACACAAGATTTATTTCTAAGATTATGAACGATACTGGCCAATTCGGGATCTTGCTTTTGTGCTTCATAGATGCAGTCAAAAAGGGATGGATGAGCCACGAGGCTACATATTATGGGAGTGGAACCCGGGTTGGAGTGACGACTCTGAATCTCGCACGAAGATAATAACTCAAGATCCTTCCACTCCGATAACATCATAGAAAAGGCCGCATGTTGCTTCTGACTAAGTGCGTCAGCAACGCAATTTCCTTTATCGGGCGTGTAAAGAATATCTTGGTCATAAGAAGCAAGAAACTCCATCCATCGTTGTTATCGCAATTTGAGTTCCTTTTGAGACAATAAATATTTGAGCGACTTATGATCCACGTAAAGCACAAATTTCTCCCTTAAAAGATAATGGCGCCAAATTAGGAGAGTGAAAACAACCGCGGCGAGCACTAAGTCATGAGTTGCATACTGAGTCTCGGCCGGTTTTAATTGCCTCGATAGGAAATGACACGTTCTCGTTGCATGAGAACGGGCTCTAATCAAGTGCAAGACCCTACCTCCATTAAGGTCAATCACAAAGGGAATGCATTAACTTTAGTATGGGTCATAAGAGTATAGAATAGATAAAATTACAAAATAGACAAATTGAAGCAGCGGAAAACAATTAGAACTTTTATTCCATAGTAGCATAATAAGATAAACTTTCATAAGGGTTGTTTCAAACATCAACACCAAAACATCAGAACCCATTACATCAAATATCTGTCTTGTTTCTCAGAAGAAGCATAATTACAAAATAACATAACATAATTCCGCAATTAAGCAGTAGCTAGCCATAGCAGTAAATCAAAGAGTCCAAAGCAATACATCACAATCTTCGAGCTTGAAAAGAATCTGAACTAAGCGGTGGTATTCCTGCCCTTTGGACCTAGGGAGGAAATGAAAGAAATTAGGCGAAACAAAAACAGAGTCAGATATAAACCTTGGTTAGTCTAGTGACTTTCAGCATGTAAACATGTAAAGGTATCATGACATGAATAAGCTAGATACAGGACATAACCATGATAATAAGCATCGCAAGATAACGAGATAAGCATAAGATAAGACTAGAACATGATAAGGTAACGTACTAATTCCTAATTTCTCTGTACCACCTAACTAGTGTTCAACTAATGCCATTTATTACAAAACAAGATAAGTGATCCCCATTTCCCACGTGATAGTTTTATAGGTACATATCTCATGATGAGGGTCCCACCACATATTGATAGTTTATCTGTCCCAACCGTACCTATCTTAATAGATCGGCTCCTACTCATAACGTTCCGTATGTGTTTGTATCAACCTGGCCCCTACTTGTAGATACATGTGTTGGTCCCACCATAGGGTGTATCATTTCCTAGGGTGGCAACCCGATACAGTTCTAGAGTGCATAGCTTTAAACCTACTTGGTACTCAGTGTCTAAATTTTCCCATGCCAGAATTACGTGCACGCCCGTAATCCGTCGGAACCTGCACTGTCGTACCACCTGCCGCTATTTTGACCGCTTATAATCAGCCCAGTAATCATGCCCCACTCTGCCTAGCTCAGGGTCTCGTTGATACCTAATGTGGGTTACTGCTGAAAAGGGTCCCGCTACTTGGGTTTTCCTAGGATCTATTTGTATACCCCTCATATTGGTTAAGTGTCATCAATCAATCAATTCAAGTTTACTTAACCCACCCATTCATCATGTCATATTGGTTAAGTGTCATTAATCCAGTCGAGTTACTTAACCCACCCACTTGTCATGTCATATTGGTTAGGTGTTGCATGTTGACTTAACCCTACCATACTTAACATGTTTCTTTAGCATTAATTATTTATTAATGCATCAAACTCTCACATTGGACTTATTTGCGGTAGCTGGATTGTGTCGGGCGGTTCCGGGCTGTCTTACACCGCAAACCCATTCCAACCTCCGGTTCAAGCATTCAATGCGCTAACCTCTCACATTAGACTTGTTGTTTGCGGTTGCAGGATGTGTCGGGCGGTTCCGGGCAGTCTTACACCACAAACTCATTCTAACCTCGTGTTAGGCATTATTACCCATCTAATCTTCGCCTTTGACCTCTCACATTAGATTGTTGTCATTGCGGTTGCTGGATGTGCCGGGCGGTTCCGGGCAGCCTTACGCCACAACTCAAATCCAACCTCGTGTCTTAGGTGGCCATTAGATTTAGTTAAATTATATACTAGCCGATTATGTCCAAATTCCAATTTTTACATGCCAATTATCATATGCCCAATTATTGATTTATATACCAATTTACATATGTCCAATTATTGATTTACATGCCAATTTACATATGCCCAAATATTGATTTACATGCCAATTTACATATGCCCAAATATTGACTTACATGCCAATTTACATATACCCAAATATTGATTTACATGCCAATTTACCCAAACTTGCAATTATAATATTAATAATAATACCCCATATCCATCAAAAATCATGCCCAATAATTCCACCAAACATATTATGCCCATAAATTCACCCAAATAGGCAATACCCAATATTCCACGTATTCCAAATATTCGTATTTCGTGATTTCAGCCTAGGTTCGAAGTTAACCCAGGTTCAATAAAAGAAAATAAATAGGGGGAGACAGAAGTTGCATAAAATAAGAACAGAGAGAAAATAGGCATGAAAATATCGTTACAGGCATGAAGGCTAAGACTTGATAGGAAAATTATCATGAACATGAAAAACTGATGTACAACAAGATAAACCGATGATAATAGCATCATGAGAATAAGAATAGAAGCAAAAGAACAACTTAGAATCAGGCATAGTCTCAATTTCATCTTATTACATGTTAAGACTAGATTTAGGTGTTCAAATCTAAAAATAACTGAACTTACAGTGTTTGGGTTAGAAAAGATAATTGAATCACTTGTTGTTGTTGAAGAACTCTAGTTTTATATTGATTAATCCTCTAGGTTGATGAAGAACTTTTTGATTTGATTTAGGTTTTAGTGGAGGCCAGGTTTAGATGAGAGTTTGGCGGCATGGAGGCGCCATGAGAGTGGATAATAGAATTAGGGTTTAGGTTTGAATATGTATTTATAGGTGTGTTAGGCAAACCATGACCTTTAGATCAGCATAGGAGTCATCAGAGCCATCTAAACCAAAGAGACATGTCACCCAGCCAACCACAGTGTGACACAGGTAACACCCCACGTCCATTAATGTCACTCACAAAGGGAATGCATTAACTTCTATGGAGGTTTTAGGTGAATATAGAACAGTAAAATTTCAACAAGACAGATATAAAATAGTACTTGGAAATTTAAAAACTTTATTTCAATTGCAGCAGAAGTCAAAACATGTTTGATTACATCATAACACCATAATCAAAGTCAAGTACAATATCTATCTTGATAAAACAAGTACATAATCCCATTACATAAATAGCCATTAAAAAGAAAGATAACAAGCTGGACTTTACTTCAGCATTCCAAGCTTTCCAAGAGATAAGCAATCCAATCAGACTTCACTGGAACTTGGCCCAGCCTGAGGACCTGAAGGGAGAAAAAGATGAAAAAGAGGGGGGGGGGGTCAGACATAAAGTCTGGCGAGTATGATAATTCTACAATACTATTATCAAAATAACTGGACTAAGGCATAAGCTGGAAAACAAGGAAATGTCTATGAAAGAGCAGATTAAGGACATAGACAATCGCTAAAGGAAACGTTATAGGCGCTCCTAAATACTAAAGGATAAACACTATACTGCACCACACCAGTCACCCTAAAGATTGATTCCACTTAACGTGTACCTATCCCTACTAGACGTACTCCCTTAATAATGGTAATTCCACGTACTCCAAGCTGACGTCATAGATGTCGTCTGCCCCTATCTCCACTAGGTGTACCCTTTTAATACTTAATTAATAATGGTAGCTTCGTGTACTACTAGGTGTACCCACTACCCTGCCCCATTCGATCGGCTCCCTAACTCGTAGATACCCGTGCTGGCCCCACAGTGGGGTGTATCACTCCCCTAAAGTGGCAACCCGATACAACTTAAGGATGCACGGCTTATACCTACACGATGCAACAACGTCTTACCTACCAGCCCGGGTCCACACACGCATATGAAACCCGTTGGATTGCGTTGCCACCGCTCCCTGTTTTGGCCTCTTATAGTCAAACCCAGTATGCGTGTCCCGTCCTCGACTTGGGTCGAGCCCACAAAGATACGTTTTGGGATACTGGTTGAAATGGGCCCCCATTATTTCCCACAAGCATTCCACCTAAGCTTGTCCCATTAGTCCATCCACTTAACCCACTTAGTCATGTTCATTTACATGTGTATTTGGTTAAGTCTAATCGTATTTCAAATGCCTCTAAGGGAAACCACTAGATTCTGCATGCCACCCAAGGCACCTACTTAACCCCCATGTCCCACCTTACATGATTATCTGGCTAAGTATTTCTTAATTCATTAAGGCCATAACCTCATAAAGACCTCTCACATTAGACTGGCATTTACGGCAGCTAGATTTGTCGGGCGGTCCGGGCAGTCTTACACCATAAAAGAGTCTAACCTCGTGTCTTTACAACTGTTATGCTTTAGTTTGGGCCTAGGACCTCTCACATTGGGCCGACATTTGTGACTACTGGATTTGCCGGGCGGGTCTGGGCAGGTTTACGTCACAAACGGGTCCAACCTCGTGTCCTAAGCATTGATTATTATTAATAATCCACTTTCCCCAATTTTAATAATTCCCTACTTGAATTATTAATTAATTCCAAATTTAACAATGTCCATAATTGACTCAATTATGGACATCCATTTAAGGCATGAAAAATCATATCAATTGCACCCCAATTTATTAATTTCCTAATATTACCCCTACCCCACGTTTGAATGTTTATTCGCAAAATGTATGCCAGACCCGATTAGTCTAACTCATAGCATAAAAGAAAATATTCACAACAACAACATATATATGTGACTAAATAAATCATAACAAGGGGTAAAACTTGCATACATTGCAACTTGCATAAGGTTATACATGTCATGGATCTAAGGGTGTCAACTTATTCATAATTCACATAATATGATTTTGATCAAATTTCATAAACTTGTATAGGACATGTGTGAATCAACATCATTAACAATATGGTTTTATATGGGTACACCTAACTCAATAGGTAAATTCCCAAAAATCAAAATTCATTTAATCATAGATTCATGTATATGGGTACACCTAACTTAATAGGCAAATTCCCATATTCAAGATCCAATTAATTTGTAGATTCATGTATATGGGTACACCTAACTCAATAGGCAAATTCCCATAATCAGGATCTATTATAAAAAAAACATAAACTTTAAACATGATCCAATTCGCATAAATACTAACATCATGATTTTACAACTTGAGTGATTCAACACAACTTAACATGACATCATTATCATATAACATAAGTATTTCAACATATGTGATAATATGAGATCTACAACATATATAAGATTTACAACATAGCATATCATAATTTGCAACATAGCATGATATGATTTACAACATAGAATAACATGATTTATAACATAGCATAGCATGATTAATCACATATGACATAGCATAGGATTATTTACAACATAATCACTACAACATAACAACATATGATAACATAATAGCATAACAAGAGATCCACAACATAATTTACAAATACATAACAATTCATATCACTTTCTTGTGATCCATTCATAACTTAATCAAATTATTTTATAATAATATTGTGAGATTCATCATACTCACAATTTTAAAGAAGAGAAATAGAAAGAGAGAGAGCTTTTGATTTGATTTAAGTAGATTTAGTTTGTAGATTAGGCCTTCTTCTTCTTTAGTTTGTGACGGCTATGCTGAACTCCATGGCAACGGCATGTCGGCAGCTCTCCAATTTTTCAAGTGATTTAGGGTTAGAGTCTACCCACTTATTTATAGATGTTAGGATTCATTTAGGCCATTAGATTTAACCTAGAAATAACCGCAGCCATTCAGACAAGATGGGGTTTATCTTATTGACTCAGCAATGAGTCAGAAGTGACTCAGCAAACACTCAGCAAATTAATAAACTTCTATTCATGTTTACATTAAATGCCCATATATATATATATAAATATATATATATATATACACACACGCACCTATTCATGAATTCAAATAATGCAAATTAATTGATTGCCTGAAAAAAAAGAAAATCGAGCATATAATTTAATTTCCCCTTTTTTTTTCTCTACTTTCCTTGCAACATGCAAAATCAATGCATAATGAAGTTACCTACATACATACATATCTACTTATGCATAAATCTTTCCCTCCAAATAAATTGACTGTATTTATCTTCTCAATTATATATATATATTCAATATATATATATATATATATATATATATATATATATATTTAATATTTTTTTGAACCGCGTTCACACTAAGCCGCTTTTTAGCCATTCCCCTAAAACAAAAATATGGCGTTGGCGGGGATCGAACTCTGCACCTCTTGTATGCAAGTCACATGTTCCAACCAAATGAGCTATTATGTCTTTTGCTTACAATTCTTAGAACAATGCTAAACATTATTCTTTTCTCATTCCTCTTTTTCCACGTTTTGCTGCAATATTTAATTTAAGGATATCTTTTTCATACGGAGTCCAATTTACGCAAACTCGGACTCTATCTCAAGCAGAATTCCGAGACGAACGCAGCGGCGCAACCCGTTTCACCTAATTATTTTTCTAAAAATTAATTATATCTTGATTTTTTTTATGTTCATAGAAAATACGGGGTGTTACAACACATAAGACCTAAAACACAAAATTTCGCCACGGACCATTCTAGGCCAATGGGGTCGATTCCAAACACCCTGAGTTGACCCTGGCGTCGACCCGGCGGGACTCGGGTCGACCCATAAAATAGGTCGGTTTGGTGTTTTGCCTTTCCGCTTCCGCTGTTTTGAATTTTTTTTCTTGAATTTTAGGTTTATTTTTATTTTATTAATTTATATATATACATATATTTCCCTTATATGTATACAAACTTCCAATGTCCATAACTTTCTCATATATTATCCGTTTAATGCAAACTTTGGGTCCATCTTGACCAAAATTTTGAGATAAACGCAGTGATATAGTCTGTTTTACTTAATTCTCACTTTAGGGTATTCTTTTAATTCGTTTATTAATATTCATAGAAAAATATGGGGTGTTACATTCTCTTCCCCTTAAAGGATTTCATCCCCGAAACCTCTAAGTTAAAAAGAATACATCTTACCATCCAACATCCATCTGCTCAACCATCATTCACAAGCATCCATTGTCCTTAAAAAAGAATTCTAATGCTATATAAACATATGCAAAAGTGTGCGTGTATATGTTCCTTATCTAATGCAAAATCAGGCGGTCTACTGATTCAGTTGACCTCCTTAATGCGAATTATGTTAGTGCCATGAGTCCAATTATGTACGCAATTATTCCTAATGTACTTCATAACCTCTACATGAGTGCACAATCATTCATCCATATGCAACATTCATATGATAACACGTCCAATTTCAGTCTCATCCATAGCCAAACATATATATGCATACGCAATGTGAAAGTGACTTGAGCCGACCTAGTGCCTAAGGTGTGTGTGTAAATGCATCCACGAGCAACCACTAGCAACCACTTGCATCCACCAAACATAAAATGTCTCAAACACATGTTTACAATCATAGGATATTCCTAGCTAAAGGTCGATGATATAATCAAGAGGACGTCCTAAACGATAGAACAGGTATAAACAAAGCGGTAGAAAAAGGGGAAATTAAGAACATACCCTCAAAGAGAAAAGGATACAACGTACGCATCTTAGCTTCCGTCTCCCAAGTAGCGTCTCCTTCATCACTTCCCCATTGTACTTTGACAAGCTTGACTTCTTTTTTGCGTAATCTCTTGACCTCCGATCCAAGGATGCACGTAGGGGCTTGTCTAATCATGGCATCTCGCTTCACTTCAACTTCCTCAAGTATGCTCGGCTCCACCACTTCCCCGGCATCATGTAAGTACTTCCTCAAATGTGATACGTGAAACAAATTATGTGCACCATTAAGCTTCTCAGGAAACTCTACTCAGTAGACCATCTGTCCAACTCTCTCTGTATAGGAAATGGTCCTACGAATCTCGGTGCAAGCTTCCCTACCGACCCAAAGAGGACAACATTCCTTAACGGCGATACTTTGACAAAGACCATGTCTCCAACACTGAGCTCAAGGTCGATCCTTCTCCTATTAGCATACGACTTTTACCTATCTTGCGCGGTCTTCATATGTCTTTGAATTAGATCCACTTTCTCCGAAGTCTCTCTAATCATATCTGGCCCAAGTACTAGCTTATCTGTGGATTCCCACCAACAAGTTGGTGATCTACATGGCCGTCTATACAAAGCCTCAAAAGGTTCCATGCCAATGCTAGACTATAGCTGTTATTACACGCAAACTCTACTTGTGGAAGGTGGTCCTCCCATGTCCTGCCAAAGTCCAAGATATAAAGCCTCAAAAGGTCTTCTAGAATTCGATTCAACCTATCGGTTTGGCCATCCTCTGAGGATGATACGCCGTGCTCAAGCATAACTGAGTCCCTTTGGCTTCTTGCAAACTTTTCCAAAAGTCACTAGTAAAGACAGGATCATGATTGCTTACTATGCTAGAAGGTACCTCATGCAAATGAACTATCTCCCTAACAAAAATAGGTGCTAACGATGATGCAGTCCTCTTTCTCTTGGTAGGAATGAAGTGACACTCTTCGTAAGTTTGTCCACTATCACCCAAATACTGGTATTGCCTCTTCTAGACCTAGCAAACCCATCTGTAAAGTCCATCGAGATACTCTCCTATTTCCATTGTGGTACCTCTAGAGGATGAAGTAGTCCACCGGGCTTTTTCTGCTCTGCCTTGATTTGCTGACATACCAAGCATTTAGAAACAAACTCCTCCACGTCCTTCTTCATTTCGGCCCAAAAGAAAACTCGCTTCATGTCTTTGTTCATCTTGTCACCACCGGGATGTATGGTCATCTTAGAGTGATGGGCTTCCTCAAGAACTGTCTTCCTCAAATTCTCGTCTTGTGGTACACAAAGTCTCCCGTCCCTATGTAACCAACCCTTGTCATCTAGGGTATACCTACCAAGATGGCTCGAAGACTCCCCTCCTATGAGCTTTTCTACTAGCTCAAGAAACTGTGGGTCATCTCGTTGGGCCTCTCCAATCTGTCCCAAAAGCGTAGGTCTCACCTCTAAGGATGCTAACAAATCAGTCACATAATCGACAGAGGGTCTAAAGTCAAAGGCCGCGATGTACTCTAAGCTTTGCCTCTCCACAAACATTGGACGTAAAGTCAACTTCTTCCTACTCAAGGCGTCAGCTACAACGTTACCCTTGCCAGGGGTATATGCTTTCTTGAAATCGTAGGATGCTAAGAACTCCATCCACCTTTGTTGCCTCAAGTTAAGATCTTTCTACGAGAAAAGGTACTTCAAATATTTATGGTCAGTATACAATTCAAACTTCTCACCTAGGAAGTAATGGTGCCAAGATTTAAGCGTAAAACGATAGCAGCTAACTCTAAATCGTGGGTTGGGTGGTTTTGCTCATGTACTTTCAACTATCTTCCACCATAAGCTACAACGTTCCCTTCTTGCATCAAGACAATGCCTAGTCCCGTACCGCATGCATTCGTGTATACTGTAAACATTTAACTCCCGTCTGGCCATGTCAACACTGAGGCTGTTGTAAGAGCCCTTTTCAATCGTTGGAAAGCAATGTCATAATCAATGTCCCAAGAAAAGGCTAGATTCTTCTTCGTCAGTCTAGTAAGTGGGGCTGATATCTTCGCAAAGTCCTTAATGAACTTCCTATAATATGAACTTCCTATATTAGCCCGCTAATCCAATAAAACTTCGCACCTCTGTTGCATTCTTTGGGATCTTCCAATCTTGCACCGCAACTACTTTTGCGGGGTCTACTGCTATCCCGTCTTTTGGACACCACATGTCCTAGAAACCTTACTTCTTCTATCCGAAAGTGACATTTGGAGAACTTCGCTTTAACCTGATGTGCTAGAAGGGTATCCATGACTGCCCTCAAATGCAAAGTATGTTCTTCCTTGTTCTTTGAGAAAATCAAGATGTCGTCCACGAAGACTACCACAAACTTATTGAGGAACTCCCTAAACACCCTACTCATCAAGTCAACAAAATAGGCGGGTGCATTTGTCAAACCGAAAGGCATGATGAGCCATTATAAGAAACTGTCAGGGGTCCTAAAAGCAGTCTTGTCTATACTGTCCTCAGCCACTATTAGCTGATGAAAACCCGTAGCAAAATCTAGTAGTAAGAAAACGGACGCACCTACAAGCTGGTCAAACAAATCATCTATTCATGGAAGTGGGTGCCTATTTTTCTTAGTTAGCTTGTTTAACTCTTTATAATCCACACATAAGCAAAGTGAACCATCCGCCTTAGGAGCGAATACTACTGGAGCACCCCATTCAGAAATACCACGCCTAATAAACCCCTTCTCAAGCAACTCTTTAACTTGTTTACTAAGCTCCTTCCTTTCCCTAGGAGCCATGTGTCGTACGGGTAAAGCAACTGGTTTGGTGTTATTAACCAAGTATATGCGGAAATCTATTCCACATTTTGGGGGTAAATCCTTCACCTCATCAAAGACATCGGGATACTCACAGACTATTAGAACAGATTGCAAATTATCAACAGATGCATCAAGAGATTCTAGGTAACCAAGCATGATAGAACCCTTGGGGTTACACGAGATTTCGAGGGTATTACCGAGACTAGTCAAAAGTCTAACTACCCTCCTTTCACAATCGAGAATTGCACCATCTCTGGATAACCAATCCATCTCTAGAATCAACCCATAGCCCATGAAACCAAGAACATATGCATTACATCGAAACTCAACACGAAGTACAGATATTCCCAAATCCAAGCAAATCATAGATACATGAGCCGAACCCCCAAACGGATTTGAGACAACAATAGGATCCACTACCATACATGTACTAAGGTGAAGAGACTCTACTATAGAAGCATATATAAAAGAATGCGATGCGCCAGAATTAAAAACAGTGCGTACAGGATGATCACCTTATTGTCCACCTTCTTATTGTCCACCTTCTTGTTTTGAGGTTCATCCTTCTTCACTTCTTTCTTCCCACCCTTGTCTTCTTCATGTAATAGCGCCATGTAGACCAATCTCTCAAAAGTTACGCCCACTGGAATATGGGACTTAGCTAGACCATGCAATGGTTCATTCAAGCCTCTAGCAAAACGTAAAGCTTTCTTGTGGGGTGTATCTACCAACTCCAACCCAAATCTTGCAAGAAAATTGAATTTGTTGACGTATTCCTTGACTAACATACTCCCTTGTTTGAGTGCTAGAAACTTCTCCATCTGTAGGCTTTGTTCAGCTGGCGGGAGGAACTTCATCTCAAACCTCCACCTAAAGTCCACCCAAGTCTCAACTGGTTGCTCAGCACTAGTAACTTCGCACCAGTAAGAGGGTTCTTCCTTCATTAGCCAAGTGGCAAATTTTATCTTCCTCCTATCATCCACTTCAAAGACAGCAAACAACTCTTCTGTTTCCTTGAGCCAGTTCCGTGCTTCAACAAACATCTCAATCCCGTTAAAGATCTTTCTTCCCATAGCACGGAAGTCCTTACAAATCTTAGCAAAAGAATCTACGCGAGGAGTGACAGAAGATGGGGTAGGAGGAGGAGGAACGTTGGCTGGGCTCGCGGCAGTGGCCCTAGCCTCTAGGTATCGTCTGAATCAAGCGGGTATTGGAACACCCTCAGGTATCTCAAGTTCCCTAGTTATGCTGAAAAGAAAAAGGAAAGGATTCAAAATAAAGAAAAGAAGGATAGTGCATTTGGCTTTGGGGAATATGCCTTTTTAAAATAATAATACTTTTCCTTGAAAATGATTCTTTAAATCATGGTTTTGAAAATAGTGAATATTAGGCTCACGTCCCTATTTTGAAACTTAATTAGGCTCACATCCGGTCATAAACTTAATATAAATTAGGTCCCTGTTTTCAAAACTTATAAAATAATAATTAAAAAAAATTCGTAAATTAGTAATAAAATAAATTATGCATTATACAACAAATTCAGTTCAAAAAACAACAAAAATAATATCAGAAAGAAGAAAACAGAAAAAACTGCAGTTAAATGCATAATATTATGCACCTTTTTGATTTTATTGCATGCATATATGCAACTAACTGCAGTTCTTCCAGCGGATAGATTTAACTTAATATTTCAGTTCATTTTTATTTGAATCCAAATGTGCAAATTTCTCAAAAAAAATGCACACATGTGTGCAACATTTTTATAGGATAAAAGTACGGACCTAATTTATATAAAAAAATAAAATTTGAAAAATTTAAACCCACCCCTTATTTTATTACTTCCGCCTTTTTTTATTTTATTTTTAAAAAAGTACGTTCCTTCATAAAAAAAATTAAAATATGGAAATAATTTCAGGATTCTACGGAAATAAAAAAATAGTTGCATACATTTATGCAATTATTACTGATAATTGCATATATGCATGCAACTTTTCCGTAAGCTGTGTTCGGTTCGAAAATTTGAAACTAAACCTGCACAAATGTGTGCAAATATTGGGTATATTTGCACACATGTAATCATGTTTTTGTATGAATAAAAATCAACGAAGATGTATGTAGTGAAAAATATGCACGGATGTATGCAGGAAAATGATATATGTGTATACTATTATGCATTTAACTAGAAATTTCGTTTTTTTTCTATTTTTTTTATTTTTGACGCCTTCTTTGATGGTTTTTTGTTCTGAATTTTTTAGTGTTTACATGTTTTATTTAAATACGAATTTACGTGATTTTTTTATATTTTTTTAATGACTTTTCAAAAAATAGGGACCTAATTTACAATAAGTTTATGACCGGGTTTTTTTTTATATTTTGAAACTTAATAGGGACCTCTAAAAAACGCACCCTTGAAAATATTTTCTTTAAAATATGCATTTGAAAATAGTTTTTAAAATCTTTTATGTATTCTTGTAACCTTCAGCTCTGATACCACGTGTAACGCCCCACCTCCATTAAGGTCACTCACAAAGGGAATGCATTAACTTTAGTGGGTGTCATAAGAGTATTGAATAGATAAAATTACAAAACAGACAAATTTAAGCAGCGGAACACAATTAGAACTTTTATTCCATAGTGGCATAATAGGATAAACTTTCATAAGGGTTGTTTCAAACATCAACACCAAAACATCAAAACCCATTACATCAAATATCTGTCTTGTTTCTCAAAAGAAGCATAATACAAAATAACATAACATAATTCCCTAATTAAGCAGCAGCCAGCCATAGCAGTAAAGAAAAGAGTCCAAAGCAATACATCACAATCTTCGAGCTTGAAAAGAATCTGAACAAAGCGGTGGTATTCCCTCCCTTTGGACCTGGTGGGGAAACGAAAGAAAGAAGGCGAAACAAAAACAGAGTCAGAAATAAAGCCTGATAAGTCCAGTGACTTTCAGCATGTAAACAGGTAAAGGTATCATGACATGAATAAACTGGATACAAGACATAACCATGATAATAAGCATCTTAAGATAACGAGATAAGCATAAGATAAGACTAGAACAGATAAGGTATCATACTGATTCCGAGTTTCTCTGCACCACCTAACTAGCGTTCAACTAATTCCATTTGTTACAAAACAAGATAAGTGATCCCCATTTCCCACATGATAGTTTTATAGGTACATATCTCATGATGAGGGTCCCACCTCATATTGACAGTCCCCACCGTACCTGTCTTAATTGATCCGCTCCTACACATAACGTTCCGCATGTGTTTGTATCAAACCGGCCACTATTTGTAGATACCTGTGTTGGTCCCACCATAGGGTGTATCATTTCCTAGGGTGGCAACCCGACACAGTTCTAGAGTGCACAACTTTATATCTACTTGGTACTCAGTGTCTAAATTTTTCCATGCCATAATTACGTGCACACCCGTAATCCGTCGGAACCTGCACTGCCGTACCACCTGCCGCTATTTTGACCGCTTGTAATCAGCCCAGTAATCGTGCCCTACCCTGCCTAGCTCAGGGTCCCGTTGATACCTAATGTGAGTTACTGTTGAAAAGGGTCCCGCTACTAAGGTTTTCGTTGGGTCTATTCGTATACCCCATATTAGTTAAGTGTCATCAATCAATTCAAGTTTACTTAACCCACCCATTCATCATGTTATATTGGTTAAGTGTCATTAATCCAGCCGAGTTATTTAACCCACCCACTTGTCATGTCATATTGGTTAAGTGTTTCATGTTGATTAAACCCTACCATACTTAACATGTTTGTTTAGCATTAATTATTTATTAATGCATCAAACTCTCACATTGGACTTATTTGCGGTAGCTGGATTGTGCCAGGCGGTTCCGGGCAGTCTTACACCGCAAACCCATTCCAACCTCGGGTTCAAGAATTCAATGCGCTAACCTCTCACATTAGACTTGTTGTTTGAGGTTGCTGGATGTGCCGGCCGGTTCCGGGCAGTCTTACACCACCAACTCATTCTAACCTCTTGTTAGGCATTATTACCCATCTAATCTTCTCCTTTGACCTCTCACATTAGATGGTTGTCGTTGCGGTTGCTGGATGTGCGAGGCGGTTCCAGGTAGCCTTACACCACAACTCAAATCTAACCTCGTGTCTTAGGCGGCCATTCGATTTAATTAAATTATATACTTGCCAATTATGTCCAAATTCCAATTTTTACATGCCAATTATCATATGCCCAATTATTGATGTACATGCCAATTTACGTATGCCCAATTATTGATTTACATGCCGATTGACATATCCCTAAATTTTGATTTATATGCCAATTTTAAATATGCCCAAATATTGATTTACATGCCAATTTACATATGCCCAAATAATGATTTGAATGCCAATTTACCCAAACTTGCAATTATAATAATAATACCCCATATACATCATAAATTATGCCCAATAATTCCACCAGACATGTTATACCCATAAATTCAACCCAAATAGGCAATACCCAATATTCCCCGTATTCCAAACATTCGTATTTCGCGATTTCAGCCTAGGTTCGAAGTTAACCCTGGTTCAATAAAAGAAAATAAATAAGGGAAGATAGAAGTTGCAAAAAATAAGAACAGAGAGAAAATAGGCATGAAAATATCATCACAGGCATGAAGGCTAAGACTTGATAAGAACATCATCATGAACATGAAAAACTGATGTACAACAAGATAAACTGATGATAATAACATCATGAGAATAAGAATAGAAGAAAAAGAACAACTTAGAATCAGGCATAGTCTCAATTTCATCTTATTACATGTCAAGACTAGATTTATGTGTTCAAATCTAAAAATAACCGAACTTACAACATTTGGATTAGAAAAGATAATTGAATCGCTTGTTGTTGTTGAAGAACACTAACTTGATATTGATTAATCCTCTAGGTTGATGAAGAACTTTTTGATTTGATTTAGGTTTTAGTGGCAGCTAGGTTTAGATGGGAGTTTACCGGCATGGAGGCACCATGAGAGTGAATAATATAATTTGGGTTTAGGTTTGGATATGTATTTATAGGTCTGTTAGGCAAACCATGGCCTTTAGATTAGCATAGGAGTCATCAGAGCCATCTGAACCAAAGAGACATGTCACCCAGCCAACCACAGTGCAACACGTAAGCGCTAAAACATAAAATTTCGTCATAGACCATTCTAGGCCGATGGGGTCGATTCCAAACACCCTGGGGTCGACCCGCCCGCTGGGTTGACCCATAAAATAGGTCGGTTATGCGTTTTGCCTTCCCGCTTCCGCTGTTTTGAATTTTTTTCTTGGATTTTGGGTTGATTTTATTTTATTAATTTATATATACATATATTTCCCTTTTATGTATACAAACTTCCATGGTCCACAACTTTCTCATACATTATCCATTTAATGCAAACTTTGGGTCCACCTTAACTAGAATTTTGAGATGAACGCAGTGGTATAGTCTATTTTACTTAATTCTCACTTTTAAAATTAAGTATTCTTTTAATTCGTCTATTAATATTCATAGAAAAATATGGGGTGTTACATCCAACGTGACTAGCGTCTGTATAAACAACAAGATCTTGATTCCCCCCGGGGATAACAAGAATGGGAGCATCAGAAAGAAGTTCCTTGAGCTTTTGAAATGCGGCTTCACACTTGTCCAACCAAGTGTATTTTAATTCCTTCTTTATCAAATGAGTGAGTGGGACTGCGATTTTAGAAATATATTTAATGAATCGATGGTAATAACCCGCCAATCCAAGGAAGCTGCAAATTTCCATCACACTATCTGGTCTCTTCCAATTTTGAATGTCTTCTATCTTAGATGGATCGGCCGAAATTCCGGATTCAAAAATAATATGCCCTAAAAATTTCACACTCGTTCGCCAAAAATGACACTTGGAAAACTTAGCTTTTCATTGGTGGTTTCTAAGTGTTTGCAAAACGACACGAAGGTGATTCTCATGTTCTTCCTTCGTTTTAGAATAAACAAGGATGTCATCAATAAAAACAAGCACGAACCAATCGAGAAAATCCCTAAAAACACAGTTCATGAGATCAACGAAATAAGCCGGGACATTTGTTAACCCAAACTGCATTACTAGCCATTCATAAGAACCGAATCGGGACCGAAGAGAAGTCAACGGAATGCTATCTTCCACGATGCGTAATTGGTGAAATCCGGTAGCTAAGTCCAATTGGGAAAATACTTTAGCACCAATAATTTGTCCAAAAAGATCGTCTATGCATGGAAGGGGATATTTATTTTTGATGGTGAGATCATTGAGCTTGCGGTAGTCCACGCAAAGCCTAAGAGTTCCATCCGACTTTTTCACAAAGATTGCTGAGGCTCCCCAAGGCGAGGAACTTGAGCGTATATATTGTTTCTTCTCTAATTCGGATAGTTGCTTGCGCATTTCTTCATTTTTCTTGTTAGATAACTGATAAACGGGACGCATAACAGGAAGGGATCCAGGAATTATATTAATCTGAAATTCAATTGCTCGACTAGGAGGGAGACCCAACACAGGCTCAAATATATCGGGAAATTCTCAAACAACCACAATTCGAGATATCATATCCTCCTCATCATCGTTATCTACATCCCTAGAATTGGGAGAAAATAACAAGGCCATAAATCCCGTGTCTGGATTTGGAAGTGCTAGTACTATACGGTCTTTGGATTGAAGATGCCGAAGACAAATTGTCTGTTCCGGACATAATATGTGGGCTTCATAACGGAGAAGCTAATTCATTCCCAAAATAATTCCAAAATCCAAATAGCACATAAAATGCAAGTCCACTAGGAAAGGATAACAACTCTAATTTGAACATCGCGACATAATAAACTAAGAGTCTTTGATCTCCCTATGGGATTAGTAACCGACAAAGAAGTCATCAAGCAAACGGTATTCAAAGAATTAGCATGCACAAGTTCTTGTGTAATAAAAGAATGAGATGCGCCCATATAAAAAAGAACTCGTGTAGGTGTCCATGAAAATCAATTATGCCATCGAGAACAAAATTTAATGTACCTGGGACCGAAGTAATATTGGAAGGAGCTTGTATGACATTGAGCTTTCCACTCTTATTAGGAGGATGAGTGGGACATGTGTTTATCGTGTGGCCTTGTTTCTTGCAATAATGGCAAGTACAAGACTTAGTGCACTGAGAGGCGATATGACCCTTTTCTCCGCAGTTGAAACATTCGCCGTTGCGGAGTCCAGAGTTCCTGGCCTCGAAAGTCACTTGCTTTGGCTTCTTATTAGGTTAGGTCCAAGGCTTCTTCCCGGTTGTTGTTGGTGTTGCCTTTGTTTTGAGAACCCCCAGCTTCATCATCATTGGGTCATTTCTGGACCACTTCAAGTTGTAGTGCGATGTTAACCAATTCTTCAAATGTTTCGGATAGCTTAAGGGTCAACAACTCCTCAAGACATTTCTTGAGCCCATGAATAAAGTGCAAATTCTTCTTCTTCGGGGTGCTAATATAATCGAGTCCATACTTGAATAGCTAGTAAAAAGAATCGGCATACTTTGCCATAGTAGATATGCCTTGAACAAGGTCTTGGAAGTGACGCGACAGTGCTATTTTCACCCCGTCCAGTATGAATTTAGTCTCGAACCTTTCCTTAAAAAGGTTCCAAGTAAGGTTCGCTTTGGGAGTATCAATAATGAGCAATTCATACCAGTTCAACGCTCGCTCTTAGAGAACGCTAGAAATCATTTGTACCTTGTGCAAATCACTAAGATCCATGCGATTAAAGATGTGCTCGCATGTTCTGAGCCAATTTTTGACTTTGATTACACCTTCGGAGCCTTTAAACGTCTTTCCCCCAAGCTTTGTGAAGTCACTACATAAAGTTGCAAACCTAGATTTCGGATGCGTAGGAGGTGGGGGAGCGGCTGCCGCGTGGGCATTTGCAATTACATCAAGAAGTTGGTGGGTGCTCAATGTAACTACTCCAACCACCGGGGGTGGAACTATAGGCAGTGGAGCTACAGGGGGTGGAGCTTCGGGCCTGGCATTTTCCCTGGCAAGATGACGACGAGGACTTCCAGCCATTTCCGTTCTTTAAGAAAGAAAGAAAGGAAAAGGTCACTCAAAAATCAAGGACCATAAACCTATTCTAGGATAGATAAACAACCATGACCCAATCTAACCCTAAGTTCCAAGCTCCTAAAAGATGTCTGAGACATGATCCTTGCTATAAAATTCTATATTGTTCCGAAGATTGGCTCTGATACCAACTGTAACGCCCTGCCTCTATACCCACTATAGTCAAGTTCATCCCGTGTGAAATGTCGTCGGCCATAGCGGAGAATAAGGTTGGGTAGGAGCGACCGTTAATATATTTACTCTTGCTTGGAAAGTAACGTCGAATGGCACGGCCGTACCAAAAATTTCGACATGACCATTCCAGGCGAAGCGCATATACACAACGACATAATAGCCTCAGAACACATACAGAATAATACAACACAGATAGTCACCGATATTCACATCATAAGCAAATAAGCTGATATGAATATAACACCATAAGCGTTTACATCAACTAGAGGTCATACATGACACTCTAACACCAAAATAATAGATACATGTACCAAATCCCATACTAATAATGATACATTCCATAAAGGTAGCCAACTACATAAAATACAAAAAGACTGCAGCTATAATATAGTCACACCAAAAGTCATAATAAGGTCCCAGCAGGAATGTCACCTAAGCACTTGTAACACTTGGGTAAGACCCGAGTATTATTTAAAAAAATAAACAATAAACGGATCGGTCAAACCATTCTTATTCATAACATGAGACAATATTAAGAGATATAACGTAAATGACATGATAAAAATAAACAGTATGATTCATAAATAATATGAAATGCATGATGTCAACATATACAAAATCTCAATAAATCCCATGACAAGAAAAGAGCATATGACAATAAGAATTGAGAAATACATGCGAAACATAAATCAAATTGACGCGTGTTGCGTCAAAGTAATCAAGAATCCAGAAATCACTAGAAGTCCAGAAAACATCATAAAAAGGCAGTCCTGTTCATAGATGAGATACGATCTCTAGGTAGCGAACCCATTTGTTTGAGCTAAAGCTCCCCACGGAGCCGGGTCGTGACCCCAATAGAGGAAAACATCATAAATCATAGAAAATTATAGAAAGATGGACCGAAGTCCTATAGATGAAGGCCACAAATCGTAAATTCCAACTCGGGCGATCGCGAACCAAACAAATATGTCATGGAGCGGATATAAACGATCCGGGTGAATAGAAATTACTTCGAGCTAGTTAATATAAGAAAATAGCAATATGTCCCATAACAACATGCTATTCTCGAATATTTACGAACCCGTAATTTGTTTCTATTCAAAACAAAGAAAATCACCACATATGTTCAAACAAACGAGTCCGGTAGTTATTCGCCAAAATAAACATATAAGAGGTCATAGTCCTCTGTTTTATTAAGGTGAATAGACTAAATTTCTTGTCTGATCGAGAGGATAAGAAATCGTATATAAATCAATAGTCTCAGAACCGAATTTAGAAATCGAATTTATTTTAAAAGGATTTGAATTTAAAAACCGATTAAATGTTGGTTCGATGCCCGTTGACAATATAAAACCCCATAATCCATTGTGGTTCAATATTCATAAAAACCCGTCACTGTAGAAAATGGGACACAAAAATCAGAGAACATAAATCCACATTTCATGGTTTTAGAACGATTTGAAAAACATATGAGACGGCGCGACAACGACGACCCGAACGAGCTCGAGATCGCCGCGATACGCGTGGGGAAGGGTCGGGGAAGGAGGTCGGAAGATCTCGGGGCCGTGATCCTCGGCACACGACCGAAAATGGGCGACCGGGCCTGGGCATGTTGCCCAGGTCGGTCACAGGGGCCGGTCGACCGGCTTGTGCCTAGGCGTAAGCCTAGGCACAGCCCAGACCTGTCGATCAGTCCACTTGGGCCGGTCGACCGGATTGTGCTTGGGCATAAGCCCAAGCACAGGTGACGGGGGATTCGTCCCCCATCGCGACCACTCCTTCCCGACACTTCTCTCCGCCCCAAAGGCCGCCTTTTCCGGTGCAAGTACACCCTCCATTCATGTTGGAGACAAGTGCGATTCAATGCATATGCAAATGAAGATTTTCAAACACAATTTTAACCAAAATTTGAAATCAACATATATCCATTAATCAACCATGAACCAAACTAATTCAAACAAACATGAACATCATGAATAGTCTACAACTACACTTGTACAAGCTTAAAGCTTGTGGCATTGAAATAAGTTCACAAGGAACTCACCTTGTTATCAATGGAGCCATCAACTAAAAGGAATCCAAGCTAAAGGTACTATCTTCTCACAAGAATCAACAAAAAACAACCTACACATATGAAACCAAATAACCCTGTGCATTAGGAACATAGAGATTCTCAAATAGCATAGAGAAGGTGATGGAGAATATAGATATCAACCTACCTAAGCTAGGAGATGAAGAAACACAACATAGGTTGGATTTTTATTGGATTCTAGGGCTTAGGATTTTAATTTCCTCTTTCCCTAAGCTTAGGAAATAAGAGGAAGAGCAAATGAAGAAGTAAATGAGAGTGGGAGGTGGTTGGGTGCCTATTTGTGCTGTGCAAATAGGTTTGGGTGCACAAATTTGCACTTTAGCCCTTCCAAACAACTCCAACTATCCCGAATTCGAAACATATCAATGCTTATAATCAAAAAGATTGTAAACGATGTTTCGGAACCACCATAAGTGGTCCCGAATCATAATTCAATGATTTACAGAAATTCACCATTTCGGGGACAAAACTAATATATCGGTTCGATATTCGAATATTCATTTAAATAATCTGCTGTGAATTTTCACGGGTTGGTACAGTTTTTTTATGGATAAGAGTATTTATAATAAATATATATATTATTGTTTAATTATTTTGAATCAAAAATAATCTGTTTATTGCTTCGAACTCCAAATCAAACCCAATGACTGTCGCTGCTAGCCAAATACCCTCATTCCGGACACAATGGGACATGTTTCGTAAGCTGACTCTATCATTTCAATTAGTTTTCATCAAAATTAAAATATAAATCAATATATATTAAATTTAAACATATATTTTAATTTACCAGGGCCACATACTAACTCCAAAAATTCTAGAAAAATAAATTTAGCTATGTTTTGACGATACGGTCCTAACAAAACTAATTTTGTCAAATTAGGAGACCGTTTGAAAAATGACCATTTTCTGGTTATCCAATTCAACTAAAATATAACAAATACTTTTAAATCCAGCACACTCACATATTAATTCCAAAAATTATGAAAATTGGAATCTAGCAATAATTTGACATTCCGAATCCAACAAAAGTAGTTTCATCTAAAACGGAAGTCGTTTGTAAAATGGCTATTTTTAAGGGCTATATATTATATTAAATATATATAAATTCCATAGCGACTATTCTGAATTTTAAACTAGACATTACTTTTAATTGATAAAGCGAAATATCAATTTTTTACATTCGTTAGAACGATATTATCAAACAGATTAAAATGTTTCTTGTTTCGTCCAATTCTGATTTAAAATGAATTTTGTGTACACGATTGAAATTAAAAATTGAATTTTCAAACTACTGTGCCTTTTCAGGGTCGTTTTATAATTAAAATAAATTTATATGTTCTAACTACGAGTTAAATAAATTTTTGGTCGTTATTATTTAAAATAAACCATTTTAAATATTCAAAATCCATTAAAATAGCAAAATTAAAAATTTTAAATTGGTTCTGAAAATCTGGGTTGTTACAATCACCCTCACTTAAATTCTTTTCATCCTCGAAAAGGAATGGAGCTGAAATTTGTTTAGCAAACCAACTCAACTTTCATTCTTGCTTTCATTCTTCAACATTCCAATTTCTAACAATTTTCAATTTTCTCAAAAATTTGGCTAACACCTAAAATTTTTGAAAATTTTCTCCATAACCTCCTTTGTACAGGTTGATATTTAAAACCGCAACTTGCTTCACCGGGCCCTCATCAATCCAATAGAAAAAGAAAAAGCCAAGTGGCTAGCCAATTAGCTCATAAAATCATCAAAACCAAAGAAAATAGTAAACATGTACCTATTTGTCAGGCATAAAATTTTATTCCTCTTCTTAGCTTCCCTGCTATGACCTGTTCAATATATACATGTGCATGTATGCAATTTCAATCAATTTTCAGTTCATTTCAACATTTGATTTGATTTGGCTTCATTTGCCTTTCATTCTCATATTGGTTAAATTAATTATCATTCCAATATTTTTATTAGTTAAACTAATAATCAAACATCATAACTAGAAATCGATTTTTGATTAGCTTTTCAAACATATATGTTCTATATATTTTCCAAATCATGTTTTCTGTGTTAAATCAAAAACAATAAATCTTATCTTAGTTCTCGTTCTCACACCAATCAATTGGAAATACATAGATATCCTACTTTCGAAACTCGAACACAAAAGCTGATGATGCGATCGCTATCATCAGAATCATCTCTGGGCAACTAGAGTGTGATTTTACATCTATCTAGTATCTGAGGCTTCGAATATACATCTCGTCAGGCATATACTCAAAATCTCCCTATACTAGATTGTCCAAATTCAATTTAAAACAAAATATTCAAATAAGAATAATGAACATAAAATTTTAAAACTAAATTTGATTTTTAAAAAATAACACTCTTCACACTCGTTCTAGGATACTACTAATCCAATCTCTAACGAGTCATTCTTATTGGATATAACTAATCCAATCTCTGATGAATTCTTTCGTTCGGTTCTAATGTATCTTATTTTCGAGCTCTATAAACCAAAGCTCTGATAAAAACTATAGCGACCCGAACGTTTCGGTCGACCTAAACTGAACAAGAAGGAAGACTGCTTTAAAAACAAGACCAATCAGAACGCAAACAACAAAACATTTCCTTGCTGTTACAACAATAACATAAGAGTACAAGAATATAAAATAGTATAAATAATATACATTTGATAAATATCAGAGATTCAAATAATTTACAAAGCAGCGGAAAAATAATACATAACACTACTGAAAGAAATACACGGATACAAAGCTTTCCGAATATAGCTCTAGCTGTAAACCAGGATCTTGTGAAATTGAAATCTGAAAAACTGAAAATACTAGTTGCCCGTGTCGAAAATAGGGGCACCCAGAGTTTAGGTTAAAACAATAAACTCTAGGTCAGTCATGAGATTGGTGTGAGAACTAAAACAGTTATTTAATACTTTACTTTAAAATAGAGTAATTCAAGGTACCTCGCCATTTAACACAGAACGGGTTTACCCCCATGACTACTTGTGCATAAAACAATTTATAGACAACGCAATACTTTTTGAAAAATGAAGCTATTCTAAGACTCAGGTATCATCACACAATGCAATGCAAGCCGAAGGATAGAGTTTTCTCTTATAATAGCCAAACATGCTTGGTACGTTTTAGAACAAATCAATTTGATATTACTATAAGCGTATAGTGTCAAAATCAAATTTAAATATAAATGTATCGATTATAAACAGCATAGTATCCCTTGCTACTATGTCGCCATACTAGTTATACAATCAAAACCAATATGTCATATTGGAAATTGGATTCCATCTATGAACCAAGGAAAGTGATCGTCCTTACCGAATTCGAGACACTCTAGCCTGTGCCTCAGGCTCAGCCGCAACTGCACCTTGGATCTTCAGGGATGGTCCTCTCTTACGTTTGAGGATAAATAATTCCTGACAATACGTTTCCTTGCCCTATGGGGAAAAAATCTGGTTAGTATGTCGACCAAATCATCCATCGGCCCCGTAGTGACTGATATATCCAAGGTACCTTGCTTTCCATTATCTACATAAGCAAAAATATCTGGCCTCCATTCCATGACATCACTACTGACTAGAAAGAAAAACATGTTCTCCCTACAGTCCTCTCCCATTTCTGGTTCATACCGGGGAGCGAGGCTCGCGAATTAACGCTATACACAAAGCCTTGCTATTTAAAGCCGTGCTTTGATCATCAACCACAAGACTCTGCTTTTCAACAGAAGCCTTGATCATTTGCATCTCAGCATGCCACACTGAAAATTCACTCCATGCAACTGAAGTCTTTCGATATATAACCTCTAAGCTCGTACGTCTCAGAGAAGGGTGTTAAGCAAGAGAATAAATTCCCTTCCACCAAACATATATATTTAATAGAAATCAATCAACATAGAATAAAATCCAATGTTAGACACACATCCATTTACTAGTTCGTTCTGTGCCTGAACGAAACCGAAGGCACCTTATTCCTTGTCCCATATGTCAAATACAGGAGAGAGGTCCTAGCATATCCGGTCGATCTCGAAGTATGCCTAGACGATCACCACTTCTTACCTTTTCTTGGGTGTACAGCCCAATCAAGACATCTGTTATCATCCAAAAGATGTGAAGATCTCTGGTCTTCAACCACCGTCTTCATCGTTGACTTATCATTGAATCAACTATTTAGAATGGGCATAAACCTGGTCCTTCCGAATAACTCACATATCTTATAATCAAGTGCTATAAAAACATAACATACGCCTCATTCCAATTCAGAATATTCTTTTATTTCAATATTCATATCTTTAGGGAAAGGTTCCCATTAATTTTATCAAAGATAAATTCTTTTAAATTTATTCTTTAATCTTCCTTTGGATATTAATTCAAAGCAAATTAAGGTTTATAAAATAGTCGGGATTATCGAACTATACCAAAGTAATCATTACTTTTATTATCGCAATCCCCACTATTCATCCTATGGAGAAAAACTGGTGATACTCCATATTTAACACCACAGTGTTATCGGTAAAATTAGTTACCATTTCCAGTTCAAATCTAATTAAAGATTTAACTATCGCTTGGAGCAAAACTGGTGGTACTCCATTCTCGATCATTTCCCAAATTTGATAATTTGAATTATCACATTCACGTTTCAATCCAATTAATGATTCATTAAAACTCCACTTAGTTTAATCTTCCTAAAAATCATTATTAATGATTATTTAACTTTGGAAACACAAACATGCCACATCGATAATCTACACCGTACCATTGATTTCTGCCAATATATAACCTCTAAGCTCGTATGACTTAGAGAAGGGTGTTAAGAAAGAGAATAAATTCTCCACCACCAAACATATATGTATTTAGTAGAGATCAACAATACAGTTCAAAATACAATGTTAGACATGTAATCCTTTCTTTAACCGGGTTAAAGAACCAATGTCATTTAAAATACAGTTCAAGATAAACCCAAAATCAAATTACATTAATTATGGAATCTTTACAGAAAACAAATCAACATATAATCGATATCAATTTCCGTATCCAATTAATATTATAAATGGAATAACGTCAAAGCCTTTTAAATTTCATATATATTAACAATCTTCCTCCATAGAATCTCACTTCGATTATTACAAAATCGAATTCCATTCTATTGCAATTTATTTTATTAAATTGGAAAACTTTACTTCAATAAATTTTCGTTAAATCTTAACAAAAGATTTATATATTACAAATCACATTTCACTACTAATCAGGTTAAAGAACAAGTGTTATTTAAAACACTGTTCATGAAAATCCCAATTCACATTCCATTTTATTCCAATTACTAAATATAATTGGAAACTCAAGTAATAATAATTAAAAGATTTATTCTATTCACACGGGGTTTAAGAACAGTGTTACTTATGACACCATTCACAACAAACCCAAAATCCACTTTGATATTAAATACAAGGCTCTAAACAGAAATTATACTAGCTTATATTCAATATTAAATTCTGAAACCAACACTATCGTGTGGGGAATAACAATATATCTATCTTCCAAATTCTTCCACAATATTCGTATAGTCACAGAATCCAATATTGAAATCTCCCGAAGATGATTTCTATTCAAATCCATTCTAATTTATATATTAGAATTTTTTGGTTTTATTAAAACCCTTTATATATCCAATTTATTTATTTAAAAATTATTGGATTTCAAATCTATCTAATAACTAGTACATTTAGATAAAAATATATTTTTATCTTTACAAACGTGGAATTTTTCATCCAAATTCTTTTTAAATCATTTATTCAGATTTAACACAAATTATTAATATTTTTAATGATTTTATCAAGGCCCGTACAATCGTTTCCAATAACGGCCACCGAACTACATCCATAACGACATTTTCCAAATTTGATTTGGACATAATTCCAAATCCAACCGTTAGATTTCAAATCTCTTATATTCGTTGGAAAGCTCTTTTCGATACCCAACGGCTCCTTTTTAGGAGAATCCGACGGTCTGATCTCCTGTAATGTCAATTCAAAATCAATGGTCGAAATTCACGAATGGACGCGGTGCGTTCTATTCAAGCCATTAATATATATATATATATATATAATACGATATATATCTTGTTTAAACGTATTTTATAAATTCGTTTTAAAAACGATTCCCACTTTCATTTCAATTTTAAATCAAAATTGATTACTCCTGATCATTATAATATTTAAATGATAATATTTTCAAAATATTAGATTTTGAAATAATTTCCTTTTCGGTATTCATTATAAAAATGAATAAAATCAATATAAATATCATTCGCATCAAAATGGAGCATAACTAATCAACACGGCTTCATACATTTCAATATTTTTGTGTCCATCCAAAATCGTACATGAAATTCACATTTTAATTCTTTACTGAATATTATTTTAAAAATATACAGAGTATTTATTTAAAACTATATTATATATTATTATTTTAAAACTATACTATGTATTATTTTAAAACAATACTATATATTATTTTAAAAACTATACTATATATTATTTTGAAAACTATACTATATACTATTTTAAAAACTATTAGCTATTTCTGAATTGGAATCAGACTCAATCAATTAACATATAAATATATTTATATGGATTTCTATACATCGCATGTATTCACAATAATGATAAATAATCATTAAACATCCACATATCATCCAGAGTGTTAACTACCACTATATAAGCATTAAAATAAATAAATAATGCTTATACAGCCTGTCAACCCATCGATTGACCTATAACTAAACAATTGGGATTGGTGTATGTCAAATATCATCCCAATACCCGTGTGGGGTTTCAACCAACAAATACTATTTATTATTTGCGCAGTTGGGCAATGTGTAAAATATTATCATCCTAATCTATATCAGTTAAATAGATGTACATAAACAAACCGTCCGATTTGTAAATGAATATTTATTTTATTTCAGGAGAATTTTATTCAGCGTATATAAATAATTTATATATCGCATATATAAATAATTTATACAACGCATATATATATATATATTATTTTATTCACTCCATTTCAATATCACGATCACAATACACAATACAGTCAATTTCCGCAATTCAATTCAAACAAACATACAACCATGGTTTGTACAATAAATAGTGTCAGGGGGTACTAAGACCCGTCTGCAACCTAGGATATATTTAACTGTAAATTAATTTGAGTGGGAAAGAGCTCTCACAGTCGGTTTGCACTCCGTCGGTCTCTATTTCTGAGTTTCAGTTCTGTTTGGATTTGAATTTGCCTGAAATTTTAATGTGCTCCGTTTCCGTCCTGGTCAGTTTCATGTTGTAGTGTTCGGTATTGCGATTCCGACACAACTGATTTTGCGAAATTCTGACGTTGTATGAAAAAATTATGGCTATTTATTCATTAATCACATTTCACGACAATTAAAATATAATTAATTAAACTAAATTCTCACATTCCCCTTAATTATCCTTATTCCTCATCGCCCTCTTTTCTGCTAAAACCCAACCATCCCCGAAAAAGAAAAACACCTGCGCCGACAACTAGACGCCTCCTACACCAGATCGGAGCTTGCCACGACGACCGGCGTTGAAGTCCCTCCCTGCGCCACAAGCGATGCGCCACTTGAGGCCACCCAAGCCTGGAAAAATGTGGCCGAAAAACTCATGTTTGAGCTCGAGTTTTGAGCTGATGGCACAACGGTATTTTCTCAACCTCAGATCAGTTTGAAAAGCTCTAAAATCTTAACAATTTTTGCTTCAAGACATGGGTGTAATTCTGCGTGTTGAAGTAGCGACTTGGGATTTAATTTCGGAGGATTTGCACCATCGAAAATGGGGTACGATAGCTGATTAGATTAGGGTTAGGGTTTCTTTATGGATAAGGGTATTTATAATAAATATATATTATTATTTAATTATTTTGATTAAAAAATAATCTGTTTATGGCTCCGAACTCCAAATCAAACCCAACGACTATTGCCCCTAGCTAAATACCCTTATTACAGACACAATGGGACATGTTTCATAAGCCAATTCTATCATTTCAATCAGTTTTCATCAAAATTAAAATATAAATCAATACATATTGAATTTAAACGTACATTTTAATTTACCGAGGCCACATACTGGCTCCAAAAATCCTAGAAAATAAAGCTAGTTATGTTTTGATGATGTTAGATCGAAATTTGGACCTAACACCCAAATTGTTATGAACTGTAGAGAATTTTAAATGAGGAACCAGGAAAAAGAAAATAACACTCAGAATTTATAGTGGTTCGGCGTTAACGAGCCTACGTCCACTTTATATCTTATTGATTATGCTTTAAAAGCTAGTACAACAGTGATTTCTCTCAATATTTCAGTGGTTTGACAACAATGGCGGATTCAGTACTCACTATTGCCAAAAAGATCCCGAAAAATGCCAAGCTCTGGGCTATTTATAGCTGATTTTGTCAGGCGGATCGCGGACACGTGGCACGAATCCCGAGATCATCGGGTCGCATCGCCACCATTGAAGAGATAGTCAAACTAGCCGTTGTGAACAGGTGTCATGATTTGCTTGAAAATCGGATCGTGCAGATGGGGAGAATTGGTCCAGATGACGGTTAGGAACACGTGTCGCCAGATCCGTGCGGTTCGGATCGCTGAAGACCAGCTCGTGATTGAATGGGTCAGAGGGTTCGGTGCGCACCAAGGGATCAGATCGGTTCGCTCTGGGCAACGATGTAAGTTTCGATCGGATCGCCCGGGTACATCGTTCGTTGACGAGATGGATGCGATCCGTTCCTGGGCGAGTCGACAGAGTGCGATCCGTTCCTGGGCGAGTCGATGGAGTGCGATCCATTTCTGGGCGAGACGATGGAGTGCGATCCATTTCTCCAGTTTCTTGGGGGACTTGGTTTCCTGTTTTCCTTTTATGAATGATCCTGGGTGGCTTGGTCAAAAAGCGAGCCAACATTTTGCCCCCTCGAAGT
Organism: Allium sativum; assembly: GCA_030737875.1. Lineage (NCBI taxonomy): Eukaryota > Viridiplantae > Streptophyta > Magnoliopsida > Asparagales > Amaryllidaceae > Allium > Allium sativum. The sequence goes on from CM060926.1 coordinate 444,685,556, forward strand.
ATGTTTTATTGGTGATGGAACATGCTTCGAAGATTCTTATTTACCCTCTCTTGAAGGGACGTAAATTAACAGTCGCATTGGTTCAAATCGACACATGTATGAATCAGATCGCCATAGGACGACACGGTCCGATTTGGTCATCTGGTCGTCTCGTGCCGAGTTCCTAGGCTCTTGTGCGAAACGGGGCGTATCTTCCTTCGAGCCGTGTCGTGCTTTGAGTTTTGTGGGCCATTGTTTCAAAGCGGTCCGTGGGCTTCTATGCGATTCCATCTTTGGATCGTGGCCTGCATGGTGCTTCGTGGTCCGAATAAGACAAAGGAGGGGAGACAAACGGTCACCTTCTTTGCCTATATAAGCCGACGCTCCCCTCTTCATTCTCCTTCTTCTTTCTCTCTGCCGAATCGTCTCGCGTTAGCCATTGAAAAACGAACCCAACTTTCTAAAACTTTCGAAAATCCAAGTATTCTCTCAGTTTTTAGAAAGGTAACTTCATAGAAAGCATTCTCATATTACTTTCCTGAATCTTTACGGCTGATTCGAGGGAGAAACAATAGAAATCCGCAATTTTCTGAATAAATTACCAAGTCGCCATGGCCATTGAGCGTGGAGCTCAGAACTTGAGGATGGGAAGGAGAAGAGGAAGAAGAAGGAGGCAGAAGGGGAAGGAAGGCCGACTCGGATCGTGGTCAAGGATTGAAGACGAAAGCGAGTGGCGAGACGAAAGATTGAGGTGGCAACAAAGGGTCGTATCGCGGCAGTCGCAACGGTTCGTGAGGGAGCAATCCCTTCGTCCGGCGATTCGATGAGGGGCGATCTCCCTGCCCTATGATCCGGAAAGGGGCGATCCCTCTGCCATGCGAGTCGAAGGGGGCGATCCCTCTGCTATGCGATCCGTCTCACGGCTGGTGATACGAAGAAATTTCAGACTTTAATCAACGCCTTGTCGCTACAAAACTCTGAACAGTTAGGATAGAGCCTTGATGTTGGTCTTTCTGGACTAAATGACCTCATGATTTGACTGCATATGACGACTAACGACTTATGATAACCTTGACTGCTTTCATGCTTTATTATTGTTTTTAATAATGCGCACACACAAGCACACACACCAGCACTTGCACACACGGGGGACAGGTAGTGTTGATCTTATCGTTCATATTTTCTCGTCCTAGCAGCAATGTCGAACGATCACTCTTCCTCAAGATCTGTAGCCGAAACGGAATCCGAGACTCCTGAACAGTATAATCCTCAAATTCCTCCAATCAATCCAGGAGGTGAAGATTCTGGATCTGAATATGAAGCCACAGAATCAGATCCGACAGAAAGTACTTCATCCAGCAACAACTCCGAGTCTGACGAGCGAGCTCCGGACGAAGTCCCAGGCGCAGTCGGGATAGATAAATTCTCTGATTCTTTAGCGTCCAAGCTTGATGAGATAAAACTCAAGAGAATCTGCTTAAGACACGGCATTCCTTGGGACGATGTCTTGACACCCGGAAGCGAAGACAGACCCCATCTAGCACCGGACGGGTACATGTCGATCAGTCGAACAATGTGTCTAGTAGGAGCTATTCCTCCGTTCCCTCCAATTGCCATTGAAACTCTAAGACGACTAGGCATTGCTCCGATGCAGCTTCACCCAAACGCCTACGCATCTCTATACTCTTTATATGTTGCTTATGCGGAGATCTTGCATGCCGAACTTAAATTCAGAGATCCGGTGTTCTTCTTTCTCTTCAAGCACCGTTCTTCTGCAACTCCAAACTTTTCCTTTTTCGAATCAGTGGCGAACAGGAAAGTACTGTACGACGGATACAGCAACATCGGGGATCCTAAGTCCGACTGGTTTTACATAAGAAAACAGGCTGGATGCTCACGGAGATGGCTCAAATCAAGTAAACTTTGATCGCCTAGTCGAATATCTTGCTTAAGGAGTCTAAGTAATAACATTCTTCCGATTTTTTCCTTTGTCTTAAACAGATCATGTCTTCCCGAAAACAGAGGGTGCATTATACAACAACCGGTTGTCCATTCTTTTGCAAAGCAGATCCGACTTTTTAAGGATCAAAAAATGCATTACTGATGACAACCTTCATAAGCATCGCCTTCTGGATAGAAAATTTGGACTTGGGACCGGCGGCAAACCTTATAAATATGTGCCCCCAACGGAAGGAGAGGGAACTTCACAAGCGGTGGAAACAACTAAATTTCGCAAAAGTCCTTCTCCGATAGTCATCCAAGACGACGAAGACTTGAATATATACAGAGGGGATGAGTCCCGTGGTGATGTGTCGAAGGAGATCCCTACTTCTGCTCCAATGGAAACTGTCGGTGATGACGACTTGACAGAAGAACAGTTATTCGACGAGCTGAATAAAATCCCTCTACCCGACATTGAATACACAGAAAAAGACTTCGGCGAGGAACCTTTCTTTTCTGCTCCCGAAGAAGCGACTGATTCAACAAGGGGACGAGAAACGGGTCAGATGAGCCTGTCTCCAGGCCCGGGTCTGTTAGGGGGAATTATATGGGATGCACACCTCACACACACTGCCTGACCGCGCACTATTATATTGTGGATGTTCAAAGTTATAATATGCTCTTCTTTTCTTTTTACAGGATCGATGTCGCGCAGGAAATCTTATTCGTACCGTTCTTTTCGCGAAGGCACCCCCAGCCTTCGTCCGGGTACTGATCGCCCTCGCGGCCCTTCTCATAGGCCGAGCTCCTCGCATCCTCGATCTCCACCCAAATCAACTTCTACCAGGCCTTCGAGTCATCCGACAATTCCGACCGGGGGAAAGACACTTCCAAAAGAGTAGACTCCTCCAAAGAGTGCGCCTTCCCACAGTCGGTCGTCCAAAAGGCGTCACGAATCCAAAGATGGGGACAGAGATTCATCCAAAGAAACTGAGCAAGAGAGAAGTGATATTGTCCCTACCAGCCAACCAGAGTTAGCTGCCCCCGGTTCACGGGATTACGTTCACGGTCCCGAGATCCAAGGTAGGCTGGAAAAGCTACGGGAACAATTTCCAGGAATGTTCTTTGATAGGATGGTCTTCGTTCCTGCCTTGGAACCGGTCCCTAAAAACTGGGATAAAGAAGTTATCGGGCATATCCGTCACGCGGCCAAGCAGTACGAGATGATGAAAAAGCACGCACTTAATCTTTCGGAAGTCATCCGAACACTTGAAATAGAAGCTCACAGGTCTAAAGCAAAACTTGAAAATAATGAAAGGGCTAGGACAAAATTAGAGAAGGACCTGGAAGACGCTCAAGCCCAGCTCGCTTTGGCACAGAGAGACGCTGCAAACTATAAAACTGAATTAGAAAATGCCAAGCAGCGCTTTCATTCAGAACTGGATTCCAATAGCCAGGAAAAAATGGCCTTAAGAAAGGAGGTTGAAGATCTCAGAATGGCCAACATCGAATTGATAACGGCACAAGGCCATTTTGAGACTGAGAAGGCTGCTTGGGAGGCGGAAAAAGCGAGTCTAAAAGAAAGTTTGGCGCTGGCAGAGGCGGAAAAAGTGATCTTGAATGATCAGGTGGCAGACGCGGAGAGACGGGCAGCTCTTGCCGAAAAGAACGTTGATAGCGCCATTGAAATGGCCACTGCCTCCAACAACAAACTCCTTGAAAGAGAGAAAGAAATCGAGGGGTTTGAGGAGATGATTTTTGATTTCCTTGGCCAGGTTCTCAAAACTCGCAATATCTCATGGATCCCGGATTATCATGTTACTTTGGCCAACTTATGGGATGCCATCGTGGAGGGCGAAAAACATAGACTGGGGGCCGAAGAGATCAATGAGGATGAATTGATGAAGAGCATCCTAAGAGACAACGAGCCTGAGGACCTGGCAGAAGGTCGTCGCTTAATCCTGGCGGAAATGGAAAAGGAGAGAACCTTGGCTAAAGGTAAAAGCAAAATTGATGAGGGTTCCAGCTCCGCCGCGAAGTCTAAAACCTCCGAAGTTGAGGAGTACCATACTGACGATCCGCTAATCCCCTTAGGTCTAACTCCCGTGGTTGTTGGAGCATCCGGATCTACTCAAGAGGGAGCATCTGCTGAAGGTATCTCTCTCTTTTCCCCGCAATTTGCTAAAGCGATTGCGAATTGTCATCGTCTAGCAGGACAACCCATTGAATTAGTAACGTGTGTCTCTCGTAATGCAGGTAGTGAGCCCGTTGATAAGGGTGCTGAAAAAGAGAGAGAAGTGGAGAAGGAGGCTGTCCTGCCGGGTGCTGGTCCCGATGTACGCAAGGATGCCGAGACTATCGAAGCTTTAAAAGACATGGATGGTCGCCATGTGGATGACGAAGAGGACATTACTGGTTCCAAAAAGGCCGATGATGATGATGATGAGGAACCCCTGGCCAGCCGAAAAGCCAGACAAGAGAAAGAGTTGGCTTCAAAGAAGGTGGGAGAGGAGGCTTTGGACGTGGTCCCTCTTGCAGAATTCGATCCCAAAACTGGGATGATTATGAAAATCCAGTCCAAGTCCATCAGCCAGCAGCTTCACTTCGCAAACCCCGATGACTTCCCGGCTTCCCTCTCCAGTAGAAGCAAGGGAAAAGAAGGGGAAGAGGAGACCTCAGAGGAGTCAGATGCTCCCCTTACAGACAAGCGAAAAAGGAAGAAGGAGGATCCATCTGAAGCCGACAAGGAGAGGCTGGAGAGGCAGAAGCGAGAGAAGAAATCAAAGCATGAATAGGATGTTTGTTGATATTTTGTCTTTAGGTTTCCCACTGGCCAGGAAGTGTAATTGTGAGACTGGCCCTCACTTTTGTTTCTAAATTGTTTTCACTTTGTTGATTTGCAGCACATAAACAAGGATTTGTTTCTTCTCACATCATTGTGTACCTATATTCATAGAAACTTTCCACATTTAGTCGTTAGCCAACTATTAATAATTATAAGTCAGTCAATCAACAGGAAGAAGAATGTTCATGCTATGTTACACTGTTATATCAAAGTTTAGTGTTTGCATAGGAGCGCGTGGTGCCCCCTAATCAGTTGTTAGAGTTTTACGCTTGGCGATTCGTTCGCTCCCCGATCCTTCAGCGGGGAAGGAGTTATTTCTCAGCGCTCAATCGGAGACGCCTTTATACTCTCTCTCGACTCTGGAGAGTTAGAGTTCGAGCTCAGCGATTCATTCACTCCCCGATCCTTCAGCGGGAAAGGAGCTCTTTCTCAGCGCTCAATCGGAGACGCCTTTATACTCTCTCTCGACTCTGGAGAGCTAGAGTTCGAGCTCAGCGATTCATTCGCTCCCCGATCCTTCAGCGGGAAAGGAGCTCTTTCTCAGCGCTCAATGGGAGACGCCTTTATACTCTCTCTCGACTCTGGAGAGTTAGAGTTCGAGCACAGCGATTTATTCGCTCCCCGATCCTTCAGCGGGGAAGTAGCTCTTTCTCAGCGCTCAATCGGAGACGCCTTTATACTCTCTCTCGACTCTGGAGAGTTAGAGTTCGAGCTCAGCGGTCTGCAGTCATGCACGCTAATCAAACTCGTCTTAGGTTTACATTTTAATCCAAGCTCCGAGGATTAAAACCAGTCGGATAGGCAGTTGGAGCATTTACCAAGGCTTTGGGTTCCTCTGATTAGTTTACGAGAGGAACTGTTGGCACCGGACTTCGGGTACCTGCATTATTCACACTGATTTTCATAGGTAAATAAATAAAGATGCAATAAAGGTAAATGACACACAGTATTTTTATAGTGGTTCGGTCGAATCATGACCTACGTCCACTTTATAATCTCTTGCTTTAAGGAATCAGACTGTTCTAGGCAAGTCATGCCCTGTACATAGTTTTTTTTTTAAACAAAGCAAAAGAATAAATTTGAAGCTTCTCATGTTAAATATGGCCGTAGATGTTGGGCATTCCACACTCTGGGGATTTCCTTTCCATCTACGGTTGCCAGCTTGAAGGTTCCATTATCAAGCTTGCTGAGAATAGAGTACGGTCCTTCCCACTTCGCTCCCATATGAGTTGGGGGTGGAAAGACACGTTTCAGAACCAAGTCTGCGGGTTCCCAGGTTCGGGCTCGGACCTTTTTGTTGTAATATCGGGCGACCTGTTGTTTGCATCTCAGAGCACGCAGGTCGGCTTCATCCCTCTTTTCTTCGATCATATCCAGGGACTCAAGGAGCAATTCATTATTGGACATTGGATCATAATAGATCACCCGATGAGAAGGTACCTTTATCTCAATCGGGATGACTGCTTCCGTTCCAAAAGCGAGGGAGAACGGGGTATGTCCTGTCGCTGATTTATATGTCGTCCTGTAGGCCCATAGTGCCAAGGGCAATTCATCAGCCCACATGGCTCTAGCCCGCTTCATTCTTCTTTTCAGAATGGACTTAATTACTTTATTTGCAGCTTCGACTTGCCCGTTCGATTGTGGGTGTGCCACGGAGGTGTATCGATTCTCGATGTGATATTTTTGGCAGAAGTCTCTGAATTCAGCACTATCAAATTGAGTTCCGTTGTCTGTTATCACAATCTTTGGAATTCCAAATCGGCAAATGATGTTTCTCACAATGAAGTTGACCACTCGTTTAGTTGTGATTGTAGTTAGTGGTTCTGCCTCGACCCACTTAGTGAAATAATCTATGGCCACAATAGCAAACTTTGCTCCGCCCCTCGCTATGGGGAGACTTCCTATGATATCAATTCCCCACATAGCAAAAGGCCATGGACTCATCATTGTTTTTAACTGACTTGGAGGCACTCTAGGTATCTTTGAAAATCTCTGGCATGCATCACATCGTCGTGCATATCTTACTGCATCCTTGTTTATGGTAGGCCAGAAGTAACCATGCCGCAATATCTTTTTCGCCAAAGTTTGCCCTCCAGTGTGGTCGCCACATTTGCCTTCGTGGACTTCTTGCAGCACAGGTTTGATGTCATCGTGGGCTATACACCGAAGGAGGGGCATTGAAAACCCTTGTCTATAAAGGACTCCACCTTGCAGTACGTATCGGGCGGCTTTACGAATCACTTTACGCCTCTCGCTTTTCTTGGTCGGAAGCGCTCCACCCATTAGGAAATTCTTTATAGGGGTCATCCACGACTCCCTTTCTGGTTCTGTCTCTAGTACTAGGTCGATTTCCATCTGATCAATGCTGGGGGACCGAAGTATTTCAATGGGGGCTAGCCCTATCATTTCAGGATCGTTAGAACTAGCCATCTTTGCCAACTTGTCTGTCTGCTGATTTTCTGACCGCGGAATATGAGATATACTATAGTGATCAAACTCATTCAGCAGTTCTTTCACTTTCTTTAAGTATAGAATCAATCTTGCACTTTTAGCTTGGAATCTTCCAGTAACTTGATTCACAACTAACTTGGAGTCGCAGAAGATGTTCAGCTTTGTGACTTCTAGTTCCTTTGCAATCTTTAATCCGTCTATCAGAGCTTCATATTCGGAATCGTTGTTAGTGGCCTGAAACTCCATTCGGATGGCATAGGTTATCAATCGTTTCTCGGGGGTTTCAAGCACTATTCCAGCGCCGGATCTTTCGTCGTTCCTAGCACCATCAGTATATAATCTCCAGACATTAGAGTCGAAAAGTAACTTTGAGGGTTCCACTTCTTCGTTTGCTATATCTTCTTCAGGAACAGTGAATTCGGCTATGAAGTCGGCTATCACTTGCCCCCGAATTGACCTTCTAGGCTGAAAGTTCAAGTCAAATTGGCTTAACTCTATGTTCCATTTGAGTAACCTTCCAGATGTCTCCGGTCTCTGTAAAACTTGCTTGAGTGGATGATCAGTATATATGGTAATAGGATGTGCCTGAAAGTAATGCCGAAGTTTTCTGGAGGCAATCAGTAAACTATACGCCAGTTTTTCTATCCGTGGATAATTACGCTCTGCTGCTGTCAGTTTTTTGCTCACATAATACACAGGTCTTTGGACCTTTTCCTCTTCCCTTACCAACGCTGAGCTGATTGCATGAGATGATACTGCCAAATACACGAATAAATCTTCGTGGTCTATTGGTTTAGATAGAATCGGAGGTTTCTCCAAGTGTCTAAGCAAATTCTGAAACGCTTCTACGCAATCAGGTGTCCATTTAAAGTGGCGTTTTCCTCGCTTTATTAATTCGAAGAATGGGATGCACTTATCCGTAGCCCTGGAGATAAATCTGCTTAGTGCGGCCACTTTTCCGGCAAGGCTTTGCACATCCCTAATTTGCCTAGGTTCCTGAATGTTCCTGATTGCCGTGATCTGGTCCGGATTAATCTCGATACTGCGCGAACTGACAATGAATCCTAAGAATTTTCCAGAAGCAACACCGAATGAACATTTGGTGGGATTGAGTTTCATCCCATACTTTCGAAGAATGCCGAACATCTCTGCCAAGTCAGTAGTGTGTTGAGAGGATTGCTTGGATTTAACCAACATATCGTCGACGTATACTTCCATTGTTTTCCCGATTTGGTTATAAAACATTCTGTTGACCAAACGTTGGTACGTAGCGCCTGCATTCTTCAAACCAAAGGGCATTACTACGTAACAATATAATCCCAGATCAGTGATAAAACTAGTATGCTCTTGATCCGGAACATGCATTGGAATTTGGTTGTATCCTGAATAAGCATCCATGAATGAGAGAAACTCATGACCTGCCGTCGAGTCTACCAACTGGTCAATTCGAGGTAATGGGAAACTATCTTTTGGACAAGCTTTGTTTAAATCCGAGAAGTCGATACACGTTCGCCACTTCCCGTTGGCCTTCTTTACCAGGACTGGATTCGAAATCCAGTCTGGGTAAGTTGAATCCCTGATAAACCCATTACTCTTTAGCTTTCCAACCTCTTATTTCAAGGCAGCGGACCTCTCTGGGCCCAGCATTCGCCTTTTTTGCTTTACTGGAGGATGTTTGGGGTTAATGCTCAAATAATGACTCATGATTGATGGGGATATCCCGCACATGTCCGCGTGGGTCCAAGCGAATACATCCACGTTGTTCTTTAAGAAAGTCGTCAATTCTTCGGCAAGAGTTGGACTTAACTGGGATCCAATCTTAAGGACCTTCTCCGGGTCACTGTCATCGATTGGCACATCCACAGTTGCCTCGTTGGGAGTCGCCGTTCTGCCCCCGGGTTCTTGATCCTCTCTGGGATCTATATCCTCGGGCATCACTCTAGGCAACTCTCCAACAATTATCCTCTTTGGTTGCTATAAGGTTTCCGCCCCCAAAGGGGGAGGAGTGCCTTTAGTTTCGATATCCCCGCCGTTGCGAAGCAACTTTAATTCGGCAACATAACACGCCCGCGCAGCAACTTGATCCCCTCAGACGATACCAATGCCAGCTTCTGTGGGGAACTTCAGTAGCAAGCACTAGGGGGCTATACAGGCTCTGAACTTTGCGAGGGCCGGTCGGCCCAAGAAGGCATTGTATGGCGATTCGACATCCAAAACCACAAAGGGAAGGATTCTCACTCTCTGGCGTTCTCCTTCCCCAAGTGTAACTGGCAATTCTACATAACCCATAGGTGCGGTGGATGCTCCGTTGAATCCACGGATCCATCCTTGGCAGGGCTTCAAGTCTTTTATCTCAAGATTCATCTGGTCAAAGGCCTTTTTGAAAAGAATATTAACGGAACTCCCGTTGTCCACCAGAACCTTATGAACAGTGGCTGGCCCAATGGGTATCGTAATTACAAGTGGATCTTCAGTTGGAGCATGGACTCCGATGCTTTCTCGTTCTCGGAAAACAACGTCATCAGTCATCATCTTCTGCTGCTTCACCGGGATACTGTCCTCGGGGTTGCTACATTCCCCCACTTCGAGGTGTTGTTTGGCTGCGTTGACGTATTGATCTAAAGCTTTGGAACTGTGCCCAGCAAGGTAAAGTCCACCGATCACGGTATTGATTACAATATTCTTTCCCTTTTGCTGAGCAGTTGGCCTAGCAGCAAGTTGATTTTGATTCTGTTTCGGGGCCTGCACTGCTTGCCCCCTGTCCCTAGGCGTTACTCTGTATTCATCTAGCTTCCCTTCTCGAAGCAGCCTTTCGACTACGTCCCTCTGGTGACGGCATTCATTCGTCGAATGGCCGAGGATTTGATGAAAGAGACAAAACTTCCCTGTCTCACGCTCTTTCTCTGTCGACTCTCTAGGAGGTGGCCTCTTATTCTGGAGGACTTCATACGCATCCATGAAGATATTTTCCAGAGTATCACTTATGGGTGTATAACTTTCAAAGGCCCTGGGACGAGTCCTTCTCTGGGAGTCGTTCCCTCGGCCCCTTTTCCGGTTGTTGCCGTTAGCATTGTTATTGTTGTTACCTGGTCGGCGACCACCCTGGTTCTGATTTCCGACATTAACCTCAACTTTTCCCGAGCTGTCTCCAGTCTGTTTGATGGCGACATTGCTCTGAACTTCTTCCTTATCAGTTGTTTTAAGCTTTCGGTTTGCGTATACCTCTTCCCGGCGTAGATGTACATTGGCTTTCTCATAGAATAACTCTCTGGTGCGGGGTGGTTTGCCTGCCAAGTACCTCCCGAATTCAGTGTCCTTATCCACTCCATCAATTAGTGCTGCGACAATGGTCGGCTCATGAGGATCTTTAACCTCAGTGGCGGCCAAATTGAAACGATCCAGGTACATCTTTAGACTTTCGCCTGGTCGCTATTTGATAAGGAATAAATCGATCACGCTCTTCGTCTTCTGTGCGTAGATACGGAATTGTTCTACGAACTTCTCGCTTAGTTCCCTGAAGCTACAAATCGATCTCGCCGGCAGGCGAGTAAACCATAGCAAAGCCACGTCTTCCAGGAATATGGGAAACGCTTTACACTTAACCGCGTCAGAAGCGGCGGCAGCAGTCATCGACCAAGAGTATCTCATTAGGTGCTGAACAGGATCAGATCTTCCTGCATATCGGTTCATTTGTGGCATGTTGAAACGCCTTGGAAAAGTTGCATCCAAAATATCGTCAGTAAAAGGGGTGTGACTGCGGTCAATCCCCCAATCTTCGTTCCGCTGCCCACGGCTGTCGGCCAAAATCTGGTGAACCATGGCTGCAATGTTTGCACTAGTCAAAGGAGGTTCAGGGTCAGTGCCTCTGGCCCGACGAGGTTCTCTGATCTCTCCTCGGGGAGTAGCCACAAAATCCGGGGCTCGGACGGGCCTTCACTGCCCCCTGTTATCATGAGTATGCATGCGGCGACGGGGCTGAGGTGGTCTATTATGTACAGGACTGTTCACATTACGGTTTATGGGCCCCGCCCCTAGTTCTTCTTCTTCCTGTGAGGGCAGGGTCCCGAACCGAAGCTGTTCTATGTTTTCGGCTCTCTCATATGGTCGCCGCGGAGGTCTCGGCGATTCTTCAGATGAAGAGGAATATACTGGGGTGAGTGGACGAACCGACGATGTTCTTTGCCTTGCTAGCTCATCAAGTCTTCTATCCATAGCCGTCAGGTTTTGCCGTAGGATAGAACTTTCCTGCCTTTGGGCGGCCAACTCATCAAACAACCTATCCCACATTTCGACGAAGCGAGAGAGATCCCCCTCAGTGACAGGAGCGGCAGGATCATAGTGGTCATCACCACTCTCTCTTATGCGCAAAGAGCTTGAACCGGGTCGAGCAGAGGTTCCAGACGATAGGAGTGGGTCATAGGTTCTTTTCCAGGTCGAGTTGTGTTCTGACCATCAGTTCGGGTAGCTGCGGTTCGTGGAGGGCGGTTCACTGCGCCCCCCTGAGATCGACTCGTGGTCGTGGTGCGCGGAGGCTGCGAGGTGTTGCCCCGGGATCGAGTAACAACCCCTTCAGTAGCACGGATCGTCTCATTCTCATCGACTCGGAACGAGGTGTCTTCGTCGGATCGGATCGCCCCCTGCGCTCCGCGATTCAGAGTCTCTTCGTTGCCCAGTTCGTGTAACCTCTCCTCGATCGTTTCGTTGGTCTGCGAAACTTTAGATCTTTTTCCAGCCATGATATCCGAATCGCTGGAATCTTCAAGGAAACGAACGATGAAACTTTAAGACTGAGTCTCTCAGTGAAAGCACCAAAAATGTTAGATCGAAATTTGGACCTAACACCCAAATTGTTATGAACTGTAGAGAATTTTAAATGAGGAACCAGGAAAAAGAAAATAACACTCAGAATTTATAGTGGTTCGGCGTTAACGAGCCTACGTCCACTTTATATCTTATTGATTATGCTTTAAAAGCTAGTACAACAGTGATTTCTCTTAATATTTCAGTGGTTTGACAACAATGGCGGATTCAGTACTCACTATTGCCAAAAAGATCCCGAAAAATACCAAGCTCTGGGCTATTTATAGCTGATTTTGTCAGGCGGATCGCGGACACGTGGCACGAATCCCGAGATCATCGGGTCGCATCGCCACTATTGAAGAGATAGTCAAACTAGCCGTTGTGAACAGGTGTCATGATTTGCTTGAAAATCGGATCGTGCAGATGGGAGAATTGGTCCAGATGACGGTTAGGAACACGTGTCGCCAGACCCGTGCGGTTCGGATCGCTGAAGACCAGCTCGTGATTGAATGGGTCAGAGGGTTCGGTGCGCACCAAGGGATTGGATCGGTTCGCTCTGGGCAACGATGTAAGTTTGGATCGCATCGCCCGGGTACATCGTTCGTTGACGAGATGGATGCGATCCGTTCCTGGGCGAGTCGACAGAGTGCGATCCGTTCATTGGCGAGTCGATGGAGTGCGATCCATTTCTCCAGTTTCTTGGGGGACTTGGTTTCCTGTTTTCCTTTTATGAATGATCCTGGGTGGCTTGGTCAAAAAGCGAGCCAACAGATACGGTCCTAACAAAACTATCGTCGAATTTGGAGACCGTGTGATAAACGGCCATTTTCTGGGTGATCCAACTCAACTAAAATATACCAAACACATTTAAATCCACCACGCTCACATATTAATTCCAAAAATTATGAAAATTGGAATCTAGCTATAATTTGACATTCTGGATCCAACAAAAGTGGGTTCGTCGAAAATGGAGGTCATTTGCAAAATGGCTATTTTTAAAGGCTATATATTATATTAAATATATATAAATTCCGTAGCGAATATTCTGAATTTAAACTGGACATAACTTTTAATTTATAAAGTGAAATCTCAGTTTCTTACATTCGTTAGAAAGATATTATCAAACAAATTCAAATGTTTCTTGTTTCGTCCAATTCTGACTTAAAATGAATTCTGACTCAACTTACCATGCCATTTCAGGCTCGGTTTATAATTAAAATAAATTTATACGTTCTAACTATGATTTAAATAAATTTTTTGTCGTTATTTTTTAAAATAAACCATTTTAAAGGTTCAAAATCCATTAAAATAGCAAAAATAAAAAATTTAAATTGGTTCTGAAAATCTGGGTTGTTACAGTAGGCCCTTTCCATTCAAAAAGAAAATCAAAAAACCATGTGGCTAGCCGATTCGATGCATAAAAACTCATATGGAATTTAAACGTGTACTTTTTGTCCGGCACCCGAATTAAAATCTTCATACACTTCATTCCATATCTGTCTAACCCATATACGTCCATTTCCAATTTGTTTCAACTCAATTCAGCCATATTTAACTTAATTTGCTAATTTATCTTTAATCGGCTCTTTGCCCATTTCACATTTTTAATTTAACATATCACTTCCTGATATGTTTTTATTTTACTTAAAAATAATATAATTCCATTTTCAATTCGAGTTTCATATTGGATTTCGAATATGAATTTATAAATCCCATTCACTTATCAAACACCCAATTTCGATTCAAACTCGATTAACTAATTATTCTGCAAATTAGTTAATCCTATTCAATAATCAAAAATCTGATTTTTGTTTCAAAAATAAATTCCTTATTCCACTTGAGTTCATATTTATTCTATAACTCAAATCTATATTTTCTAATGGAAATTCTAATTTTTATTTACTAAAAATCCTTTTATTTATTTAAATAAACCGTTAGGTTTTATATTGGTTATGGCGATGTTTTTATGAAAATTTGATTTTGACATAACTCGAAATCTATTTGAAGAAATCCAGATTTATCTCTTCCATTAGAAAACTATTATAAAATCGGTCCTGACGTTTCTTGTTTTAAAGAATTCCGACTTAAATTGATTTCTATATACTCAATTGAAGTTCGAAACGCAAATTTACGAACTACCGCGCTACGGCGAGTTCATTTTAATTTTATTTATATATAAAAACATTTAAACTTCATTTATAATAAATTTCAACTCCATTCTAAGATATTTTAATATATATTAAATCCAATTTTCCCAACTCAACTCAATATTTCCGATTTTCTTATATCGTCGATTTCTCATTACTCGGTTATAAGTTTATTTATACTCAATTTGCTATATTAAAATCCCAATTCCTCTTATCAATAAATTATTTATAAAATTCAATAAAAATCAAATTCAAATTATAAATTCTTAGATTTTTTCAATTCCGTTTATATTCTGAATTTCAGAATATCATTCGCCGTTCCATTTTTGAAACGGTTTCTAATTTACTTTTAAATTAATGCTTGGATTTAAAATTCCAAATTATCTCATAATAATTATCTCACTAAATTTATAAATGTTGTTTATATATTTAACCTCCTTGTTTTATATATTAAAAACAATTTTTGTTTCAAAATCTACTTAAACTCGATTTGTTTTATATTCCGAATTCCGGAATAAAAACTATCGTTCCCTTTTTCGAAATGATTTCAAATTATATTTTTAAATTCATACTTGAATTTCAAATGATAAATTATCTCTTGATAAATAAATTCACCATATTTATAAACATCTTTTATAAACTTGCTTGTTACACATATTTAACAAGTTCCATTTTGAAGTCTATTTAAAAACCAAAATTTTATTTCTGGAATATTTTATTTATTTCAACTTATCTATATATAACTTAGAAACTATTTTAAATATTAAATTTTTAAACCTTAGTTTCTAATTAATACAATTCTAATATCCTTTCTGGATATAGTTTAATTGATAATTTCAGAATAATCTAAATTAATTTTCCTATTAAATTTAAATTCCGAGCATCGAAATAGATTTCATCGGTTGCTATCTAAAATGATTTCTAATTCTTATTTTAAATTCACATTTGAATTTAAACTCTCCAATTATCCAATGGTAATTATCCATTTCATTTTTGAACACTGTTTGTAAATTTATTTCAATTCCTGTATTATTCAATTTATAAACATCATTTATAAATTCAATACTTTAATTTCCCATATTATTTAATTAATAAACATTGTTTATAAATTTCATCACTTGTTGTTATTATTCAAAATAAGTAAATATTTCTTATCCCATTCGAAATTCAAATTCTATTTTAGAAAAATTGATTTTCCATTTTAAATCTCAAAATTTCCTTATCATGATATTTTTATAAATTAACGTTTAGGCCCAGTGATATTTAATCATCCAAAACACCTAATTATCCATCGTAGGTTTTCAAACACATCATATATGATAATATATTTGAAAACAAACGAACAATAATATTTTTGAGGAACCCAGTTGGATCCCTCCAACCTGTTTTCCCAACATCCACAAACGTTAGCCAACATAAATAATACCCATCCTAGTTCGAGGCAGGATATCATGGTATAGAAGGTCATCTACTATAATATATTGTAGGGCGCATAGGGTCATCCGCCGATGATACTGCGGGCATCCGCTAATTGTACTGCGGGAACTATCCAATAACCAATATATATATATATATATATATATATATATATATAATAACCACAAACACAAATCCTACATAACTAATATATATATATACTAGTGTGTGGCATGTGCTATGCAACAGACAGTTGAGTAGTGGTGTTAGATAGCCATGAGTTTGTGGCTAATACTTGATTTTTGCTGATGTAAATTAGTTTATTGATTTGTTGTTTTGAACTATGTCGGTTAGTTTGTAGTTTTTAAGTTACAACAATAAATAGTTATCTTTATTGTGATACTAATATAACTTAGGCTGTACGTGCAAATTTATCTACAAATAGGGTAAGGGCTTTATGCATTATATAGTTAAATATTCCTTTAGTGTAGTAATTTTAAATGGTAGCATGTTCGAGGTTGAAAATGTTTATGCATTAAATATGAAGAAGATTATAGTAATGTAAGGCATGCATGGGCACAAAAATTGTTTAGTTATTTTTATGAAGACATGGTATCGGTTTTCAAATTGATTTGGTGCAAGGAGAACTTGTTATATATATATATATATATATATATATATATATATATATATATAAAAGGAGAATAACTTAGTTTTGTTCATTTTATTATGGAGAAATATATTCATCATGTTTAATGTACCTAAATTAACATTTGTACATCTCGGTGTGAAAGTTGGTTATGTGGTACTACTAACAATTCAGATTTATTTGCTGAACAATTTTTTAATTTAGTGTAGCAATATTATGAATGATGGAACGAGGGCAATATATGCCATTAAAACTGCATTGGTCCAAGCTGGAATAGAATAATAGAGTAACGCAGCGAGTAGTATGATGGAACAGACTGGGCTAGATAGAATGAATAGTTTTAATTGGAGATAATTAGAATAGCATAGTTAGTGAAATATTAAGAAAGTTTAAATAAAAGGCAATAGAAGGTAGAAAGCATAGATACTAATGATGCTACGCCCGCTGTAACACCCTGTATTTTCTATCAATATTAAATTAACAAATTTAAGAACACTTAATTTTAAGAAGAATAATTGGGTGAAATGGGTTACACCGTTGCATTCGTCTCCGAATTCTGCTCGAGATAGAGTCCGAGTTTGCATAAATCGGGCTCCGTATGAAGAAGTTATGGAGTTCAAAAGATTTCAAGTTTAAACAGAAATTAAATTGAAATAATAATTAAAGGTTAAAACTGTTCAAAATTCGATCAGAGCGGGCTGAGCGGGAAATTTCCCGCTCAAAGGTGTTGACATAGGTGTCAACCTCCTATAGGGAGTCGACCCCTTTCTGATCCAGATCCAGTGACGTATTTTTACAGCCTAGGACTGATTTACCTGATTCGCCTGATGATGAATTTTCTTGGACAAGATGGCTTGGATGGAAACTAGGTTGATCTAAAGGCTCTGAATGGTCTTATACTCCTATATAAACACATCAAATCTTAACCCTAAACCTCACAATCTCATTCTATGAAGCCGTCATGTTGTCCATCCCTAAAGCTAGCCTAGCCTCCATCTTCTCCAAACTAGAAAATCGAATCCAAAGTAGAAATCAATTAGAAGAACTTCAAATCAAAAGTCTACATCAAAGGTTAAGCTTAACAAATTCATAAATCAGACCCCTAAAAAAAAGATCAGTTCTTTTCTGTAAGTTCATGTTATTTTCAGATTTGAATACCTGATTGTAATCTTGACATGTAATAAAATGAATCGAAGTCTATGCCTGATTGTAAGATAATCTTTTCATATTTATCCCTATCCTTATATGGAATCTATGTCTTAACATGCCTCAGAGTTTATTTTTATTGATTAAATCAGGCCTATCTTTGTTGTACATCAGTTTTATAATCCTCTTTGGTTCATGATTTATTCTTCTGCCTGCGATAATGATTGTATCAGTTTATTCAAGAATCTATCTTTGTTGGATCTAAATCTCTTGTATTAGTTCTATTGTTATATGCCTATTTTTATGCCTATTCTTATTTTATGCTCCTTCCCTCTCTCTTCCCCTATTTCCTTTTTGTTTTATGAACCTGGGTTACCTTCGAACCTAGGCAGAAATCGCAAAATACGAACGATCGGAATATAGGGAATATTTTGGGTAAATATTAGGCTTAATGTATTTGGTGAAATAATTAGGCATAACATATTTGGTGAAATCATAGGACATAATTTCTAACTTTTGATTTGGGGTATAAATGTTATTGTTGCGAACTTGGGGTAAACCGAAATATTAAATCTAGATTGGGCGGAAACTATAAATTGGAATATTAAATCTAGATTGGGCATAACTATTGGTTGGGACGCCAAGCATAATGTATATTGCGATTTTGGGGCATGACTATTATTGCAAATTTGGGAAGATTGGGTGTAATCTGTTTTGAGTAATAACTTGTAATTGAATTTGTTGGATATAACTTGGGAGTTGGAACATGACTAGTTTGGTGAATTTGGCATAATTAGCATATCAAATCTAGACTTGGACATGTATAGTAAATATGTAGATTGGCTAAAATTGAACGTTCCTAACCCGAGGTTGGATTTAGTTGTAGTGTAAGACTGCTCGGAACCGCCCGGCACATCCAGCGACCGCAATAATATAGATCTAATGTGAGAATAGCGCATTAAGCCCAAAACCCGAGGTTAGAATTAGTTTGTGGTAGAAGTCTTCCCGGAGCCGCCCGGGACATCCAACAACCGCAAACAACAGTTCTAATGTGAGAGGTTGAGGCATTAATAAATGAATTAATGTTAATGAACGGACATGCTAAGAATGGTAGGGTTAAGTTAACACAAGAGGGAAACACTTAACCAATGTAACATGATGTGTGACAGGGAAACGCTTAACCAGTGTAACATAACAAGTGGTAGGGTTAAGTAACACAAGGGGGCAACACTTAACCAATGTAACATGACAAGTGGTAGGGTTAAGTTAACACAAGAGGGCAACACTTAACCAATATAACATGATGAACGAGTGGGGTTAAGTTAATGGGAAACACTTAACTAATATAACATTATGAATGAACAAGGTTAAGTTAATAAGAAACACTTAACCAATACAACATGATGAATGGGAAGGTTTAAGTTAATAAGAAACACCTAACCAATATGACATGTTAGGTGGGTGGATTAAGTTAACATGGACAAGAAGACAACTTAACCCATATTACATGAACAAAGTGGATAGGATTAAGGCAAGCTTAACCAATAATACATATGGACTTGATAAGGGGAAGGGTTAAGTAAATCTTGGGTAAGTGGATAATATTAATATATATAGGCCCACAAAATTAACTGTTAAATAAAGATGTGTGAATCGGTGAGAAGGTTAAGTAACATATGAATAGGCAACACTTAACCAGTACAAACATGGTAATTAAGAAAATGGGTGGAGTTAAGTTAAATTGAGAACACTTAACCATTATATTATGTTGATTAGGAAACCCTAGTAACAGGGACCCATTTCAGTAGTAACCTACATAGACGTATCATGGTACCCTGAGCTAGGCAGAGTGGGGAACGATTACTGGGCTAATTATCAGTGGTCAAAATAGCGGCGGGTGGTGCAGAAGTGTAGGTTCCGACGGAGTATAGGCGTGCACGTGCTCCGAAGTGGAAAAAGCAGGCACTGGGCATCAATAGTATACACTGCGCATCTTGAATCATGCTGGTTTGCCATCATGGGAATTGATACACCCCATGATGGGGCCACCACAGGTATCTACATACAAGCGAGGCCGAATGACACGAGTAATGAATACATACAAGCGGCCGAATGACACAAGTAATGAATACATACAAGCGGGGTCGAATGACACAAGTACTAAATGAATACAAGTACGGAGCCATCAATAGGGTAGTAAGGGTACATTTAACATAGCCATGGCAATTAGGCAGATAGAGGTGGGATCCTCATAATAGATATACACCTGAAGGCTACCACTACTACGGGGATTAGGATCACAATATCATTTTATACAGACTAATAGTTGGGACACTAGTTAGGTGGTGCAAAGTTATAGAAATTGGAATAACAGGGTAGTAGCGAAGCAAAGAAAGAGTAGAAGCACATTCAGTTTATCTTGCCTTATTATATCTTATGCTAATCTTATCTTGTTCTCCCTGTTATCACGGTATTATCTTATATTTAGTTTATTTATGCCATGTTACTTTTACCTGTTTAAATATTGGAAATCACTGGACTTACCAGGCTTTATGTCTGACCTGTTTTCTTTCGTCTTCTTTTCTTCCGTTTCTTCCGCAGGTAGTCAGGGAGGGAATAGCTCATCTTAGTTTGGACCGTTTCAAATTTCCAAGCTTGAAGATTCTTTGATGTATTGCTTAGATCCTCTTTTCTTTGGCTACGGCTGTGTTTGCACTTTAATTTGGGGACTTATGCTACTTTGCTATGTATTATGCTTCTAATATACTTAGAAGTTTTTGAATCAAGAAACAAGTTTTTTGTAATACTTTTAAGTATGATTGTGTAAATTGTTGTAAAAGCTTGACTGAACTACGTTGCTTATAAAATGACTCTGCTTTCCGCTACTTTATTTGTCTGTCTTGTAATTTATCTCCATCTTTTACCTATAATGCTTCACTGAAGTTAATGCATTCCTGTTGTGAGTGACATTAATGGAGGTTGGGTGTTTCATTTGGTATCAGAGCTGAAGGTTACTGGATCAAATAAAAGATGTGAAAAATTATTTTCAAAACGGTTTTAAAAGAAGCACTTCCAAAAAGAAAAGTTTTTTTAAAAGGCATATTCCCCAAAGCCATATGCACTTTCTTTCGATTCTCTATTTGAATCTCTTCTTTCTTTCTTTTCGCCATAGTTTCGTCGGCACACGACACATGTCGAGGGAGAAGTAATGCCCAACCTCCATCTGTAGCCGTAGTAGTTTCACCTGTGGCTGTTCTTCTTTTCAAGCTTTATAGGTTGCCATGCGATGGAGGTAGTTTCAAGAGACTTGTCAACATGTTACACCAGGATGGTAAAGATGAGAATGAGGGAGTTTGGCTAAGGAGCACAACCCAAGGGTGAGAAACTCATGGGTATGGACTATGTTCACAAAGGAAGTAAAAAGAAAGAGGTGAAAGTGGAAGAATCACAGGACAAGAAGGGAGGAAAGAATAGTAAAACCTAAGACAAGAGGAAGTGTCTTTATTATGGTGTGACGGGTCATATAATTAAGGACAATGGCAAGAACAAAAGGCAGGATTTTCAGGAGGGCAAGAGCGTTCTCTCACCATCAGCATACCGGAGAGAGAGATTGTAAAGTTTTTGTTGAGAAAGTTTTTCTTTTTAATCATCCTGTTAGTACTCTTTTTTTTAGCGCTTCACATTCGGTTATATCTGCTTCCATAGTTGAGTCTCTGCACCTTAGTACTTGTATAGTAGAAGATCCCATTATTGCCTCAAATCCAATTGGTGGTTCGACTCATTTATCTTTGTTTTGTAAGGATTTGAGAATAGCTATATTGAGTATTGAGAGTAAGTGTAATGCTTATGTTTTTGGTTTCATGGGCTATTGGTAGATTCTAGGCATGGATTGGTTAGCTAATAATTGTGAAAGGAGAGTAGTTAGACTTTTGACTTGCCTTGGGAATACCCTCGAGATTTCGTGCGATCCTAAGGGATCAGTTGAGCTTAGCTACCTAGAATCACTAGATGCATTTATCGATGATTTGCGATCCTTTAAAGTAGTCCATGAGTACGCAGATGTTTTTGATTAGGTTAGAGGTTTGTCCCCTAAAACGCGAGATAGACTTCCGCATATATCTAGTTGACAATGCAAAGCCAATTGCATTTCCTGTACGACACATGAATCCAAGGGAAAGGAAGGGATCAGTAAACAAGTAAAAGAGTTACTTGAGAAAGGGTTCATAAGGCGAAGTATTTCTGAATGGAGTGTTCCAGTTGTTTTCGCTACAAAGGCGAATGGTTCACTTCGCTTGTGCATTGATGATATTTTGGTTTTCTCTAAGAGTGGGGAACAACATGCTTTGTATCTAAGGGAAATCTCAGATACCCTCCAAAGCGCATCATCTTAATGCTAGGTTCTCCAAATATCATTTTTGGAGAGAAGAAGTACTGTTTCTAAGACATGTGATATCCAAGGAAGGGATAATAGTAGATCCCACAAAAGTAGTTACGGTGCAAGATTAGAAGGTCCCAAGGAATGCCACGGGAGTAAGAGGTATTCTTGGATTAGCGGGCTGGTACAGGAAGTTAATTAAGGAATTTGTGAAGTTATCAGCCCCACTTACTAGATTGATGAAGAAAAATCTAACTTTTGCTTGGGATTTTATTTGTAATGTTGCTTTCCAACGACTGAAGAGAACCTTGACGACAAGCACGGTCTTGGCATTGCCCGAAGGGAACAAGACGTTTACAGTTTATACATATGCATGCGGGATAGGTTTAGGCGTTGTTTTAATGCTAGAAGAGAGGGTAATTTGTTATAGAGGAAGACAGCTGAAAGTACATGAGAAAAACTATCCTACCCATGACTTGGAATTAGCTGCTATAGTGTTTGCTCTTAAGTCATGGCATCATTTTCTTCTAGGAGAAAAAGTTTGAACTATATACGGATCATAATTCCTTAAAATATTTTTCCTCACAAAAAAGATTTGAAATTGAGGCAATGACGATAGATGGAATTTCTTGCCTCATATGACTTTGAGATTGCTTGCACCCATAATAAGGGTAATGTTGTGGCAGGCACCCTAAGTAGAAAAAAAAAGATTGACCTTAAGAGAGGTAAATTTTGAAGTACATAGCAACCTATAGTTTTAGACACTCAATCAAGTTTGTATCTGGTTTGTTAACATCGCTAGAAGAGCAGCCTATGCTTTTGGATCGGATAGGAGCAGCGTAACATGAAGACCCTCAGATTTGTGACATAATGGATAAGCTAAGTAGAGGAGAGATCTCTAATCATCTTAGTATATGCACTTGGTATCATGGTTAACATCTGTTTATTTTGGAAAGATAGTCCGACTACATGGGATATCCTCTAGCATAGTAAGTGATCGAGATCCTATCTTTACTAGTGAGTTTTGGAAATGGAGGTCAAGAAGCTCCGCAATCGTGAAGTTAAATTAGTTAACGTACAGTGGAGTGAAGCTCAAGAAAACGCGATGTGGGAGACTGAAAATAAGACACGCGCATCATACCCTTTTTCTTGAGGGTATATCCTTGATCTCTTTCTCTAGGAATTTTATGCATACTTGTTCCTATCTTTTTAGGCATATCCTCTAGGTCATATCTCTGATTCTTAGGTGAAAACCAATGCATGTAAACATGTGTTTGATACATGTTATGATTGATGATTGCAAGTGGTTGCAAGAGGTTGCTAGTGGTTGCTCATGGATGCATATACACACACATTAGGTACTAGATTGGCTCAGTCACTTTCATATTGCATATGCATATAAGTATTTATATATGGATTGAAACTTGATGTGTTATCATATGGATGTTGCATTTGTATGAATGGTTGTGCACTCATGTAGAGGTTATAAGGTGCGATCATGAATAATTGCATACATGATGGACTCATGGCACTGACATAATTCGCATTAAGGAAGTCAACTGAATCAGCAGTGGAACGACCCAAGGATTTCCGGCCCCGAAAATCGACATAAATACCTTTACCGTAACTCATGCCGACCGTCCAAGCACCGAAAACACTGGATAGTTATTAGAAAGAAATTAGAGTGTGAGATAAGAAAGAAAGAAATATTAGAATAGAAGAAGAAGAAGAAACAACACAACACAGAGTCTCACATCACAGCAGAACAAAATATAATACAGAAATAAATCTTTATTGAGAGCTTTATATCAGAGTACATCAAAAACGGGACAGTTGTAATAACATGTTCCCATATACAACACACAGCGGAATAGTAGCTATATAATATCATACGTTTGAACATCTCCAGCTTGTCTCTAGACTTCACAGCATTCGATAACCTGAACCTGTACACCCCGGGCTAACCCGAGCATTTACAAAACACCGGGTCAGTCTGGTGAACCAGAGTGAGATAAACATACTAAATTTAAGGGTAACACACAACTTTATTTTTAAGTCAAAAATCCTTTCGAAAGAAAAGGATAATCGTAAGACCAAATCCACACATAAACACGAACGGTTTTACCTTACGATAACCCAAAACATTTTTGAAACCAATATCTTTTCTGATATTATAATAATGTCCATATACAAGTAATTATCAGTCTAATGGAACACTTGCATCTCATGCTCCACATATATAGTATACAATCAAAATCGCGGGCGCTTATTGGAGATTGGATTCCGACTATGACAAGGTACAGGACCACCTGCCGATAGTGTATCTCTAGAGGCAAATACACTGGGTTCAACAAGAATGTCTTGCAACCCGGCCCACACATGACCGACCACTCATTTCGCTTGAGTGTATCGAATGTATATCACCGACAGTTGGGATCAGCAACCGTCTCCCGAAAAGGGATAACATCGAATATAGATTAAAGAAGTAAATAGGAATTTCTCTAGATAAGTGATTATACACTCTAATGGGAGCGACCCACATAACCATGCTGCCTGCCCAATTTTTGTCATTTCCCGATTGATGAGCTTGAGGTCAGAGTTTATTTTTGAGACATCAGATCACCATTCACTTTGAATGCCACATCGTCAGATCCGTCAGATATCACTAATTGACATCCACAAAAATACTCTAGTTAGAAGCTAAGAGAGACGTCAATTCTCTGCCAATAACTATAGCACGTTTGGAGAAATCAACATACGTGACCCTTTGGAAATACTCTGTTAGACATCCGTCCATACAAGTCATCCAGGAACAGGATGAACCGAAGGTACTCTCCGACTGCAACCCATAAAGGAATCACCCCATGGGTCAGTAGCGAGAAGGTACTCTCCGATTGCAACCCGTACACTCAAGTGAAACATATATTACATCATTCTTTGTTGTTTAGATTAGGGAAATCCATTCAACTTATTATTCATAAACAGCATTACTAAATCTCTTTTATCCCATTATCGAACAATAACTAATATTTATTAGTATATAATAAAACTAACTTTACATTTCCTTCTAATTAATTTCCTTTACTTTGGATCTCTCGTTATACATTCTCTGATTCTTTCACCAACGTTGCATTATTTCACTAATGGAAATAATGAATTATCACTAACCTCCTTTGCGATTACAACCTAATATCATCTTTAGATAATCCTGATATCGTTCAATTTGGGGTATTTTAATTACCCCTCAGACCTTGATCAACAACATTCATATCTTCAGATAAATAAGTTGCAATCAAAAACCAATATTCCATTCAAATCTCAAAACAATTTCCATTTAACTCTGATTTGGTTATACAACCCTATGACCCATTTCTTTACCCAAATTCACCTTCGATGACTTTTTAAATGCTTTCTCATTTAAAAGTACTTTTCTGAATTATCATTAATCAGAATAATAATTTATTCAATCACTAACTACCGTAAAAGTAGTTAATTTCTTTATTAACTAAAGTAAATAGTAAATCTCTTTAAAAACATTATTTAAATTTGAATAATATTCATTAAACTATTTTAATCAAAACTCATTAATTTGATAATCAATTCCAATTCAAAACGATCGATTTAATTAACTCAAAACTCGATTATCTCGTTAACTAATTCTAATTAATCCTTAATTTAAATAAATCAAAAATATAATTAATTAAAATAATTCCATTAATTGTTTCTTTACACAATGATTATCAAAGTTTAACCACTCGATTCATTTCTTATTCTCATACTTGTAGATCTGATTAACATCAGAATTTACTTTATAAAATAAATTATTAACAAATCGAAGTCTTAAATAAATAAAATATTTATTTATTTCTCGTTAATAACTTTTATTCAAAATAATATATTCAAAAATCTATCTCCAGTTATAAAATAAATTTTATAACTTCATCTCCATCAACTGACCTGACGGTGAATCAATATTTATAAAACGATTGATTTTATAGGCCATACGCTGCCAAATACCCAACCAATATCACCCATTGGTTTAAACAAACATAGGTTGACTTTTCAGTAAATGATCACAAACCAAATCAATCACCAATCATGACAGTTCATATATGATAGTATGAAAATAAATAATATTTTTGAGGAATCCGGTTGGATCCCTCCAACCTGTTCTTCCCTGAAATCACAACGATTATTTCCAATCAGATCATTTAGTTTCATTTAACTGATAACAATAAATAACGGCCATTTAACATCAACCATAAGAAAATGCAATCAGTTCAACAATTTAAACACGTTTATAAATAAACGTGACCAATAAGGTAAGTTACCTTTATTGGATCCAATCGTTAAAATTACGATTTGGTATTTCATTAAAATTAAACGACGGTTTAATTTCATCATTTAAATCAACAAATAATTATAATACTAGCAAACAGACAACCATAGCAAGCAGAGCACACAAAATAAAAACCCAATTTATATAAAATACAAATGGGAAAACTGAGTGAGTTTAACTTACTTGTTTTGGTTTGTTGAACGATTTGATTTCAATAAAATTAAACGGTCATTTAATTTTACTGAGAGATGCTACTGTTTCCAATCCATTCCAGTCTGTTCCAAAATATAATGTCCGACACTGCGGTTCCAACGTAGCTAGTTTCATCAAATTCTAATCACAAATATGAGAGTTATATAAAATATAAGCATACAGTTCAAATTAATTTAATTAACTTCTTTAGTTAATAAAATAATTAAATTCTAATTACCTTAGTAAAAAATTAAAACAAGTGTTATAAGATGATTTCGGTTTCCAGTTCATTCCTGTATCCTTTCATTAAATAACGGGTTCGAATACCCAATAGCTAACAGGGCCTATTTTCTCAACACGTTATCCTCCTTTCACTTTGTTCTGTTTTAACCTGGTAAACGCAGAAGTTAGTTAAACTTCAGTATAAATGATTTAAATTTTTGAACTAAATATATTTTTAAATTATCGATCCTACTATGTTCCTTATGGTGTTGCCTCGTTCCCTTCGCATTGTCTTGGTTCCCGATGAAACAGTGCCACTTCATGGACCAAACAGGGACCGTTAATTCCTTTCTCTTTCTACAGTTTTTTTTTTTCTTTTTTTTCTTTCTTTTTTTCGATCCTTTGTAAAACAATACCCAGCTTCTTCTCGTTGTTCTTCATTCTCGTTTGTTTCTAGAACCACAAATCCTTCACCCTGCTTCCATACAAGATTTATGTTTGCACCATTGAGGTAAAACAATGCAACAGAAGAAATCATCAATCCACCTTACTGTCTCACTCAATACAGTGAATCCGCACTCCTTCATTCTGCTGATCCACACTCCAACTCAATGCCTACACCAGTTAATACCCTTCCATTCAACAGACAATGCTCGGACTTCCTTCTTCAATCCCATTTTGCTCATTGGGTCATTTCCGGTCCTGTACTACTTCTTAGAAATTAAAAGGCCGATATTGTTGTCCTACCCTTCACCGTATGGTTTCGTTCCTCTTCACACTACAGAGCTTGCATTTTACTGTAATGGAACCACCCCCGCCATCAGACCTTCGGGTTCCCATTACTTGCTGCCAATTCGAGCGTAACATGCTCCTCCCCCCGTTGACCCGATTTCGGTTAGATCCGGCGCCACCAAATGCTTCCAGTTCACCAACGAACGCCGACCATTTCTGATTGGATCCGACCAGTGGAGGACCCTAAATATGATCGTAACCATTCAACAGAGAGCTCTCATCGAACTGAAAGTGGTTGACGATGAAAAGTTTTCTAGTTTAGTATTGATTTGAGAGATCTGGAGGAGGAGATGTGAAAAAATTCTGGCCATTGGAAGGGTTGTGGTGGCCAGTATTTTGTCTGTTGACTTTAGATTAGGGTTAGCAAATTGGGTGGGTTATATATATAGGGTAGGAAATTAAAAAAATATTATTAAACGAAACTTCATCGTGAAGTAACACGTAAAACTGACCACAGTCGACTTCTGTTTTCTGATAAAAAAGCTAATCTTGGTGTAAAAAGGTATTCCGGACCCAATGGGACAAGTTTCGTCGAAATCCGAGGTCGTATGAAAAAAATTCCTTTATAAAACCAGAAATAAACACGCGTTTATTTTTCCGAGATCACCAGATAAACCAAATCAACTTGAAACCTTGAAATCCTAAAATAATTCTTCAATACGAACCCAACGACACCAGTTTCATCGCATTCTGAGATTGTTTCCCTGTTATGCTATTTTTACGCGCACCGCAATGCCATTCTGAACACCAAATTTGTCGGTCCCTAAAAATAACAAACCATATACCTATCCTGACTCTAATCGACGATACGAATTCAACAGAACTAGTTTCGTGGCTTAATTCGATCGTTTGTTCGAGTTACACTCAAAAACCTATTTATTAAATTAATAAATTTAATTACGCACTATAGAAAATAACTGGGCGTTTACGACTACCATGGCCACATACGACATCGGTTTGCCCCGCCATTTAACACCGTGCAAAAATTTAACGTTACGGCCCCAATGAAACTGATTTCATCGAAAACTGAGTCTGTTTGCAAAACGGCTATTTTAAAGGCCAATATTTTAAATAACGATTTCCACAGCGATTATTTCAAACTTTGATTTGGCCATAACTTACAATTTATAATACGAAATCCGAATTTTTCTCTTTCATATGAAAAGTATCGTCAATACGGTTCCAACGTTTCTTATTTCACAGAAATCCGACATATATCAGATCCTGTATTCTCATTTGAAGTTCAAAACCAAATATTACGAACTGCCGCGCGATTTGGAGCTCATTTTATATTATATATAAATTATAACGTTCAAACTTCGTTTTAATAACGAATTAAATATTAAAAACCATTAATATTCCAATATAATATTTAAAATAAATAAATTAAATTAAATATTTGACGGCTAAAAACACGGGTCGTTACATTATTCCCCCTTTAAAATAATTTCGTCCTCGATATTGCTAAGGTAAGAAAGAACGTTATAAACCATTAATTTTCAAATCTAATTTATTTTAAATCAAAAATTAATTCAATATTTCGAATAAATATTTTCAAAAATATTGAAAATTTTCTAACGCCTTAAATTCCCGAAAAATTTCGCCAACACCTCCTTTGTACGACTCAATCGGTACAACTACAACTCATCTTTCTAGGCCTTCTCCAATCCAAAAGAAAATAAAATAGCCAAGCGGCTTGCCAAATAGGCTCATAAATCACCAAACCCATATAAAAATAAACGTGTACCTTTTTGTCGGGCATATCATTATATCCTTTCCATCTGCTACCCTGTCAGCATATACAAATGCATTCCCAAACAAAATTCCAATTTTATCCTCAAAACCAAATCCTTTATGTGTCCAAGCCAAATCCCATTCTTAACTCAATTTCCATCCATTTTCAATTTCAAGTCTTAACTTACCAGTCCAACCCCATTTCAGATTCCTGTCTCACAATTCAAAATCTGATTCTACTTGATATATTATATCCCTATTAAATTTCAATTAATTGGTTTCAATTCAATTCAATTCATATTTGCTTTCCTAATTTCTATTTAATTTTTCCTTTGTTCAAACGATTTCCCTGGGGGTTTTTAAACAGTTTAGCTCTTTCCAAAAAAAAAATCAAATATTCCCTTTTTCAGGATTCAAAACAACTTGTTTTTCTCAAAGCAATTCAAAACAAAATCTTTGTTAGTAATCCGTCATTTAGAACTCGAAAATGAACACTGATGATGTGGCCAGCATCATCAGAGTTATTTCCTAGTAATCGAAGTGAGTTCAATACTATATCACTTATCAAAATCGTATTTAAACATTTTTATTTCGAAATCTATTTCAAAATACCAAACACAATGCTCGTAAAACAAATTTAAAATCTACCAGGATTTTAAAATCCTCATATATTCAATCCATGTTCATTTGCAAACACCTTTCCCACTTTTAGGAATTTTAATTCCAATTCTGATTTTAATTTCAGATTCAATAAATCTTCTTTTATATTATATGAAATCTAATTGGTTATTTATATAACCATTTCAATTATGATCTCATTCGATTATAATAACAAACAAAACATCCAATATATTATAATATTTCCAATATATATATTTTCTTTATGTCAAAATATAATTTGGGTAAATTATTTCATTTACCCTCTTTCAAAACATACTGTGTTAGTTTATCGTATTTGAGTGTTTGGAAACTCCTATCGATACAGTGGATCAAACTGATCGACCAGAACTCATAAACAACTCAACCAATAAATCTCCACAATATAAAACAATTTTTATAATATCTGCAAGTACGTTCACTCGTGTGTGTGTGCGTGTGTGTGTGTATATATATATATATATATATATATATATATATATATATATATATATATATACTCAACTCGATCTAGGGTATTACATACCCCATCTCTACTGAGTTACTCCACAGAGCCAAGGTAATCACTTAACCTTCAACTCTGATACCACTGTAACGACCCAATGATTTCCGGCACCGAAAATCGACATAAATACCTTTACCATAACTCATGCCGACCATCCAAGCACCGAAAACGCTGGATAGTTATTAAAAAAATTAGAGAGTGAGATAAGAAAGAAATATTTGAATAGAAGAAGAAGAAGAAGAAGAAGAAATAACACAATACAGAGTCTCACATCGCAGTAGAACAAAATATAATGCATAAATAAATCTTTATTGAGAGCTTTAAAATACTTATAGTATCAGAGTACATCACACAACGGGATAGTTATATTAACCTGTTCCCATATACAACACACAGCGGAATAGTAGCTATAAAATATCATACGTTTGAACATCTCCAGCTCGTCTCTGGACTTCACAGCATTCGATAACCTGAACCTATACACCCCAGGCTAACCTGAGCATTTACAAAACACCGCGTCAGTCTGGTGAACTAGAGTGAGATAAACACACTAAGTTTAAGGGTAACACACAACTTGATTTTTAAGTCAAAAATCCTTTCGAAGGAAATGGATAATCGTAAGACCAAATCCACACATAAACACAGACAGTTTTCACCTTACGATGACTCAAAACAGTTTTGAAACCAATATCTTTTCTGATATTATAAGAATGTCTATATACAAGTAATTATCAATCTAGTGGAACGCTTGCATCTCACGCTCCACATATATAGTATACAATCAATATCGCGGGCGCTTATTGGAGATTGGATTCCGACTATGACAAGGTACGGGACCATCTGTCGATAGTGTATCTCTAGAGGCGAATACACTAGGTTCAACAAGAATGTCTTGCAACCCGGCCCACACATGACCGACCACTCATTTCGCTTGAGTGTATCGAATGTATATCACCGACGGTTGGGATCAGCAACCGTCTCCCGAAAAGGGACAACATCGAATATAGATTAAAGAAGTAAATAGGAATATTCTCTAGATAGGTGATTATACACTCTAATGGGAGCGACCCACATAGCCATGCTGCCTGCGCGATTTTTTTCATTTCCCGGTTGATGAGGCTTGAGGTCAGAGTTTATTTTTGAAACATCTGATCGCCATTCACTTTGAATGCCACATCGTCAGATCAATCAGATATCACTAACTGATGTCCACAAAAATACTCTAGTTAGAAGCTAAGAGAAACGACAATTCTCTGCCAATAACTATAGCACATTTAGAGAAATCAATATACGTGACCCTTTGGTAATACTCTGCTAGACATCCGTCCATACAAGTCATCTAGGAACAGGATGAACCGAAGGTACTCTCCTACTGCAACCCATATAGGAATCACCCCATAGGTCAGTAGCGAGAAGTCCTTGCAACCCGTAGATTCCAACCACGATAGAATCACAGCTTATCTCTACTTGTCAGGCGGAGAATATTAGTGGTTCTTCCGTTTATGAAAATCCACGGTCTTCAATGCTCCATCTCGATCATCTTCTGACATCTTCACGTATTTGTTGGTCGGAATGGTTTTCGAATATTAATTCGATCCCGTTCTTTCCGTACCAACAATCGTATTGGAAAGATTTGATAGTCGGTGATTTAACTATCAAAATATAGAGTGTTTCAATCATGACACTCCAATGAGTTCACTGGTTCAGTATTCGGCATCCCTTGGCCTTTTTGATTTAAAACAAACTTGTTCACTTCTGTTTAATTAAAACTTCTAACTCTTTAATATTTAAAAATATGATAATTCTTATATGCTAATGCCCTTCAAATCATTTCATTATAATACTTAGAAAAATAACTAATAGCCATATTCAGTTTCCACTAAACTCTCCTTTCAAAAACATATATTACATCATTCTTTATTGTTTAGATTTGGGAAATCCATTCAACTTATTATTCATAAACAGCATTACTAAATCACTTTTATCCCATTATCGAACAATAACTAATATTTATTAGTATAGAATAAAACTAACTTTACATTTCCTTCTAATTAATTTCCTTTGCTTCGGATCTCTCGTTATACATTCTCTGAATCTTTCACCAACGTTGCATTATTTCACTAATGGAAATAATGAATTATGACTAACCTCCTTTGCGATTACCAACTAATATCATCTTCAGATAATCCAGATGCTGTTCAAGTTGGGGTATTTTAATTACCTTTCAGACCTTGATCAAGAACATTCATATCTTCAGATAAAAGTAAGTTGTAATCAAAACCCAATATTCCATTCAAATCTCAAAACAATTTCCATTTAACTCTGATTTGGTTATACAACCCTATGACCCATTTCTTTACCCAAATTCACCTTCGATCACTTTTTAAATGCATTCTCATTTAAAAATTACTTTTCTGAATTATCATTAATCAGAATACTAATTTCTTCAATCACTAACTAGCGTAAAAGTAGTTAATTTCTTTATTAACTAAAGTAAATAGTAAATCTCTTTAAAAACCTTATTTAAATTTGAATAATATTCATTAAACTATTTTAATCAAAACTCATTAATTTGGTAATCAATTCCAATTCAAAACGATCGATTTAATTAACTCAAAACTGGATTATCTCGTTAACCGATTCCAATTAATCCTTGCTTTAAATAAATCAAATATATAATTAATTTAAATAATTCCATTAAATGTTTCTTTACACAACAATTATCAAATTTTAACCACTCGATTCATTTCTTATTCTCATACCTGTAGATCTAATTAACATCAGAATTTACTTTGTAAAATAAATTATTAACAAATCGAAGTCTTTAATAAATAAAATATTTATTTCTCGTTAATAACTTTTATTCAAAATAATATATTCAAAAATCTATCTCTAGCTATAAAATAAATTTTATAAATTCATCTCTATCGACTGACCTGACAGTGAATCAATATTTATAAAACGATTGATTTTATAGGCCATACGCAGCCAAATACCCAACCAATATCACCCATTGGTTTAAACAAACACAGGTTGACTTTTCAGTAAATGATCACAAACCAAATCAATCACCAATCATGACAGTTCATATGTGATAATACGAAAATAAATAATATATTTGAGGATTCCAGTTGCTTCCCTCCAACCTATTCTTCCCTGAAATCACAACGATTATCTCAAATCAGATCATTCAGTTTCATTTAACTGATAACAATAAATAACGTCCATTTAACATCAACCACAAGCAAATGTAATTAGTTCAACAATTTAAACACGTTTATAAATAAATGTGACCAATAAGGTAAGTTACCTTTATTGGATCAAATCGTTAAAATAACGATTTGGTATTTCACTGAAATTAAACGACGGTTTAATTTCATCATTTAAATCAACAAATAATTATAATACTAGCAAACAGACAACCATAGCAAGCATAACACACAAAATAAAAATGCAATTTATATAAAATATAAATGGGAAAACTGAGTGAGTTTAACTCACTTGTTTTGGTTTGTTGAATGGTTGAATTTCAATAAAATTAAACGGTCGTTTAATTTTACTGAGAGATGCTACTATTTCCAATCCTGTCCAGTCTGTTCAAAAATATAATGTCCGACACTACGGTTCCAACGTAGCTATTTTCGTCAAATTCTAATCACAAATATGGGAGTTAAATAAAATATAAGCATACATTTCAAATTAATTTAATTAACTTCTTTAGTTAATAAAATAATTAAATTCTAATTACCTTAGTAAAAATTTGAAACAAGGGTTATAAGATGATTTCGGTTTCCAGTTCGTTCCTGTATCCTTTCATTAAACAACGGGTTCGAATACCCAATAGCTAACAGGGCCGATTTTCTCAACCCGATGTCCTCCTTTCACTTTGTTCTGTTTTTACCTGGTAAACGCAGAAGTTAGTTAAACTTCAATATAAATGATTTAAATTTTTGAACTAAATATATTTTTAAATTATCGATCCTACTATGTTCCTTACAGTGTTGCCTCGTTCCCTTCGCATTGTCTTGGTTCCTGATGAAACGGTGCCACTTCATGGACCAAACAGGGACCGTTAATTCCTTTCTCTTTCTATAGTTCTTTTTTTTCGATCCTTTGTAAAACAATACCCAGATTCTTCTTGTTGGTCTTCATTCTTGTTTGTTTCTAGAACCACAAATCCTTCACCCTGCTTCCATACAAGATTTATGTTTGCACCATTCAGGTAGAACAATGCAACAGAAGAAATCATCAATCCACCTTACTGTCTCGCTTAATACTGTGAAACCGCACTCCTTCATTCTGTTGATCCATGCCCCAACTCAATGCCTACACCAGTTAATACCCTTCCATTCAACAAACAAGGCTCGGACTTCCTTCTTCAATCCTGTTTTGCTCACTGGGTCATTTCCGGTCCTATACTACTTAGAAATTAACAGGCCGATATTGTTGTCCCACCCTTCACCGTATGGTTTCATTCCTCTTCACACTATAGAGCTCGCGTTTTACTGTAATGGAACCACCCCCGCCATCAGACCTTCGGGTTCCCATCACTTGCTGCCAGTTCGAGTGTAACATGCTCCATCGACCCGATTTCGGTCAGATCCAACGCCGCCAAACGCTTCCAGTTTTCCAACGAACACCGACCATTTCTGATGGGATCCGACCAGTAGAGGACCCTAAATCTGATCGTAACCATTCAACAGTGAGCTCTCATCAAACTGAATGTGGTTGATGATGAAAAGTTTTCTAATTTAGTACTGATTTAAGGGATCTAGAGGAGGTGACGTGAATAAATTCTGGCCATTGGAAGGGTTGTGGCGGCCAGTATTTTGTCTGTTGACTTTAGTTTAGGGTTAGCAAATTGGGTGGGTTATATATATAGCGTTGGAAATTAATAAATATATTATTAAACGAACCTTCGTCACGAAGTAACATGTAAAACTGACCACAGTCGACTTCTGATTTCTGATAAAAAAGCTAATCTTGGTGTAAAAAGGTATTCCGGACCCAATGGGACAAGTTTCGTCGAAATCCGAGGTCGTATGAAAAAATTTCCTTTATAAAACCAGAAATAAACACGTGTTTAATTTTTCCGCGATCACTAGACAAACCAAATCAACTTGAAACTTTGAGATCCTAAAATAATTCTTCAATACGAACCCAATGAAACCAGTTTCATCGCATTCTGAGACTGTTTCCCCGTTAGGCTATTTTTATGTGCTCCGCAATGCCATTCTGAACACCAAATTTGTCGGTCTTGAAAAATAACAAACCATATACCTATCCTGACTCTAATCGACGAAACGAATTCAACGGAATTAGTTTCATGGGTTAATTCGATCATTTGTTCGAGTTACACTCAAAAACCTCTTTATTAAATTAAATAAATTTAATTACGCACTATAATAAAATATCTGGGCGTTTATGACTACCATGGCCACATACGACATCGGTTTGCCATGCCATTTAACACCATGCAAAAATTTAATATTACGGCCCCAATCAAACTGATTTCATAGAAAACTGAGTCTGTTTGCAAAACGGCTGTTTTAAAGGCCGATATTTTAAATAATGATTTCCGTAGCGATTATTTAAAATTTTGATTCGGCCATAACTTACAATTTATAATACGAAATCTGAATTTTTTCTTTCATATGAAAATTGTTGTTAATACGGTTCCAACGTTTCTTATTTCATAGAAATCTGACTTATATCAGATCCTGTATTCTCAGTTGAAGTTCAAAACCAAATATTATGAAATGCCGCGTGATTTCGAGCTCGATTTATATTATATATAAATTATAATGTTCAAACGTCGTTTTAATAATGAATTAAATATTAAAAACCATTAATATTCCAATATAATATTTAAAATAAATAAATTAAATAAATATTTTATGGCCAAAAACACGGGTTGTTACAAGTAGACCACCTGATTTTGCATTAGATAAGGACATATACACACACTATGCATATGATCATGAAAGCATTAGAAATCTTTTTAAGGACAATGGATGCTTGTGATTGAATGGTTGAGTAGAAGGATGTTGGATTGTAGAATATACATTCTTCTTGACTTGGAGATTTCAGGGACGAAACCCTTTAAGGAGGGAAGAATGTAACACCCCGTATTTTTTATGAATATTAAATTAACAAATTTAAGAACACTTGACTTTTTGAAGAAGAATTGGGTGAAACGGGTTACACCATTGCGTTCGTATCGGAATTCTGCTTGAGATAGAGTCTGAGTTTGCGTAAATCAAGCTCTGTATGAAGAAGTTATGGAGTTCAGAAGATTTCAAGTTTAAATAGAAATTAAAGTAAAATAATAATTAAAGGTCAAACCTGTTCAAAATTCGAAATTCGGTCAGAGCGAGCTAAGCAGGAAATTTCCCGCTCAGAGGTGTCGACCCTCCTTAAATGGGAGTCGACATAGGTGTCAATCCCCCTATAGGGAGTCGACCCCTTTTTGATCCAGATCCAGTGACGTATTTTTAAAGCCTAGGGCTGATGTGTCATTACCTGATTGGCCTGATGACGAATTTTCTTAGACTGGATGGGTTGGATGGATACTAGGTTGATCTAAAGGCTCTGAATGGTCTCGTACTCCTATATAAACACATTAAATCTTAACCCTAAACCTCACAATCTAATTCTATGAAGTCGTCATGTTGTCCATCCCTAAAGCTAGCCTAGCCTCCATCTTCTCTAAACTAGAAAATTGAATCCAAACTAGAAATCAATTAGAAGAACTTCAAATCAAAAGTCTACATCAAAGGTTAAGCTTAACAAATTCAGAAATCGGATCCCAGAAAACAAGATCAGTTCTTTTTCTGTAAGTTCACGTGAAATCGTGAAATACGAATGATTGGAATACAGGGAATATTTTTGGTAAATATTGGGCATAATGTATTCGGTGAAATAATTGGGCATAACATTTTCGGTGTAATTGTAGGAAATAATTTGTAACTTGTGATTTGGGGTATAAATGTTACAGTTGCTAACTTGGGGTAAACTGAAATATTAAATCTAGATTGGGAAGAAACTGTAAATTGGAATATTAAATGTAGATTGGGCATAACTATTGGTTGGGACGCCAAGCATAATGTATATTGAGATTTTGGGGCATGACTATTATTGCAAATTTGGGAAGATTGGGTGTAACCTGTTTTGAGTAATAACTTGGAATTGAATTTATTGGGTATAACTTGGGAGTTGGAACATGACTAGTTTGGTGAATTTGGGATAATTAGCATATAAAATCTAGACTTCGACATGTATAGTAAATATGTAGATTGGCTAAAGATGATCGTGCCTAACCCGAGGTTAGATTGAGTTGCGGTGTAAGACTGTCCGGAACCGCCCGGCACATCCAGCGACCGCAACAATAGATCTAATGTGAGAGATTAGCGCACTAAGCCCAAAACCCGACGTTAGAATGAGTTTGCGGCAGAAGTATGCCCGAAACCACTCGACACATCCAGCAACCGCAAACAACAGTTCTAATGTGAGAGATTGAGGCATTAATAAATGAATTAATGCTAATGAACGGACATGCTAAGAATGGTAGGGTTAAGTTAACACAAGAGGGCAACACTTAACCAATGTAACATGATTTGTGATAGGGAAACAATTAACCAATGTAACATGACAAGTGCTAGGGTTAAGTAACACAAGAGGGCAACACTTAACCAATGTAACATGACAAGTGGTAGGGTTAAGTTAACACAAGAGGGCAACATTTAACCAATATAACATGATGAACGAGTGGGGTTAAGTTAATGCGAAACACTTAACCAATATAACATGATGAATGAACAGGGTTAAGTTAATAGGAAACACTTAACCAATACAACATGATGAATGGGAAGGGTTAAGTTAATAAGTAGCACTTAACCACTATGACATATTAGGTGGGTGGGTTAAGTTAACATGGACAAGAAGACAACTTAACCAATATTACATGAACAAAGTGGATAGGGTTAACGCAAGCTTAACCAATAATACATATGGACTTGATAAGGGGAAGGGTTAAGTAAATATTGGGTAAGTGGGTAATATTAATATATATAGGCCCACAAACTAAACCGTTAAATAAACATGCATGAATCAGTAAGAAGGTTAAGTAACATATGAATAGGCAACACTTAACCAGTACAACATGTTAATTAAGAAAATGGGTGGGGTTAAGTTAAATTGAGAACACTTAACCATTATAACATGTTGATTAGGAAACCCTACTAACGTGGACCCATTTTAGCAGTAACCCACATAGATGTATCATGGTTCCCTAAGCTAGGCAGGGTGGGGCACGATTACTGGGCTGATTATAAGCGGTCAAAATAGCGGCGGGTGGTGCAGCAGTGTAGGTTCCGACGGAGTATGGGCGTGTGTGTGCTCCAGAGTGGAAAAAGCAGGCACTGGGCATCAGTAGTATACACTGTGCATCTTGAATCGCGTTGGGTTGCCATCATGGGAATTGATACACCCCATGATGGGGCCACCACAGGTATCTACATACAAGCGAGGCCGAATGACACGAGTAATGAATACGTACAAGCGGGGCCGAATGACACAAGTAATGAGTACATAGGAGCGGGGTCGGATGCCACAAGTAATAAATGAATACAAGTAGAGAGCCGATTGATAGGGTAGTAAGGGTACATTTAACGTAGCCACGGCAATTAGGTTGATAGAGGTGGGATTCTTATAATAGATGTACACCAGAAGGCTACCACAACTACGGGGATTGGGATCAGATTATCATTTTATACAGATTACTAGTTGGGACACTAGTTAGGTGGTGCAAAGATATAGAAATCAGAATAACAGGGTTGTAACGAAGCAGAGAAAGAGTAGAAGCGCATTCAGTTTATCTTGCATTATCATATCTTATGCTAATCTTATCTTGTTCTCCCTGTTATCACGGTATTGTCTTATATTCAGTTTATTCATCTCATGTTACATTTACCTATTTACATACTGGAAATCACTGGACTTACCAGGCTTTATGTCTGACCCACTTTCTTTCGTCTTCTTTTCTTCTGTTTCTCCCCCCTGTAGTCAGGGAGGGAATAGCTCAGCTTAGTTTGGACCGTTTCGTTTTCCAAGCTTGAAGATTCTTTGATGTATTCTTTGGATCCTCTTATCTTTGGCTATGGCTATGTTTGCACTTTAATTTGGGGACTTATGCTACTTTGCTATGTATTATGCTTCTTATATACTTGGAAGTTTTTGAATCAAGACAGAAGTTTTATGTAGTACTTTTAAGTATGATTGAGTAAATTGTTGTAAAAGCTTGACTGAACTACGTTACTTATAAAATGACTTTGTTTTCCCCTTCTTTATTTGTCTGTCTTGTAATTTATCTGCATCTTTTACATATAACGCTTCACTGAAGTTAATGCATTCCCTTTGTGAGTGACATTAATGGAGGTAGGGTAGTTCACCCACGCTTGTTGCTTATAAAGTATTATGAGATAGTGTATTGCTTTTTCCAATGTAATTGTCAATTCATAACGTAGTACATCCTTTTCATTTACTATAGGCACATACTATATTTAAAAAAGTGCTCGTTAACACCATTTTCTTCCATTTTTATAGTGCTCCACATGATTTGAGTGGATAATGAAGTCAAAAAAATTGTTGTGTATACAAAATGACTTCACTAGCGTAGACTTTAATTTAAAAGCGAGAAAAATATTTCAATCATAAATCTTTCACTATTACATTGTTTAACTTCTTTTAATAGAGTATTAATAATTTAAATTTTTGTCCAAAAGTTATATGATGAACCTTCCATTAAAAAGTTTCATACTCTGATGCAATTGCATAACCAATTATATTGTATAGTTACTTTAATAGGTTCAAAAATGCTTGATTTTGCTCACATTAATCGAAAGCACACATTTTAAAACTACCTTTAATATGAAGAGAAAAAAAATTCTTGTATTTCTATTGCATTACTTCATTTTTTTTCTTCTTACATTTAATGTATGTTGA
Source organism: Allium sativum (assembly GCA_030737875.1). Taxonomy (NCBI): domain Eukaryota; kingdom Viridiplantae; phylum Streptophyta; class Magnoliopsida; order Asparagales; family Amaryllidaceae; genus Allium; species Allium sativum. The sequence goes on from CM060926.1 coordinate 444,725,748, forward strand.
TTCATTGATTTTTTTTTTTCATTCTTGAATGCAATTGTATAACCAATTAAATTTTACAATAACTATAACAAGTTCAAAACTGCTTGATTTTTCCCATATTAATGAAAAGCACACATTTTAAAAGTATCTTCAGTAAGAGGAAAAAAAAACTTTTTGTATGTCTATTTGCATTATTTCATATATTTTTTGTGTTGTGCTAAGGGCATTCCAATTTCCTCTTCCTATTACCAGAACTAAAAAATTAAAACACAATAAATTTTGTATGCTTCCTATTACCATATTGATCTCTTACTAATCTCTCATTCAACCATTGATTGTCAAAATAATCACGTATTCAACTCTAATCAAAAACCTTAATTCGTTTTTTTCTTCATTGCCGTTGCTTTTCACGGCTTCAGAATTCATCTTCATTTCTTCCATTTTGTGGAATTCAATTTTTATTCACAACATTTTTATTTGCATCCGCTCATTGTTGTAGTAGCATAGAATTCGTTGAAGAAAAAGATGAAAGAACACGTCCAAAAACAAAAATCATGGCAGTCTAGGATTTTCGAAAGAGAGAACGGACTAATTGAAGCAGAAAGAAAGAAATAGATATAAATGTTGGTAACCCCTATTTTTTAATGTGAGTTATTAGAAAGAGTAGAAGAGTATTTTTTGTGGTATTTTTTAATTATAGTAATAGTAAAAGGAAATTGAAGTTCCCTTAGCACCACACTATTTTTTTCTTATGTTCAATCTATGTAGCAATTCGTAACCTAGTTAATTATATTTGTGCCTTTAAATATTGTGTACCAAATATACTCCGCACATGTCCATTATTTGGAAAGCATAGTATAATGCCAAGAGAATTTATTAAAGCAAAGTTTTGGATAAAGAGCATAATGCCCATGACTTCTTCAAACGAAAATAGCAAGCTTACATAGAAAGAATGTAAAATCAAATCAGATATTTGCAATAATTTTTTGCAAGTATTTCATCTATCATGTAGGAAAAAAAGATATATACCAATGATAGGTTAATAGTACAAACCATCATATGTTGATGTTTGTACTGGAAACACCACACATTACATATACTTTAATATTACAAATATAGTCCTAAAACACATAAGTCGAAGATAAATTTGAATATTTGTGTTATTACAAAAAAACCAACGTGGACTCACTTATGTCCAATCATAAATAAGGAAATGAGCGCAACACAATTCATTCTGCATGAAAAAATGTCGCTAGTAAATTTTCATAATTAGAGGGGAAGAAATATAAGTGCGATAAATGGTTCAGCCCAACAGAATGTAGTATCAATACTATTAGCAACTCAGAAATGCTTGTGTGTGTCTGATTATATCTCTATCACCACCATTCTGACATATTTTTTTCTGTAACTACAATCTACATGCGGATGGAAAATCATCTCATAAGCATTCTAAAATTCTAAAATGCACACATTATTCATAAATATACATCACCATAAATACAATTTCAAAGGCTAAATGGAGATCAATGACAATTCACGTACATCTACTGTTATAGTTTGAAACTTTTAATACTTCAAGAAGGCACATGTAAGCAACTTTTGGAACCTCTTCGATGATGTAGATTTTCATCTATATAAACTTACTGGTCATGCTAAATAAGAGCGGAAAATTAATTCAACTATAATTTTACCTTCATTTTTTTTTTGTGATCAATGGATGCTTTTTACACTTTTATTTCTTCTGTTTGCCTTTTTCTTCATTCACTTAAGGTACACAGAAAAAAAGTGTTCTACAGAAGCTCGGATAGCATGTAACTTCTAACTATAAAATAAATAGGTTCAACGCATATTTGTTAATTATATATTTATGTTTATTGCTTTGTATTAATTTTGTAAATAGACGTACCAACCAAAACAGACAATTTAGATAGATGGAGAAACATGTTATAATTTAATGTAAGCTCTACTTCAGTTGCTAATATAAATTTAAAAAATCAATAAAAATGACACCAAGAACTATTTTGATGCAGTAGCATAAAAAATTAAGAAAGGGAAAAGGATTAAGGATAATGCAACCATTTGCAATTTCTCATTTTCCTGTGCAGAAAATGTACATGCCATTTGTTAAAGAACGGTCTTGAAAATATATAACAGAAGGAAGAATCACTGAATACTTAACAATTAATGTCCATTGTTACGGTTACCTAGTGAGTATGAGTGAATTATCATATTTTACGATTAAATTTCAATCTAAAATAAAACAATTATAGGAAATATAAAAATGCATTATTATTACCGAGATTGAGGTGCTTTATGTAAGTAATTACCCAATGCCCTTAAAACATTGAAAATATAGTATTTTTACAGTTTTAACACTACAATAAAATTGTCAATGGTGAAAATATATAATCTACGAAAATAAAGAAATTTATATAGCACATGAAAGTATATTGTTAGCTAACTATATTGTACGTGTGCTATTATCATGTAATATATATATATATATAATATGTATATTATGTATTCATATTACGTGCATACATGCATATATACATGTGTGTGTGTGTGTATGTACGTGTGTGCGCGTGTGCGCACGTGCATGCATGTGCGTAGTGTGTAGAGGTTGCGTACTACAGTACTTTTAGTAGAAATATCTACATGCAATACATATTTTTTGTGATGTGTAGTGATCATGTAACACCCCGAATTTTCTGATATTATGATTTGAAAAGATGTAACCAAACTTATTTCTGTTTCTGTTGTAATAAAGTTATAAATTTTTCAAGTACTGCTTTATCTGTCTTGTAAATTCATGTTTTGTCTATTAAAACTCTCCATCAAAGTTAAGGCATTCCCTTTGTGAGTGACCTTAACGGAGGTGGGGTGTTACACTTGGTATCAGAGCTTAAGGTTACCAGATTTTATAAAAAGTTTTGAAATCTATTTTCAAAAAGTTTTAAAAAAAAGGAAGTATTTTCAAAAGTAGAGTTTATTTTGAAAAACATAATCCCCCAAAGCCATATGCCTATCTTTCTATCCTTTGTTTTGAATCTTTACTTTTCTTTCATTTCAGCATGTCTCGGGATCTTAACCTTCCGGAGGGCGTACCGATACCTAGCTGGTTCAGGAGGTACCTAGAAGCTAGGGCTAATGATGCGGGCCCAGCTGTAACACCCCACCTCCGTTAAGGTCACTCGCAAAGGGAATGCCTTAATTTTGGTGGAGCATTTTAGTAAATAGAACGGAAACTTACAAGACAGATAAAACAGTACTTGAAAAAATTTTATAACTTTATTACAACAGAAACCGAAATAAGCTTGGTTACATCCTTTCAAATCACAATATCAGAATTCAAGTACAAAATATCAGTCTTGTACAAAAGCCTTCAGAATGCATAGTTTAAAATCATAATCCCCACAGAAGAAGACAAGCCATACTTTAAGCACTTCAAGCGGAAGAAATCTGGATCGAGCTAGAGTACTCCCTTCTACAAAACATGGGGGGGGGGGGGGAAACGGAAGAAAGGAGGCGAAACAACAAGGGTCATACAAAAAGTCTGGCAAGTCCAGTGATTTTCAGTTATGAACAGATAATAATAACATGACATGAAAATAAAACTGGATGAGAGATAACAGTAACATGTGTAGCGGATATTACAGAAGAACAGAATGACATAAGCTATTTCTTTACACTTCTCTGCACTAATACTAGTATAATAGAATTAGGTGTCACACTAATGTCTAAACTGAAATAGAAACAGGTACAGAATAATTTCCATAGAAGAGAGTGCTAGTAATGGGCCTTTACCACCCGAACAGGATCAGACAGAAGCAGAAACAGATTAATCCCTACGGAAACAGAATGTATAATTAGGTGTACACTAGTAATGGGTCTTTACCACCCCAACAGATGGTACCAAGCAGAAACAGACAGGTGTTACCACCCAATAGAAACAGACGGTACCAACAGAAACAGACAGAACTAAGTGTACCCTAAAACCCTACCCCAAGCGATCGGCTCCCTAATACATAAATACCTTGTGTTAGCCCCACAGTAGGGTGTATCACTCCCTAAAGTGACAACCAATTGGCACAGACCTATTTACAGATGTCACTGCGTCTTAAATCCTCAGAGGCAGACTGGGATCCATGCACGCACATGACCCGATTGGAACGCACCATCAACACCCCTCGCCATTATCAGAATGAACCGCTTATAATTAGTTCAGTAAGCGTGCCCGGACCCTACCTACTGTTGGGTCAAAGTTTTGATACCAGAAAGGGTTACTGACTAATATGGGTTCCAAACAACAGATGACACAAGTAAATTCCCTCCTAACCTTGTGTCCCTAGACTAACAGATTTCAGATTAACTTCTTTACAAGTTCAGACATACAGAGATCAGATTTACTAGTTCACAGATCAGAAAATCAAATCAACAAGTTTTCAGACTAACGGATCAGATGTATAGATTTAACATAATTTCAGATTTGTCTAACTTTGTATTGGGCCTACAGATTCATGAACGGGTTTATTATATATATTATTCCAGTTGGATTAACCCTATCCACCCAACACGTTTTGGACATCATTTTTATCTCAGATTTGCGTTAATTAATTATTAATGCACAGACCTCTCACATTAGGTCGCTAGCTTGTGGCCGTTGGATGGGGCGGGCGGTTCCGGGCAGACTTCTGCCACAAGCCAGACCTAACCTCGTGTCTAAGCATATTATGACTAACTTCTCACATTAGAACCTATTGTTTGCGGCCACTGGATGTGCCGGGTGGTTCCGGGCAGGATTACGCCGCAAACGCATTCTATCCTCGAGTTAGCCATGTTTATCTTTGCGGCCAATTAATTAATAATTTACCATTTATGCCCACGCCTAATATACATGTCAATTATTCATAGCTAATTCAGATTATGTCAATAACAGACTGAATATATCAACTTAGCAGATAATAGATTTTCGCAGATTAGGCGACTTAACGGATTCAGCAGATTAAGTAATTTAGCAGATTTAGCATATAACAGATTTGGCATTTTCAGCAGACTTAGCAGATGACAGATTTGGCAGATGAACAGATCTAGTAGACTATGCAGTAGAGCAGAACTAGCAGATTAAGCAATATAACAGAACTAGCAGATTAGGCAATATAACAGAACTAACAGATTAGGAAAATATAGCAGAACTAGCAAATTAGGCAAATATAACAGATTTAATCGTTCCTTAAAATTTCACAAACATATCTTGCCTAATTATAAATTTGGCCTAAGTTTGCATGCCTAAATAGTTGTCATGATTCACACTATGATCATATACCCCACGTTTGCATTGAATTTACATGTCACGGATTATGGTCATAATTTACATGTCCCAGTTTAGTTCAACTTGCCTACAAAAGATTCACATATAAATTATACCAAATATAGTCATCGATTTCAATGCATGTCATATATTCAAAAATCTCCTACTTAGGTGTTATTCACAATTGATAGTTATCAAATCTTGATATAGATCTTTACACCTAAGTCATATTCTCTTTCAAATCATGAATTGTTATATAAACAATATGCCCAACAATCCAGTTATAATAGATCTTAATTCAAAATATGCGTTATATCCAATGTCTCAAGTCACATGTTAACATTCCATGGTTCCTCTTCTTCCAATTCATAGAATATGCATAGATCTAAATCTAGTTTACAACCTACGTCCTTTTTCTTAAATCAATCACAGATTAGCCATGTCCAATTGTGCTGCATTCATTATTTGTCCCAAACATTTTAGCGTTCGTGCGTTAATCTCTTAGGAGATTGGCGCAGGCTCGTAGTAGCCTGGCTATAGAACAGAAAGAAGAAGAGATACAGAATAAAATAGATCAGAACAGAACATACACAATCTCAAATTCCGATTTACAATCATGTCACAATTATGATTAAAGTTTATATCGGAAAATAACTGCACTATCCTTGATTGGATTCTAAAAGAAAGATAGTTGTAGCGACGTTAGTTGATCTTCTTTAAACATTGTTGAAGTTTCAAGCTTGAATTGAGTTGCTTAGGTTGATGTTGATTAGCTTCTAGTTTTGATTCCAGCAGAGTAGCGATGCCATTTTTATTTTTATTTAGAACAGAGGCAAAGTAGAAGCAGAATAGAATTGTGTGTAGAGAAGGCTAGGTTTGGGGTTGTTTAAATAGACTTAGGCAGACAAATCTAGGCAGAAAACGAGACCAGATACATAAGAATGCACCCAGGCCCAAAACCAGGTTCGGGGACCAGGTCGACCCCCAGGTCGATTGCCAAGTCGACCTGGTCGGGAGGGGTCGACTGCGCAGTCGACTCCCCAGTCGACCTGGGTACTGGGCGGGAAATTTCCCGCCCAGTCTGTTCTGGGTTTTGAATTCGAAATTCGAATTCGAGCTGTTTTGAACTCTGAAAATTCCTGAAACTTTCGAGGGCCATAACTTGGTCATACGGACTCCGATTCTCGCAAACTCGGACTCGTTTTCAAGCAGAATTTCGAGACGAACGCAATGGCGCAACCTGCTTTCCCTGATTCTTATTTTATATTTTAATTACACTTATATTTGTAATTCTTAAGTTCACAGAAAATACGGGGTGTTACACCAGCAGACGTCCCTCCTCCACCAGCTGCAGCGGTTCCTCCTCCTCCTCTGCGCGTGAATACTTTCCTGAAGATATGTGGAGACTTTCGAGCCATGGGTGGGAAGAATTTTAATGGAACTGAATCCTTCGTGGAAGCAAGGAACTGGCTCAAAGAAACTGAGGTTTTGTTCGTTATCTTCGAGGTGGACGATAGGCAGAAGATACAGTTGGCGGTATGGTTGCTTAAGGACGAAGCTTCTTTTTGGTTGGAGGTTACAAATGGAGAGCGTCCGGTAGAGAGATGGATGAATTTCAGGCATAGGTTCGAGATGAAATTTCTCTCACAGGAGGAAGAGAGTCTATACGTAGAGAGGTTCTTGGCATTGAAGCAGGGGAATTCATCAGTGAGAGAGTACGTCAACAAGTTTTATCAGTTGGCAAGATTTGGCTTAGATTTGGTAAATACACTGCATAAGAAGGCACTAAGATTTGCTAAAGGTTTGAACGAGCCGCTACACGGATTGGCAATGTCCCACATTCCTATGGGGGCTATCTTTGAGAAATTAGTTGACATGGCATTGATGCATGAAGAGGAAACCAAAAGCAAGAAGAAAGAAGAAAAGCCTGAAGGACCACAGAACAAGAAAGCGGGGCACAAAAAGGAAACGAGAAGTCAGAAGACAAGAAGGAGAAGAAGTGCTTTACTTATGGAAGATCGACCCATCTGAACAAGGATTGCAGAAAGAGGAAGGGTACTTGCTTTAACTATGGAGAAATGGGGCGCTTCACTAGGGACTGCCCAAAGAAACGAGGACAAGGGCAGAGGGCAGGACCAGCTTCTGGAGGACAGACGAATACCCTCGAGGCTCGTAGATAGGATAGAAATAGGAAAACTTTATGTAGAGGGATTAATCTCCCTATCTGATTGTGGAGTTAAAAACTCTTCCTCATTCTGGCATTTTGATTCTGTAATTGAAACTCTGCACTTTAATACTAGTCTTGTTACTGGTTCCGCTATAGTCTCAAACCCCATGAGGGTTACGACTCAACTGTTTGTGATAAGTTGGGGTTTGAGGGTATCTGTGTTGGGCGTTAAGTCGAATTTGATGCATATATTCTGGGTTTTTATCATGCTTATTTTCCTAAGAATCATTCGGTAATCTGATCTGTAATAGTAGTCTGTAGGTATCTGAATATTTCTTAAAAGGATAGGAGTTTTTACTCAAAGCGTGAAATAGATTTTTAGTTGGGCATTTGTTTAATGGGAGTGATTCTCCAGTGTTAATCTGATGTTGATTTCGGTCTTCGGGGTTGATACTTAGGGGGTTATTCTCCTAAACCTATGTCTAATGGGAACCAAGCTTTTGTTTTAATTGTACTTTCTTCTATCACTCGACTTTATCCTATCGACCGAGTCTTCGACCTTTAGGTAGGAACTAATGGGTGTAAACATGTGTTTGAGACATGTTATGTTTGATGGTTGCAAGTGGATGCAAGTTGTTGCTAGTGGTTGCTCGTGGATGCATATACACACACTAGGCACTAGATCGGCTCAAAAACACTCCCATACTGCATATAGATGTGTGTGTTTTTTTTAAAAAAAAATTATGAATGAGAAATGGTCTACTCAGCACATGGATGTTGCATATGAATGAACGGTTGTGCACTCATATAGAAATGATATGTATCAAATTGGAAAATTGCATACATGTTGGACTCATGGCACTGACATAATTCGCATTAGGGAGGACAACTGAATCAGTAGACCGCCTGATTTTGCATTAGATAAGGACATATACACACTATGCATATGAACATGAAAGCATTAGAAATCTTTTTAAGGACAATGAATGTCTGTGATTAAATGGTTGAGTAGATGGATGATTGAATGGTAGGACACATTCTTCCTAACTTGAAGATTTCGGGGACGAAATCCGTTAAGGAGGGGAGAATGTAACACCCCGTATTTTCTGATATTGTGATTTGAAAAGATGTAACCAAACATGTTTCTATTTATGTTGTAATAAAGTTATAAATTTTTCAAGTATTTCTTTATCTGTCTTCTAAATTTCTATTATGTCTACTAAAATGCTCCATCAAAGTTAAGGCATTCCCTTTGTGAGTGACCTTAACGGAGGTGGGGTATTACAGGTCATTAAATATTTGAAATGTTACTTGATCGTAATAAATCAATAATATATGATCACATCTTCTATTGGAAAAGATAAGTAGGAAACAATGCAATTTAATCTCTGAACAGTGCTTTAAAGATTAAGTCCCTATTTTCAGAATTGATGGGGGGAAAAGACGAAGATTATATTTGATAATAAGTGAATTATTTTTTAAAGCCTGTAATTCTCAAGTTGACATCTTCATTTTTAATTCAAAATCCACCAAAATTTACATTTTAAAACACTGAAATATACATAAAATAGCATATTCAAAATCTACATAAATCATGGAGGTTTCTATCATATTTATGCAGTTCAAAAGACGAAAACACATAAATCCTTTATTACCTAAAATAAAAATTATGTCACATAAAATATGCAAAAAATGCTAAAAAATACGAAACTTGGCATAAAAATAAGTGTCATCTTCTTTATATCTATAAAAAGTACATAAGAAATTGTTGTTAACAAAGTGAACATATGCGTTTCAAAATAAGAGTTCACATTATATGTCCTTTATAAACTACATGTAAATCACAAAAATAGAAATGCTTATTAAATGAAGTCGGGAAGACGACTATACCATCTTATAGAAAAATAAGACTTTATTGAAATAAATTATTGGCACTTCTGTAGGATTTAAAAACTGTATACATTTTTTTAGTACTATAACAATGTGAAAAGGAGAAAATTATAAGTAGTAAATTAAAGTATAACAATATTTTCATCTTATATATAGGAACATAACAGTGAAAAATTCATATTTTGTGGAAAATGCTATTTTTTGCACTATGTAAAAAAATTAAAATGCAAATTGCTTTAGGGAGAACTAGAACAAAATGCAAAGTATTTATAGTGGAATACATAAAAAAAATTAATCGTTAAATTACAGAGTTTGATTGAAAGAAAGTCTAGGATAAAACACTTTAGTAAAAAGTTATATAAAACTCTGTAAAACTCTACAGTTTTAGATGGTTAAGAATTTTGTATTAGTTTTTCTGTTATTTTATTATATTAAAGAAAATCAAATTTTCATTTGCATTAAAATTATTCACAAATAGGGCAAAAAACATTACTAGAGAAAATAGGTGTACTTGCCATTTTCAAATTATAGAGGACCTCCTATAGGGATTAAAAAAATTGATTACATGTCAATACCATGAAAGAAATACGACAAAAATATTTAATATAAAAAGATCTAGCTAAAACTATGTCATAGTAATTGCACCATAATTTCACTTAAAAAGAAAGAATAAAAGATGGTAAAAGGCAAGAAATTAGCTTGTCGCATTAATAGGTTTTAATGTCATTAAATAGTTTTTGTAACTTATATTTTTTATACTAATTATATTTAATGAACACTACATGGCTTTCTCATGGTTGCACGACTTCTTAAATTCATAACGTATTAAACATACTTTGAAATGTAATCAAAAGAGATCGTGTTTTTAGGAATAAACTCTCGTAACTACTCGTTTCATTTAGAACAGAACATACATTTTTAGGAGAATTAATAATTTTAAATGGATCATTGGGATAAACTACTTATTCTCATTTTCTTTAAGCCAATTAGGCTTGAAAAAGGAGTAGAGAACCCATTACTTGCGAAAATTAAAAGAAATGGGTTATCAAGCTCTTGTCACGTACAACATCAAAAAGTCATTGTGCAACAAGAGCTTTAGTCCCTTGAATGGTTAATAAGCTCTTGAGACATCATGTATACTGGGTAAGATGACAGTAATTACTTATGGATTCATCTTTAAGATTCAGTACATTTGAAAGAGAAGAGTTGACCAAACATAAACTATAAGTAGATAATATTTAGTAATGAGGCCCATGTTTGATTTAGTAAGATAAACAAATATATTAGCTTGACCTTTGATCAAGAGGTGAAACCTCACAAACCATTCTCCATTTCACAAAGAAACGTTAAATATACTCATGTACCCTTCAAGTCTTATTTTTGTAAAGTAATTTTTCAATTAATGGCTACTAATTCATGATTTATACAAATAAATATATCCTCTATTGTATTTAAAGGCGAATTTTTGCATGTAGTGAATTGTCCTATATCGTTAGAAGTTTCATGCACTACCATAAATTTCTATCAAAAGGGTCATGTGGATCTTATAAAATTAGACTTGGATACTCATAATATATTAAAACCAGCGGTGTGTACTTGATCTGATTGGGACAGTGCATAGTTTTTTTTAGTATTTAAAATTATATTGTTTGTTTGCAATGAGTAAAGAGAAAAGCAACGAAAAAAATATACCAAGTTCAATCAGAAAAAAATAAGCAATACATGCACAAATCCATTGAAAGCAATGTTCAAAAAACCCCCACAAAGATACTAAACTAAGCGCTATCCTATGCATATACTCAATAAAAGTTACAAAGAATGTTCACATTGACTTGGGTGGGGGGGGGTGTGTACGTAGAGATGGTTTAATGGTCTAAGTAAAGATAGTCTATGTGATTTTTCCATATGCAAGCATATCGCCAAGTAATATATTTTTAGTTATTTCATAATTTTTTATTTATTTTATCAATATTGAAATCAGTATTGATGTTATTGAGCTTCTCCATTCTCATCAATATTAAAGCTTGTAACAAAATCAAACAGACATCGTGATAACATGAAGATAGACAAATGGTCAAAACGCCATTTATATTTAGTCTGGAAACTTTATTGATTAATATAACAGCTTAATCTACTAACTTATACATTAATGGAATAAATAAAGAATAAGAATTTAAAAAGTACTAAAAACATTTGCCTAATGTGATTGTTTAAAAAATGGCTTGAAAATTATAACATTTAACTACGACTATTCTATATGAATGCTATGAAGATGGGATAAGAAATTATTTTTTACAAAACTTTTAATATTTTTGAGTAATTGCGCCAAGTCAACTAACATAGAAAAAGCATAGGACTATGTATATTGATAAAAGGTGACTATATTACCGATGATGCCCATGAAAGATAATAAAGTTTAGAAATTTTCACACACACCTGAGATAACTATGAGGTTAAGAATAAGTTCATAATACCCTGCACCACATAATTCATATCAAGCTTTTGCAACTGGATAAAAAAAATAGATAGCAAAATCAGTGATAATAAAATTAGTATTCATGTGTTAACAGCCAAAGAAGTACTTTCACACCACAATGGTATCTGAATAATAGTGTTACCATATAATGACATCACTAAGCAGATATTATATGCAATACCATTTATTCTGAAGAACTTGTCAAATTGCATATAAAAAGATCAAAGATGTCTATAGATTTATATTCTTGTAAAATGAACGCTTTCTGTTTAGTTGCTAACTACGTAAAATTGACAACTTATTAGTCAGAACTGTCATTTGTAAACCCAGAAAAACCAAAATGTTGAAGGAAAAATAAATGAAAAAAATTATGAAGATTGAAATTTAATTTACAACATAAAGAAAGTAGAATATCCTTTTCTATTCTTTTGCAAAAGATTTGCTGCTCTGTGGAACTTGTAAGATAAAATAAAAATAACATAATCAGCATTCTAGTATACAACGTATTATAAATTCTTTTTACTGTCAAATCAAAATGGAGTAAATCTGTATGTAGAATGAAATTAGACCCAGCCATGAAAATAGGAGGACAAAATCCTACTAATTAATCTACTCACCTATTCAGACAAGAAAGCAGTTGGTAATAAAATTTGAAACAAAAATTTATGAAGTCTAATGAACTATACTAACTTAAATTTTTCCCTACAACCTTTTGAAATGTCAGTTTTCTCGTCCTCCTCCTTTTTCATGAACGTTGGTTCCTACCAAATTCAAATTTCTCAAGTGGGTCAGTTTAATTTTGCCTCTTCTTTTCCGAAAACTTTAGTGATTATAATAGTAATAAAAATCTCAATACTAATTGGTTCTCTATACGTTCATTGGTTATTTCGACATTATGGATTATGTGCCCTAAAATTTCATCTAACTACCATGCGGATGGTTTTTAGTTTATCCGACAAATAAAAAAAATATGATTCTAATTTTCAACCTGCTTATACCAAAAACGGTATGAAACAATAAGGTACTCTTTCAAGTGCTTTAACAAAAAGTATGTGGAGCCACAATCATAAGCATAGAAAACATAAAAGTAAAACACAAGAACATTTTTATGGTGGTTTGATCCATAAGAGATCTACATCCACTTTCTCATAGGATTTCATTACCAATTTATCAATTGCAAGGTTTGATTCCTCTTGCAACAAGTTTTATCACTCTCTCACTTGTAGATCACACTTGAATTCATAAAAAGTCATGAAGAAATGGAGTGACCAGTGGAGATAAGGTATGATCGGAAAAGGAGTGAAAGGATTTCTTCAAGTATTTGAACTTGGATGATAGATCTCCAACTTTTAGTTCACTTGGATAAATTTGATGAAGGCCAAGATCAATGAATGAATGAAACTTCACTTAATGATGATGGAAGAGTGTTAGAACTATGTGAAATAGTTGTGGAGAGATTTTAGTAGTACTTCATGGCAAGATAATTCCTCCCCCATTAAAGTGGGGTTAGACCTCTATTTATAGGTGTGAGTGAGAGCCAAGATATCATGTATAGGCCACTGGTCGGTCTAAGTCTTATTTACGAAAATTGCCACCGACCAGCCTGTGATCAATAGCTGTTCAGAGCACCGATTGTTCTGAATCAGAACTAACCGGTCGGTATGTCTCCTCCTTTCATCTTTGCAATTGATCAGCCGTGGGCTTCATATCGGTCGGTTATCTGTCTTTCTGATCGATCGTTATAGAAATATCTAAACAAGACACCTTGCTTTAAAAGCAACCAATCGGTTCATTTTCCTTTCTTTTGAGACCGATTGGTCTGACCCTCATGATATGACTGATCGGTTGCAATTTTTCCTAACTGATCGGTGTGGTAAGACTTGTTAAAGCGAGTTGCTCCTTGCATGACCGGTCGGATGTACCCCGTCCTGACCGATCGGTCTAATTGTATCGTATTATTGCTAAATGACCGCTTTGGAACTCCAAGACATGACCGGTCGGTCTTGTATCTTTATGACCATCCAGTATAACAATGATGGAACATAGTATACATTATAAGGATCATCCGACCAATGCATGTGTTCTATATCGATCAGTTACACATTGAACCACTGAGCTTCTGGTCTTTTCCCACATCTCGATCCACCAATATGTGTATGACATTTGTTGAGCAAACATTTGACCCTCGAAGTTTATAATTTTCTATTTGAGAAGATTGTGATCTTCGAAATGAACATTTATATTACACAAATAGTGGTTTTTTCCCATGGAATTTGCTTCAGGTCAATATGCACAATCATTCGCAGTGGTTAATTTAAGCGGTCGGTCAGTGGGTTAAATTTGCTTGGCAGGTGACCGATCGGTTCGGTGTAGCAGGCTTCCATGGGCTGACCGGCCTATCAAACAATTCCCTTTATATCAGACCCCTTGCTCTTAATCTTCCCTTTTATTTCACTTTTTCCTAAACAACCAGAAATCTCCATGAGTGGTGGCAACTCCGGTCTTCTGAAGAAAGCTACTTCCTCGATCCGCTTTACTTCAATTAACCATCCAATTCCAATTTGGTTTACCTTGACTCACATCTGAAACCTATCATTCAATCTCGGTGTTCATCTCCACGATTGATTTTTATTATCGGCTTCAGCAAACCCAAATTAAATCCAGGAATCCATTTAATTCTAAATCATCTAGTTCTTGTATACTTGAGAGGATTGAGTTGGGTTTCGAACAAAATTGGGTTCGTGGTTTTTCGGGTTTTGAACTTTGGTGTTGAACTGATACGAATTAGGATCATGTTTGACTGCAATGGGGTTGTGGTCATGTTTGAGGAGTTCCAAATGTATTGTTCCTCTCAAACTTTGGTTTTAACTTGATGCTCAAATGGTGTTTGACAAATTGCTTGATTTGGGAATTTTAATTTTGTATGCTCCTTTGTCTCACTGTTATAACACCATATGTGTTTAATATGAATGCAATCTCTTGTTCTGTATTTGCATCTTTTGTATACACTATTTTGTTATCCCATTTGCCGATAAATTGTGGTGGAGTTTTGGTTTTTAGCAATTCAATAATGTATTGGGGCCGATCAGCTGTTACTATCTCCTTAGAAAATGTCTTGTATTGGTCGGCCAGGTCTTAAGCACTAATCGGTTGGTGTGAGTCCTCAGGGAGTTGTTTGAACTGTGTGGTTTATCTTGAGCGTCAGCTAGTTAGTTCTGTTCCTTCCATACTTTTATAGCACCGGACGGTTACTATCAAATTTGTGGGAAACCAATCAGAATGATCGGTCATTCCCAGAGGTCGATCAGTTAGTGCCAGCTTCCTGGGGATTTGGCTATTCCGATCGGTTGGTATTGAACTCTTGAGCAATTAGGGTCACCGATTAGTTTGCTTTACCATTACGTGATCATGCTTAAACTCGTCGCATTTTGGCCTGCTACTCACTTTCGAACACCATTATTTTCATAGGATGTCTAAGAGAATTGAGGGGGATTCAAGTATGGACAGTTCTCAGAAGTGTCGTAGGTTGGACAAGATTCCCGTACATGATACTCGGACTTCTTCTTCTTCCCAAACTCTAGCTGAACTTTAAGCCATCACTAACAGACCTTGCTACATTCCTAAGCCTCATACTTATGAACTTGCTGATCGATTTGAGGGATTGTTCCTTCCTTCAGGAGTTGAACTTTGATCAATTCGACCTGGACATATATCCATCCGAAAAGCAGTCAGTCCCGAGGACTTGGACATTCTAAATAATCATTCATTGATGCAACTCGAAGCAACCAGGACTTAGATGGAAAAGCACTTTTAAAAAATTGGACATTATAATGCTGCAATTTGGGTGCCTGGAATACCTTTGCTTGTGATCTCCAGAGGCTAAACAGGGAAAACATTGAATGTGTCATTACTTTGGAGAAGGACAAAGCAACACTTATCTAGGCTCTCAAGTCCCAGGATGAGATCATTGCCGAATTAGCAAGTCCTGGGAACAAAACAGAACCGACCGGTACTTCCCCTTCTGCTCATGTTGGAAAATGATCTAGTGATGAAAAGAAGAAATCCAATTGTTAAACTTTTTTTAGTTCCTTTTATGTATTTATGCTCTGGACTAGTTGTATATGCGGTTGCCTGTCCCTGCCTATGTTTCTCTTTGTCTAACACCTTTGTACTGGGTTTGTGAATTTGACTCTATGTTGCTATGAGGGAAGTGTTATGCTTATTGTACTTTAAGCCTTTATCTTCCATACCTACTTTCTTTATATCCTTTCATCACAAAATCTTCACATTACCAACAATTTGTTACTGCAATGTTCGGCATAATAATGATCTCATGACATCTTTCTGCAAATGATAACAATATTTTCCTTTGTTATTATTACTTTATTTTTGTAGCCACGAATCATTATTAACCGGGTTTACTTGACTAATTTTACTGGATTTCCTTGGTTGTGTCTAAGGTAATTTATGAGACTTCTTTTTCGTGAATGATCAACTTTGTGCTTATAACAATGTCGAAGTTTTCGAATTCGCCTTAGTCATTTCAAGGAAATTAACTTCACCGGTCAGAGTAAACCTTGTGAACGCTAAGCTCTATTGTAAAGTTGTGACGAGTTCATGGTATGTTTGAGTGAGCATTAGTGAATTTCCTTAATGCGGTGGTAATGCCCTCATACTAAAAAGTTTTCACAGACTTTAAGGGCTGAGCGTGACATTATGCAACCAATTTTATTTGGGATTTTTTTATCATGTGTTTTTTCCATTATTGAATTTCTTGGCATGACCATGATCAAAAGATTCCCAGTTCTAGTCGATCTTACTCATGCCCGTTTGTGGCGATGAACTTTTGTTTTTGTTCCTCTATTCGAGAGGTCTTATATTATATATTCAATCATTTTTCTCACTAGCCTGGCAATCCCGGCCCTTCGGAGATTAGATTTGAACATATACCCCTATAGAAGTCTTATTTTCCATTCCTTTAAAGAGGTATTTGTAAACCCGTTATTCGTTGTGACTGAATGACTCGGCTACTTGTAGAATTTGTAGGGAGCCTTCGAGAAGGTCTTTGGGTCCGTCAGTAACTAGATTTGGAAGAACCAGAATCAATAGCTAGATTTGGAAGATCCAACATCTAATCGGATGCCCCTGAATGGGTCTTTTAGAACCCAGTGTTTGTATCGCTATCCAACCATGAATTAGTGGCTTCAACGATCAACCGAGCGCCCCTCAGGGAGGTCTTTGGTTTTAAAGCCTAGTTTTTATATCGCTATCCAACCATGTATTAATGGCATTGATGATGAGCCGAGTGCCCCTCGGGGAGGTCTTTGGTTTTAAAACCCAATGATTATATCACTATCCATCCATGTATTATTGGCGTTGGCGATGGACCAGGTGCCCCTCAAGGAGGTCTTTGGTTTTAAAACCCAGTGTTTATATCGCTATCCAGCCATGTATTAATGGCGTCGGAGGTCGACTAGGTTCCCCTCTGGGTGGTCTTTGGTTTAATATTGTATTGTTTCCTGGGGCAAACGCTAGTTAATTCATCGGGTTTTACCACAATTTGTCAGAACTAGGGTCCATGACCTTGCAATTAAGAAGGTGCGCCTTTTATGAAACTTGCAGCTTTATCTATAACTTTGAGCGTCGCTCCTTTTGACCATTCAGTCCCTGGTGCTCCTTTCTTGGACTAATATGCTCCACATCTTTGAGTTGGTTGCGAATGATATTTTAAGCATTGAGCAATGGATATATGAGCTATCCCAATCGGGATGTGTTATAATGATCACCAGGTCTTATTAGGTCATAGATGCGTCAGCATTCTTTTAATGGTCCTGCAATCAAAATTGAATCTTTAGTTTGTGAATCATACGATTTAGGCAAGCAAAGCAATTTCTTTCATTAGTATGTACAAAGTTTGTAATGATGTTGCATGGTATTTATAGTGCATGATATTTACAACTTTTTTTAGAACATATAAAAGAAATTTTAAGTGAAGTAGTGACGGAGGTGGATAGCATTCCATGCTCTCAGAAGTTGGATTACATCTGGGGTTTATAGCTCAAAAGTACCATCGAAGAATTTTTGGCTAATCATATATAGCCCCTCCAAGTTGGGTCCAAGTACCGCAGTTCCTGTCATGATTCTTTTTAGAATAAAGTCCCCAGCTTGGAAGGTTTTGCGCTTCACTTTAGCATTGAAATGACGAGCTATTCTTCTCTTATGCGCCATGACTCTGAGTTTTTCTTCTCTTCTTTTCCCTTCAACAAAATCGTGTGCTTTGAGTTGCAGTTTCTCATTCTCTTCTTGGTTGAAGTGGATTCTTCTATGAGTTGGGACCTCTAGTTCTACTGGGATCATAGCCTCGGATCCAAATGCAAACGATAATGGAGTGTGCCTTGTCGCAGTTTTACGATGGTATGGTTTGCCTATAGTGCAAGTGGAAGCTCGTCTACCCAAGCACCCTTAGCTTTTTCGAGTCGCTTTTTAATGGTTGACTTCAAGATTTTGCCGATTGCTTCGACTTGCCCGTTGGCCTGTGGATGAGCAACGGCTGCAAAACTCTTCTTGATCTTGTACTTGGCACAAAAATCTAGAAACTCACTGCTTTCAAATTGAGTTCAATTATCAGTGATTATTTTCTGCGGTACACCAAACCTGCAGATGATGTTGTTCAAGACAAAACTGATCACCTTCTTTGAAGTAGCAGTATCTAGTGGTTCAGCTTCATCCCATTTAGTAAAATAGTCAACTGCTACTATCGCATACTTCATATTTGATTTAGCTATAGGTAATGCTCCAATCAAGTCTATGCCCTAGACGGAAAAGGGCCATGGGATGACCATTTTAGTCAATTTAGTGGAAGGTTCTCTTGGAATTTTTGCATATCTTTGGCATCTATCACACTTTTTAACATAAGTCATCGCATCTAGATTCACATTGGACCAAAAGTAGCCATATCGCAGAATTTTCTTGGCCAGTGTTTGACTGCTTATGTGACCACCGCAATCTCCCCCATGTAACTCTGCCAAGATTGCTCTTGATTCCTCCTTTGTTACACATCGAAGCAGTGGCATATAGCATCCTCTTCTACATAACTTTCCGTCTTGAATAAGGTATAGTGGAGCTTTGCGTAATATCTTCCTTTGCTTTTTTGGCTCTTCGGGGAGTGTCCCATTGAGGATATATTCCTCGATCGAAGTCATCCATGACATGGGCTCTTCAACCGTCTCTATGACCCAGTCAACATCTGCTTCCTCAATGGTGTGAGTTGAAAGGACTTGTACAGGAATAAGACCCAGTAACTGTGCATCTGAAGAACTAGCATATTTAGCAAGAGAATATGCCTTTGAATTTTCTTCCCTTGGAATGTGAGATATAGTGTAGTGGTCAAGGTCATTGAGAAGTTCCATGGTTTTGATAAGATAAGAAGGAAGGTTTTCAACTTTAATCTGGAACTCTGTAAGGACTTGACACACTACCAGTTGAGAATCACAAAAGATTTGCAAAGTTTCCAGATTCAGATCTTTTGCCAGCTTTAGCCATGTTATTAATGCCTTGTATTCGACCTCATTATTCATTTTTGGGAACTCTAAACTTAGGACGTAGCATAGAGAATGACCATCTGGAGTTTCTAGGACAATTCCGGCCCTAGAACAATAATCATTTCTGGACCCATCAAAGTATAGCTTCCAACTAGCCACTGTCTATGCTTCTTCTTCAATTTCCACTCCCACATCCACGAATTTGACAATGAAATCTACTAAGGCTTTCCCATTAATAGCTCTTCGAGGGTGATAAGTGATGTCATACTGGCTAAGCTCAATATTTCACTTCAATAACCTTGCCGAAGTTTCTGGGCGAAAAAGAACTTGCCTTAGCGGTTGATCGGTGAGAACTTTTATAAGATGGTATTGGAAACATGGTCTTAACTTCTTTGAGGCAATGAGAAAACAGTATGCAAGTTTTTCCAACTTTGGGTAGTTTAACTCTGCCCCAGCTAGTCGCTTGCTAATGTAGTAAACTGGCCTTTGAACCTTAGCATCCTCCCGAATAAGTGCAATACTTAGGGCATGGAACGAGACAATCAAATATAGGAACAGCTCATCTCCATCTCTAGGCTTAGAAAGCATTGGTGGCGACTCCAAGTGTTTAATCAATTCTTCAAATGACGCTTGACACTAAGGAGTCCACTGAAAATCCTACTTTCCCTTCCTTAAGGCATCGAAGAGTAGGATGCATCGATCCGTTGCCTTTGAGATGAATCGGTTCAAGGCAGCGACCTTCCCATTCAAGCTTTGAAGCTCTTTCTTTGTTCTTAGAGCTCGCATTTATCAAAAGGCTGTAACTTGAAAGGATTCGCCTCAATGCCCCTGGCATTGACTATGAACCCAAGAAATTTTCCCGATGAAACTCGAAATGAGCATTTAAGAGGATTTAGCTTCATGCCATACTTTCTAAGGATATGAAAAATCTCAGCCAGATTCTCCGAATGATTTTTTGCCTTCTTTGACTTTACTAGCATATCATCTATATAGACCTCCATAGTGTTCCCAATTTTGGATTTGAACATGGAATTCACAAGGTGCTGATAGGTTGCTCTCGCATTCTTTAGTCCAAACGGCGTAACTTTATAGCAATATAGGCCTTTATCTGTTATGAAACTTGTGTTCTCCTCATCTGGCCTATGCATCATGATTTGATTATACCCGAAATATGCGTCCATAAATGATAACCGTTCATGTCCCGCAATTGCATCGACAAGTTGGTCAACTCTTGGTAACAGAAAACTGTCTTTGGGACACGCTTTGTTAAGGTCCGAGTAATTTATGCACACCCTCCGTTTGCCATTGGATTTTTTAACAAGGACCAGATTGGAAACCCAATCGTGATATGTAGATTCTCATATAAAGTTATTCATGAATAGTCATCTACTTCTTCTTTTAGTGCTACAGACCTCTCAGGTCCTTGAATTCGTTTTTTTGTTTTACAGGAGTCAAGCTAGGATTAATATTCAACTTACGAACAATTACATTTGGTGATATTCCACACATGTCAGAGTGCGTCCATGTGAAAACATCTAGGTTTTCTTATAAAAACAATATGAAATCCTTTTGCAACTTTAGGCCCAGTTTAGAACCCATCTTAAGGACTCGATCAAGATCTTTATCATGTACTGGAACGGAGATGGTGTCCTCAGCTGGTGCCGCTCTGTTTTCCCCCGTACTGGCTTTTCTTGATTAATTTCCTTCTAGGCTCTTCTATGTTCGCCAGTATGAGGGCCCCTCCCTAATTGCTATAAGGCGGGATCATGAATGCGGAGTGGAGGCTCCACATCCTTCTTCACTTCCTTCCTCGCCTCAGCAAGCTCAACGAGATAACACTCCCTCGTTGTCTGTTGGTCGCCCTTTACTGTACCAATTCTGTTTTCACTAGGGAATTTCATCGTAACACACCATAGAGTCATTGTTATCCTAAAGGCTATGAGGGTTGGCCTCCTAAGAAAGGCGTTATAAGCAGAAAACTCATCAATTATGGCAAAATATTGCTTTAGTGCAGCTTTCTGATCTCCCCCTCCAAGTTTGATGAGCAGATTGATGATGCCAATCGGTTGAATGGCTTGCCCCGTAAATCCGTGAATTTTATTCTGGAAATCTTTCACATCATCCATAGAGAGTTTCATCCTATGAAATGCATTGATGAAGAGGACATTGACATATTACCCACTTTCAACTAGAACCCTTCTGACAATGGCTGGTTATAAAATCGGCAGAACCTCCCTGATTTGATTGCCGCAACACTAATTTTCACCTGCTTCGGTGTTGGGTACTCTTCAGTGTCTTTGGTTGCCATGTAGATGTTCTCCACGGTGTCGTTCAAAGGGGTTAATTCCGAATTCTTAAAGAAGCGAAGATTTTTGTGAGGACGGTTATCTCTTCCATCATTCCCCCTTTTCTGACTACCTGGATCCTCATGGCCACCTTCTGCACCATTATTTTTCTTCTCGGGTTGTATGCTGCTCTCAAGAACGTCCGTAGTATAGGCTGGATCTTCATCCACACCAATGTATTCCTTAGCTTTATCAAATAGTTCCTTAAGATTACTTGACATTTTCTTCTTAATCCATCGTCCAAGCTTGGTCTTCTTGCTTATGGCTCCCTTCAAAGCCATTAGAGCCAAACGAGGCTCATAGTTTACAACCTCGGCCGCGGTGGTGTTGAAGTGGGTGAGAAAAGCCCTTATGGATTCTGCTGGGCTTCGTTCAAGCTCGTTCAATTCCATGACATCTCATACTTTTGTCGCTTGGAGCCTGAATTGCTCTCGAAATAGTTTGGCCAAGGTAGCAAATTCATCCACAGATCTAGGTGGTAGCTTTGTGAACCAGAGTGATGCTACCCCCTTGAGATAAGTTGGAAAGTATAAGCACTTCAACTCGTCCGTGGCACGTGCTCCGTCTATATGCTGGTCAAATTTAAACAAGAACATGTTGGGATCACTTGTCCAATTGTAAGCTTGGACCATTGGAGGCTTGAATTTATTTGGGTACGATGCCATTTTAATCCTCTCCGTAGGCGGGGTTTTAATAGGAGCAAACCCCCAGTCTTTCTCATTGTCTTGCTTCTTCAAGCTTTTCTCTATTATTTTGTGAACCATTTCTGATAGACGCTCCTCCTCGTTGAGCTGGTTCATGGGGCGGAAACCTTCATCCTTACTGGATGTTTGCCTAAGCAAACAGTCATAGTTTGGAATCCGAGGCCCTTGGCCTCCCTCTTGGGGAGGTACCCCTTTGCTGGCACCATGCGCTTGTCGAGAAGTCGCTTTATTGGAACGGTCATGTGTTAGAGGCTTTGCTTCCTTTTGAGGATTGTTAGGATCTGTGACCTCTTGGACGGAGTTTCCTTGATTTGGGCCTAGCGAAGAGGAAGCCGCATTTTCCATATGATCCACATGAGCAGAGTTAGCACGAGCGGTATCCATAGTAACTTTTGTCATGGCGACTTGCATAGCAAACATCGACTCAAGTTTTTTCAGCATGGCCTTGGTTGCAATGTCCATTTGGCTTGTAAAACCCGCAACAACTTCATCCAGCTTCCCTCTCGTTATAACTTCTCTTGCCTTAGAGGTTTATCTGACCTTAAATTGGTTGGTGAGAGCATTATTTTCATTGTTAGCAGCATTATCGGCATCTTTGACACTTTTACTAGTAGTCTTCTTCAATGGTCTACCTGGTTTACTCATAATTTGATCAAGGTCTTGAACTTGTGAGAGAACTTGTTGAATGGCTCAGACTCTAGATTTGTGAAATCTATAGAAGAAAGGAGCTCCAACCTTCACTTTCGCGAACGATTAAAGAAAGAGATATATGAACCGGCCCCACGGTAGGAGCCAAAATGTTTATACCAAAAACGGTATGAAACACCAAAGGTACTCTTTCAAGTACTTCAACAAAAAGTATGTGGAGCCACAATCGCAAGCATAGAAAACATAAAAGTAAAAAACACGAATATTTTTATAGTGGTTCGATCCATAAGATATCTACATCCACTTTCTCACAGGATTCCATTACCAATTTATCAATTACAAGGTGATTCACTCTTACATCAAGTTTTATCACTCTCCACTTGTAGATCACACTTGAATTCATAAAAAGTCATAAATAAATGGAGTGACCAGCGGAGATAAGGTATGATCGGAGAAGGATTTGAAGGATTTCTTTAATTGTTTGAACTTGGATGATAGATCTCCAACTCTTAGATCACTTGGAAAAATTTGATGAAGGCCATGATCAATGAATGAACGAATCTCCACTTTATGATGATGGAAGAGTGTTAGAACTATGTGAAATTGTTGTGGAGAGATTTTAACAGCACTTCGTGGCAAGAGAATTCTTCCCTGATTAAAGTGGGGTTGGACCTCTATTTATAGGTGTGAGGGAGAGCCAAGATATCATGTGCAGGCCACCGGTCGGTCTAATTCTTATTTATGGAAATTGCCATTGGCTAGTCTGTCAATAGCTGCTCATAGGACCGATCGGTCTGAATCAGAACTGACCAGTCGGTATGTCTCCTCCTTTCATCTATGCGATTGATCAGCTGTGGGATTCGTACTGGTCGATTATCTGTCTTTCTGAATGATCGCTGTAGAAATATCTGAACAAGACACCTTGCTTTAGAAGCAACCGATCGGTTCATTTTCCTCTCTCTTGAGACTGATCGGTCTGACCCTCATGATATGACCGACCGGTTGTGATTTTCCTTACCGATCGGTGCGGTAAAACTTGTTAAAGTGAGTTGCTTCTTGTATGACCGGTCGGCTATACCCCGTCCTGACCGATCTGTCTAATTGTATCGTATTCTTGCTAACTGACTGCTTCGGAACTCCAAGACATGACCGGTCGATCTTGTATCTTTATGACCGACCGGTATGATAACGATGGAACATAGTATACATTATGAGGACCGTCCAACCAATACCTGTGTTCTATACCGATCGTTACACGTTGAACAATTGAGCTTCTGATCTTTCCCCGCATTTCAATCCACCAATGTGCACATGATTTTTGATGAGTAAACACAAATTTTTTCATTTTATTCTTCACGTTTTGTGAAAATAGATGAAATCGTATGAATGACCTGGTTAGAAAAATAACGCAACTATGAGTTCAAATAATGAAATCATAGGAGGGTAAAACAAATTTGGAAGAACAAATAATCAATTTAAGTTCTAGTGCAGATCGTAGCAGCTATGTGTTCAAATATATTAAATCCTCAATTTTGGCAGTGAATATAAACAAATTACTGACCTACTTTGAGTAGAACCCTAATTCGAGCAGTAAATTTCAACAAATAATTGACCTAATTCGAGTAAATCTCTAATTCGAGTGGTAAATAACAAATAACTGACCTAATTCTTGTAAATCCCTACTTCAAGCGATGAATATTAACAAATTACTAACCTAAATTGAGTACATCCCAAAATCAACTTCATGAATATCAACAACCGTACAGCATCTCCACTATATATTGTTTTGGTGTAAGGTTAGTCGGTAGGAAAAGAAAGAAAGAGGGTAGTAGTGTTTTTGGAGTGGAGAAAGAAGTGAAGAGAAAATACGGTTTCCAAATTGTAATCAACGGTTTCGGGAGAGGATACTTAAAAATGTTTAAAAAGTAGCGTAATTTAAAAGAGGACATGTGTCGGCATAAGAATGATTTGGTTTCTCCTTTCCAATGTAAGTAATAGATAGATATAATAGCGATAACAATATTATAATGCAACCAAACAACTAACAATTATTTTTAACGATTAAAAATAATTCTAAATAATAAATTGTGAGTGAGATTTACTCACCTTATTATATTTTTGCCAAATACCCAGTTAACTCCATAGTTGATTTCAAACAACTGTGAAATTTCCAAAGCTAAATTCATCATGAAGTTTAAACCCTTAAGATTCCGATAAATTTCTTTTCTCGTCAAAACTAATTCAATGTGAACAATCTTCTCCACTAAATTTTCCTTAATTTTCATTTCGATTTAAACATAACCTGGACAGTATTTCATTTGACTTATCCCAGACATTTTCTTCCGTAAAACCATTAATTTTACTGTAATAAATTATTTAATTACTTAGTTTGTAAAACAGATTTACTATGAAAATTTAAATAAGAAAGAGAAACTGATTTTACTTTAGTTACCTCACCCTTAAATCAATGCATAACCTAGAACCAAAACTCAGCTTTTCAGTTCGACATTCACCAGAATACTTAGCATCTAATGCTTCTTCTACTGGCCCCAAACTATCCAAGTTCGAACATCCTTTCACTGTCGCAACCTCAGCCTCCCCTCTACAGGTCAAGACAACTTTTATTGCTGAATCCTACCATATTTTGCAGAATGCAGCGTTACTCCACCACAAACCCAATATCGACATTGATTTCACCCAACTCATCTTCTACTTTCGACTCCAGCGAGCCTAGTGGTTTTACCCAAAATTGCACTCCAATACTAGATTTGGCTTTAACCGATCGACCCCAGAAATTGTACCCAACATTGAGTATATTGTTGCAAAGCCCTCGATCTAGAATTGATCGCTTAATTCTGTAGAAGAGGATTCGATTTCAACAGAAAAGTGAAACTCGCGATTTTGAATTTGTACCCTTTCTGTCATGATTTTATCCCGCCATCGATGATGGTCTTCACATCGCTCGAACCTCGTCTTCGAATCCGAAATTGATTTTGATCCTTTTTCTAATGTACGATGAATTCAATTATCCAAATGACTGGAAAAATTTGGTGGAAATGGTTATAATTATTTTCAGGGGGTTTAGAATGAGGGAAATAATCGAATGCTTAAGCTCGTTTATATAGATGTGAATGGGGACATTATGTACAAATCCTAAAGCGTTGTTTTACTTCGTTGTAAAGGGAGGAGACATCAAGTATGCGACTTGAAAGAAAGAGGCTGAAGCCATGGTAGGTTTGCAGTGTCCTTTGTTTGCTTAATAAGGAGGGAAATTATTTTTATAATATATTTTATTTTGATTAGAACCGATATTCTTTAATTTAAATTATCACGCTGATTTCAAACTCCTATTTGAGCCCAACAACAGGCCTTCCTAGGGTTAAATCACTATTCTGAACACACTAGGACATGTTTCAAAACCTTATTCGATCATATAGAGAAGTTATTAATTTAAATCGATAAAAATTAAATCAAAATAATTAATTCTTTGATAATGAATTATTATTATCGTCGTTTCAATTCAATTAGAATTTATATTGATAATCTGAATCATTTTCGATATAGTTTAAATTTTTGAATTCAATTATATTTCGAATTACGATAATTTTATATATTCTAAATTAAATTATATTCAATTATTAAATCGATAACTCAATATAAAAATTTATTTATAATATTAGTTCAATATTTAAAACCATGTTAAATATTTAAAATAAATCGACCAAAAATCTGGGTCGTTACATTCTTCCCCTCTTAAAAGAATTTCGTCCCCAAAATTACTAAGGTAGGAAAAACGCTACAAACCTGTTAACTTTTCAAAATCTCACTTATGCTGAAACTGAACTCTTTAAATTTCAACAAATTTAAATCCACCAAAACTTTTGGTTTTCATTTATTTAATTCGAATGATCTACAATCAATACACTTATATCCAATCTGCATTCCATTAATCTATTCAAATTGATTCTATTCAATTTATTCACTTCAATCCATTTCACTTGCTTAAGTTAATTTTAACTCCAGAATTTAAATTCCTGGGTTTCTATTTCAAATCTTTAGAAACCACATAAATATATACACATATACTTATAACCATTCAAATTCAAAACATTTGAATTTTCCAAAACAACTTGCTTTCTTTAAAACAAATTTCCACTAAAACTTTTCTAATGTAGTAATCCATTGCTTAGAAACTCGAAAATGAATACCGATACTGCTGTAGTCATTATCAGAATTATTTTCCAACCACTGAAGTGAGTTCAGTGCTTAAACAGATTAAAAATAATTCAAAATCTTCTTAAAACAAAGCTATATTGTCCTAATATACTTCAGAAAATATTTTTCCAACACCCAGGATTTAAATTCCAATTTATGGTTTGAATTTAACTCTAGTTCATCTCATTAGTATATTTCATATTTATAAAAAAATTACTTGGTTATACCATTTCCATTTTAAAATCTCTATTGATTATAATATTAACAACCAATGCATCAATATAATATAATAATTTCAGAAAATTATTCCTTTTCTATACAAATAGAATTTTGAGTAAAATTATTTCATTTACCCACTTAAAACAATATCGTGTTCAATCTTCTGTTCAAGTGTTTAGAAATTCCTATCGACTTTGTGGCATCCCACTATTCGATCAGAATTCATAAGCCACTCAATAGACTAGCCAACACAATATAACATACGTTTTATATCAATTTACAAATACGCCCTCTCGTATACATACACTCAACTCATTCTAGGGTACTACTGACCCAATCTCTAATGAGCACAATCCCACCAAAGCCTAGCTATTTGCTCAACCTAAACTCTGATACCTATTGTAATAGCCCGCAAATCCATACTATATGAGTTGACTAGATACACTGCACGTCCAACCCAAATTGCACAGAAATATGAATCATTATTAATAAAAAAGAAAAAGATAGAAGAGGAACAAAAATAACAATACATAATCTCACATCGCAACGGAACAATATATATATCAGCTTTTGGAGTATAATTTTTTCTTACTATATACATATCATAATCAGAGTACAACACTAACAACACAGCGGAAAAACAATAACTAAATAACACTGAAGCCTCCTGCTCCAAGCTCCTTTAGATAAATCTAAAAAATCCTAAACTACTTGACTGCCCGTACAAATTAGGGCACCCAAGAGTTTAGGTAAAACAAAATAAACTCTGGGTCAGTCATGGGACTGGTATGAGTAAACAATTTAAAACAGTTTGAGAAAATAAACGATATCCCATAAGACCACGCCGTATAATACAGAACAGGTTTTCCCCTTATGAAAATTCAAAACACTTGATTTAACTTTCAAAATCCTTTTGAAAGAAATGATAATCTTTATATCAAAACTCTTTTGATATTATAATAGTGTCTAAATCAAATAAATAACAGTCTAGTGGAACATTTGCATATCATGTTCCATATATATATAATATCCAAACAAAACCGCGAGCATTATTGGGTATTGAATTTCCAACTATGATAAGGTATGGAACCTCCTTCAGATAGTGCATCTCTAGAGGAAAACATACTGGGTTCAACAAGAACATGTTGTAACCCAGCCACACATGACCTGACCACTCATTTCGCTCGAGTGTATCAAATTTATATCACCAACGGTTGGGATCAGCAACCATTTTCCCGAATGGGACAACATCGAATAGAATAAAGAATGAAATGAATTTGCTCTAGATAGGTGACAATATACCCTAATTGGGAGCTACCCACTTAGCCATGCTGCCTTCCCCATTTTTGTCATTTCCCGCTTTTTGAGGCTTGTAGCTACGGTTACTTACCATTCATTTATAGCAAAATAACTTTGAATGCCACATGATCAGATCTGTTAATCACTAATTGATTTGCACAAATATATTCTTGATATTATGCTAAGAGAATAAATTCTTTGCCACCATATATATTTACACAGACTAACATATGCAATCATTGGAAATACTCTGTCAGACATTCGTCCATAATACTTCGTTCTGGGACTGAACGAAGCCGAAGTTACAATTTCCATTAATCCATCTTAGGCAATTTCTAAGTAGGATTAATAGAAAAAGCCCTTGCACTTTACTCTGTCTTC
This sequence comes from Allium sativum, assembly GCA_030737875.1. Lineage (NCBI taxonomy): Eukaryota > Viridiplantae > Streptophyta > Magnoliopsida > Asparagales > Amaryllidaceae > Allium > Allium sativum. Next base: position 444,754,923 of record CM060926.1, read on the forward strand.
GATTATCTTCATATAATTCGATACACAATGCTACTGCCAATACGGAGTGGTTCTCGGATAATAAACCAACTAGTCTCTCCATATTGACAACGATATTGGCAAATACTTCGATAGTTGGTTATTTAACTATCGAAGAAACACAAACATCCATTCAAAACATCAAACAATCACTGAGCCCCTTAATTAATATTCGATTAATTAAATAACTTCTCCATTTTTTTTATCAATATTTGTTGACCAAATATTTTGAATTGATCATCTTGGCCTCTTACGCTATTTGGAAAACATTTCCATATCTTGCCTTCTTTTATTTTCTATACTTAAAAAATATCTTCTATCAATAATTGGAAAATATTCCAAGTACTTCTCCCTTTTACAACCATTCATTTTTATATTAAGGAAATATTTATTATTATATTTCCAAAATTCCACTTATATGGGTTAAAACGAATGTTGTGTAAAACATCGTTACAACAACCCAAAATACTGCATTCAACTAAATCATATTCGAACATTTCTCTTCGAGACTGAATCTTGCAATTTATCTGTAAATAAAGAAATTAATCAAGTTGGTGTACAACTACCTCTCAGACCTTGACTGAATAACATTCTTAACTTCAAAACGGATAAGACCACTTACCTCGAATAGTCAACACCATATAGACCAATTATCCATTTTTAAAACTTATATACATTTCTCTTTCTATTTTTAACAATTTAATTATAGATTTCCTTTTTGTTTATAATATTCTATTTTAAGTTTGTTTCCTTATCGAATTCTATATATATCGATATATTGATTTCTAGTTATCAAATTTTCTTAAAATATTCTATATCCTTAAATTTTCAGAAAATTTCGCCAGTTCCTCCTTTGTACTGGTTAATAGTTCAAACCTCAACTTACTTCTTTAGGCCCTTTCCATTTAAAAAGAAAATCAAAAGTCCAAGTGGCTTGCCGATTCAGCGTATTAAAACACATATGGAATTTAAACGTGTACCTTTTTGTTGGGAACTCAAAATAAAATCTTCCTACACTTCAATCCATATCTGTCTAACCCATATACGTCCATTCCCAATTTGTTTCAACTCAATCTGGTCATTTTTAACTTAATTTGCTAATTTATCTTTAATCAGCTCTTTGCCCATTCATCTTTTTAAATGAACATATCACTTCTGGATATGTTTTAGTTTTACTTAAAAATCAATCTAATTCCATTTTCAATCCGAGTTTCATACTCGGTTTCGAATATGAATTTATAAACCCCATTCACTTATCCAACGCCCAATTTCGATTCAAACTTGATTAACTAATTGTTCTGCAAAATAGTTAGTCCTATTCAATAATTAAAAATTTTGATTTTGGTTTCAAAAATCAATTCCTTATTCCACTTGAGTTCATATTCATTTCATAACTCAAATCTGTATTTTTTATGGAAATTCAAATTTTTATTTACTAAAAATCGTTTTGTTTATTTAAAAAAACCGTAATGGTTTTATAATGGTTATGGCATTGTTTTCTGAAATTTGATTTTGACATAATTCAAAATCTATTTGACGGAATCCAGAATTATCTCTTCCATTAGAAAACTATTATCAAATCGGTCCTGACGTTTCTTGTTTCAAAGAATTCCGACTTAAATTGAGTTTTATATACTCAACTGAAGTTCAAAATGCCAATTTATCAACTACTGCGCTGCGACGTGTTCGTTTTAATTATATTTATATATAAAAACATTTAAACTTTGTTTATAATAAATTTCAACTCCATTCTAAGATATTTTAATATATATTAAATCCAATTTTCCCAATTCAACTTAATATTCCCGATTTTCTAAAATCGTCGATTTTTCATTACTCGGTTAAAAATTTCTTTATACTCATTTGCTATATTAAAATCCCAATTCCTCTTATAAATAAATTATTTATAAAATTCAATAAAATCGAATTCAAATTAAAAATTCTTAGATTTATTACAATTCTGTTTATATTTTGAATTCTGGAATAACCTTCATCGTTCCATTTTCGAAATGATTTCTAATTTATTTTTAAATTCATACTTGAGTTTAAAATTTCAAATTTTCTCATATTAATTATCTCACTAAATTCATAAACATTGTTTATAAATTTAACCTCCTTGTTTTATATATTAAAAACAAGTTTTATTTCAAAATCCATTTAAACTCAATTCGGTTTACATTCCGAATTCCGGAATAAAAACTATCGTTCCCATTTTCGAAATGATTTCAAATTATATTTTTAAATTCATACTTGAATTTAAAACGATACGTTATCTCTTGATAAATAAATTCACCATATTTATAAACATCATTTATAAACTTGCTTATTACATATATTCGACAAGTTCCATTTTGAAGTCTATTTAAAAACCAAAATCTTATTTTTGGAATATTCTATTTATTTTAACTTATCTATATATAACATAGAATATATTTTAAATATTAAAATTTTAAACCTTAGTTTCTAATTAATCCAATTCTAATATCCTTTCTGGATATATTTTATTTGATAATTTCAGCTCAATCTAATTTAATTTTTAACTAAATTTATAACCTGAACATCGGAATAGATTTCATAGGTTGCTATCTAAAATGATTTATAATTCTTATTTTAAACTCACATTTGAATTTAAACTGTCTAATTATCAGATGATAATTATTCGTTTCATTTATAAACACCGTTTATAAATTTATTTCAATTCCTACATTATTCAATTTATAAACATCATTTATAAATTCAATACTTCAATTTCCCGTATTATTTAATTTATAAACATCATTTATACATTTCATTACTTGTTTTTAATATTCAAAACAAGTAAATATTTCTTAGCCCATTCGAAATTCAAATTCTATTTCTGAAAAATAGATTTCCCATTTTAAATCTCAAAATTTCCGTATCACAATATATTTATAAATTAACATTTAGGCCCAGTGATATTTAATCATCTAAAACACACAATTACCTACCACAAGTTTTCAAACACATCATATATGATAATATATATGAAAACAAACAAACAATAATATTTTTGAGAAATCCAGTTGGATCCCTCTAACCCATTTTCCCTGCATCCACATACGTTAGCAAACATAAATAAAACCTCGAGGTAGGATATCGCGGTATAAAAGGTCATCCACTATAATATATTGTGGGGGCACATAGGGTCATCCGCTAATGATACTGCAGGCATCCGCTAATGGTACAAGGGGAACTATCCAATCACCAATATATATATATATATATATATATATTAACCGCAAACACCAATCCTACATAACTAATATATATAAAAAAATGAAAGGCCAACCGAAGACATACGGCAGACCGTTCATCTAAGGGAGGTGTAGGGCAACCCAGTCCGCACTACTTTCGTAGTCTCCCTTGGAACTCCACTACACCAGGTTAATTTCTCACGGGGGGATAGTTGTTCTAGGTAGGACTCGAACCCGCAACCTATTACCAGGTAGGGGAACTCCTTTCCACTCGGCCACTACCGCGGACAACATAACTAATATATATATACACACACACACTAGTGCGTTACCTGTGCTACGCAACGAGCAGTTGAGTAGTGGTGGTAGATAGCCATGTGTTTGTGGCTAATTTGGATTTGGGTAGATATAAAATTGAAATAGTCCAAAAAGAATGAATTTTGGATAAAAAATGGTACGTTTACAATGGAAGTAGTAGCTAATGAACTGGGATTCCAATGAAATTAGTTTCATTAAATCCGGAATGATGAAATTATGTAACAAACCAAGTTACATCAAAAATGGCATCCGTTAGATATGTTCAATTCACAAAAGATTCAAAATTTGAACTAAAAACGGACGATTTTGAGGATATCTTGAGAATGGGATATTGCTAGATAGTGAGATCATCTCCATTGGATTCGGAATAGTGAATTTTAATACTAGGGAAGTTTCGCATAAAATGACATCCGTACAGGGGAAAAGGAAAAAAATAAAAGGACAAAATTTGAACTAAATTTTGACAGTAATCGGAATTTGATAGTGCTAATGGCAAAACCGGAACCTAAGACCTATCCAAAAAAATTTAGAACATAGAATAGTAGCTATGTATAGGTCTGGGAAAATCCTGTATTGGATATAGAAAGTTGTTAAGAAAACAAAATTAAAATAAATTATTTGAAAATCCAAACGAACTCCGATTTTGGATTTGAACACATAGGATTGAAGCATTTTAGAAACTGGACAATATGGTTGAAGAATTTCTGAAAACCGTTATCGTTTGATACTCCGAAATGAGATCAGAAAGTCGATGAGAAAACACATGAGAAATCACACTTTTGAATACGTATGAAAATGGATAAGGATGAATCTAAGCCATTCATTTCTCTTCCCTTAGATTTGTGACATGTCACCAATCCATGTGACTTTCTAAGCTATGAAAGGACCTTCCCCCTACACTTTAATCTCATTTCCATCTTCTTCTTCCCCCCTCTCCCTTAAGCTCATGGCCATGGACGAATAGCATTAATAAAAATAAGAAAAATACAGCAAAGGAGAAGGAAGAAAAGGAGAAAGGAGGGCAATACTAGAAGCCAGGGATCCTTAGGAAAAAGCTTGAACTTTAAGGGGTGAGAAAAACTAAACTTTTAAAGGGTTTTGTTGCTTGATTTAATGATTACATGTATGATGTTTGTTATGATGGATGATGGTTGTGTAATTTAGAACACACAAACAATTAAGCGTTGGTGTTATAATGCTTGTGCACAGTTATTATTTAATTATGTTAATGATGGTTGCTATGAATGTTTATAATGGTTGTTGTTTCTCACACACCATGATGCATCAATTATGGTATTACATTGGTGATCGGCAACTCTCCTTCGTAATTATAAGAAATATTTTTTAAGCTGAACGATAATAATTTATGATAAAGTCTCTTTAAATGAATAAATAAATACAAGAACATTCAAGGATGACAGAGAAGATAATGTCTAGGTTTGGGTTTGGAAAATATAGTTTCCTGCTCTCCTTAGCTATCCCTAACTGATCCGACGGATGGAATGGATAATTTAAATCCAATTTGAAATTATTTGAGTTTTGAAATAAATTGGAGTTTAATTTATTAAGAAAAAAAATAAAAGTTGAATGTTAAAAACCAAAATATTTTGGAAAGTCAAATTAATTTTTAAATGGTTTATATAAGTATATAATGGTTTTCAAAGGTATTCCGAAGTATCACAAAATAATTTTATTTGCGGTCAAAATAGGGTTTGTCGCATAGCGACAATTCGTGTATTTTGTTTACAAATATAAATACTTATAACTTTTGCAATTTAAAACAGATTTCCACGAAACGGAATACGTTTGATTCCTATTTACGAGAACTTTCAAATGAGTGAAAGAAAATTTTAATTTTTGGTGATAATTTTCAAGTTATATTTAAAACCGTTTTGAAAAGGTCGTTGTAAGAGCAGTCGTCGGCCATAACTGTAAACATCTATTTTAAATGTTTTAAAAATATGGAATTTTTTGCAAAATTACTATAAATTATGAAAAAGTGTTTTGAATTGTAAAGTTTAAATTTTGCTAAGATAAACAATATTTTGATCAAAGTAGTTAAGATAACGATTTTGTAACGCTTTTGTAACACCTTCGAAACACTATTGTAACACTTTCTTTGAAAGTAATCTATTTTGAAGTTTAACCCGCGGACTATTTTCCAAACTATAAGTAAATGGTTGGGGGGGAATATGGATTTTGTTAAAGATAATTTGAGAATGGGTTTGAAGTAGTTTAATTAACAAATCCAAGACGGAAGGAGATTGGATGAAAGCCTCTATGTTCCGTAACTGTGTCTTTTAAATTGCGCTAATTATTTGGAAAGGCCTGGTTTTTACCCATTCTGAATAATTATATGACATGATGTCGATATCAAGATGACGATGATGGTGGTTGAAGACTGGTATTCCTCACATCGGATGGACGGCTTGTAGATGCCTCGGGGTCATTCCTCAAGAGGTTAAAGTGATGGCATTATCTGACCGTACTTGGAGCATATCGGATTTCTAGGACTTGCACCCCCAGGAGGGGACGTGGAATCAAGTGCCTTCGGGTTCATTCCTATTCCCAGAATTGACTTGTTGATGGATTTCGTGTTTGACACTGTATTTTATAAAATACAGACTGACATTTACTAAACATACTTCTGTTTGGTGGCAGAGAATTTATTCTCTTGCTTAACACCATTCTTTGAGACTTATGAGCTCAAAGGTTATATTTGGTGAATAGCAGTTTGTGTTTTAAAGAATGATAGTGTGGCATGATAAGTGGAAAAGATCATGGTTTTTGTTGAAAAGCAGAGCCTTGTGGTTGAAGACCAAAGCATGGCTTAAATGCGTAGCATTGTGTATGACGTGACCTCGCGGACCTCGCAACCCGGATTGAGCCAAAACAGGATTATAGACCGTAGGGTAAGGGACTTAACGTTCCATCTAGCAAATAGTAACGCCATGGTATGGAGCCCAGGCATTTACTTATGTGGTTTGTCGTATGAGGCGACTCGGACTAGGTCAATGTACCTAGATGACAGTCTACACACAGATTGAGGGACGTTATGTTCAGGTTGTTACTATAATCGACGAAGTAGGGTGGACCGACCCCGCCGCTCCAAAAGGAGCTAGACGGGATCCTAGAACCTAGCTGGGGGTTCCGAATCGGAGTGGGAAGATCCTTAGCCTAGACTCATTAATGGAAATCCAAATTCCAATATGAAACCCTTTACGATTTTTAAGTTGTATACCTATGTAGCCAACATAGTTGGATGGGGCACTATGCGAGCTAAGATTCATAAGTTTATTTTCGAAAGGATTTTTCATACCTAAGTCATTATAATAATATCAAATGTTTTTGTTTTGAACTATATCAAGCATATTTTGCGGTTATAAGGCAAACTCCTATCCTCTGGTGTGTGCTTGCATTGTGTGATGGGACCTAGGGATGATAATCATTTATTTTTCTAAAGTCATGTTTTCAAAATCTGGTTTATGGTTGCTATGTTTGGTTCTGGTTACTATGGATATGCACATATCCTTTGGAGGAAACCTGTTCCATGATATGCGGCGTGGTCCTTAGATACCTTATTCAAATTAACGATTAGTACAAGATTAGTTAATAAAGTGTTCTCACACCATTCCCATGACTGAATCGTAGTTTGTTTATCCCTTGCAAACCGCGGGTGCCCACAGTATCCACATGGGCAGTCTGTTAGTTTGTTTTTCAGTTTTCGAGATCGGGTTCAAGCTTGAAGACTTGGGGTTCCAAAGAGAGCTGGAGTTTCATACGAAGGCCGGACGTACTCTATTATCAGTATAATATGTTAAGTCTACATGGAGTAGTGGTATATAAAATCAGATTTTGTATTAAAAAATATTCTTGTGTAATAATATATTCTTATTATATTTTATCTGTTCCGCTGTGAGCTTCGTATTCCGCTGTGTTTGCTCTGATAAATCCTAACGAAAGTACTTTTTTTTACCTTCAATCGACGTGGATTCAGTTTTTGTTCGGTTTGAACTAAGTGGAAGTGCGGGTCGTTACAGTTGGTATTAGAGTTTAGGTTAGATAAACCTTGGCTCTGAGCAATACAGACTTGTCAGAGATAGGATCAGTAGTATCCTAGGACAAGTAACTCATTAGAGATGGGGTTAGTAATACCCTAGAATGAGTTGTGAGTGTGTGTACATATATATATATATATATATATATATATATATGAGAGAGACGTATTTGTAATTTGAAATACAAATGGTTCTGTGTTGGATTAATTTGTTGAGTGGGTTATGAACATTGCTCGGTGCAGTAAGAGTTCACTGTATCGATAGGTGTTTCTAAACACTTAAACAGAGAAGTCTAACCCAGTTTTTATGAAATAGTTTTGTCGAAAGTATTTTTTCATAAAAAGGATATATGTTTTGATGAAAACTATGATTTGGAAAATTTAGTCCACAAATTGATAGCTGGAGGTAATAATTAACTAATTAAGAAATTTGAATTTTTGACGATTTTGGACGATCGAGGTATTGGTTAGGTATTTTACCATTAGTTCCGACTTCGATTTTGAGGACGAAGTCATTTTAAAAAGGGGAGAATGTAACAACCCGAAAATTTGGAACCAATTTAAAATTTCCAAGTTTCATAAAGATCAGAATTAATTTGGATTTGGGTAGGTATAAAATTGAAATAGTCCAAAATGAATGAATTTTGGATTAAAAATAGTACGTTTACAAAGGAAGAGTAGCCAACGAACTAGGATTTCGATGAAATCAGTTTCGTTAAATCCGGAATGATGAAATTATGTAACCAACCAAGTTACGTCAAAAATGGCATTCGTTAGATATGTTAAATTCACAAAAGATTCAAAATTTGAACTTAAAACGGACGATTTTGAGGATATCTTGAGAACGGGATATTGCTAGATTGTGAGACCACCTTCGTTGGATCCGGAATAGTGAATTTTAGTACTTAAGAAATTTTTGCGTAAAACGACATCCGTATGGGGGAAAAGGAAAAAAATAAAAGACCAAAATTTGAACTAAATTTTGACGATAATTGGAATTTGATAGTGCTGAGGGCAAAACTGGAACTTGAGACCTATCCAGAAAAATTTAGAACTGTAACACCCCACATCCGTTAGTGTCACTCACAAAGGGAATGCACTAAGTTCTGTGGAGCATTTAGGGTAAAAGATGCAGATAAATTACAAGACAGACAGAAATTAAACAGCGGAAAATAAAACTTTGCTTTATTGATAAAATAGTTTGTACAATGATTTCTTTACAATATCAGAGTATCATCTGTCTTACAAAATAAAGAAGCATAAAACAACATTTATATTCCCCAATTTTAGCAAGAGCCAGCCATAGCATCTGAGAAGAGAATCCAAGCAAAACTTCGACAAATCTTCAAGCTGGGAATGAGTGACAGTCCAACTTAACCTGAGCTATACTATTCCCTCCTTTACTACCTGGGGGGAACGGAAGGAAAGAAGACGAAAGAAAAATAGAGTCAGACATAAAGCCTGAGTAAGTTCAGTAACTTCTAGCATGTGAACATGGAAAAACAAAACGACATGAATTAACTGAATACAAGATAACACCATGATGATAGGGTTGGCAAGATTAGACAAGGTTAACACAAGATATGCTAAGATAAGATAAACTGGATATGTTCTAATACTTTCGCCGCTTCGCTATTTCCTTATTATACTGGTTTCTATATCTCTACACCGCCTAACTAGTGTCCCAACTAGTAACGATAATGTGATCCCAATCCCTGTAGTTTACATTGCCTTTAGGCATACATTTATTATTTGTTACCTGGATCTAATCTAGGGTTTTCTATCAAGTGCTTTCTAGTTTCAACTAGAGTTTACGCTGTCTGCTGAACGCTTCTCGGATTCAGGGTTTATGCCACCTAGTCCAATCGATGCCCCCAAGTCTAGGACACACTACCTAGAGTGGTATATGTTCCTATACTTCCCCATGCATGTATCACGAATCGTTATCGCTTGTCTAGATGCACATGTCCTGTAATGTGCAGCCCGAGTCCTGTGGCAGGGCAAATCAAGGAATACAGAACTCGGTCGGGAGCTTTCAGATATCTGCCGATGCAGATGCTAAGGTCTATTTTTATTCCAGTGGCTATGGTCCCACTTGACCCCTCCCTCAACTAATGAAAGGCACACCTTGAAAAATGAGAACTATACGCAGGCCCCTGGTGCCCCACTATCCTATGGCCATCCTCACCCATAACTAGATAGCAAGTATATGGTCTTTTGGAGTTCTCCGCCTTTCCGCTTCACGTATCTCGATTGACTCAAGATGGATGGTAGACGATGAGTTGCTATCACAGGGCTACTGTTTTCTCGCCGAATCACGTCAGTTCATCCTAGTCTTTAGGTTGCCATATATTGCAACCAAGGCATACCCCTGGTTCTTCTACGCAGACCTTAACCTCTGTGAGCCCAAGAGGATCATCTGCAGCCTCACAGAGGGATACCAAGAGTACCCTCACGTCCCCTCGAAGCCTCGGGCTTCGTATCCCAATTCGTTGGAGCCTCCTTTCTACTCAGACGGACATTCCCTCCTTCCCGTGTTATACTAAGAATTACTACTTAGTTTTACTAACTAAGATTTACCACTTAGTTTCCAGAATCGTTGTTTTCTTAACTAAAGTTTACTACTTAGTTCTCTTTCCCGTCAATTTGGAATGGTTAAGTGTCATTAGTCAATTCAAGACAACTTAACCCTCTTCATTCATCCTGTTAAACTAGTCAAGTGTTATCAGTAATTCATGATGACTTAATCCTACCACAAACCAAGTTATATTGGTTAGGTATTTCTTATTACTTAACCCTACCCATTCATCATGTATTGGTTAAGTGGTCCTTGCCCGTCTGTTTTAACTGACATGTTATTCTTAATGGTTAAGTATTATCCCTTCATGTTTTAGACTTAACCCTATTCCTTTATCACAATCCGATGGTTAAGTGTTCAAGCTTACTTAACCCTACGGCCTAGCCCGACTAACATATCAAATTGGCTAAGTGTATTTACTTAACCCCAACCTCTAGTCTAGTTAACATGTTAATTTGGCTAAGTGTATTAACTTTACTTAACCCCACCTTCTAGTCTAGTTAACATGTTAATTTGGCTAAGTGTATTAACTTTACTTAACCCCACCTTCTAGTCTAGATAACATGTTAATTTGGCTAAGTGTTTTCTTAGTTACTTAACCCGTACAAATTTGGTCTTGTTACCATAAGTTTGGTTAAGTGTCCCTATGGACTTAGCCCTCCCATTCTAGCTTGGCTGTGTTAAGTTGGTTAAGTGTTCCTATGGACTTAACCCTCGCATTCTAGCTTAATTGTGTTAAGTGTCTGTATGAACCTAACCCCACCCATCGGTTTGGTTATCTTGTTGAATTGGTTAAGTGTCTTAGTTAAATTAACCCTACCATTCTTGTTCTAGCTTTAATTAAATAGATTAAAGCCGCAACTACTCACATTAGACAGATATTGTTGTGAATACTGGATGTGTCGGTTGGTTACGGGCAGGTTTACATCGCAACTCAGTCTAACCTCGGGTTAGGCATATTCGTGTTTTCTAAGTTCAAAGGGTTTTGCTTAATTTCCAAATCAGGTTTTGATAGTAACCATCCCGTCCGTCGGATCAGTTAGGGATAGCCAGGGAGAGCAGGAAACTTGTATTTTCCAAACCCAAGCCTAGACACTATCCTCTCTGTCACCCTAGAACTTTCTGGTGTGTTATTAAAAGAGATGTCGTTAATAAACCTTTAATTTGTCTAAAGTTACATTTCTCATTTAGGACCAATTCTATAAGTAAATTATTCCTAATTTACTTATTTCCTAATCACTCTTTTTATTGTAAATTGTCAACATTTATTCTTATGGCCCATTTTCCCCTCTATATCATATTTATGCTTTTTGGCATGTGAACTATACCAAATTAAGTGTCACTACCCATGATTTTGCTAAACATGACCGTTGCTCCCAGTTTTGTCCAATTTCAAAGTTGTGCCAATATGCCAAATTAGCTAACCCAATAATGCTTAAACATTCTAATTACAGTTCATGTCAAACTAGACTTACTATTCTAGTTCACAGTTCATGTAAATGCTAGATTTACAAGTCAATACTATATTCAAATTACACATCCTATGCCAAATTTATCCAATTTGCATTTCTATGAACATGCCATAATACATGTTCCCAAATTATGCCAATTTCCAAGTTTATAACTATGTTTTTAGTAAATTTCATATTTTGCCCAAATCGTATTCCCACCGTTCGTATAATCATGATTGAATCTAGATTATAGATAATTCTAGATTCGTAGAAGATAGGGAATGAACCAAAGATGCTACGAAAAAGATAGACATAATAACTGGCATAAAAAGGGTTGAATAACGATGTAGGTTCAAGAGCCTGGGTAGACCTAACTTAATAGGAAAATTCCCACGGTCTAAAACCAAAGAAAACCAAGAATAGACAGAATAGATAAACATGGGTAGACCTAACTTAATAGGTAAATTCCCAAGATCTAAGACCAGAGAAAACCAAGAATAGACAGAATAGATAATTGGGTTTAGACCCAATTTCATAATCACAAAACTTAAGCAACACTTTCCTAGTCATGAATCATAGGTGTTTAATCACAGTTGTCCCCATTATGTCATAGGCAATAGTTTATGTTTCCTAATCAAAGGCATAGGCTTGTGTTCATAGTCAAGGAAATAATTCTCATAGTCACAGTCACAGTCATAGGCAATGTTCATAGTCATAGGCAAGGCCCAGTTGGTCATCGAATCACAACAGTTCTTAATTAGGTCCAAAGATATAGGCACAGATTCGAATAGAAAGATTTGGCATATTCTTTTATTCCTTTAATTTCATGTCACAAATAGAGAAAGCATTCAAATCTAAAAATAACTGACTTACAGAGATTAGATTAGAATAGAAAGATGGCGATGCTATGATTCGTGCGACGTTGCTCGAAATCGTTTGAGGTGGCCTTTGATTCTCATTCTGAAGCCTTAATCTTGATTCGAACCTCCTTTTGACAACTTGAGCAGCACTTCCTCGTCTTGATTTATTTTATATATTACTTATTTATATATTTTTTCAGAGGCAACATAAGGATAGAAAAGAATTGTGAATAGAGAAGAAGACTAGGGCTGTTTATATAGTGTAGATGTCAACGAATCTGGTCAGAAGGGCGTCCAAATACAGAGAAACGAATCAGGTTCAGAAAGCTGGAAAAAGCGGGTGGGGGGGTGGTTCGACCCCCAGGTCGACTACCCAGACGACCTGGGTACCCCACGTCGACTACCCAGTCGACCTGGGTGCCTTGGGCGGGAAAATTCCCGCCCAGCCCAATTTGGGTCCGATTTTGAATTCTGAACTTGTTTTCTGACCTATTTTGAAATTTGAACTTCGTTGAATCTTCCGGAGGCCATATCCTCCTCATACGGACTCCGATTTACGCAAAATCGGACTCGTTTTCATGAAGAATTCTGAGACGAACGCAATGGAGCAGCCCGTTTCCCTTGATTTTGGTTTTAAATTTTAATTCTGCCTTGATTCGTGAATCTTAGTGTTACAGAATTACGGGGTGTTACATTCTCCCGCACTTAAAAGGATTTCGTCCCCGAAATCTTCAATTTAGGAAGAATGTGTCCTACCATCCAATCACCCATCTACTCAACCATTCAATCACATGCATCCATTATCCTTAAAAGATTTCTAATGCTTTCATGTTCATATGCATAGTGTGTGTATATGTCTTTATCTAATGCAAAATCAGGCGGTCTACTGATTCAATTGACCTCCTTAATGCGAATCATGTCAGTGCCATGCGTCCAATCATGTATGCAAGCATCCCTAGTTATGTAAATGCTACATGTGTGCATAGCCATTCATCCATATGCAACATCTTATGACAACATATCAAGTTCAACTTGCAAACAAATACATATCTGTAAATGCAATATGAAAGCGTCCGAACTGATCTAGTGCCTAATACGTATGCATATGCATCCACGAGCAACCATTAGCAACCACTTGCAACCACCAACATGTTTCAAACACATGTTTACATCCATTGGCTTTTACCTAAAGGATCGAAGATACGACCTAGAGGATATACTTTGGAAAGAGAGAAACAATTATGCGTAAAGCTCCTAAACAAAGAAATCAAAGATGCACCCTTAAGGAAAAAAGGGCATGATGCTAGTATCTAGCCTTCTTGAGCTTTACTCCACTGTATCTTAACTAATTTAACTTCACGATTGTGAAGTTCCTGATCTCCATTTCCAAAATAAACAGATGTCAATCGCGGTACCAAGTATATGTACTAAGATGATTAGAGGCCTCTCTCTTATCCACCATGCCATAACCATAAGGGTCGAAAGGTTACTACGTGCTTTTTAGAGTGCCTGCCACAACTATTCATCTCTCACGCAACCCATCCTAGTCGAACTCGACATTCCTCAAGTACAAACCCCAAAGGCCTAAACCAATATCAGACAAGCACCCAAGGAATATCTCCTCCGAATTTAGATGATCTACGTGAGATGATATAAGCAAACTCGCTAGCTATTCTCAAATCCCTACTAACCAAAAATAAACTGGTCGGACCACCAATTGGATTTGAGACTCTAGTGGGATCTTTCTACTATACAAGTACTATGGTGCAGAGACTCAACTATGGAAGTGGATATGAACAAATGCGAAGCGCTAAAACCGAAAGAGTACGAACAGCAATACTAGACTCTTCCAACAGAACTTTACTGCCTTACTCCTAGGTACGCTTGGTGGTGAAAGTATGTACTTGCACTTTTGAAAATCTTGTTCCTCATTCTTGCCCGTGTCCTTACTTATATGCCCTATCATACCCTAGTAAAGATACTTCCTCTTGTCTTAGGTTTTATAATTCCTTCCTCCTTTGTGAGCTAAATCTACATCCATGAATTCCTCATCCTAGGGTTCTGCTCCTTTGCCAAACTCCTCATCTCCTTCCGTGTGTAGTCATGTTGACAAATCTCTCGAAAGCTGCTTCCATTGTACAGAAAACCCTACTAAGCTTGAAAGAAAACTAACCGCAGGTGGAACTACTACGGTTATAGATGGAAGTCGGGCACTACTTCGCCGTTCGATGAGGTTACCTCCCAGAAAGCCAGGAGCCCCCAGAGACTCAAGAAAGAAGGAGACAAGAATTCAAACAGAGGAAGAGAAGATAGTGCGTTTGGCTTTGGGGAATATGCCTTTAAAACAAATCTTTTCTTTTGAAAATGCTTCTTTTAAAACCGTTTTGAAAATAATTTTTCAAATCCTTTATCTGATCCGGTAACCTTCAGCTCTGAAACCACGTGTAACACCCCACATCCGTTAGTGTCACTCACAAAGGGAATGCACTAAGTTCTGTGGAGCATTTAGGGTAAAAGATGCAGATAAATTACAAGACAGACAGAAATTAAACAACGGAAAATAAAACTTTGCTTTATTGATAAAATAGTTTGTACAATGATTTCTTTACAATATCAGAGTATCATCTGTCTTACAAAATAAAGAAGCATAAAACAACATTTATATTCCCCAATTTTAGCAAGAGCCAGCCATAGCATCTGAGAAGAGAATCCAAGCAAAATTTCGACAAATCTTCAAGCTGGGAAAGAGTGACAGTCCAACTTAACCTAAGCTATATTATTCCCTCCTTTACCACTTGGGGGGAAACGGAAGGAAAGAAAACGAAAGAAAAACAGAGTCAGACATAAAGCCTGTGTAAGTTCAGTAACTTCTAGCATGTGAACATGGAAAAACAAAACGACATGAATTAACTGAATACAAGATAACACCATGATG
Organism: Allium sativum; assembly: GCA_030737875.1. NCBI lineage: Eukaryota > Viridiplantae > Streptophyta > Magnoliopsida > Asparagales > Amaryllidaceae > Allium > Allium sativum. The sequence continues at coordinate 444,770,355 of CM060926.1, forward strand.
ATAGGGTTGGCAAGATTAGACAAGGTTAACACAAGATATGCTAAGATAAGATAAACTGGATATGTTCTAATACTTTCGCCGCTTCGCTATTTCCTTGTTATACTGGTTTCTATATCCCTGCACCGCCTAACTAGTGTCCCAACTAGTAACGATAATGTGATCCCAATCCCTGTAGTTTCCATTGCCTTCAGGCATACATTTATTATTTGTTACCTGGATCTAATCTAGGGTTTTCTATCAAGTGCGTTCTAGTTTCAACTAGAGTTTACGCTGTCTGCTGAATGCTTCTCGGATTCAGGGTTCATGCCACCTAGTCCAATTGATGCCCCTAAGTCTAGGACACACTACCTAGAGTGGTATATATTCCTATACTTCCCCACGCATGTATCGCAAATCGTTATCGCTTGTCTAGATGCACATGTCCTGTAATGTGCAGCCCGAGTCTTGTGGCAGGGCAAATCAAGGAATACAGAACTCGGTCGGGAGCTTTCAGATATCTGCCGATGCAGATGCTAAGGTCTGTTTTTATTCCAGTGGCTATGGTCCCACTTGACCCCTCCCTCAACTAATGAAAGGCACACCTTGAAAAATGACAACTATACGCAGGCCCCTGGTGCCCCACTATCCTATGGCCATCCTCACCCATAACTAGATAGCAAGTATATGGTCTTTTGGAGTTCTCCGCCTTTCCGCTTCACGTGTCTCTATTGACTCAAGATGGATGGTAGACGACGAGTTGCTATCACAGGGCTACTGTTTTCTCGCCGAATCACGCCGGCACATCCTAGTCTTTAGGTTGCCATATATTGCAACCAAGGCATACCCCTGGTTCTTCTACGCAGACCTTAACCTCCGTGAGCCCAGGAGGATCATCTACAGCCTCACAGAGGGATACCAAGAGTACCCCCACGTCCTCTCGAAGCCTCGGGCTTCGTAACCCAATTCGTTGGAGCCTCCTTTCTACTCAGACGGACATTCGCTCCTTCCTGTGTTATACTAAGAATTATTACTTAGTTTTACTAACTAAGATTTACCACTTAGTTTCCAGAATCAATGTTTTCTTAACTAAGGTTTACTGCTTAGTTCTCTTTCCCGTCAATTTGGATTGGTTAAGTGTCATTAGTCAATTCAAGCCAATTTAACCCTCTTCATTCATCTTGTTAAACTGGTCAAGTGTTATCAGTAATTCATGATGACTTAACCCTACCACAAACCAAGTTATATTAGTTAAGTATTTCTTATTACTTAACCCTACCCATTCATCCTGTATTGGTTAAGTGTTCATTGCCCGTCTGTTTTAACTGACATGTTATTCTTAATGGTTAAGTATTATCCCTTCATGTTTTAGACTTAACCCTATTCCTTTATCACAATCCGATGGTTAAGTGTTCAAGCTTACTTAACCCTACGGCCTAGCCCGACTAACATATCAAATTGGCTAAGTGTATTTACTTAACCCCAACCTCTAGTCTAGTTAACATGTTAATTTGGCTAAGTGTATTAACTTTACTTAACCCCACATTCTAGTCTAGTTAACATGTTAATTTGGCTGAGTGTATTAACTTTACTTAACCCCACCTTCTAGTCTAGATAACATGTTAATTTGGCTAAGTGTTTTCTTAGTTACTTAACCCGTACAAATTTGGTCTTGTTACCATAAGTTTGGTTAAGTGTCACTATAGACTTAGTCCTCCCATTCTAGCTTGACTGTTTTAAGTTGGTTAAGTGTTCCTATGGACTTAACCCTCCCATTCTAGCTTAACTGTGTTAAGTGTCTGTATGAACCTAACCCAACCCATCGGTTTGGTTATCTTGTTGAATTGGTTAAGTGTCTTAGTTAACTTAACCCTACCATTCTTGTTATATCTTTAATTAAATAGATTAAAGCCGCGACCACTCACATTAGATAGATATTGTTGCGAATACTGGATGTGCCAATTGGTTCTGGGCAGGTTTACATCGCAACTCAGTCTAACCTCAGGTTAGGCATATTCGTGTTTTCTAAGTTCCAAAGGGTTTTGCTTAATTTCCAAATCAGGTTTTGAAAGTAACCATCCCGTCCGTCGGATCAGTTAGGGATAGCCAGGGAGAGCAGGAAACTTGTATTTTCCAAACCCAAGCCTAGACACTATCCTCTCTGTCACCCTAGAACTTTCTGGTGTGTTATTAAAAGAGATGTCGTTAATAAACCTTTAATTTGTCTGAAGTACATTTCTCATTTAGGACCAATTCTATAAGTAAATTATTCCTAATTTACTTATTTCCTAATCACTCTTTTTAATGTAAATTGTCAACATTTATTCTTATGGACCATTTTCCCCTCTATATCATATTTATGCATTTTGGTATGTGAACTATACCAAATTAAGTGTCACTACCCATGATTTTGCTAAACATGACCGTTGCTCCCAATTATGTCCAATTTCAAAGTTATGCCAATATGCCAAATTAGATAACCCGATACTGCTTTAACATTCTAATTACAGTTCATGTCAAACTAGACTTACTATTCTAGTTCACAGTTCATGTAAATGCTAGATTTATAAGTCAATACTATATTCAAATTACACATCCTATGTCAAATTTATCCAATTTTCATTTCTATGAACATGCCATAATACATGTTCCCAATTTATGCCAATTTCCAAGTTTATAACTATGTTTTCAGTAAATTTCATATTTTGCCCAAATTGTATTCCCACTGTTCGTATAATCGTGATTCACTCTAGATTATAGATAATTCTAGATTTGAAGAAGATAGGGAATGAACCAAAGATGCTACGAAAAAGATAGACATAATAACTGGCATAAAAAGGGTTGAATAACGACGTAGGTTCAAGAGCCTGGGTAGACCTAACTTAATAGGTAAATTCCCAAGGTCTAAAACCAAAGAAAACCAAGAATAGACAGAATAGATAAACATGGGTAGACCTAACTTAATAGGTAAATTCCCAAGATCTAAGACCAGAGAAAACCAAGAATAGACAGAATAGATAATTGGGTTTAGACCCAATTTCATAATCACAAAACTTAAGAAACACTTTCCTAGTCATGAATCATAGGTGTTTAATCACAGTTGTCCCCATTATGTCATAGGCAATAGTTTATGTTTCCTAATCAAAGGCACAGGCTTGTGTTCATAGTCAAGGAAATAATTCTCATAGTCACAGTCACAGTCATAGGCAATGTTCATAGTCATAGGCAAGGCCTAGTTGGTAATCGAATCACAACAGTTCTTAATTAGGTCCAAAGATATAGGCACATATTCGAATAGAAAGATTTGGCATATTCTTTTATTCCTTTAATTTCATGTCACGAATAGAGAAAGCGTTCAAATCTAAAAATAACTGACTTACAGAGATTAGATTAGAATAGAAAGATGGCGATGGTATGATTCGTGCGACGTTGCTCGAAATCGTTTGAGGTAGCCTTTGATTCTCATTTTGAATCCTTAATCTTGATTCGAACCTCCTTTTAACAACTTGAGCAGCACTTCCTCGTCTCGATTTATTTTATATATTACTTATTTATATATTTTCTCAGAGGCAGCATAAGGATAGAAAAGAATTGTGAATAGAGAAGAAGACTAGGGCTGTTTATATAGTGTAGAAGTCAACGAATCTGGTCAGAAGGGCGTCCGGATACAGAGAAACGAATCAGGTTCAGAAAGCTGGAAAAAGCGGGGGGGGGGGGGGGGGTTGACCCCCAGGTCGACTACCCAGTCGACCTGGGTGCCTTAGGCGGGAAAATTCCCGCCCAGCCCAATCTGGGTCCGATTTTGAATTCTGAACTTGTTTTCTGACCTGTTTTGAAATTTGAACTTCGCTGAATCTTCCGGAGGCCATATCTTCCTCATACGGACTCCGATTTACGCAAACTCGGACTCGTTTTCATGCAGAATTCCGAGACGAACGCAATGGCCTAGCCCATTTCCCTTGATTTTGATTTTAACATTTAATTCTTCCTTGATTCGTGAATCTTAGTGTTACAGAATTACGGGGTGTTACAAGAACATAGAATATTAGCTATGTATGAAGTCTGGGAAAATCCCATACTGGATATAGAAAGTTATTACGTAAACAAAATTAAAATAAATTATTTGAAAATCCAAACGAACTCCGATTTTGGATTTGAACACATAGGATTGAAGTACGTTAGAAACCGGACAATATGGTTGAAGAATTCTGAAAACTGTTATTGTTTGATACTCCGAAATGAGATCGGAAAGTCGATGAGAAAAAACGTGAGAAAGCACAAATTTGGATAAGTATGAAAATGGATAAGGGAAAATCTAAGCCATTCATTTCTCTTCCCTTAGACTTGTGACATGTCACCAATCCATGTGACTTTCTAAGCTATAAAAGGACCTTCCCCCTCTACTTTAATCTCACTTCCATCTTCTTTTTCCTCCCTCTCCCTTAAGCTCATGGCCATGGCCAAAAATCATTAATAAAAATAAAAAAAATTAGCAAAGGAAAAGGAAGAAAAGGAGAAAAGAGTGCAAGACTAGAAGCCAGGGATCCTTAGGAAAAAGCTTGGACTTCACGGGATGAGAAAAAATGAACTTTTAAAGCATTTTGTTGCTTGATATAATGATTGCATGTATGATGTTTGTTATGATGGATGATGGTCGTGTAGTTTAGAACACACAAACAATTAAGCGTTATTGTTATAACGCTTGTGCACAGTTACTATTTAATTACGTTAATGATGGTTGCTATGAATGTTTATAATGGTTGTTGTTTCGCACACACCATGACACATCAATTATGGTATAACATTGGTGATCGGCAAATCTCCTTCGATTTTAAAAGCATTTTTTTTATTAAGTTGAAGGATAATGATTTATGATAAAGTCTCTTTAAATGAATAAACAAATACCGGAACATTCAAGGATGACAGAGAAGATAGTGTCTAGGCTTGGGTTTGGAAAATGTAGTTTCCTGCTCTCCCTGGCTATCCCTAACTGATCTGGCGGATAGGATGGATAATTAAAAGATGATTTGAAATTATTTGAGATTTGAAATAAATTGGAATTTAATTTATTAAGAGAAAAATAAAAGTTGAATGTTAAAAACCAAAATAATTTGGAAAGTCAATTTAATTTTTAAATGGTTTATAAAATTATATAATGGTTCTCAAAGGTATTTCGAAGTATTGCAGAATAATTTTATGTGCAGGCAAAATAGAGTTTGTTGCACAGCGACAATTCATGTATTTTCTTTACAAATATAAATACTTATAACTTTTGCAATTTAAAACAGATTTCCACGAAACATAGTATGTTCGATTCCTATCTACGAGAACTTTCAAATGATTGAAAGCAGATTTTAATATCGGGTTATAATTTTCAAGTTATACTTAAAACCGTTTTGAAAAGGCCGTTGTAAGAGTAGTCGTCGGCCATAACCATAAACATTTATTTTAAATGTTTTTAAAATATGGATTTTTTTTCCAAAATTAGTATAAATTATGAAAAAGTGTTTTGAATTGTAAAGTTTAAGTTTTGCTAAGATAAACGATATTTTGATCAAAGTAGTTAAGATAACGGTTTTGTAACGCTTTTGTAACACCTTCGAAACACTATTGTAACACTTTCTTTGAAAGCAATCTATTTTGAATTTTAACCCACGAACTGTTTTCTGAACTATAAGTAAATGATTGGGGGGTGGGGAGGGGGAATATGGATTTTGTTAAAGATAATTTGAGAATGGGTTAAAGTAGTTTAACTAACAAATCCAGGATGGAAGGAGATTGGATGAAAGCCTGTGTGTTCGGTAATTGTGTCTTTTAAATTATGCTAATTATTTGGAAAGGCCGGGTTTTTACCCATTCTGAATAATTATATGACGTGATGCCGATATCAAGATGACGATAATGGTGGTTGAAGCCCGGTATTCTTCACATCGGATGGGCAGCTTGTCGATGCCTCGGGGTCGCTCCTCAAGGTTAAAGTGATGGCATTATCTGAATGTACTTCAAGCATATCGGATTGTAAGGATTTGCACTCCCAGTAGGGGACATGGAATCAAGTGCCTTCGGTTTCATTCCTATTTTCGGAATGGATTTGTTTATGGATTTTGTGTCTAACACTGTATTTTATAAAATACAGATTGACATTTACTAAATATACTTCTCTTTAGTGGCAGATAATTTATTCCCTTGCTTAACACCCTTTTTTTCAGACATACGAGCTCAAAGGTTGTATGTTGGTGAATAGCAGTTTGTGTTTTAAGGAATGATAGTATGCATGATAAGTGGAAATGATCAAGGTTTTTGTTGAAAAGCAGGACCTTGTGGTTGAAGATCAAAGCATGGCTTAAATGCGTAGCTTTGTGTATGACATGACCTCGCAGACCTCACAACCCGGATTGAGCCGAAATAGGATTATAGACCGCAGGGGTAGGGACTTAACGTTCCATCTAGCAAAAGGTAACACCATGGCATGGAGCCCAGGCATTTACTTATGTGGTTTGTTGGATGAGGCGCCTCGGACTAGGTCGATGTACCTCAATGACAGTCTACACACAGACCGAGGGACGATATGTTCAGGTTGTTACTTTAATCCACAAAGTAGGGTGGACTGACCCTGCTGCTCTAAAGCAGTCAGACGGAATCCTGGAACCCAGCTGGGGGTTCCGAATCGGAGTGGGAAGATCCTTAGCCTAGACTCATCAATGGAAATCCAACTTCTATATGAAACCCTTTACGATTTTTAAGTTGTATACCTATGTAGCCAACATAGTGGGATGGGGCACCATGCGAGCTAAGATTCATAAGTTTATTTTCGAAAGGATTTTTCACACCCAAGCCATTACAACAATATCAAATGTTTTTGTTTTGAACTATATCAAGAATATTTTGCGGTTATAAGGTAAACCCCTATCTATGGTGTGCGCTTGCATTGTGTGATGGGACCTGGGGCTTATAATCGTTCATTTTTCTAAAGTCATGTTTTCAAAATCTGGTTTATGGTTGCTATGTTTGGTTTTGGTTGCTATGGTTATGTACGTATCCTTGGGAGGAAACCCGTTCCGTGATATGCGGCGTGGTCCCGAGATACCTTATTCAAATTAAGGCTAAGTATAAGATTAGTTAATAAAGTTTTCTCACACCAGTCCTGTAACAACCCGTATTTTCAATAACCTGTTATAACATAAATCGAGGCAGAATTTAATTCAAAAATCTGAATCAAGGGAAACGGGTTATGCCATTGCGTTCGTCTCGGAAAAATACGCGAAATAGAGTCCGAGTTTTCGAAAATCGGAGTCCGTATGACCCAGTTAAGGCCCATTGAAGTTTTCAGAAATTTCCGTAGTAAAAACAGATTTAAATTTTAAATTAAAAACAAGGATTAGGGCTAATTGGTGTCAGGCAGGAAATTTCCCGCCAGGACCCCCATGTCGACAGGCATGTCGACAGGGGTCCAAGGGTGTCGACTGCCCTGTCGACAGCCCTGTCGACACGGGGTGGTCGGGCAGTTTTGCCTGGCGCACCATTTTGATTTGGGGCTTGGTCTTGTGGCTTGGTTCTAGAGAATTCCTAAATCTGACGGACCTAAACTAACCTAGGGTTAATCCTAGGGCTAAAAACACTCTTATCTTCTATAAATAAGCCCCTAATCCTACCCTAAAACCTCATTATTCACTCTAGCAACCAAACTATGTCAAATTGAATTCTCAAATGGCCTCCACCTAAGAACCCTAGCCTCCACCCTCTTCAAAAATCAATTCTATGAAGATTTTGATGTTCATACAAGCTTTTCTAAGTTGTATGAATGATCATTAGCTTGCATACATCATCAAGTTGCAAGCTTTATTTGCTAAGCTAGAGTTTTTGGATTTTTGTTAATTGGAGCTTTGTTTTGGGTTTTTATATGCTTGCATAAAAGGGCTTCTCAATCTTTATTAGTAGATTTGTGTCTTCATAATATTTGTAAGCCCTCTTACCTTCATTTTAGAAACTCTAAAGTTAATATGTGATGAAAGTTTGGATTTATGCATGTTTAATAAGTTATGCATGCTTATGCGAGTTCACTATGCTATGTTATGCATGTTTAATAAGTTATGCATGCTTATGCGAGTTCACTATGCTATGTTATGCATGTTTAATAAGTTATGCATGCTTATGCAAGTTCACTATGCTATGTTACACATGTTTAACAAGATATGCATGTTTATGCAAGTTCACTATGCCATGATTTGCAAGTTTAACAAGTTATGCATGTTTATGCAAGTTCACTATGCCATGATTTGCAAGTTCAACAAGTTATGCATGTTTATGCAAGTTCACTATGCTAAGTTATGCAAGTCCAACATGTTATGCATGCTTATTATGATATGTAAGATTTATCATGTATGTTGTGCCAAGTTCCCTCTTTCTATCCTTTATGCGTTATGACGAATATGTAAGCGATAGAATGACGTTGGGAGGGTTTTTGGGTAAAACTTAAAATACACAAAAATATAAGATTGGGAATTTACCTATTAAGTTAGGTCTACCCCTTGGGAATTTACCTATTAAGTTAGGTCTACCCAAGTATTTGTTAAACTTGTAATTATGGTTTGAAATAAAGTGGACATGACACTTAGAAAACATGTGTGGCCAACTCGAGGTTGGGTTGAGTTTGTAGCGTAAACCTACCCGGAACCGACCGGCTTAACTAGTTGCTACAAACAATAGGACCCAATGTGAGAAGTTGGTCATGTGTACCTGGGACCCGAGGTTAGACCAAGTTGTGGTGTAAAGCTACCCGGACCCGCCCGGCTTAACTGGTAACCGCAACAAAGTCTAATGTGAGAGGTTAAGGTACAATTAAATTAATGCCTCATGATTAGGGTTAAGTCATGGCCCACTAATACTTAACCAATTTTGGGGATACGAGGGATTAAATGGGGTTAAGTGGTGAACTGTTGGTTACACTTAGCTAATTTAATCCATGATTAGTGAGGGGTTAAACCATACTTAACCCTCTTAGAAAACCCTAGCAACGTGGTCTGTTCCAGCAGTAATCCCAGTTTGGTATCATTTACAACCCTAGAGGCTAGGCTAGGGCGGGGCACGATTACTGGACTGATGTAAGCGACCAAAACGACGGCTGAGTGGTACAGCGGTGCGGGTCCAGGCGGGCTACGGACGTGCACGTAGTTCGGTGTTGGACAAACTCGAGGCACGGGTACCAGTAGGTTTAGACTGTGCATTATTGCTTAGGTGTCTGGGGTTGACACCCGAGGGCTTGATACACCCAAAGGTGGACCCAGCACAGTCTGACTACAACCATATGTGGGCCGTATGGACACCAACACTTGACGTGTTAGGTTTATAGGGAGCCGATCGACTAGACCGTGGGGCTGGACCTTGCATTAAGGTCACCTCATGCTATTGGGCCAATGCTTGGGCTGAGGGATCATTACCTGTTATGTTAGTTTGCTAGTACACTGTGGTGCAAAGCCTAATCTTCTCTATGTGATGACACCTTTATCTATTGCCAGTATATTCATCTCAGTTTCCATCATGATGTTAGCTTTATTAGTTTATAGACTGATCGTAGTAGGGCTTACCAGTCTTTTTGACTGACCTGTTTTCTTTCGCTTCTTTTCTTCCATTCCCCCCCCCCCCCCCAGGTTCTCAGGGAGGGAACAGTGGTGCTTAGCTTGGATCGCTTGCTTGTTCGCTGGATAGCTCATGTATGTCTGGACATTGAGCTCGCTATGGTTTATCACTTTTATTTTTGGGGATAGCACTATGTATTTCTGTTTATGTTGTACTAGACATATTTATTTTGGCAGATGACTTTATGATGTACTAGACTTGTTTTGAGATGGTTTGAGATATTCCGCTGTTTTATTCTCACTTACTCTGTTTTACATATATATTTATGTTCCTGTTCTGCCTTGATATATCATTATGCATGCTTACCCAGTTCTAACGCCCCCCAGAAGCTAGTGCCCCCGAAAGAGTGACCCTAGCGGAGGTGGGGTGTTACAAATTTGGTATCAGAGCATATGGTTTACAAGAAAGAACAAAAAGTTTTTAAAAAGACTTTTGAAAAACTATTTTCAAAACAAGTATAAAGTATTTTCCAAAGAAAAGTCTAGTATTTTAAAAGGCGATTCCCCAAAAAGCCATTAGCGTTATCCTTCGATCCCTTGACCTAATCTTATCTTATCTTTCGTTTCAGTATGGCTGAGGATCTTGCCATCCCGGATGGAGTAAATGTGCCACTCTGGTATAGGAGACTTCTAGAAGCTAGGGCGACAGCCGGCCCCGCAAACCCTACTCCCACTCCTCCTCCTGTAGTTGAGAATCCTCCCCCTAATGTCCCTCCTCCGGTGGTTCCTGTTCCCCCTCCTCCAGCAGTTAATATTCCTCCTCCCGTTGCTAATGTTCCTCCCCCTCCTGTTGCTGAGGCTCCTCTTCCTCCTCCTCCCCCTCAGCATCCTCAGGTTGAGTTCACGAAGGTTTGTAAAGACTTCAAGGCGATGGGAGGCAAGAATTTCCTAGGCACGGAATCTTTTGTTGAAGCTAGGAATTGGCTGAAAGACACTGAGGACTTGTTTGCTATCTTTGGGATTGATGACGAGAGGAAAATCTTATTGACAGTGTGGCTTTTGAAGGATGAAGCAGCCTATTGGTGGGAAGTCACCAATGGGACGAGGCCCGTTGAGACTTGGGCTGATTTGAGGGCTAGATTTGTGGCCAAGTTTCTATCTTCGGCTGAGGCGAATTTACAGATGGAGAAGTTCATTGCATTAAAGCAAGGTGATATGTCTGTCAAGAAGTATGTGAACAAGTTTAATCAGCTGGCCCGTTTTGGTTTGGATATGGTGAACACTCCTGAGAAGAAGGCTCTTCGATTTGCTAGAGGGTTGAATGAGCCGCTGCAGGGCTTGGCGATGTCACATATTCCGCATGGGGCTACTTTTGAGAGTTTGGTCAATATGGCTCTACTTCAGGGAGATGGAAAGAAAGAGGTCAAGACGAGTGATACTCAAGCAAAGAAGACTGATTCTCAAGGTAAAGGCAATCAAGGTGGTCAAAGCAGTCAGGGGAATCAGAGCAAGAACAAGAAGGGGAACAACAACAAAGGCAAGGGAAAGTGCAATTACTGTGGTGTGCCTGGACACTTTGCTAAGGATTGTAGGAAGAAGAAAAGGAAGCTTAATGGTGGATGTTTCTCTTGTGGTGAGACTGGACACTTCAGCAAAGAATGCCCAAAGAAGAAAGGACAGGCTGGACCTTCAGGAGGGCAAGTTCATGCTCTCAATACCGCTCCAGTTCCCGATCGAGGTAGTGTTTCTGTTGAGAACCTTGTTTATGTTTCTGATCTTCCAGTTCGTACCTTGTTTGATTCTGGTGCATCACATAGCTTTATTTCATCTGATCTTGTTGATAGCTTGCACCTTAGTACTAGCTTAGTGGATGATCCCGTTTGTGTTTCGAATCCCATTGGGGGTTCTGCTCATCTATCTATGATATGTGAGGATCTGAGGATCTCTATACTCAGTGTAGAGTTCTTGTGTAGTGCATATGTTCTTGGTTTCAGGGGATACGGATTGATACTGGGCATGGATTGGCTGTCCCGATATGGAGCCATTCTTGATTGTGAGCATAGGGTTGTGAGGCTTGTGACTCGCCTTGGCAACACCTTAGAGATTTCATGCAATCCGAAGGATCCCGTCATGTTGTGCTATCTTGAATCTCTCGACTCGTCAGAGGAAACCCTTCAGTCTGTAAGGGTGGTCCGAGATTATCCAGATGTTTTTGAAGAAGTTAGGGGGTTGCCCCCGAAACGAGAGATTGATTTTCGCATTTATCTGGTGGATAATGCTAAGCCTGTTTCTTTGCCCGTTCGGCACATGGCTCCGCGTGAGAGACGGGAGCTGAGCAAGCAAGTGAAAGAGTTGCTTGAAAAGAACTTCATCAGACGAAGTATATCCGAATGGGGAGCGCCTGTGGTGTTTGCTACTAAGGCAGATGGTTCTCTTCGACTCTGTGTGGACTATAGAGAATTGAATAAGCTGACTAAGAAGAACAGACACCCGTTACCGAGGATCGATGATCTCTTCGACCAGCTTGTTGGTGCTTCTGTTTTCTCCCAGCTTGATCTTGCTACTGGATTTCATCAGCTCAGAGTGGCTGAAGATAGTATAGACAAGACTGCATTCAGAACTCCAGATGGATTCTTTGAATGGCTTGTTATGCCGTTCGGTTTGACGAATGCACCCGCGTACTTCGTGGACTTGATGAGTAGGGTGTTTCGGGAGTTCTTGAACAAGTTTGTCGTGGTCTTTGTGGATGATATTTTGGTTTTCTCCAAGGATGAAGAAGAGCACGCGAGGCATCTTGTAGAGGTGATGGATACGCTTAGAGCGCATCAGTTAAAGGCCAAGTTCTCCAAGTGCCACTTTTGGAGAAGGGAAGTCAGATTCCTTGGGCATATCGTATCCAAGCAAGGCTTAGCGGTGAATCCCGCTAAGGTGGTTGCAGTTCAGGATTGGAAGACTCCAAGGAATGCAACCGAGGTGAGAAGTTTTCTAGGTCTTGCGGGTTTTTACCGGAAGTTCATCAAGGACTTCGCGAAGATATCCGCTCATCTTACTAAGTTGACTAAGAAGAACTTAGTTTTTGCTTGGGATATGGATTGTGAGCTTGCTTTTCAGAGACTCAAGAGAGCCCTTACCTCTGCACCCGTTCTAGCTTTACCCGATGGTGGTAAGATATTTACCGTGTACACTGATGCTTGTGGCACGAGATTGGGCGCCGTTCTGATGCAAGAGGGCAGAGTTATATGTTTTGGTGGGAGGCAACTTAAGGTGCATGAGAAGAATTATCCCACTCATGATCTAGAGTTGGCAGCGATTGTATATGCACTCAAGGCTTGGCGTCATTATCTTCTGGGAGAGAGATTTGAGCTGTATACTGATCATAAGTCTTTGAAGTATCTCTTTTCGCAGAAGGATCTGAACTTGAGGCAGCAGAGATGGATGGAATTCTTGGCGTCCTATGATTTTGATATAGCCTATACCCCTGGCAAGGGGAATGTTGTAGCGGATGCGTTGAGTAGAAAAAGGTTGACACTAAGTCCTCGATTTGTTGAGATGAAGAATTTAGAGTTCTTGGCAACCTTTGATTTTTCTTTGACAGTTGAGTCGATGACCGGTTCCTTAGCATCTCTAGATCTCAGGCCTACCCTTCTGGATCAAGTTGGGGCTTCGCAGAAGGAAGACCCTCAGATAATTGAGATCATGGATAAGCTGATTCGAGGGGAGACATCTAGTCACCTTGCTCGATATTCTATAGATGATAAGGGTTGGCTGAGGAGAGACGGAAGGCTTTGTGTTCCGATGGTAGAAGACTTGGTGAGGAAAGTTCTTGATGAAGCACATCGCTCCAAAATGACTATACATCCGGGTGGAGATAAGATGTATAAGGATATGAAGCGCATTTTCTTCTGGCCTGGGATGAAGAAAGATGTGGCAGAGTTTGTCTCCAGATGTGTTGTTTGTCAGAGAGTAAAAGCCGAGTCGAAGAAGCCCGGTGGGCTATTGCACCCTCTAGAGGTCCCGCTATGGAAGTGGGAGAGTATTTCTATGGACTTTATTGATGGGCTTCCAAGGTCAAGGAGAGGGAATACGAGCATATGGGTCATTGTAGATAGGCTTACGAAGAGTGCTCATTTCATTCCAGTAAAGAGCAAAAGGACCGCATCTGGACTAGCATCAGTATATCTTCGTGAGATAGTACGACTACATGGAGTCCCTTCTAGCATTGTCAGTGACCGTGACCCAATCTTTACAAGTCAATTCTGGAACAGTTTGCAGGAAGCTATGGGCACAAGGTTGAACCTGAGTACGGCCTATCACCCACAAACAGACGGCCAAACAGAAAGGGTGAATAGGGTACTTGAGGACTTGTTGAGGCTTTGCATTCTGGATTTTGGTGGTGCTTGGGAAGACCATCTTCCTCTTGTTGAGTTTGCATATAATAACAGTTATCAGGCGAGCATAGGGATGGCACCATTTGAAGCTTTATATGGGAGGCCGTGCAAGTCACCCACATGTTGGTGGGAGACTACAGATAAGCTTATACTTGGACCCGACATGATTAGAGATACATCCGAGAAGGTCGAGTTGATTAGAAGACGGATGAAAGCGGCCCAAGACCGACAGAAATCCTATGCTGATAAGCGGAGATCTGATTTGGAGTTTGATGTTGAGGACATGGTTTTCGTAAAGGTTTCTCCTTTGCGGAATGTGGTCTGATTTGGAGCTGTTGGGAAGTTGGCACCGAGATTTGTTGGACCCTTCCCTATCATAGAGAGAATTGGGAAGATGGCTTATAAGGTGCAATTGCCCGAGAAGTTGTCCGGAGTGCATAATGTCTTTCATGTCTCGCATCTCCGAAAGTGCCTACATGAGTCCGCTGAGGTGGTTGAACCTAGCATTCTTGAAGACGTGGAAGTAGAGAAAGAGGCAACTTTGAGGAGAGCTCCGATTCGTATCTTGGGGACGGAGACCAAGAAGCTAAGGAATCGAGAGGTCAGGCTGGTGAAGGTTCAATGGGGTGAAGCCGAAGAAGGCGCAACTTGGGAAACCGAGGAGAAGATGCGTGGGCTTTATCCATTCCTTTTTGAGGGTACACTCTCAATCTCTTTCCTTTGTTAGCATATCTTTCTCTTTGCTATCCATGCTTATCTAGTTATCGTGCTAATCTTGTCATGAGAACCTTAGGTAGAAACCCTTTGGATGAAACATGTGTTTGAAACATGTTATGTTTGATGGTTGCAAGTGGTTGCAAGTGTTTGCAAGTGGTTACCCGTGGATGCATGATACACATTAGGCACTAGATCGGCTCACACACTCCTCATATTGCATGTGCATGAGTGTTTATGCTTATTCTTGGATGAAATTTGTATGCAATCACATGGATGTTGCATATGGATGTATGATTGAGCACGCATGTAGATATTATACATTATGTTAGGGATTTGCATACAAATGGATACATTTCACTAACATATTTTGCATTAATCTTTGCATTAGATAAGTACATATACACACACTTTTGCATATGTTCATACAGCATTTAGAATCTTTTAAGGACAATGATTGCTCGTGGATGATGCTTTGAGTAGATGGATGATTGGATGGTAGGATACGTTCTCCCTAACTTGAAGATTTCGGGGACGAAATCCTTTAAGGAGGGGAGAATGTAACAACCCGTATTTTCAATAACCTGTTATAACATAAATCGAGGCAGAATTTAATTCAAAAATCTGAATCAAGGGAAACGGGCTATGCCATTGCGTTCGTCTCGGAAAAATACGCGAAATAGAGTCCGAGTTTTCGAAAATCGGAGTCCGTATGACCCAGTTAAGGCCCATTGAAGTTTTCAGAAATTTCCATAGTAAAAACAGATTTAAATTTTAAATTAAAAACAAGGATTAGGGCTAATTGGTGTCAGGCAGGAAATTTCCCGCCAGGACCCCCATGTCGACAGGCATGTCGACAGGAGTCCAAGGGTGTCGACTGCCCTGTCGACAGCCCTGTCGACACGGGGTGGTCGGGCAGTTTTGCCTGGCGCACCATTTTGATTTGGGGCTTGGTCTTGTGGCTTGGTTCTAGAGAATTCCTAAATCTGACGGACCTAAACTAACCTAGGGTTAATCCTAGGGCTAAAAACACTCTAATCTTCTATAAATAAGCCCCTAATCCTACCCTAAAACCTCATTATTCACTCTAGCAACCAAACTATGTCAAATTGAATTCTCAAATGGCCTCCACCTAAGAAACCTAGCCTCCACCCTCTTCAAAAATCAATTCTATGAAGATTTTGATGTTCATACAAGCTTTTCTAAGTTGTATGAATGATCATTAGCTTGCATACATCATCAAGTTGCAAGCTTTATTTGCTAAGCTAGAGTTTTTGGGATTTTTGTTAATTGGAGCTTTGTTTTGGGTTTTTATATGCTTGCATAAAAGGGCTTCTCAATCTTTATTAGTAGATTTGTGTCTTCATAATATTTGTAAGCCCTCTTACCTTCATTTTAGAAACTCTAAAGTTAATATGTGATGAAAGTTGAGATTTATGCATGTTTAATAAGTTATGCATGCTTATGCGAGTTCACTATGCTATGTTATGCATGTTTAATAAGTTATGCATGCTTATGCGAGTTCACTATGCTATGTTATGCATGTTTAATAAGTTATGCATGCTTATGCAAGTTCACTATGCTATGTTACACATGTTTAACAAGATATGCATGTTTATGCAAGTTCACTATGCCATGATTTGCAAGTTTAACAAGTTATGCATGTTTATGCAAGTTCACTATGCCATGATTTGCAAGTTCAACAAGTTATGCATGTTTATGCAAGTTCACTATGCTAAGTTATGCAAGTCCAACATGTTATGCATGCTTATTATGATATGTAAGATTTATCATGTATGTTGTGCCAAGTTCCCTCTTTCTATCCTTTATGCGTTATGACGAATATGTAAGCGATAGAATGACGTTGGGAGGGTTTTTGGGTAAAACTTAAAATACACAAAAATATAAGATTGGGAATTTACCTATTAAGTTAGGTCTACCCCTTGGGAATTTACCTATTAAGTTAGGTCTACCCAAGTATTTGTTAAACTTGTAATTATGGTTTGAAATAAAGTGGACATGACACTTAGAAAACATGTGTGGCCAACTCGAGGTTGGGTTGAGTTTGTAGCGTAAACCTACCCGGAACCGACCGGCTTAACTAGTTGCTACAAACAATAGGACCCAATGTGAGAAGTTGGTCATGTGTACCTGGGACCCGAGGTTAGACCAAGTTGTGGTGTAAAGCTACCCGGACCCGCCCGGCTTAACTGGTAACCGCAACAAAGTCTAATGTGAGAGGTTAAGGTACAATTAAATTAATGCCTCATGATTAGGGTTAAGTCATGGCCCACTAATACTTAACCAATTTTGGGGATACGAGGGATTAAATGGGGTTAAGTGGTGAACTGTTGGTTACACTTAGCTAATTTAATCCATGATTAGTGAGGGGTTAAACCACACTTAACCCTCTTAGAAAACCCTAGCAACGTGGTCTGTTCCAGCAGTAATCCCAGTTTGGTATCATTCACAACCCTAGAGGCTAGGCTAGGGCGGGGCACGATTACTGGACTGATGTAAGCGACCAAAACGACGGCTGAGTGGTACAGCGGTGCGGGTCCAAGCGGGCTACGGACCTGCACGTAGTTCAGTGTTGGACAAACTCGAGGCACGGGTACCAGTAGGTTTAGACTGTGCATTATTGCTTAGGTGTCTGGGGTTGACACCCGAGGGCTTGATACACCCAAAGGTGGATCCAGCACAGTCTGACTACAACCATATGTGGGCCGTATGGACACCAACACTTGACGTGTTAGGTTTATAGGGAGCCGATCGACTAGACCGTGGGGCTGGACCTTGCATTAAGGTCACCTCATGCTATTGGGCCAATGCTTGGGCTGAGGGATCATTACCTGTTATGTTAGTTTGCTAGTACACTGTGGTGCAAAGCCTAATATTCTCTATGTGATGACACCTTTATCTATTGCCAGTATATTCATCTCAGTTTCCATCATGATGTTAGCTTTATTAGTTTATAGACTGATCGTAGTAGGGCTTACCAGTCTTTTTGACTGACCTGTTTTCTTTCGCTTCTTTTCTTCCATTCCCCCCCCCCCCCCCCCAGGTTCTCAGGGAGGGAACAGTGGTGCTTAGCTTGGATCGCTTGCTTGTTCGCTGGATAGCTCATGTATGTCTGGACATTGAGCTCGCTATGGTTTATCACTTTTATTTTTGGGGATAGCACTATGTATTTCAGTATTTCTGTTTATGTTGTACTAGTCATATTTATTTTGGTAGATGACTTTATGATGTACTAGACTTGTTTTGAGATGGTTTGAGATATTCCGCTGTTTTATTCTCACTTACTCTGTTTTACATATATATTTATGTTCCTGTTCTGCCTTGATATATCATTATGCATGCTTACCCAGTTCTAACGCCCCCCAGAAGCTAGTGCCCCCGAAAGAATGACCCTAGCGGAGGTGGGGTGTTACAAGTCCCGTGACTGACTCGTAGTTTTTTTCCCTTGCAAACTGTGGGTGCCCTCAATTTCCACATGGGCATGTCTATTAGTTTGTTTTTCAGTTTTCAAGATCGGGTTCAAGCTTGAAGACTTGGAGTTCCAGAGAGAGCTGGAGTTTCATATGAAGGCCGGTCGTTCTCTATTATCGGTATATTATGTTAAGTCTACATGGAGTAATGGTATGTAAAATCAGATTTTGTATTCAAAAATGTTCTAGCTGCAATAATATAGTCTTAATATATTTTATCTATTCCGCTGTGAGCTTTGTATTCCGCTGTGTTTACTCGGATAAAGCCTAACGAAACATACTTTGGCTTACCTTGAATCGCGTGGATTCGGTTTTTGTTCAGTTTGAAGTGAGTGGAAGTGCAGGTCATTACAATCCATGGACATTAGCCAACATAAATAATACCCTTCTTGCTTCGAGGCAGAATATCGCGGTATAGAAGGTCATCAACTATAATATATTGTGGGGCGCACTGGGTCATCCACTAATGATACTGCCGGCATCCGCTAATGGTACTGCGGGAACTATCCAATCACCTATATATATATATAATAACCACAAACACCAATCCTACATAACTAATGTGTGTGTGTCTATATATATATATATATATATATATATATATATATATATATATATATATATATATATATATATAATAGCCACAAAAATATTATAATGCAACCAAACAACCAACAATTAATTTTAACGCTAAAAATAATTCTAAATAGTAAATTATGAGTGAGATTTACTCACTTGATTATATTTTTGCCAAATATCCAGTTAACTCCATAGTTAATTTCAAACAACTCCGAAATTTCCAAAGCTAAATTCATCGTGAAGTTTAAGCCCTTAAGATTCCAATAAATTTATTTTCTTGTCAAAACTAATTCATGCTGAACAATCTTCTCCACTGATTTTGCTTTTAGTTTCATTTCTATTTAAATATAACCTGGACAGTATTTTCACTTGACTTATCCCAGACATTTTCTTCCTTAAAGCCATTGATTTTACTGTAATAAATTATCTAATTGCTTAATTTATAAAATAGATTTACTATATATATTTAAATAAAAAAAGAGAAACTGATTTTACCTTAGTTACCTCACCTTTAAATCAACGCAAAACCAGAACCAAAACTCTGCTTTTCAGTTTGACGTTCACTAGAATACTTAGCATCTAATCCTTCTTCTACTTGTCCCAAACTATCCAATTTCGAACATCCTTTCTTTGCCACAACCTCGGCCACCCCTCTACTGGTCACGACAACTTTTACTACTGAATCCTTCCATATTTTGCAGAATGCAGCATTACTCCACCGTAAACCCAGTATCGAGATTGATTTTACCCAACTCATCTTCTACTTTCGACCCCAGCGAGCCTAGTGGTTTTACCCAAAATTACGCTCTAATACTCGAATTAGGCTTCAATCGATCGACCCCAGAAATTGTACCTAATCTTGAGTATACTATTTGCGAAGCCTTCGACCTAGAATTGATCGCTTAATTTTGTAGAAGAAGATTCGATTTCAATAGAAAACCGAAACTCATGATTTTGGATTTGTACCCTTTATGTCTCGATTTTATCCCGCCATCGATGATGGTCTTCACATCGCTCGAACGTCGTCTTCGAATCCGAAATTGATTTCGATCCTTTTTTTAATGTACGATGAATTCAATTCTCCGAATGGCTGGAACAAATTGGAGGAAATGGTTTTATATTCAAGGGGTTTAGAAAGGGGGAAATAATCGAATGCTTAAGCTAGTTTATACAGATGTGAATGGGGACATTACGTACAAATCCTAAAGTGTTGCTTTACTTCGTTGTGAAGGGAGGAGACATCAGGTATGCGATTTGAAAGAAAGGAGCTGAAGCTAATAGAAATGTATTCGCTCAATAAAAGTTCTATGGTAGGTTTCCAGTGTCCTTTGTTTGCTTAATAAGGAAGGAATTTATTTTTATAATAAATTTTATTTTATTTCATTTTGATTAGAACCAGTATCCTTTAATTTAAATTATCAGCTGATTTCAAACTCCTATTTGAACCCAACAACAGGCCTTCCTAATATTAAATCACTATTCTAAACACATTGCGACAGGTTTCAAAACCTTATTCGATCATATGGAGAAGATATTAATTTAAATCGATATAAATTAAATTCAAAATAATTAATTCTTTGATAATAAATTATTATTATCGTCATTTCTATTCAGTTAGAATTTATATCAATAATCTGCATCATTTTCGATACAGTTTAAATTTTTGAATTCAATTATATTTCGAATTACGATAATTTGATATATTCTAAATTAAATTATATTCAATTATTAAAGCGATAACTCAATATAAAAATTTATTTATATTTTTAGTTCAATATTTAAAACCATATTCAATATTTAAAATAAATCAACCAAAAATTTGGGTCGTCACAAAATGTATATGTAATGTGATCAAGAAGTTGTGAATGCAAGTATATACTTATGACATCATGAAACAAAAATCACGTGGCCCAGCATTCAACATTTCGATTGAGTCCGAAGCAAGTAAACTTAAGCAAATTCTCATCAGCTTTTGATCAAACATAAAGAGTGCATGGAATGTTCAATGCGAATACATGGTTCCATCATTCTGAAGCATAGCAGGTCGAGCGGTCCACTAGTCATGCATCACATACACTAATAGTTCGTTCACTTCATGCCACGTGAGCAGTCCACTGGTCATGCAGCACTCAGTTGGTCGCTCGAGCAGAACCTCTCTTCCAGGTCGGTCGAGCGTTGCGCATTCAACCATGGGTCGAGCATTGCCATGTCATCATGGGGTCGGGCAAAGAGCGGTTGGTCGAGCAGAAAACAGCTGTACGGGTCGAGCACCGCGCTGGTGGTCGAGCAGCAGGTTGGCGCTCAAGTAGCATGATGCTAGGTTGAGCATCATGTAGTAGGTCGAGCACATCTTTGCTGAGGGGTCGAGCATCTTCTTCGTATGCTTGGACGAGCGTCAATTTTATTATAAGTGAAACTGGTATGTGAAAAAATGGATAAGGCTGGAACATTATCTTCAAACGAGATGTCCACGTCAGATGTCCTGGGCAGTAAGTTAACATCACAATGGAAAAGTAGTAATAATCTGGTCGCACATTATATATGCTCGAGCATAAATTCCTGATCGTGCAAACAACAACTGGTCGGTCGCACATAATTTTTTGGTCATGCATGCATGTTGTTTGGATCAGTCCTACAACTGACTACAACTGACCACAGCTGGCACAGTAGCATTTTCGCAAAATATGGCATAAACGACTCATATCCTGCACACCTAAATTACAATTCTGTCACTACCTCCAAACGACACGTTTAAATACCCCACATCTCAACCATTCAAAGGACGGATTTTTCCGACCCCGAAGGGCTGTCCAAATCATATCTCCACCACTTTCAAGCACTCCAAGCTCCATTAATATCTTCTCAAACTCAATCCCTCCAAAAACAAACGGACCAAATCTTCTCAATACTCCATTAGAAATCTCCTAAACTCAATTCAAGTGATCCCTGTTAAAGTTTTTATTAATCCCCTTATTATCACAAAACCAATTGGCAATGTGATGGGGAACATCTTAGTTTATATCCAGGATCTTAGTTCAGTATTTCCCGATATGGGACAACTTTGAAGCACCATTCAACAATCCCGAAACTCCACTAATTCTCTCTCATGCCTAGATCTAACACAACTTCACCATGGAACTAATGAATATCATCTAATTGTCTAAGTGATTGAAGATTTACACAATTATCATCACAAATCAATAGTTCTTGTCGCTTCCTTCGTGAATTCAAGTGAAATCGAGAGCAAAAAAGAGAGAAATAGAGGAAATTATTACAAAAAAGAGAAATGAGTGATATGAGTGAAGTCATGTACTTTGTTCTCTACTATTTTGCTTTTATTTTGTGTTTATGGCTCAATAATCTCGAGTCCTTCCTTTTGGTGAAGTGTTCTAAAAAACACCTTTGGTGTTGTGATCATTTTTTGATTTCAATTGTTCCACTCGATTGCTATTTCATATTCTTATATATACTCAATGTCTAGATCTTAGAATCGGCACCTTGAGCTATCTACCTTGGTAATAGTCGAGTCGCACTTATTTAGTCGGACGGTTATGGTTGAGCCAAAAGGACGGGTAACATCAAATAACAAAAATTATGTGCATGCACAAGGGCGTCTGCATTTAGTCATAATGTACATGCATTAATAGTATAACGATTCTCCTCTTTTTTTTATGTATGATATGGTTTGAATTGAACAAAAGACATAAATAATTGCTCTAGAAAGCAACTGCCGAGGTAAGTCAACTAACCATTTCCCAACCTCCAACTGGTCGACCACTCCATGTTTGGTGATGCAATTAGCTACGTTGAAGAATGTATGGCCTAGCTTATGTAAAAGCTTGTCCTATTTTACAAATCCACTCAAGTTTGAGTCACACATTACGTTATTTTGCATATGTATATTTTAGACTGTCTACAATTTTCTGTTGGTTTGGTGATGGCGAACTAGTTTTTTTCTTTTTCTTTTTGTATTTTTTCATGACAATTGTAGCTTATACTACATTCAAAGAGAAACCCGGTAAAGGTTTATTTCATACCATATATCCAGGGTGGAGTATTGTTTAGTCACAGCTCCTATATTTTATTACGATTGTTTTAGTTGTGGCATGAAAGTTTAAATTTTGATATATGTTCCTGGAACAGAATAACTTGCAATAGGAACATAGATTAAGAACACTTAGTCAAACAATATGAGAAGTAATAGACAAATAATCTTACATAGAAAAGAATATCAGTATTATTCAAAATTATAATAGTTATTTACCAATTCAGCAATAAAAGGACTAATATTGAAACCTTTACTTAAGAAATCTTTATTGATAATAGAAGCTATTTATATGTTACGTTTATAAAAAAAATTAATAGTGTGTAAGATACAAAGGTGATGTGCATCCTTGCACTAGACATAATCACAAATTTAATTAAGGCAATGCGTCATCTATCAGAAACATCGAATTACTAACTGCAGTGGGTAAGGTAAAAGTGTCAAATGTTGCACGCTTGACTAAATTTGTCATTTTTAGCTCTATCATTATAATGTTTCCCTCAGTCGACTTACTTTGTTTACTGTAACATCCGTAATTTTCAAAAGACATTATATAAATTTAATTGGGTGAACAAACAGAAATAATATAATTGATGTAGGTATGATATTTGCGCATAATAAATTAATTGAAGGTTGGCCTTAAAACAAATTAGCAAAACAAATATGCATTCGAAGGAGGGATATGAGAAGGGCAAAGTTTGAACTTTTGGTCCCGTGTGTGTGTGTATATATGTATATATATATATATATATATATATATATATATATATATATATATATATATATATATATATATATATATAAAAGATGGGTAAATTTTATTACAAGCTTCTCAGCCCAAACCGATAATGGCTACAACAGCCTTTACATAGCAAACTTGACCAACCAAAGGCCCAAGCCCAGTTCTCAAACAAGAAAATCTAATGCGCATAAAAAACAAATCCACCTTTTCCACTGACCACTTCAAAAGTAATTCTCTCGAAAGTTCAGCAGCTCTCTTCAGACTTTGGTCCCATATATATGACACACACACACACACATCATATTCCCCCACATTATTTTCATTTACATTCACTTCTAAAAACCTAAAAGAAAACTAAAATAGGTTGGCCGTTAAAGCTGGAAGAATGAAAGAAAAACTAGAAAACTTAGAGCTTGAAAATTTTCATTAATAAATCTCATTGCCTTTATCCAAACAAGGTGAATAACAATACCCATTGTGGTTTTGGTCATCTATGTACACCCAAAACGTGTGTTGTTGTTCATGATTAGTTTCATGACTTATTTGATGTTACATAAATATTTTGGAATACTCATGGTTGGTTTCATGCCTATGATAAAACATATGAAAATGAGTAGGTTCATAGGCCGAAAACTATTGTTAGACATTTCCTAATGTTATGAAATTTTGGTTTGATGTTTGAAAGATAATTTTGGAAATGGTTTCGGATTTCTTGATAATTGTATGAATTTTCTAAAATTGAATTCCTTAGGAAATTCTGGAATATTGAATAAAATGGTTAATTGTGAAGACTTCCCCATACCTCCTACACCAAACTAAGGAAAAGATGCATTGTATGACATGCCCGACCAATATAGGACGATCACCAAGGAAGAAAAACTCGAAATGAAACATGTCGTATAACTCACATCGCATGGATAATGTATATTAATGTGAAAACTCGAACTATCCGCGCTTTCCTCACCGGGGAAGTTACGGGGAGGCGACGCCCATTGCCGACCTCCCCCTGCCACCGACGCCCTCACCGGCCCCGCCTCCACCCTCTATTCTCTCTCCTCATCTGGAATCGCGCAACTGCCATCGCCCTAGGGACTGTGAAAACCCGTAACTTCCCCGGTGAGGAAAGCGAGGATAGTTCGAGAACAAGTCACAACATAGAACGCAGACGGAAGAACATTTCTCTGCATATTCTTGTATTCTAATGAACTGTTGTAATATACAATGAAATGTTCTTCCGTCTGCATTCTATGTTGTGGCTTGTTCTCGAACTATCCGCGCTTTCCTTACCGGGGAAGTTACGGGTTTTCACAATTAATAAAATATACAACATGATATAATAGTAAAGTATAACTGAACTAGAAAATCTAATCTCTAAAAACCATATAATCTCAAGTAATATACATCTTAGTACATGAATCTCTGATATGCCTCACTACATCACTCAAAGTATCAATAACTATTAACATACAACGGAAATAGAAAAGAAATATCTATATAGTAGGTAATAACAGTACGTTAGCCTCCACCAAGTTCTGTCTGAATCTGATCATCTGAACCTCCGATTTGCTCCAGACTTCAGTGTTATGTTTCTACGGTAGCCTTTCTAACATACAACTCAAGCAACTCATCCAATTTCAACAAGGCAGCCAACGATAATGCAATTCATGATCATACAAACAAATCCAAGTCATCAAATTATCATATAATAATACATCAATAATATTATAGATCTAAACATAATAAAATCATGATTAACATATGAAATTCTGGTTTTAGTAGATTTGTTTAGAGTATAGGAACATATCTAGATTTGAAGTGAACTTGCGTGAATAGATTTAGAGATATCTAGCACTCACCTAATCCTCGAATAAATGTAAATCCGATGAGATAAGATTTGGACAACATTGATAATCTTTGAATTTGATATGATCTAAACTTCCCTGATGATGATCTATCTTCTAGATTTAATCTACAATGAATATGAATGAAAAGAATGGAGAATTAGGGTTTTAGATTAAACCGAAGAATCACAGACATCCAACCTAAAGTTTAGAACAAAAAGAAAAAACCTTATTCTCTGCTCGAGTCCCCTTATTTATATCTACAGGTCATTAGTCTAATGGGCTTGTCTAATCAGCCCATTAGCTGCTAATCATTCTACCTAATAGCAGTTGGAACTTAAAATGGTGATTCCTCCCAAACCTCTTAAACAAACTCTTTATATGACCTCTCTAAAGAATCGTAAACCACCATTTCGATCCAATGATACCTTTTTCAGCACCTGATTCGATCCATATCAAAAGTTATACCCAAACAGTAAACTCAACGGTAAAATGGTCACAACTAGATCCAGTAAAAATCACGGATATATCTCATAACCCCATGAACGACATACTAAAATCTGAGAAAGATCCGACCACTTGAGAATAAAATATAATTATTTTATGATCGTCCGATATGTAAAATACGAGTCATTACACTAATACTTCCGATAAATATTTTATACATGGTCAGTATAAAAGTACTTTATGTGAAAATATTTTATTTTATAAGCCAATGAGAATTCGATAAATAAGGTGGAATGGGTATAAAGTATTGCTTTATAAGGAAATAAGTCAACTTTATCTATATTTACCATCAGTGCCAATGCTTTATAAGAAGCAATGTTCCAATAATTTCATAAGTTATCCTTCGATAGCGTTAAATGCTTAAAATATTACAAGTATGGTATATGATGCATTTAAGGCTTCCACCTCTTTCCTTTCAATTTCAGAATTGGTCCTTATACTTAAAAGTATTTTGGTTTTGAAGGATAGCTACTCCACAAGAGGTTTTAGCCTCAACCCCTTCGCTTAGGCTGAATGGTTTTATTTCCATAAAAAAAATATTTTATAATGGAGGATCTGCAAACTATAATCTATAAAGAATAAAGTCTTTTTCCTCTGCACATTTTGGTGTAATCAGAAGGAGCTTGTTTTCCATAAATTATCTTCTGAGGATGTTGCCTCCATTTCTTTGGTCCTTTTTTATGAATGGATCCCTTAAAGAAGAAATATATTTTCAATACCGAAGCCTACGCTTCCAAAAACCCTTGGAGTCATGCCTGTATAAATATGTTTTTGAAAACCTTTTTTCTATAAAATACTTCCTTTGGCATAGATGTGTCCGCCAGGAACTTTTTCTAAAACTAAATGATTTAAGACTTCACTTCTTTGGCTATAGACGTTGGTAACTGTGCAGTTAAAGCGCTTAACAGTTATATAACGGTGGAGGTGCATAAAGGTGTAGCGGTGAAAAAGCGAGGATATAGAGGAGGCGAAAAAAAGTTCATTAGATGTAAAACCAAATTTTTGAAAATTATTTAATCATCTTTCTCATATTATATGTCTATAGGAAACTAATATTGATTAATATTATATAATAAAATCAAGGAATATCTTAGTTATACATGCTATATTTAATGTTGTAATTGATTATTACCATATATTTTGCATTTATACCTTAAATTTAGCCCTTTACACTAAATTTACTGATTTTTTTTAAAAAATTAAACTAGCCAAATCATGATCTATATATTAATATTGCTAAAGCAGACGCTAAAATCCTTGATTTAGCGGATCCAGCAGAAAATTAGCAGGGCTAAAAGCAGATCTCCTGTTCATCAACGCTAAATTGAAATAACATAGCGGTAGAGGAACACTTTGGGCTATAACGGGGATATCACGAGGCTTTAGCGGGACTTTAACTGCATAGGTCGGTAATAACAATAAGGAGTTGTTTTGTTGAATTGTTTTCCAAGAATGGAATACAAGTTTTGCCTTTATTGCCTGTTGCCATTTGTGCGATGACAGACATTGATAATTGATTGCTATGTGAAGCCGTAAGAGTTGCCCCTTTTGGAATGAAATTGAATATGGTCCTCTTTGCCTTTGAGGGAGCCGAAAGTGATTAGGAAGGACACAAATGTCATGCCCACTGAAGTGTAAATGTAACGTCCCAGAATTTCAACAACTAGAACGTGAAATTAATCGAAGATTTAATTATTTATGATCATTTTTATACTGGAGTTAAAAATTAATATCAAATATATTGTCTGTATATGAATTGAATTCAATATTTAAATTCAATTCATGAAACTAGTGTGAAGGACAAAAAAAGCAAAAAGTTTGCCCAAAAGGACAAGAGCCAAAAAATTTACTCAAAATGCCAACTTTTAGTGTAAAGTGAAAAAACAAGGGGCCCACCTGAATTCCACCATTTCCACTAGAAAATGTTCTTTTGGGCAATTTTTTTTGTTCTCGTCCTTTTGAG
This sequence comes from Allium sativum, assembly GCA_030737875.1. Taxonomy (NCBI): domain Eukaryota; kingdom Viridiplantae; phylum Streptophyta; class Magnoliopsida; order Asparagales; family Amaryllidaceae; genus Allium; species Allium sativum. The sequence goes on from CM060926.1 coordinate 444,798,176, forward strand.
CAAACTTTTGGTTCTTTTTGTCCTTGTGGCAAAAATCCCCGAAATTGAAACTTAACGTTTCAAATGTGAAATCGATCGGAGTTGATGTGCAAACAAAATAAAATAGGTAAACCATTGAATAATTTATTGATTTAAATTAACGTCGTATATAGACAAAGTCGGATGTCAACCAAAATAATTTTTATTGGATTCAGAACGCAAAAACAAAGAGACACGTAAAAATTTTGTTGCATTCGAAGATTTTGTTGAGGTCTGAACTTAGGATGTTACGTGGTAATTCACAGTACGGTTAATTTTTAATTAAACCAAAAATAAACCATACCGACCTATTACTGAAAACGCGCTGCTACCCTCAACCGTATTGATTTTACGTTGTTCTAATCCTCCAGCCTTTTCTTCCATAAAAATCAAGCCCTGTTCACAGTTCACTTAGCAAATTTTTTTTCTTACTCTATATAGAGAAAATATCGTAACTTCCCTCTTTTTTCTGTTTAATGGCTGCCGAAATCGCTCCTTCCCAAATCAAAAAATTGAAATTTCCTCAAAATAAAAATCCGTGGCTACTTCCATTAAATCGCCATCGCAGTTCATTGCCTTCGCTACCACCGGAGTCACGAAAACCTGAAGCCACCAACGCTGAAGCATGTGTGTCACTCGAACCCACTTCGCCTAGTCTCCTCCTCGCAGCCGGTCAATTCCAGCACCCGATCCATCGCTCACACTTTGCTACGTCAGTTTAAGGTGAGTTTCGACTCATGATTAACCTCTTTCAAGTATTTTAATTTCGATATGAACTAGGGATATAATAGTAAATCCTGTTTGAGTGTGACTACCTTTGTTGCTGCATTTTTGCATTTAAATCGTATATGCTGCCTCGATTTACTTTACACACTCAATTTGAAAAGAAAACAAAATGACTTGCCTTACCATGATTTTGGCTATAAACTGGACAGGTATATGTCTACTTAAAATGCATGATATCTAAATTGACATCCTACTGCTATGTTTGTGTAACCAAGACCCTTAGAAATATAAAGTGAACATGTATATTTTTCATATAAATAGTCATTTTTGTTGCTCAACTTGATTACTTACTACTGGGGTTTGTATAAAAGTATGCATCTCTTTGTTGTCATGTTGTCTTCAACTTGATATACCTTAGCATAGCCTGTTTTATACATATGAATAGGGTGTTACGGTTACGGCAACCGCCAATTTTAACGGCAACCGTTGTTGACGATTAACAAATTTTATAGCCGTTATCATAACCGTCTAAACGTTACCGCAACCATTAACGTAAATTTACATTGTTATCCATAAATAATTCAGGTTCAAACTTTTTTCTTAAGAGTTAGTTTGTTTATTTATGAAACAAACCATCCATATGCATGTTGTCTATAAATAAAAACATAGATTATTTATACATATGTTATTTCTCTAGCTTAAGTTATTAAAAATACATATATTTTTTACGAAATACTGCAAAAAAATCATGTGCGGTTCGGTATATTTTACCGCGGTTATCAAAATCCACAACCGTCACCGTTACCGTAGTAGGCGGCAACCGTGTGAACGGTTTGAACGGCTCGGCGGTTGAATGGTTAACCGTAACAGCCCTACATATGAAGACTTCAAGTGATTCATCCTGCATCCTAATGTCTTCGGCAAATTTGCTTGTATGTCATTTCTTGGTGGCTTTGCTGTTTGCACCATATGTTCAAATGTTTCCTCACATATTTATCTTCCTTGTCATTTTTAGTTAAGACTTGAATTCTTGGACCTCATTTGTTTCAAATAGAGTTTTGCAATACTGCACCATATATGTTCACTATCTAATTTCATAACATTGGCCATGGCTTCAATATTGAATTGCATGTTAATATTTTTTTTGAATAATACATATTAGTATAAGGTGCTAACTGTGTGAACATATCATGTCAAATTAAGATACTACGTATGTATTCAAAATACTTACTAATGTCAAATCACTTCATACTAAAGATCCAAATCTAAAACTCTGGAAGTGCTTCTAGTTTGGTAGGCTCGGATCTGGCCTCTTTGCTTCTGGAGTTTTTGTCTTGTGCTATGGGTTATGGATTGACTTTGAAGATGTTTGAGTCTATGACTGTTTTGTGTTTTTTGGCAACTGTTGGTTTGTGTTTTAGTTTGTAGTTTGCTGTGTTGTTTAGATTGAGCTGGAATACTGCTGTTTTGTATAATATTAGTTTAGTTTGATGTTGTAATTTTTTCCAGCTCAATCTTCCCCTTTGTAATCTTTTTTCTGTAATATAAGTACCTATTGCTTCAAAAAAAAAAAAAAAAAAAAAAAAAAAAACTCTGGAAGGCAACAAGCAAAAATAAAAGAGATTTCTGCTGTAAATAAGTAAATTAGTGGAAAATTTTGTATACCAACTGAGAGAAGCAAGGTCTATGAAATGTAAGAAGGCGTCTCCACGCAACCTTTAAGTGCCATAGTTCCTGGAAACCTCGGAAGGGTTTTTGTTTATGAATTGTTTTCCCATGGCATTTAATACATGCATGTATATTTTTGGAGAATCTTGCATATCTTATACAATCGAGTTCGGGAAAAATTGCATGGTCTTCTTTGCACCTTTAAACATGTGAGACAGATCCATTTCTTGCCAAATTTAACTAAGTCTAAAACATTGACAACTGCAAGATTTGTTTATTTGCCTTTTTCCATTAAAAAAATAATTAGTACGACATCATTTTCTGTCTGTTGCCATGTCGACCTTCCTTGTTTATAAACTGTGTTTGCATACTTATATGTACTCTTATATTTGAAGTCGTTTATAGATTAATTTTTTTTTATTGTTTTGACTGGAACCAAGGAATATCTATATATGTATCACTTCGGTTTTGTTTGATTGCGTGTAACATTCCCTGGTTGCTGTAGATTCCTTCACATATTGTTGTAATCACTAGTTGAATGCTGAGCATGATTTTGAAAACTGAACACATATGTTGTATAGTCATCTTGACCGTGCATTCTTGATATTTCACAGATCCTTGGTTGTTTTGTAACCTGACTACAACATGAAATTAGACCATGATCTTATTGACACACGCATGCTAGTTATGCTGTGTAGATGGAAAAAAAAGGGAAAAAATAAAATAAAATACACTAGTTATTCACTAGCTTGTCATATCATATAAAGTTACCTTTGTTTGCTAATATTTGATATAGAGGCAGGTTTAATGACACCCCAAATAGTGAGCACCCCTTTAGCCTACCACTTTTGCACCATTTATTTTCCACTAATTCCCCTTCTCTCTCCTTCCACTAACTCTCTCACTTCCCACTCTATTTTTTTAATATAAATGAGAGGTGGAAATCAGGGGGTTTTTGGGATGCTCCATTTTTGGGTACCACGGAACGCTTGCCATATATATATATATATATATATATATATATATATATATATATATATATATATATATATAACATACAAGCCTTGTTTATGGTTTGTCAACCTGGAAACCTTTTGCTTTGTATATGTTTGTTTTTGGGAACAATTTTATCTATAATTTCCTTAACTCGCACCCTTAGTTGTTTGGATTTTTGATGCCCCATAAAGTTCCATATTTGGTCAATGCCCTTACTTGGAAGGGGAATGATAAGGTTTGTATAAGGCAATGAGTCAGTTTTTACCACAAACTGCAATAAAACTGAAAATCGAAGTGTGATGATTTTAGAACTAAATTTGCATTTATGAACTTATACTGGTGGCAGACGCAGGTTCCTGTTTACATTAGGAATAAGTTATTTGTTTTTCTTTTATGTATCTATTTTAGGGGTGGAATCGGTTCGGTACCGGAACTTTGTACTCAAAACCATTACCATACCAACTTTGTATGGTAATAGAAAAATCATACCATTACCGGCCAAAAAAATCGGTTACCAGTAGTTCGGTTTATGGTTGGTAATGGTTGGTAGAGGTCGGTAATAAGTTTTTACCGTTCACTAGTTTGAGATCTTTTTGTTTACAATATTCACATTAAAATATTAAATGTTAATTTTTTTGGTTATGTTATTATTTATATATCGTATTTTACGTAGCCAAACATGCATGAAAACTTTATGGATGAACAAAAATACCATTTAAATTATACCGTTTCTAAGGTATACAATAAAAATTGCATTCAGTCTTGTATCATAATAGTGTTTTTCTAGGTATTTTATTAAATCATTACATATTAAAAATTCTTTGTTACGTAATAAACTTATATGTGGTAGGTATGGTAATTACCATTTTCAATGCTCAATTACCATTACCATACCGCATATTTTCATATGGTTTGGCATACCGTACTAATCAAATTGGTTGCCGATTGTTCGGTACCACTTTCGTTGGTAGCGGTTGGTAATGGCTGGTTAGTGGTAATATGGTAAAAATTTCCAGCCCTAATCTATTTAAGCATCTTATCATGCCGTGTTTGTAGTATTCAAACATACTTCATGCATGCTGAAAATGATCACACTGTCATGAAAATTTGGAAAATAAAACCTTTAGGTGCATAGGTCCACTTTAAGAAAACTGGGAAATGATGTATGTTCTAACTCGAATTTATAATCTGCTACTCTCTTGGTTGAGATACTGATACGGCGCAAATTTGTATGAAGAAGAGGGAAAGCAGAAATAGAGAAGGAAGACACAGAAAACAGAGAAAATAAGAGACTAGAAGATTGATTTCATTTTCATTTTTCCTTTGCATTCGTTACAGCTAACATTTATACAGCAACAATACAAGATTCCTTTGCAGCCAGATTGTGACAAGTGGCAATAGATCAGCCAATACATTTTGCATGAATCTTGGCCATTCAATTATAACAGAGAAGATACTAAAAGCAAAAGGCAATACATATTTTATAATAACATTTGCAGCCTGTAGTTTTCATGTATGCACTTGCAGGTTAATCGTCTTTGCCTAGTAGCAGCCAATAATGAAGGAGAGCAACCCATATCCTACGATCTTTGTTATTATTGTCGTATCATTACCGACGCCTTGAAACTGACCTTGTCCTCAAGGTCATAAGCTGGCGCAAACAATCGCTAACCTTATTTTTCAATCCAGATCAAAGATGCGCGGCTTACTTTCACATTTCCACTTGCTCATTTCAGCAAAAACATTAGATGCATCAGCCCGCTCCAGTTCCAGTTTGTGCATTTCAACAAACATGACTTGTGCATCAGTCCATTTATGCTCAATATGCCATGTCGATTTCAGTGCCAGTGTGGCGCCCAAAGCTTGATAAAGTGCAGCGGCCGACTAGTATGCATCGGACTGGTAATGAATACTATTTTTCAAATGCACAGAAGTAGAATAAAGTGGCGGTGGATGAGATATAGGTCTAGCAACGGCAAAAAAGGTAGGTGGAGGTGTAGGGAGTTTAAGCAAGGGAAGAGAAGCCATTGTGGAGTTCAGTACAGCAGTTGTCTCCATGGGTTGGTGCTCGGTATATGGGTCTTCATCGGGCAGCACCAGAATGATTCTCTTAACCAAACAACGATGACTAATGGTGTCTATGTTGTTGCAATTGAGGCATAACCCTTGATCACGGAGCTGCTGCATCTCTGAGTAGGTAAGGCCTTTAATGAGGTATGATAGTGAGGGAAGTGCTGGTGTGTTTGTGATATCTTGGTGGGTGGTGATTTGTTGGATAACATCTTCATATCGGGTCATAGTGATGGAGGTTGAGGAATATTTGGAAAGGAAAAGGAGGAAAGATCAAGCAGTGAAAAATAGAGCAGATCTGAATCAAGAAGAGGATGAAGAAAGCAGATCTAGAAGTTGGGGGAGGAGAGAGCGACAGTGAAAGCACCAAATTGATATGGCGCAAATTTGTATGAAGAAGAGGGAAAGCAGAAATAGAGAAGGAAGACACAGAAAACAGAGAAAATAAGAGACTAGAAGATTGATTTCATTTTCATTTTTCCTTTGCATTCGTTACAGCTAACATTTATACAGCAACAATACAAGATTCCTTTGCAGCCAGATTGTGACAAGTGGCAATAGATCAGCCAATACATTTTGCATGAATCTTGGCCATTCAATTATAACAGAGAAGATACTAAAAGCAAAAGGCAATACATATTTTATAATAACATTTGCAGCCTGTAGTTTTCATGTATGCACTTGCAGGTTAATCGTCTTTGCCTAGTAGCAGCCAATAATGAAGGAGAGCAACCCATATCCTACGATCTTTGTTATTATTGTCGTATCAGATACGTAAGGTAAACAACTTCATACATGGCTCGTTATTGTTTTACCCTGCCTATTCTAATAGTGATGACTGTAGCATATATTAGAGGTTCATAACTAACCGCATATGCAGGCTCCTAGTCCGCTTGTTCTGAAAAAAAAAAACTGATAAACAAATATGGCACTTGAATTAGTCCATGATTTAAAACTGATGCTGTATGGCATATAGAATCGATACGAACAAATATTGAATAAATTTATTTTGTCTATAATTTGGAAGTTAGGATTGACTTTTATATTCAAGTTTATATTGAAGTTAATTTACTTGAACTATGATTTAATCTTGACTTGAGTGTTTTATGTTTTTGCATGGAACGCTCGGTCAGACCCAAATGTTACAGATCCAAAGAGTACATCTTAGGATTCGAAGACTGGCGAAGCTGGGGATTCCAGGAGACACACTCTGAAGATTTTAAAATAGTAAATATTTATTTTATATTCAAGCCGTGTTTCCATTCCGCTGAATATAGAAAAGTTTTGTATTCGAAAATTTAGATTATAAATAAAAGTTTTATTCCGTTGTTCAATACTGTGTTATTTATTTTTCGATGTTTTATGCGTTGATTCTGTTTAAACCCTATAAGCTAAATAACGATCCGTCAATTTGAACGTTTTAAGTTGGTTTTAATTACCAATTTGAGGCGGTCAAAAAGGCGGGACGTTACAGTAAATTCGACATTGATCGAACACATGGAAATGCTTATGTTGTTGGTTGTTGGTCATTGTTTATGACATTGCATTTGCATGAAATATTGGGAAGGTGCAATGGGTGTAACATTTGGAAATACCTGCTAAATTAAATTGTAAATATTGGTGTCTAGCTAATTTTGTTACTTCGCGTAGTTCAGGGGACTTAGGATTGAGCTTTCGGTTTCCTGTTAGTGGGGGGTTATTATACAAAGAAAACGAGATGAACTGGAATGGCCCATTGCTTCGTGCAGTTTAGGAGATTCAATGACAAACCTTCAGCCCCGTTGTTAATTTGGGGTTACCTTACAAAGCATGGGAGCAGGATCGGAAGGAGAAATTTATTCCTTCACGTAGTATAGAATTTGTAATAAGAAACTAGCTATGTTGTTTGCGTAGTACAGAAGTCAAATGAATACGAGGGGAAGTGGTCTCGTGACTAATGGGATTTGACCTCATGAATCATAGGCTGGAATCGCAGATGACATGTAAAATTGTAGAAAACGTTATGACAATTAGTTAGCTTGATGGGTATTAGGAAGTTCATCGTGTGTAGCATGTTATATTGCTATTGTTATATATCTTTGTGATAATCGTACTAACCATTGTAGCGCAAAGCACAATGTTAGCCTTGTTTCATCGCACGGTTCCAATGGGAGGGAAACTCATTCTACTATGTAACGCGGTCTCGTTAGATATCAATAGTGCTAGATAGAAAGTTTATTATTCACACTGGCCTTTTTGAGTAACCCATAGTATTTGCTTTTCCCCTTGAATTCTCGGGTACTCAATTGAGTAGGCTGAGAATTAAGGTCTTTATATATAACAACCCGGATTTTTGAATAATCGAATTAACTAAATTAAAGAATAATTAATCATAGACGTGAGAATTAAGGGAATGGGGTTGCGTCATTGTGTTCGTGTAGGAATTCTGGTTGAAATAGAGTCCGAGTTTGCGGGAAACAGGTACCGGATGAAGGAGTTATGGACGAACGAAGTTTGGTGGCAAAACAAGAAAAAATATATTTGCACTAGCACACTTGGGAAGTGCGCTAGTACAAATTTGTACTGGCGCACCTGCCAAGTGCGCCCAGGCCGAGGCAGCAGGCCTGCACAGCTTTCTGGTTCAGTCTGACCCATGTTGTCGTCATGCTGTCGTCTTGAACCCTAGAGTAGCCGCCACCAATTATAGAGGAAGAACAACAAATCAAATCAGTTCTATTCAACCCTAACAACGAATCTTCTTCAAAGGAGAGCTAATGCAACTTCAGAAATCAGAATTCAGAACTCAAGACCGCTTTTGAGTTGTGAGTTCGATAGTTTTAATAAAATAATTAGTGAATTAATTGGATTGAGTTATGATGCGGATAATTTGGATATGATGTGAATTATTGACTGCATGTTGTAATTATGTTGTAATTTCTATGATGTTATGATGCTATCATTTACGATGTAAAGTTATGATGCTATCACATGTTGTAATTCTATGATTAGCTTATCTAGGTTAATCATCATGTTGTTCATGTGCTAGTTTGGTTATGTTGATTCATATGATAGATTACAAGTTTGTATGCAAGTTTAGATATTGATTTAGACAAGAATCATAGGCAAGTTGGTATAACCTTACATGTTTCGTGACATCAATTTTAGATCTAAAGTTAGGCTATGACATGTGTGAGTTATATGATAAATTCTACATGATAATATACATGTTAGATGCAAGTTTACACCATTGTTATGACGCATAAATCACATATGCAAGTTTATATAAATATATGAGTTTGGGATATGAATCATGTTATGCAAGTTTAGGCTTATTGCCTATGCAAGTTTACACCTTTAGATGTAGATCTATGACATACATGATTTATGCAAGTTCACACCTTTAGGTTTGGAACCATGACATATGTTGTTTATGCAAGTTGTAACTTTGGCCTATGCAAGTTTTAGATGTAGAACATTCATTCACACATGCAAGTTCACCCCTATGTTTAGATCTATGTTTTAATTATGTGTATATTGTGATGTTTTCTCTTTATTCCATGAGTTTGACTATTCGAGTCTAACGTGTATTTTACGTTAAACGAACAAACGTACAACGTGGGGGTAAAGGGGATAATATTAAAAGATTTAATTAGCATAAATGCCTTAAAAGGCATAAAATAAGTTATGGTGAAAATTGGTATGATTTTACATACCATAAATGGATGGACGTAATTGAGTCAATTATGAACATCGTTAAATTTGGAATTGATTGATAATTTGAATAGGGAAAGTAATTCAAATTGGGGAATGATTAATTAGGAGTAATTAATTGTCTAAGACACGAGGTTAGGCTCTTTTGTGGTGTAAAACTGCCCGGACCCACCCGGCGAATCCAGCTGCCATAAATGTCAGTCTAATGTGAGAGGTCTTAGGCATAAATTAAATATGTAACAATTGTAAAGACACGAGGTTAGGCTCTTTTGTGGTGTAAGACTGCCCAGATCCGCCCGGCAAATCCAGCTGCCACAAATGTCAGTCTATTGTAAGAGGTCTTTATGAGGTTACGGTCTTAATGAATTAAGAAACACTTAACCAGATAAATATGTAGTGGGACATGAGGGGGTTAAGTTGGTGCCTTGGGTGGCATGTGGAATCTAGTGGGTGCCTTGGTGGCATTTGGAAATACGATTAGAAACACTTAACCAAAATTGAAACATGTAATTGGAACATGAATAAGAAGTGGGTTAAGTGGGATGTACTAGATGGGACCATGCTTAGGTGGATAGCTTGTGTCAAGTAATGGGGGCCCATTTAACCAGTAACCCATACGTATCTTTGTGGGCTCGACCCAAGTCGAGGACGAGACACGCATACTGGGCTTGACCGTAAGAGGCCAATCCGGGTTAGTGGTGGCAACGCAAGTCCAACGGGTTCATAAGCGTGTGTGGACCCGGGCTGGTAGGTAAGACGTTGTTGCATCGTGTAGGTATAAGCCGTGCATTGTTGGTTGTATCGGGTTGCCACTTTGGGGAGTGATACACCCCACTGTGGGGCCAACACGGGTATCTACGAGTAAGGGAGCTGATCGCTTGGGGGTAGTAGGTACACCTAGTGGAGATAGGGGCAGGCGACACCTATGAAGGCAGCTAGGGGTGCACGAAACTACCAATATCATTATTAAGTCTGTAGGCGGGATCAACCTTAGGGTGACTAGTGGTGGTGCAGTATAGCAATTATCTCATAGTGTTGGTGTAGTTTAGTAATTATCTTACAATGGGTTTGGTGCGCTTTAACGATATCGTTGTTCATCTTGTTTCCTTGTTTACTCTGCCGTATTCAATGGTTCATGGTCATTTCCTTATTTTCCAACTTATGCCTTAGCCTAGTTACTTTGTTAATTATACTGTTAAAATTATCGCACCCGCCATACTTTATGTCTGACCCCCTTTGTTTCCTCCTCTTTTCTTCCTTTCCCCCCTAGGTGCTCAGGTTGGAACTAGCACTAGTGGAGCTTGATTTTGGACCGATGTTTCTCTGCTTTTAGAAGATTATTTGGATCGCTGAAGTAAAGTTCAGCTTCTCTTTTATTTATGGCTATTTTGTATTGGGAATTATGTCTTTCAGTTTATGTACTTTAGGTAGTCAAGATGGATATTATGTACTTTGACTCTGGTTTTTGATGATGTAAGCAAACATATGTGTTTTCCGCTGCAATGAAATAAAGTTTTAAATCCTTAAGTACTATCTATATCTGTCTTGTTGTTAAGTTTCTATTCTATACTTACTTAAAACGCTCCATAGAAGTTAATGCATTCCCTTTGTGAGTGACATTAATGGACGTGGGGTGTTACATTATACCTTTCGTATAAGCTTACGGATGCTAGTAGGAAGCTAGAGCTATTAATTTTTCCGTTGTGTTTTGTTCTATGTCGTTGTATCTTTTGGACGTATACATCGACAAGTTTATAAATGCCACTATTAATACTCTGATCAACGGAGGGGACATCGTTATATGTCGCTCTCGGAATATTCTATAGTAAGTTATATTGTCTATGAACAAATTGTGCGAAGGGTTGTATGAATGAATGTTTTATGAAATTTTTCATAGTGCTGTGTTATCTGATTTTATGGTTGAATAACATTTAATTTTCTATTATCGAAAGTTGAAACTAAAGTGACTACAACATTAGTACCCTTTAGCTTCCAGCTTTAAAGAAGGATGTGTTACAATTACGTTAACCGTTGTGACTGCATTATGAAGTTTGATTATGATATTTATAATTACATATGAAGTAGGGGTTTTAAAAACAAAAATCAAAATAGTTGGCATCATAGAGAGTTTAACTTCAGTGAAAGAGGATAACCGAATTATCAGATGAAAATTGTGACAAAAAATTACCACAACAAAACTTCACTTTCATTGGAAATACAGGTTTGATCCGACGTTTTTACGATGAAGCAGACAAATGCCTTGTAAGGGTAATGCCCTCATAAAGGTGACACGCTTATGACTTAGTCCAATACATCAAAATATAATTATTGTTAATATAACACTAATAACATAACAATTTATAAATTCATCAAATAGATATGCCCAAAAAAATTATAATCACTACTTATATTTCCTTGTTTCAAATGGATAGTTACCAATCTGATATGGCAACAAATAATATGTCAGTATATTATTATCTGGACAGCTTGCATTACTAATTAAGCAGCTATGCATTTGTAAGTGATGATGTGCATCAGACTGATAAAAGAACTAATAAAAGAAAAAGATGAGTTGCTTCGTATTGACAAACCTACTCTTTTCTTGAGTGAATGCAACCAAATTTATCGTACCATATTCCAAAACTAAATTTTCATTTAAAATTTAAATGTATAGTAACCTTGATTATCACTTGTAGGTTTCTTTGTTATACAAATAAGTAATATAATAAGAAAATATCTTTAGATTATTGTTTTTATATATTAATGCAGTAATCATGACTTAATATTTTCAAGGGAAATTTCAGACCAATTTCTTTGGCATAAGAAGATTGAAATATTAATATATTTATCAACATATATGGGATGGGAGGCGAGAGATGCAAAGATTGATTCATAATTATGTAAACACATGTCCATCGCAATGTCTATTGTCTTTTCGTCTAGACAAGGTTGCATGGATGTTCCATTTGGACATTGTTAATGAAACATCATTTTGAATAAAGATTGCCCAACTTTAGGGTTTATTATTATTACTATGGGTGTATCCTTTAAAATAACATTCCTTTAAAACTACATAAATCTATGATCAAATTACCTTCTCACTTCTAATGATAGTTTTTTTTACCATTTCACTATAGTAACCTATTCCTATAAAAAAATCAATACACGGAACGAAGAAATCTTCTCATTGTTTACAGGAAATAGATACCAATATGATTCTCACATAAGAAAAAGGAACGTTTAACCTTATATAATCAACAAGACACCTTTGAGGTAAGTGTTTTAATTTATTTTTAATTAACCTGGGTTTACGATTTCAGAATTACGGTTAGAAGAAGTTTCATCTCGATGATGGTAAATACGATGGTTCGTAACATTAACCATGTTTTTGGCACAATAAACAACATTGTATTGTCATAATATTCTATTCGATAAGAACAATTATATATGTTGATAGAAAATCGACTTAAATTAAAATTTATGGCAAAAAGTGACCATTTATAAACAGATTGAACATTCTTGCTTTATATGTTGATTGTAGGACGAAAATTTATAACAATTACGGTATAAATATGACTTTTTTTAGTGACTAGATGGCTCTTGGTTGTTGAATTTATTGTATATTTATGAACTAAAATTTTGTATAAAGAGTCAAGGATTTGGGTGGACATGACAATTTCTATGAGCCAGAACAATTCGAAACAATGTCAGCGAAAATGGCGAAGACCCCGATTTTGTCCAAAATGATGATGACCAAGAGAATCTGAATAACCAACTAGCTCTATCGCATTGTGATTACCCTGATTTAACTTTGCATTTCACTAAACACGAGGTACCACAAAATTATATCAATTATATATGGTTTAAGTTGTTATAATTTGATAATGAGGATATAATTGAGCTACGTTGATGTTTTATGATGCAGTTTTAAGTTAAAGGCAGGTGCGATTGGTGCATGGAACGTCAAATTACTATAAATTGAATTATTGTGTAAAAAGAACAAGATGTGAAATTTGTTAGCCAAGAAAAAAGGATTGTTGATGCTTCTGGAATGTGAAAGAAGTAGAGAATACATTGATTATAAGGAAAAAAGTCTGTTCCAAAAACACAACATAAACCACGATCGAGGACCGTAAAGTAGAAAATGTGAATGCCCATTTGAGTTTAGTGCATGGTGTATAAATGATGGCAAATAGGTATTGACTGTGAAGAACAAACGTTACAATCACATGCTTCCGAACGTATTAATCGGACATCTATATGTGGCAAGATTGAATGGTACTATAGTTGAAACCATTGAAATAATGACAAATAACGGTGTTAAGCCTTGAAACATTTTGACTGCTATTAAATTGAACAACTCAAAAAACCAGTCAACCATAAAGAATGTCTACAATGCAAAAGTAAAATTCAAACTTCAAAACACGGAAGGTAGATCTCTTATGCAATATTTGATGAAATTAGCTGTTATCATCATTAATTCATACATAATAGAGTTTATGTACAACTAACGAAGTTTCTAACTTGTTCTTTAATTATCCTAAGTGTGTTGTTTCAGCACAATGTTTTCATCAAATTTTGTTTCTTGATTGAACATTCAAAACAAATAGATACAAATTACCTTATTTTCGTACGGTCTCATAAACATCAACAGGGGCACCCTTTACTGTTGCACTTGTTTTTACCAGTCATGAGTCTATACAATCTTATATATAGGCCCTTGAATGTGTTAGAAAGTGCTATAACAAAAATTAAATTTCAAATATTGTAATCACAAATACCGAAATAGCTCTTTTTAAATGGATTACCTACTATATTTCCAATATAACGACACATTCTTTGTGCTCGACATATTTCAAAGAATGTTCGAGTTAATTGTTAACCCCATTTTATCAAAAAGAATTGGCTGTTAATTGGTAATAAAGATGTACTAATGGGGGATAAGGAAGGCAAAAAAAGTATGAACTATTTTGAGATGCTTGGATGAATGTGATAAACTCCTTATTCATAGAAGAGTACCATTGGAACATAAACTCATTCTGTGATTGTAACAACCCGGAAAATCAAAAGCAATTTAAATTTTTTATTTTAACTGTTTTAATGGATTTTAATATTTAAAATAATTTATTTTAAATAATAACGAAGAATTTTTTTTTAAATCAAAGTTAGAACGAATAAATTTATTTTAATTATAGAACGAGCCTGAAATGGTGTGGCAGTTTGAAAATTCGATTTCTAATTTCAATCTAATATATATAATTCATTTTAAATCAGAATTGGACGAAACAAGAAATGTTTGAATCAGTTTAATTATATCTTTCTGAAGAATGTAAGAAATTGAGATTTCACTTTATAAATTGAAAGTTATGTTCAATTTAAAATTCAGAAAAGTCGCTGTAGAATTTATATATATTTTAATATAATATAGAGCCCGTAAAAATAGCCATTTAGCAAACGACCTTTGTTTTTTACGGAACCACTTTTGTTGGATCCGGAATATCAAATTATTGCTAGATTCCAATTTTCATAATTTTTGGAATTAATATGTTATGACAACCCCAAATCCCGTACGGACGGAGACAAGAGTAATCTTTGGAATATAACACAGAAACAGATAATAGCAGAACATAATTAAATAAATACACCAGATAATGAACAATAGAATATACTGGATAAAAGTAATCATCAGAGTTACAACGTATACATGATCATACTTAGTACAAATACAGTTCAACTATACATATATGTCTACAGCGGAAAACAAACATAATGTACAACAGGAGCTGAACAACATAAAAAGAGATAAATGATAGAATCCATCTTCAACTCCAGCTATCCAGAAAGAACCAGCTAAACCTGAATACAAGACTGCCCGTGTAGATAAAGGGGCACCCGAGTTTGAAAGTGGAACAAACTACGAGTCAGTCATGGGACTGGTATGAGAAATCTACTCAACACATTCATAATATGGCCAATCACAGGACCACGCCACTTTCGTGGAACGGGTTTACTCCATTGGATTGCCAGTGCTTTAAAACCAATCTTTCTTTTAAACAACGCAATGCTTTTTATAAAAATGAAGCCATTATAAGACTCAGTTCCCATCACACAATGCAACGCAAACCGGAGGATAGAGTTTTCACCTTATAACGGCCAAAATATGCTTGATACGAATAAAATAAAGGCATTTGATATTATTGCTAGTGTTTATATGTTTCAAAAACAATTTCAAATCATAACTATCAATCATAGACGACATGAGCGTCCCTTGCCACTATGTCGCCAAATATGGATATACAATCAAAATCGCACAGTCACGTATTTGGAAATTGGATTTCCGTCATGAACCAAGGCAAAAGATAGTCCTTACCGCCTTCGATACTGCCTAGCCCGAGCCTCAGGGTCAGAGCGCATCGACCCTTGGATCGTCAGGGCCGGTCCACCGATGTGGATTAAAATTCCTGAACACTGCGTTTCCCCGCCCTTTGGGGTGTAGATGAGCCAACGAATGACTCCATCAGACCCGGATCGTCCGATCTAACCGAGGCGCCTCGCAACAGCAACAACCACATAAGTCAAACTCTTCAGGGCATGTAAAACCACTGATGCCACTTTTAGCTAGGAAGAAACGCAGGCCCTCCCTGATGTCCCCTCCCGTTTCTGGTTCATACCGGGTGTGAGGTTCGCGAATTCACGTTATACACAAAGCTACGCCACATAGGCGGTGCTTTGATCATCACCACAAGACTTTTCTTTTCAACAGAAGCCCTGATCATTTGCAACTTAGGCATGCCACACTAGCAATTCATGCCATGCGACTGATGTCCATCGATATGCAACCTCTGAGCTCGTGCGTTTCAGAGAAGGGCGTTAAGCAAAAGAATAAATTCTCCGCCGCCAAACAGATGTATATTTAATAGAGATCAATCAACACAGAATAAAATCCAATGTCAGACATACAGTCCATTTACAAGTCCGTTCTGGGTCCGAACGAAACCGGAGGCACTAAATACCTCGCAAACTCATCGATCACCACGTACGTCTGGATGATCACCACTCATTATCCATATTTCGGGATGCCTCCCAATCAGGACCTCGGTTACCATCCAAACGAGGTGAAGATCTCCGGTCTTCTACCACCGTCTTCATCTTCGACTTTCAATCGTCGGTCAATTATTTGAGATGAGAATTAACTCGGTCTTTTCAAATAATTCACGTATATTTAGAATTTCAAATCAATTTATTTCAATGGTTAAATCATTCGACAGCACCAATTATGTTCTTTAATGTAATTTTCACACCAAACACATTCAACCATCAAAAACCACATAAATCGAGCAAATTCAATTTATTTCCATTCCATATCATTTATGATATTTTATAACAATTTATCGCTATTTTTATTTATTTTAAAATAGCCAAATAATTCAAAACGACGCTTCGGGCCATAACGCGGCCGTGGCGCTGTTTTTCTTCAGATTTGATTTATACATATCTGAAAATCAAACTGTTGGATCTTCACAAAATTTACGTCATTAGAAAGATCTTTTCAAAACGAATCCAACGGTTCCAGTTTCGGGAAAATCCGACAGTCGAATTTCCCGGTATAATCGTTTGAAGTTTCGATTTCAAAATACGAACTGCAGCGTCGTTATTCGATTAAATATAACTATATTTATATATATATAATCGATTCTGGCGCTGTTTTTCTTCAGATTTGAATTAAACATTCCAGACAATCCAACCGTTGGATTTTTACAAAGTTGGTGCCGTTGGAAAGATATTTCCAAAGCGAACCCGACGGTTGCGATTTCAGGAAAATCCGATGGTCGGATCTCCCGTACTAATCGTTTGAAATCACGGTTTCAAAATACGAACTGCAGCATCATTTTTCAATATATTTCAATTCTATTTAAATATATATATATATATATATATCGATTCTTCGATTTCAAAACCATATGAATTTCACACTTTTGATAAAAATGATATTTTCATCTAACTGCCTTCTATTTCAACACTTCACTATTTTTAACAACTCATGTATATAATAAAAATGTGATTTTTATTATAAAACAATTCATTTCAAAACACTGTTATTTTATATAGTTCGTATAGATGATAAAAATGGGATTTTTATTATAAAACAATTTATTTCAAAATATGAACACCATTCAACACATGAATTTCCACTCAACAACGTTTCCACACATGGAGGTTTTCTATTCAACGAATAAATATAGTTTCAACAAATGAAAATAATTCAAACACATGAATATTATTCAAAATTTCGGCAGCATAACGACAGGGTAGTTAAAACTGGGACCGTTCCTAGTACAACTCCTCGCTCTACCTTCAAACCTCGCGGTTTTTGACAATGGGGAATCATGCATCTAGTTCGTACGCAGGCGGCATGTATATTTATTTCATTTCCACAAACTAATCCTATGTGGTTTCAACCAAATATTTCTCAACCACAAATGGGTATTTTTCAACCACAATCAACCAATATCAACCACAAACAATCACAATCAACCATTCGCTATCAATCAATTTTCACACCAATCACAACCAATAAATATCGTCCATGGTTTGTGGACGAGGGGCGTATATATGTGTATATATATATATATATATATATATATATAGCAATTCACTTCTATTTCAGCACATATATAATTTTTACAACGCATATATAAATTATACATCGAACGTACAACTTATACAACGCTTATACATGAGGTGTACAACGCTTATATAACTCATACCTCGACTATATAATTTATACATCATCGTTTTCCATATCATTTATAAATTAGAAATCTCACATTGGGTTCCACTCCACCAAAAATAGCAGAAGGCTTAGAAAAATATGCTGTCTCTTCTAGAAGGTAGAAGACGTCCACACGGTCACGTTGTTTCTTGTTTCATCGAATTTCATCAAGAAACGAAAAAGATATGATTTTTCAAAGTTTGCAACACTTTAAAGTGTCAAAACAGTTCAAAATAGAGCAAGCCGTATAACTTAGTTTTTATTCGAAACTAGGTTTCGATTTTTCTCTCAATCCGTTGATCGTTGCTGGAATCAGACCATACCACGACGTGCAGCTTGGAATGGCGAGCCCAGCAGTCCCCCTTTGGTTGAACTCGGTTGCAGGGTGGAGGAGCAATCCACAGCGACGCGGCTACACTTCAGGAGGGTGAATCAAGCGAAATACACCTCGATAAATACTGAGATTCGTATGGATTTGAAGAGGATGGAGAGCCCTTCAAAAATCTCCAAAGGGTCGATGGGTTTTATGGCTTGTGGAGGGAGAAAATGAGGAGAGAAGGAGGGAAGGTGTAGCCGCCGTTGCTCCAGAACGTTTACGGGGAGAGAGAAAGAGTGGTCAGCCAATAGGATTTTTTATTTTATTTTATAATTTTTTTCTCAAAAAATACCCCTCTTCACATACTAACACCAATCCAAACCCAACGACTGTCGTCCCTAGCGTTTTACCCCTATTCCGAACACAATGGGATATGTTTCGAAGGCCCATTCGATTGTTTCAGTCAGTTTTCCTTCAAATTAAAATATATTTCATTCAATATTCAATTTGAACATACATTTCAATTTGCCAGGGCCATAAACTGATTCGAAAAATTCCAGAAAAATAAATCTAGCTATGTTTTGACGATATGGTCCCAACGAAACTAGTTTCGTCGAATTCTGAGACTGTTTGCAAAAAGGCCCATTTCTGGTCGATCCAATTTAACTATAATTGACCAAAACACGTTTTCCTTTTCCCCGCTCACATACTAGCTTCAAAAATTATGAAATTAGAAACCTAGCAATAACTTCACATCCCAGATCCAACAAAAGTGGTTTCGTCGAATTCCGAGGTCGTATGCAAAATGGCCAATTTCACGGGCTATATAAATTCCATAGCGACCTTTCTGAAAATTCATTTGTCCATAACTTTTGCTTTTTGCTATGAAACTTCGATTTTTCAGATTCGTTAGAAAGGTATTCACTAACAGATTCAAATACTTTTGGTTTCACTCAAATCCGTTTTGTTTTGCACCTGGTACAGTCCGACAAAGTTTGAATTCAATTTTTGAAACTGCAGCGCCATTTCAGGCCTTGTTTATAATTATAATTAATTATATTCATTTTCAAACGTCGATTCAAACTCACTTTTCATCGCTACTATTTAAAATATTTATTTTAAATATTTAAAATCCATTATTTTAGCCAATTTAAAAAATTTAAATTGGTTCAGATTTTCCGGGTCGTTACAATCTCCCCTACTTAAAACTTTTCGTCCCCGAAAAGGAACAAAGTCGAAAGTGGTTTGATTAATCAACCCTACGTTCAATCTGGCTTCAATTCTCCAACTTTTCAGTTTTTGAGAATTTTCAAACTCTTCAAAAATTTGGCTAACACCCGAAATTTTCGAAAAATTTCGCCATAACCTCCTTTGTACGGGGAGGGGTTTGGAAATTTATTGGACCGTATTAGGTACCCAATAAATCCTAATAAGCATACACATATTTATAGTGATATATTTTGGTGTTTACAAGGGAGCGTGTATTGATAATAACTCCAGAGAATAAATTCTCGTCACCCTGTCAAAGCCTGAGGGAGTGTGTATTTTAAATGCTCCAGAGGATAAATCCTCGTCACCTCGTCCCGTGTGGGAAATAAATAGTCCATGTGCCGTATCTAACAACTAGAGAGACGTGGTTATTGTCAACTCCAGACCCGTGTGGGGTTTTTATTAATCTGGCAATTTAATCGTTACAATTTAAATAGTCCATATCAGTCATCAGTTCAACCTGTAAAATATAGTCATCGCCATACAAGACTCTCGCTCGTATGGTAAATCTTCCACCTCGTCACACAAGCTCCAAATGCTTATGTGGTATATGATGAAGTATGCCTATCTTCAGAAGTATGCCATGTAGTGTAGTTCAAAATTAATTGTTACTATCCTATGGCGATGTTTATTATTTCACACAGAAAAACCAGCACTCTGCATCCAATGGCATTCACATGAGTTGATATAATAATATTTAACATCCAACTCATTAAGGTTTACCTATTTGTCGGGCACGCAAATTAATTCTTTACTCAACAGCTAATCCATTTGCATGTTCAAACATATATAATGCACAAGTATATATATTTCTATCTATTTTTAACTCAGTTCAATGTGTGATTTAAATGAATAAATTCTACCATTATTCTCTTACTAATTAAATTAACTATCGTTTCAATAATTTAATTAATCTAATCTACTATCACACAACACAAACAACCATTAATTTGTTTTTAACTTTTGAAAAATATACTGATCAATTTCTATACTCTTTTAAAATCATTCAGACTATAGAATTAAAAGTGCATATCAATGGAAAGAAAATACAACAGAATAGAGAACTAATTGGTAATGCAAAGTATGGTAAATATACCTTGCACCGGAGTCAATCAGAGATATCCACTCGGCATCTAGGATAGGCTTTCTGAATGCTTTCCTCAGTTTCCCAAGTACAATCTCGCGGATCTCCACTCCATTGCACTTTGACTAAGTGAACCTTCTTGTTCCTCAGTTCTTTGGTTTCTTTGCCGATGATCTTTAGCGGCTCTCTTCTCATAGCTAATTCAGGGGTAATTTCAATATCCTGTTGAGCTGCTTCTTCCACGATCAAGTCTGGATCATGAACGTGCTTTCGAAGTTGAGATATGTGAAATACATCATGGACTCCAGGCAACCAATCATGCAATTTAACCCTATAAGCGAGAGTTCCAATCCGTTCCAGAATAGGAAACGGACCAATGAATTTAGGCGCCAACTTTCCAGTTTTACCGAACCGGATAATTCCTCTCGTCGGCGATACTTTCAAATATACATAGTCGTCAAGCGCAAAGGATATATCTCTTCTTCTCCTATCAGCATAGCTCTTTTGTCGGCTTTGAGCGGCCAGTAATCGTTTCTTAATAAAATCGACTTTGTCGGCAGCTTCTCGGATCATATCAGGCCCTAACACAAGTATATTACCGGGTTCGACCCAACAAGCAGGAGATCGGCATGGTCTACCATATAATGCTTCGAATGGCGACATTGTCAGGCTCGCCTGGTAGCTGTTGTTATAAGAGAATTCAGCCAAATGTTGATGGTCTTCCCATGATCCACCGAAATCTAGAACACAAGCCCGCAATAGATCTTCTAGTATACGATTCACCCTCTCAGTTTGACCATCTGTCTGAGGATGATAAGCAGTGCTCAAGTTCAACTTCGTTCCCAGTTCTACTTGAAATGCCTCCCAGAATTTGCTAGTAAATATTGTATCTCTATCGCTGACTATACTGAGCGGCACTCCGTGTAGTCTGACTATTTCCTTGAAGTATATCTGCACCGGACTCCGAGCAGTTCTGTTTGATCTGACAGGTATGAAATGGGCGGTCTTCGTGAAGCGATCTACGATCACCCAAATACTGTCATTCCCTTTTCTGGTTCTGGGCAGACCATTAATGAAATCCATAGAAATATGTTCCCACTTCCAACCAGGAACGTCCAGCGGTTGTAACAGTCCAGCCAGTTTCTGTTGGTCGCTGTTGACTAGCTGGCAAGTAGGGCATCGACTAACATATATTGAGATGTCTCTTTTTATCGACTTCCACGAGAACGTTCGCTTGATATCGTTGTACATTTTACTCACACCCGGATGGATACTGAGCTTAGATTTGTGGCATTCATCAAGCACATCTCTTCTGAGTTCAGGAATTTCTGGAAAACAAATTCGCCCTTCTAACCTCAGAATCCCTTCGCTGTCGAGTTGGAAATCCGAAGCATTGCCTGCACGAATTCGTTGACTCATTCCTTTGATAAATTGGTCGTCTTTTTGGAGAGCCGATATCTTGTCAATCAACGAAGTCGCAATGATAAAACTGGCGATCATTTCATTCTTTTGGCTTAGCGCATCGGCCACGACATTGGCTTTCCCTGGGGTGTATAGAATCTCAAAATCATATGCTGCAAGGAACTCTAGCCAACGTTGCTGCCTCAAATTCAGGTCTTTCTGTGTGAACTGTAACACCCCACATCCGTTAGTGTCACTCACAAAGAGAATGCACTAAGTTCTGTGGAGCATTTAGGGTAAAAGAGGCAGATAAATTACAAGACAGACAGAAATTAAACAGCGGAAAATAAAACTTTGCTTTATTGATAAAATAGTTTGTACAAAGATTTCTTTACAATATCAGAGTGTCATCTGTCTTACAAAATAAAGAAGCATAAAAATACATTTATATTCCCCAATTTTAGCAAGAGCCAGCCATAGCATCTGCTAAGAGAATCCAAGCAAACTTCGGCAAATCTTCAAGCTGGAAAAGAGTGACAGTCCAACTTAACCTGAGCTATACTATTCCCTCCTTTACTACCGGGGGGGGGGGGGGGGGGGGGAGGGGGAACGGAAGAAAAGAAGACGAAAGGAAAACAGAGTCAGACATAAAGCCTGAGTAAGTTCAATAACTTCTAGCATGTGAACAAGGGAAAAACAAAACGACATGAATTAACTGAATACAAGATAACACCATGATGTTAGGGTTGGCAAGATTAGACAAGATTAACACAAGATATGCTAAACTAAGATAAACTGAATATGCTCTAATACTTTCTCTGCTTCGCTATTTCCATGTTATACTGGTTTCTATATCTCTGCACCACCTAACTAGTGTCCCAACTACTAACGATAACGTGATCCCAATCCCTGTATTTTCCATCGCCTTCAGGCATCCATTTATTTATTTGTTACCTAGATTTAATCTAGGGTTTCCTACCAAGTACTTTCTTGATTCCTCTAAAGTTTACGCTATCTGCTGAATGCTTCTCGGATTCAGGATTTATGCCACCTAGTTCAACTAGGAATTATGCTACCTGTCGAAAGATGCCCCCAAGTCTAGGACACACTACCTAGAGTGGTATATGTTCCTATACTTCCCCACGCATGTATCGCGAATCGTTATCGCTTGTCTAGATGCACATGTCCCATAATGTGCGGTCCGAGTCCTGTGTCAGGGCAAATCAAGGAATACAGAACTCGATCGGGAGCTTTCAGATATCTGCCGATGCAAATGCTGAGGTCTGTTTTATTTCAGTGGCTATGGTCCCACTTGACCCTTCCCTCAACTAATGAAAGGCACACCTTGTAAAATGAGAACTATACGCCGGCCCCCGGTGCCCCACTATCCTATGGCCATCCTCACCCATAACTAGATAGCAAGTATATGGTCTTTTGGAGTTCTCCGCCTTTCCGCTTCACGTATCTCGATTGACTCAAGATGGATGGTAGACGACGAGTCGCTATCACAGGGCTACCGTTTGCTCGCCGAATCACGCCGGTCCATCCTAGTCTTTAGGTTGCCATATATTGCAACCAAGGCATACCCCTGGTTCTTCTACGCAGACCTTAACCTCTGTGGGCCCAGGCGGATCATCTGCAGCCTCACAGGGGGATACCAAGAGTACCCTCACGTCCCCTCGAAGCCTCGGGCTTCGTAACCCAATTCGTTGGAGCCTTCTTTTTACTCAGACTGCCATTTGCTCCTTCCCGTGTTATACTAAGAATTACTACTTAGTTCTACTAACTAAGATTTACCACTTAGTTTCCAGAATCGTTGTTTTCTTAACCAAGGTTTACTACTTAGTTCCCTTTCCCGTCAATTTGGATTGGTTAAGTGTCATTAGTCAATTCAAGCCGACTTAACCCTCTTCATTAACCCTGCTAAACTGGTTAAGTGTTGTCAGTAACTCATGTTGACTTAACCCTACCACAAACCAAGTTATATTGGTTAAGTATTTATTACTTAACCCTACCCATTCACCCTGTATTGGTTAAGTGTTCCTTTTTAACTTAACCTTGCCCGTCTGTTTTTAACTAAAATGTTATTAATGGCTAAGTATTATTCCTTCAGGTTTTAGACTTAACCCTATTCCTTTATCACAATCCGATGGTTAAGTTTTTAAGCTTACTTAACCCTACGGTCTAACCCAGCTAACATATCAAATTGGCTAAGTGTATTTACTTAACCCCAACCTCTAGTCTAGTTAACATGTTAATTTGGCTAAGTGTATTAACTTTACTTAACCCCTACAAATCTTGTCTTGTTACCATGTGAAGCTGGTTAAGTGTCCCTATGGACTTAGCCCTCCCATCCTAGCTTAAATGTGTTAAATTGGTTAAGTGTTCTTATGGACTTAACCCTCCCATTCTAGCTTAACTGTATGGCCCTAACCCCACCCACCAGTCTGGTTATCATGTTGAATTGGTTAAGTTTCTTAGTGAACTTAACCCTACCATTCTTATTCTAGCTTTAATTAAATGAATTAAAGCCGCTACCACTCACATTAGACAGGTATTGTTGCGACTACTGGATGTGCCGGTTGGTTCCAGGCAGGTTTACATCGCAACTCAGTCTAACCTCGAGTTAGGCATGTTCGTGTTTTCTAAGTTCAAAAGGGGTTTTGATTAGTTTTCAAATCAGGTTTTGGATGTAACCATCCCGTCCGTGGGATCAGTTAGGGATAGCCAGGAAGAGCAGGAAACTTGTATTTTACAAACTCAAGCCTAGACACTATCCTCTCTGCGCCCTAGAACTTTCTGGCTTATTATTAAAGGAGATGTCGTTAATAACCCTTTAATTTGTCTAAATTCACATTTCCTCATTTAGACCAGATTGTATAGGTAAATTATTCCTAATTTACTTATTTCCTAGTTTCTCTTTTTATGTAAATTGTCTACATTTATTTCTATGGCCCATTTCCCTTCCTAAATCATATTTATGCTTTTTGGTATGTAAACTACACCAAATTAAGTGTCACTAACCATGATTTTTCTAAACCTGACAGTTATTCTCAATTATGGCCAATTTCACATTTATGCCAATATACTTACCGTGCCAAATTAGCTAATCCAATTCCGATTCAACATTCTAATTCTAGACATATTAATCTAGTTCACTGTTCATGTAAATGCTAGATTTACACGTCAATACTAGATTCAGATTACACATCTTATAATTCATGACAAATTTATCCAATTTGCATTTCTATGAACATGCCATAATACATGTTTGAGACGACCCGATTTCCCGTTCTCACGGAAACAAGGTTATCTTTTGGAATATAACACAGAAACATATAATAGCAGAACAGAATTAAATAAATACACCAGAATGAACAACAAAATATACTGGATAAAAGTAATCATCAGAGTTACACAGTATACAGGATCTTACTTAGTACAAATAGAGTTCAGCTATACATAAATGTCTACAGCGGAAATAAACAAAATATGTACAATAGGAGCTGAACATCATAAAAAGAATAAATGATAGAATCCATCTTCAGCTCCAGCTATCCAGAAAGAACCAGCTAAACCTGAATACAAGGCTGCCCGTGTAGAAAAAGGGGCACCCGAGTTTGAGAGTGAAACAAACTACGAGTCAGTCATGGGACTGGTATGAGAAATCCACTCAACACATATATAATTGGCTAATCACAGGACCACGCCACTTTCGTGGAACGGGTTTACTCCATTGGATTGCCAGTGCTTTAAAACAAATCTTTCTTTTAAACATCGCTATGTTTTTTATAAAAATGAAGCCGTTATAAGACTCAGTTCCCATCACACAATGCAACGCAAACCGGAGGATAGAGTTTTTACCTTATAACGGCCAAGATATGCTTGATACGAATAAAACAAAGGCATTTGATATTATTACTAGTGTTTATATGTTTTGAAAACAATTTCAAATCATAACTATCAATCATAGACGACATGAGCGTCCCATGCCACTATGTCGCCAAATGTATATATACAATCGAAACCGCACGATCACGTATTTGGAAATTGGATTTCCGTCATGAACCAAGGCAAAAGATAGTCCTTACCGAATTCGAGACAATCTAGCCCATGTCTCAGGATCAGAACGCATCAACCCTTTAGATCGTCAGGGCCGGTCCACCGATGTGGATTATTATGCCTGAACACTACGTTTCTCCGCCCTTTGGGGCGTAAACGAGCCAACGAATGACTCCATCGGACCCGGATCGTCCGATCAAACCGAGGCGCCTCGCAACAGCAACAACCACATAGGTGAAAAGTATATAAATGTCAGGGCTGGTAGGTCACTGACACCACCCTAGCTAGAAAGAAACGCAGGCACACCCTGATGTCCTCTCCCGTTTTAGGTTCATACCGAGGTGTGAGGCTCGCGAATTCACGTTATACACAAAGCTACGCCACACAGGCGGTGCTTTGATCATCACCACAAGACTTTGCTTTTCAACAGAAGTCCTGATCACTGCATCTTAGCATGCCACACAGGCAATTCCCACCGTGCAACTGATGGCTATCAATCACACAGAACAAATTCCCATGTCGGACACACAGTCCATTTACAAGTCCGTTCTGGGTCTGAACGAAACCGGAGGCACTAAATACCTCGCAAACCCTTCGATCAACACGTACGTCTGAACGATCACCACTCATTATCCATATTTCGGGATGCCTCCCAATCAGGACCTCGGTTACCATCCAAACGAGGTGAAGATCTCCGGTCTTCGACCATCGTCTTCATCTTCGAATTTCAATCGTCGGTCGATTATTCGAAATGAGAATTAACTCGGCCTTTTCAAATAATTCACGTATATTTAGAATTTCAAATCGATTTATTTCAATGGTTAAATTATTCGACAACACCAATTGTGTTCTTTATATAGTTTTCACACCAAACACATTCAACCATCAAACATCACATAAATCAAGCAAATTCAGTTTATTTCCATTCCATATCGCTTACGATATTTTATAACTATTTATCGCTATTTTTATTTATTTTAAAATAGCCATTTTATTCAAAACGACGCTTCGGGCCATAAGGCGGCCGTGGCGCTGTTTTTCTTCAGATTTGATTTACACATATCTGAAAATCTAACCGTTGGATCTTCCCAAAATTTACATCATTAGAAAGGTCTTTTCAAAACGAATCCAACGGTTCCTGTTTCGGGAAAATCCGACGGTCGGATCTCCCGGTACAATCGTTTGAAATTTCGATTTCAAAATACGAACTGCAGCGTCGTTATTCGATTAAATATAATTATATTTATATATATAAATAAATATAATCGTTTCTGGCGCTGTTTTTCTTCAGATTTGAATTAAACATTCCAGACAATCCAACCGTTGGATTTCTACAAAGTTGGTGCCGTTGGGAAGATATTTCCAAGGCGTACCCGACGGTTGAGGTTTCGGGAAAATCCAATGGTCGGATTTCCCGCACTAGTCGTTTGAAATCACGGTTTCAAAATACAAACTGCACGGCCTCGTTTCGTTTTAATTTTATTTATATTTATATATTTATATAAATATAGTTCATTCAATGTTTTCTATATCGTTTTCACTTCAAATATTTTTCTAACACCTTAAATTTTGGAAAAATTTCGCCATAACCTCCCCTGTACCGGGAGCATCGGGAAATCGCAAATAGCGTTCCCGGTCCTTCTAATCTCAAAAAGAAAAAGAAGAAGCCAAGCGGCTAGCCAATAGGCTCAAAATCATCACCCAAACAAATCAGTAAATGTGTACCTATTTGTCGGGCACAAAATTTTATTCCTCTTCTCTAGCCCCTTTGCTATAACCTGTTCAATGAATATTGCATGTACATATATATACAGTTCTTATCATTTATCAATTTCTATTCGACTTCATATTTGATTTCTATTTGGTTTAAAAACTCCATTTATTCTAATGTTACATAAATAGGTGCAAATCATTTCATTAGCTAATTAATGAATATTTCAACTCATATATGTTTATTTTGAACAAGTGGCTATTTTTAACACTTCACATTGTAACGATTTATGCATACAATAAAAATGTGATTTTTATTGTAAAACAATTCATTTCAAAACACTATTTTTCTATATAGTTCATATAGTCGATAAAAGGTGAATTTTATTATCAAACAATTTATTTCAAAATATGAATACCATTCAACACATGAATTTCTAAACAACGAATGAATATCAATTCAACACATGAATGTTTTCTATAGTTTCTATATATAGATAAAAATGTGATTTTTGTTATCGAATAATTTATTTCAAAATATGAATACCATTCAACACATGAATTGCTAAACAACGAATGAATATCAATTCAACACATGAATGTTTTCTATAGTTTCTATATATAGATAAAAATGTGATTTTTATTATCGAACAATTTATTTCAAAATATGAATACCATTCAACACATGAATTTCTAAACAACGAATGAATATCAATTCAACACATGAATGTTTTCAATAGTTTCTATATATAGATAAAAATGTGATTTTTATTATCAAACAATTTATTTCAAAATATGAATACCATTCAACACATGAATTTCTAAACAACGAATGAATATCAATTCAACACATGAATGTTTTCTATACAATGAATAAATATAGTTTAAGCATATGAAAATAATTCAAGCACACAAATATTATTCAAAATTTCGGCAGCATAACGGCAGGGTAGTTACACCGGCACCGTCCCTAGTACGGCTCCTCGCTCTACCTTAAAACCTCGCGGTTTTTGACAATGGGAATCATGCATCTAGTTCGCACGCAGGCGGCATGTATATATTTATTTCATTTCCACAAACTAATCCTATGTGGTTTCAACCAAATATTTCACAATCACCAATGGGTATTTTTCAACCACAATCAACCAATATCAATCACAAACAATCCCAAACAATCATTCGCTATCAATCAAATTTCCACAACAATTTCAACCAATAAATATCATCCATGGTTTGTGGACGAGGGGCGTGTATATATATATATATATATATATATATATATATATATTTATATATAGCTATTCACTTTCATTTTCAACACATATATATATAATTTTTAAATCAGAAATCTCACAAATAGCTATCCAACTGCATGACACTTCCTTGTATAAAATCTTCGCCTTTTGTCGCTTTCGCCCTTATTCTCTACACATGTAAAAATCGAATTTTTTTACTATGCTATTCAATATATAAAAATATGATTTTTACTTTTGCTTTCACCATATAAAAATATGATTTTTACTTTTGCTTTCAACATATAAAAATATGATTTTTACTTTTGCTTTCAACATATAAAAATATGATTTTTACTTTTGCTTTCAACATATAAAAATATGATTTTTACTTTTGCTTTCAACATATAAAAAAAAATATGATTTTTACTTCGCTTGAAAGTTCAAACCTTTCCTCCCATTTTAAAGCTTTTACCTTTAAAACTAAATCAGTTTTTATTTTTTATAAAATTCAGTTTTTATTCTTTATTTCAAAAACAGTTTTATTTCCTTTAAAAAAAACAAATCAGTTATATTTTTAACAAAATCAGTTTATTATTTTTATAAAAATCAATTCAGTTTTTATCTTTATAAAAATCAATTCAGTTTTAATCCTTTTTAAAAAAAATCTGTTTTAATCTTTATAAAAACAAAATCAGTTTTTATTTTTTATAAAATCTGTTTTAATCCTTTTAAAAACAGAATCAGTTTTAATCTTTTTTTAAAAAAATCTGTTTTAATACTTTTATAAAAAAAAATTCCAGTTTTTATTCTTAATAAAATCTGTTCAAAATTCATAAAAAAAAAAATAGTTTTGAATTCTAAAAAGACAGTTTGAAATCAAAATATAAAAAAAAAACCCAGTCTTTAAACCTAATTAAAAACTCAGTTTTTAAATTATTAAAATAAAATAAAATAACAAAATGCTTACAGGGGGGGGGGGGGGTTTCTCGCAGATCGACGGCGGTGCTTCTCGAGCTGGGCGGCGCTTCGATTCGAACGGTGGTGGCGCTTCAAGGCTCGAACGGAGGAGGCGCTTCAAGGGGGAGGTGGCGATGCTTCGATCGATGTCCAGACGAGGGGGGGGGGGGGCGTCGCGATTTGATTGCTAGGGTTTTTTTTTTCTTTCTATTTTTTTCCTGGTTGTAATCGAATGAACGGGGGGGGGGGGGGGGGGGCAAGCGGGAGATAAGGAGGGAGAGTATATATATATATATATATATTTTATTATTAAATTATTAAATTTCGCAAAAGGTTGACTTTTACATATGACCTCGAAACGAGGCCCACCGCCTGTCGTCCATAGCGTTTTACCCCCATTCCGAACACAATGGGATATGTATCGCAAGCTGATTTGATCGTTACAATCAGTTTCCTTTTGAATTTTCATTTAAATCACTATATTGAATTTTAAACGCACATTTCAAATTACCGGGGTCACATATTAACTAGCAAAATTCCAGAATAATATTTTCTAGCTTCGTATTGACGATACGGTCCTAACAAAACTAGTTTCGTCGAATTCTGAGACCGTTTGCAAAATGGCCAATTTCCAGTCGATTAAAATCAACGGAAACTGGTCAAACGCGTTTTCTTTTGCCACGCTCACATATTGATTCGAAAAATTATGAAATTTGGAATCTAACAATAACTTGACACTACGGACCTAACAAATGTGGTTTCGTCGAAATCCGAGGTCATCTGCAAAATATCCATTTTTAAGGGCCTGAATTCCATAGCGACTATTCAGAATTTTCAACTGGACATATCTTTTGATTCCCGCTATCAAATTTCGATTGATAGGATTCGTTAGAAAGATATCATCAACTAGATCCTAATGTTTTTGGTTTCACTAAAATCCAGATTGTTTTGCACTCGGTATATTCAATTGAAGTTTGAAATCGAATTATCGAACTACCGCGCCATTTTCAATTCTATATATAATTATAATTAATTATATTGGTTTTCAAATGTCGATTTCAACTCAGTTTTCATCGCCATTATTTAAAATATTTATTTTAAATAATTAAAATCCATTATTTTAGCCAATTTAAAAATTTTAAATTGGTTCAGATTTTCTGGGTCGTTACAATCTCCCCCACTTAAAACTTTTCGTCCCCGAAAAGGAATAAAGTCGAAAGTGGTTTGATAAATCTACGATCACACAACACAACAACCAATTTGTTTTTAATATTCAGAGTATAGAATAAATAGTGCACATCCATGGGAAGAAAATAGCAACAGAATAGAGAATTAAATGGTAATGCAAGGTAGGGTAAATGTACCTGGCACCGGAGTCAATCAGAGATATCTACTCGGCATCTGGGATAAGCTTTCTGAATGCTCTCCTCAGTTTCCCAAGTACAATCTCGTGGATCTCCACTCCATTGCACTTTGACTAAGTGAACCTTCTTGTTCCTCAGTTCTTTGGTTTCTTTGCCGATAATCTTTATCGGCTCTCGCCTCACAGCTAATTCTGGGGTTATTTCAATATCCTGCTGAGCTGCTTCTTCCACGATCAAATCTGGATCATGAACGTGCTTTCGAAGTTGAGATATGTGAAATACATCATGAACTCCAGGCAACCAGTCAGGCAGTTTGACCCTGTAAGCGAGAGTTCCAATCCGTTCCAGAATAGGAAACAGACCAATAAATTTAGGCGCTAACTTTCCAGTTTTACCGAACCTGATAACTCCTCTCATCGGCGATACTTTCAAATATACATAGTCGCCAACTTCAAAGGATATATCTCTTCTTCTTTTATCGGCATAGCTCTTTTGTCGGCTTTGAGCGGTGAGTAATCGCTTCTTAATAAAATCGACTTTGTCGGCAGCTTCTCGAATCATATCAGGACCTAACACAAGTCTATTTCCAGGCTCGACCCAACAAGCAGGAGATCGGCACGGTCTACCGTATAATGCTTCGAATGGCGACATTGTCAGACTCGCCTGGTAGCTGTTGTTATAAGAGAATTCAGCCAAATGCAGATGGTCTTCCCATGATCCACCGAAATCTATAACACAAGCCCGCAATAGATCTTCTAAAATGCGATTCACCCTCTCAGTCTGACCGTCTGTCTGAGGATGATAAGCGGTGCTCAAGTTTAACTTCGTTCCCAGCTCGACTTGAAATGCTTCCCAGAATTTGCTATTGAATATTGTATCTCTATCACTTACTATACTGAGCGGCACTCCATGCAGTCTAACTATTTCCCTGAAGTAAATCTGCGCCAGACTCTGAGCGGTTCTATTTGATTTGACAGGTATAAAATGGGCGGTCTTCGTGAAACGATCTACGATCACCCAAATACTGTCATTTCCTTTCCTGGTTCTGGGCAAACCATCAATGAAATCCATAGAAATATGCTCCCACTTCCAACCAGGAACTTCCAGTGGTTGTAATAATCCAGCCAATTTCTGTTGGTCGCTTTTGACTAGTTGGAAAGTAGGGCATCGACTAACATATATTGAGATGTCTCTTTTTAACGACTTCCACCAGAATGTGCGTTTGATGTCATTATACATTTTATTCACACCTGGATGGATACTGAGCTTAGATTTGTGGCATTCATCAAGCACATCTCTTCTGAGTTCAGGAATATCTGGAACGCAAATTCGTCCTTCTAACCTCAGAATCCCTTCGTTATCCAGCCGAAAATCCGAAGCATTGCCCTCACGAATTCGCTGACTTATTCCTTTGATAAATTGGTCGTCTTCTTGGAGAGCCGATATCTTATCAATCAACGAAGTAGCAATGATGAAACTGGCGATCATTTCATTCTTTCGGCTTAACGCATCAGCCACGACATTGGCTTTCCCTGGAGTATATATAATTTCAAAGTCATATGCTGCAAGAAACTCCAGCCAACGTTGCTGCCTCAAATTCAAGTCCTTATGAGTAAACAGATACTTTAACGACTGGTGATCTGTAAACAATTCAAATCTCTCACCCAGAAGATAGTGTCTCCAGATTTTCAAAGAGAATATGATAGCCAATAACTCAAGATCATGAGTTACATAGTTTTTCTCGTGTGGCTTCAGTTGACGGCTAGCATAAGCAATTACTTGACCTCTTTGCATTAACACGGCGCCAAGGCCTTCTCTAGAAGCATCAGTCCAGACTTTCAAATCTTGGTTGCCATCGATGATGGTTAGCACTGGAGCTGTCGTTAATCTTAACTTCAGCTCTTCGAAAGCCTCCTCACTTTCCTGAGTCCATTTGAACTTAGAATGCTTCTTTGTAAGCTTCGTTAAGTGACCAGATATCTTCGAAAAGTCTTTAACGAACTTTCGGTAATAGCTAGCCAATCCGAGAAAACTGCGGACTTCAGTGGGAGTACTGGGCTGTTTCCAATTCTGAATAGCTGTGATTTTGTTTGGATCCACGGCGATTCCATCTTTCGATACTACATGACCCAGAAATTTCACTTCATCTTGCCAGAAGATACATTTGGAAAACTTGGCTTTCAATACATTCCGTCTCAGAATTTCTAGAACCTGTTCCAGATGCTTTTCATGTTCGGCCTTTGATTTAGAGAAGATTAGAATATCGTCAATAAAAACCAGAACAAATTTATTCAATACTCCTCTGAATACTCTGTTCATTAGATCGACGAAATAAGCTGGAGCGTTACATAAGTCGAATGGCATTACTAACCACTCGTAGAATAGGTCGGGGCCTCTGAACGCTGTCATTGGAACACACTCTTCGGCAATTCGAAGTTGATGGAATCCTGTAGCTAGGTCCATTCGTGAAAATACTTGTGCTCCATTTAATCGATCCAACAAATCATCTATTCGCGGCAATGGATATTTATTCTTTATGGTTTGCTTGTTCAGATCACGATAATCCACACATAGACGTAGAGTACCGTCAGATTTTGGGACAAATACCACTGCTGCACCCCAATCAGAGAAACTAGGCCTGATCAGACCTTTCCATACTAGCTGTCGTGTTTGATTGTCTAATTCCTCCTTCTCTTTTAAGGACATTCTTTGAATAGCGTGAACTACCGGCCTTGCATTGGGAATCAAAGCAATTCTGAAATCTATTTCTCTCTGCGGAGGTAAGCGAACAACTTCTTCGAACACATCCGCATAGTTCTTGACGACAGGGATGTCTTTAATGAGGTCAGGAATATTCTCAGTGATTTCAGGGATATTTTCAATTTGGGCTGGAGAAACATCGAGAGCTGACCAGAAATCTTTTCTATTAGCATTCTGACCTTCACAGGGAATGGTGATATAACTCCCTGATTTAATCTTAGCTCTAACAACTCTCTCGGCGCATCTAACCTCTGCTTCATATTTGGTTAGCCAATCCAATCCCAGAATAAGATCGAATTCATCAAAGTTCATGACGACCGAGATAATAGGGAATTTATAGCAAGAAAAAGAGACGGGTACTGCACAAACCCAACTGAGATTGATGGAACCTCCAACTGGATTTCGGACAGTCATTGGCTCCTTGAGCTTCTTCAAATTCAAATCCAACTTCTTGACTGCACTTTTTGCAATAAAGCTTCGTGACGCGCCTGTGTCAAACAGTACTTTAACTGGAATGTTTTTGACAGCAAGCATTCCTTCTAAAACATCAGCCCTTTCTTGACTTGCTGAGGGATCAGAAGTTTCTGCCAATTCATTCACCTGAACTACTTCAGGCTTCCTCAAGAGCCAACAATCCTTTGCAAGATGACCAATCTGCTTGCATTTACTGCAACCTCTTTTCTCTTGAAATCTCTCTTTGGATTTAGATTCATTCTTTGTTCGCTTTTTCGAGGGTTTGCACTTCCCCTGAAAATGCCCTGGCTTATGGCAATTATTGCATATGGCAGTCGTGACAGGTTCTTTTTCAGATCTAGCCCTTTTTCGATTTACTTCGGGCTCCTTACTGACTTCAGACATTGTACTGGCCTCAGGACGATCAGTTTCAGACTCAATTCTATTACTAGAGCTGACTTCCTCTTCGTACTGTAACATACCTTTCTTATCTAGATCTTCATATTGATAAGCCATATAAATCATTTCTGAAAAAGGAAGCTTCACATGCCCCAATACTTTATTCTGGTATTTCCTTTGAAGTCCGTGAATAAATCTCATATTTTTCTTCTTCGGATTTTGAATTAGATGAGGGGCAAAGTGAGAAAGTTCATTGAATTTCTTATGATATTCGGGAATGGTCATATCACCTTGTATCAAATAAGAAAATTCATCACATAGGCGCTCAGTCGCTTCGGGAGGAGTAAATCTTTCCAAGAAAATAACTTTGAATCTATCCCAGGTGATATCACCTTCTGGATTATCTTTAATAACTGAATCCCACCAAAACAAAGCTTCGTCTTCGAGCGCCCAGGAGGCCAGTAATCTTTTCTGGTCATCCCTAAGCTTTAATGCTTCGAATATTTTCTCAACCGAACGAATCCAAGCTTGGGTTCTCATAATAGATTCTTCGCCCGAGAACGGCTTTCCACCCAGATTTCTATACTTCATGAATAGAGCTTCAATATCCGGGCTAGTATTACTTCTTCTGTTTCTGGCACTCATTTTCTAGTTCTTCTGCAAATAGCAGATCAAGTGTCAGGTCAACAGAAAAGATATTTCAAAATATAGAGACAAATACTTATATGTAAATGTGTCTATCGAGGTGTTATTTCTTTCTGCTACTCATACTAGGATATTGCTGATCCTATCTGTATAGAGTTACCCGTCCTAGAACACTACTGGTTCTATTTCTGACGAGTTCGTTCGAATGTTATATTCCAGCACTAAGCTTAACCAAAGCTCTGATACCACGTTGAGACGACCCGATTTCCCGTTCTCACGGAAACAAGGTTATCTTTTGGAATATAACACAGAAACATATAATAGCAGAACAGAATTAAATAAATACACCAGAATGAACAACAAAATATACTGGATAAAAGTAATCATCAGAGTTACACAGTATACAGGATCTTACTTAGTACAAATAGAGTTCAGCTATACATAAATGTCTACAGCGGAAATAAACAAAATATGTACAATAGGAGCTGAACAGCATAAAAAGAATAAATGATAGAATCCATCTTCAGCTCCAGCTATCCAGAAAGAACCAGCTAAACCTGAATACAAGGCTGCCCGTGTAGAAAAAGGGGCACCCGAGTTTGAGAGTGAAACAAACTACGAGTCAGTCATGGGACTGGTATGAGAAATCCACTCAACACATATATAATTGGCTAATCACAGGACCACGCCACTTTCGTGGAACGGGTTTACTCCATTGGATTGCCAGTGCTTTAAAACAAATCTTTCTTTTAAACATCGCTATGCTTTTTATAAAAATGAAGCCGTTATAAGACTCAGTTCCCATCACACAATGCAACGCAAACCGGAGGATAGAGTTTTTACCTTATAACGGCCAAGATATGCTTGATACGAATAAAACAAAGGCATTTGATATTATTACTAGTGTTTATATGTTTTGAAAACAATTTCAAATCATAACTATCAATCATAGACGACATGAGCGTCCCATGCCACTATGTCGCCAAATGTATATATACAATCGAAACCGCACGATCACGTATTTGGAAATTGGATTTCTGTCATGAACCAAGGCAAAAGATAGTCCTTACCGAATTCGAGACAATGTAGCCCATGTCTCAGGATCAGAACGCATCAACCCTTTAGATCGTCAGGGCCGGTCCACCGATGTGGATTATTATGCCTGAACACTACGTTTCTCCGCCCTTTGGGGGCGTAAACGAGCCAACGAATGACTCCATCGGACCCGGATCGTCCGATCAAACCGAGGCGCCTCGCAACAGCAACAACCACATAGGTGAAAAGTATATAAATGTCAGGGCTGGTAGGTCACTGACACCACCCTAGCTAGAAAGAAACGCAGGCACACCCTGATGTCCTCTCCCGTTTTAGGTTCATACCGAGGTGTGAGGCTCGCGAATTCACGTTATACACAAAGCTACGCCACACAGGCGGTGCTTTGATCATCACCACAAGACTTTGCTTTTCAACAGAAGTCCTGATCACTGCATCTTAGCATGCCACACAGGCAATTCCCACCGTGCAACTGATGGCTATCAATCACACAGAACAAATTCCCATGTCGGACACACAGTCCATTTACAAGTCCGTTCTGGGTCTGAACGAAACCGGAGGCACTAAATACCTCGCAAACCCTTCGATCAACACGTACGTCTGAACGATCACCACTCATTATCCATATTTCGGGATGCCTCCCAATCAGGACCTCGGTTACCATCCAAACGAGGTGAAGATCTCCGGTCTTCGACCATCGTCTTCATCTTCGAATTTCAATCGTCGGTCGATTATTCGAAATGAGAATTAACTCGGCCTTTTCAAATAATTCACGTATATTTAGAATTTCAAATCGATTTATTTCAATGGTTAAATTATTCGACAACACCAATTGTGTTCTTTATATAGTTTTCACACCAAACACATTCAACCATCAAACATCACATAAATCAAGCAAATTCAGTTTATTTCCATTCCATATCGCTTACGATATTTTATAACTATTTATCGCTATTTTTATTTATTTTAAAATAGCCATTTTATTCAAAACGACGCTTCGGGCCATAAGGCGGCCGTGGCGCTGTTTTTCTTCAGATTTGATTTACACATATCTGAAAATCTAACCGTTGGATCTTCCCAAAATTTACATCATTAGAAAGGTCTTTTCAAAACGAATCCAACGGTTCCTGTTTCGGGAAAATCCGACGGTCGGATCTCCCGGTACAATCGTTTGAAATTTCGATTTCAAAATACGAACTGCAGCGTCGTTATTCGATTAAATATAATTATATTTATATATATAAATAAATATAATCGTTTCTGGCGCTGTTTTTCTTCAGATTTGAATTAAACATTCCAGACAATCCAACCGTTGGATTTCTACAAAGTTGGTGCCGTTGGGAAGATATTTCCAAGGCGTACCCGACGGTTGAGGTTTCGGGAAAATCCAATGGTCGGATTTCCCGCACTAGTCGTTTGAAATCACGGTTTCAAAATACGAACTGCACGGCCTCGTTTCGTTTTAATTTTATTTATATTTATATATTTATATAAATATAGTTCATTCAATGTTTTCTATATCGTTTTCACTTCAAATATTTTTCTAACACCTTAAATTTTGGAAAAATTTCGCCATAACCTCCCCTGTACCGGGAGCATCGGGAAATCGCAAATAGCGTTCCCGGTCCTTCTAATCTCAAAAAGAAAAAGAAGAAGCCAAGCGACTAGCCAATAGGCTCAAAATCATCACCCAAACAAATCAGTAAATGTGTACCTATTTGTCGGGCACAAAATTTTATTCCTCTTCTCTAGCCCCTTTGCTATAACCTGTTCCATGAATATTGCATGTACATATATATACAGTTCTTATCATTTATCAATTTCTATTCGACTTCATATTTGATTTCTATTTGGTTTAAAAACTCCATTTATTCTAATGTTACATAAATAGGTGCAAATCATTTCATTAGCTAATTAATGAATATTTCAACTCATATATGTTTATTTTGAACAAGTGGCTATTTTTAACACTTCACATTGTAACGATTTATGCATACAATAAAAATGTGATTTTTATTGTAAAACAATTCATTTCAAAACACTATTTTTCTATATAGTTCATATAGTCGATAAAAGGTGATTTTTATTATCAAACAATTTATTTCAAAATATGAATACCATTCAACACATGAATTTCTAAACAACGAATGAATATCAATTCAACACATGAATGTTTTCTATAGTTTCTATATATAGATAAAAATGTGATTTTTGTTATCGAATAATTTATTTCAAAATATGAATACCATTCAACACATGAATTGCTAAACAACGAATGAATATCAATTCAACACATGAATGTTTTCTATAGTTTCTATATATAGATAAAAATGTGATTTTTATTATCGAACAATTTATTTCAAAATATGAATACCATTCAACACATGAATTTCTAAACAACGAATGAATATCAATTCAACACACGAATGTTTTCAATAGTTTCTATATATAGATAAAAATGTGATTTTTATTATCAAACAATTTATTTCAAAATATGAATACCATTCAACACATGAATTTCTAAACAACGAATGAATATCAATTCAACACATGAATGTTTTCTATACAATGAATAAATATAGTTTAAGCATATGAAAATAATTCAAGCACACAAATATTATTCAAAATTTCGGCAGCATAACGGCAGGGTAGTTACACCGGCACCGTCCCTAGTACGGCTCCTCGCTCTACCTTAAAACCTCGCGGTTTTTGACAATGGGAATCATGCATCTAGTTCGCACGCAGGCAACATGTATATATTTATTTCATTTCCACAAACTAATCCTATGTGGTTTCAACCAAATATTTCACAATCACCAATGGGTATTTTTCAACCACAATCAACCAATATCAATCACAAACAATCCCAAACAATCATTCGCTATCAATCAAATTTCCACAACAATTTCAACCAATAAATATCGTCCATGGTTTGTGGACGAGGGGCGTATATATATATATATATATATATATATATTTATATATAGCTATTCACTTTCATTTTCAACACATATATATATAATTTTTAAATCAGAAATCTCACAAATAGCTATCCAACTGCATGACACTTCCTTGTATAAAATCTTCGCCTTTTGTCGCTTTCGCCCTTATTCTCTACACATGTAAAAATCGAATTTTTTTACTACGCTATTCAATATATAAAAATATGATTTTTACTTTTGCTTTCACCATATAAAAATATGATTTTTACTTTTGCTTTCAACATATAAAAATATGATTTTTACTTTTGCTTTCAACATATAAAAATATGATTTTTACTTTTGCTTTCAACATATAAAAAAAAATATGATTTTTACTTCGCTTGAAAGTTCAAACCTTTCCTCCCATTTTAAAGCTTTTACCTTTAAAACTAAATCAGTTTTTATTTTTTATAAAATTCAGTTTTTATTCTTTATTTCAAAAACAGTTTTATTTCCTTTAAAAAAAACAAATCAGTTATATTTTTAACAAAATCAGTTTATTATTTTTATAAAAATCAATTCAGTTTTTATCTTTATAAAAATCAATTCAGTTTTAATCCTTTTTAAAAAAAATCTGTTTTAATCTTTATAAAAACAAAATCAGTTTTTATTTTTTATAAAATCTGTTTTAATCCTTTTAAAAACAGAATCAGTTTTAATCTTTTTTAAAAAAAATCTGTTTTAATACTTTTGTAAAAAAAATTCCAGTTTTTATTCTTAATAAAATCTGTTCAAAATTCATAAAAAAAAAAATAGTTTTGAATTCTAAAAAGACAGTTTGAAATCAAAATATAAAAAAAAAAACCAGTCTTTAAACCTAATTAAAAACTCAGTTTTTAAATTATTAAAATAAAATAAAATAACAAAATGCTTACAGGGGGGGTTTCTCGCAGATCGACGGCGGTGCTTCTCGAGCTGGGCGGCGCTTCGATTCGAACGGTGGTGGCGCTTCAAGGCTCGAACGGAGGAGGCGCTTCAAGGGGGAGGTGGCGATGCTTCGATCGATGTCCAGACGAGGGGGGGGGGGGGGGGCGTCGCGATTTGATTGCTAGGGTTTTGTTTTTTTTTCTTTCTATTTTTTTCCTGGTTGTAATCGAATGAACGGGGGGGGGGGGGCAAGCGGGAGATAAGGAGGGAGAGTATATATATATATTTTTTTTATTATTATTTAATTATTAAATTTCGCAAAAGGTTGACTTTTACATATGACCTCGAAACGAGGCCCACCGCCTGTCGTCTATAGCGTTTTACCCGCATTCCGAACACAATGGGATATGTATCGCAAGCTGATTTGATCGTTACAATCAGTTTCCTTTTGAATTTTCATTTAAATCACTATATCGAATTTTAAACGCACATTTCAAATTACCGGGGTCACATATTAACTAGCAAAATTCCAAAATAATATTTTCTAGCTTCGTATTGACGATACGGTCCTAACAAAACTAGTTTCGTCGAATTCTGAGACCGTTTGCAAAATGGCCAATTTCCAGTCGATTAAAATCAACGGAAACTGGTCAAACGCGTTTTCTTTTGCCACGCTCACATATTGATTCGAAAAATTATGAAATTTGGAATCTAACAATAACTTGACACTACGGACCTAACAAAAGTGGTTTCGTCGAAATCCGAGGTCATCTGCAAAATATCCATTTTTAAGGGCCTGAATTCCATAGCGACTATTCAGAATTTTCAACTGGACATATCTTTTGATTCCCGCTATCAAATTTCGATTGATCGGATTCGTTAGAAAGATATCATCAACTAGATCCTAATGTTTTTGGTTTCACTAAAATCCAGATTGTTTTGCACTCGGTATATTCAATTGAAGTTTGAAATCGAATTATCGAACTACCGCGCCATTTTCAATTCTATATATAATTATAATTAATTATATTGGTTTTCAAATGTCGATTTCAACTCAGTTTTCATCGCCATTATTTAAAATATTTATTTTAAATAATTAAAATCCATTATTTTAGCCAATTTAAAAATTTTAAATTGGTTCAGATTTTCTGGGTCGTTACAATGTTCCCAATTTATGCCAATTTCCATGTTAAACTATGTTTTTAGTAAATTTCATATTTTGCCTAAACCGCATTCCCACCATTCGTATAATCGTGATTCAATCTAAATTATAAATAAAGCTAGGTTCGTAGAAAATAGGGAATGAACCAAAGATGCTGTGCAAAAGGTAGACATACTAACTGGCATAAAAAGGGTTGAATAACGACGTCGGTTCAAGAACATGGGTAGACCTAACTTAATAGGTAAATTTCCAAGGTCTAAAACCAAAGAAAACCAAGAATAGACAGAATAGAGACATAGGTTCAAGAACATGTGTAGACCTAACTTAATAGGTAAATTCCCAAGGTCTAAAACCAAAGAAAACAAAGAACAGACAGGGTAGATAATCGGGTTTAGACCCAATTTCACAGTCACAAAACTTAAACACTTTCCTAGTCATGAACCATAGGTGCTTAATCACAGTTGTCCCGTTTATGTCATAGACAATAGTTTTGCTTCCTAATCAAAGGTATAGGCTTGTGTTCATAGTCATGGAAATAATTCTCATAGTCACAATCACAGTCATAGGCAATGTCCATAGTCATAGGCAATGTTCATAGTCAAAGAGGCATATGGTTCTGAGGTCCATAGTTTCATAGTCATGGTCTATTTTGTCCTCGAATCATAACAGTTCTTAATTAGGTTCAAGAGTATAGGCACTGATTCGAATAGAGAGAGAGAGAATTGGCATATTCTTTTATTCCTTTAATTTCATGTCACGAACAAAGAAAAACGTTCAAATCTAGAAATAACTGACTTACAGAGATTAGATCAGAACAGAAAGATGGCGTTGCTAAGATTCGTAGAAAAACAGTCGTTGAAGTCGTTTTGAACTTCCTCTTGAATCCTAGCTTGACTTGAACCTCTTCTTGAAAGTCTTTTAGCAGCATCTCCTCGTCTTGATTTATTATATATATATATATTTCTATTTATTATTTAATTTAAGAGGAGGAGAAGAAGCCATGTTTGTTAATAATCTTTGCAGCATAAGGGTAGAAAAGAATTGTGAATAGAGAAGAAGACTAGGGCTATTTATATAGTGTTAGGCGGACGAACCTTGTTAGAATGGCGTCCAGATACATCAGAACGAACAGGGTGCAGAAGGCTGGAAAAACAGGGGGTCGACCCCCAAGTCGACTATGTAGTCGACCTGGGTGCCCCAAGTCGACTACCCAGTCGACCTGGGTGTCTTGGGCGGGAATATTCCCTCCATGGCCAATCCGGCCCGATTTTTTTGAATTTGAGCTCGACCTATTTTGAATTTTGAACTTCGCTGAATCTTCCGGAGGCCATATCTCCCTCATACGGACTCTGATTTACGCAAACTCGGACTCGATTTCATGCAGAATTCCGAGACGAATGCAATGGCACAACCCGTTTCCCATGATTTTGATTTTTAACTTTTAATTCTGCATTGATTTGTGAATCTTAGTGTTATAGAATTACGGGGTGTTACATTCTCCCCCACTTAAAAGGATTTCGTCCCCGAAATCTTCAAGTTAGGAAGAATGTGTCCTACCATCCAATCACCCATCTACTCAACCATTCAATCACATGCATTCAATGTCCTTAAAAGATTTCTAATGCTTTCGTGTTCATGTGCATAGTGTGTGTATATGTCTTTATCTAATGCAAAATCAGGCGGTCTACTGATCCAGTTGACCTCCTTAATGCAAATCATGTCAGTGCCATGCGTCCAATCATGTATGCAAGCATCCCTAGCTATGTAAATACTACATGCGTACACAACCATTCATCCATATGCAACATCCATATGATAACATATCAGGCTCAACTTACAAACAAATACATATCTGTAAATGCAATATGAAAGCGTCCGAACTGATCTAGCGCCTAATACGTATGCATATGCATCCACGAGCAACCATTAGCAATCATTTGCAACCACCAACCATAACATGTTTCAAACACATGTTTACATCCATTGGCTTTTACCTAAGGATCGAAGATATGACCTAGGTGATATACTTTGGAAAGAGAGAAACAATTATGTGTAAAGCTCCTAAAACAAAGAAATCAAGGATGCACCCTTAAGAAAAAGGGTATGACGCTAGTATCTAGCCCTCTTGAGCTTTACTCCACTGTATCTTAACTAATTTTTACTTCACGATTGTGAAGTTTCTGACCTCCCTTTTCCAAAATAAACAGATGTCAATCACGGTACCAAGTATATGTACTAAGATGATTAGAGGTTTCCCTCTTATCAGCCATGCCATAACTATAGGGTTCGAAAGGTTACTACGTGCTTTTTAGAGTACCTGCCCCAACTATTCATCTCTCACGCGAACCATCCTAGTCGAACTCGACATTCCTCAAGTACAAGCCCCAAATGCCTAAACCAATATCAGACAAGCACCCAAGGAATACCTCCTCCGAATTTGGACGACCCATGTGAGATGATTTAAGCAAACTCGATAGCTATTCTCAAATCTCTACTAACCAAAAATAAACTGGTCGGACCACCAATTGGATTTGAGACTCTAGTGGGATCTTTCTACTATACAAGTACTATGGCGCAGAGACTCAACTATGGAAGTGGATATGAACAAATGCGAAGCGCTAGAACCTAAGGAAATAGTACGAACAGATTACTAGACTCTTCCAACCGGACTACCTTTATCCTAGGTACGCTTGGTGGCGAAAGCATGTACTTGTCCTTCTGAAAATCTCGTCCTCGTTCTTACCCTTGTCCTTTTAATTATATGCCCTATCTTACCCTAGTAAAAATACTTCCTCTTGTCTTAGGTTTTACAATTTCTTCCTCCTTCGTGAGCTAAACCTACATCCATGAATTCCTCATCGTAGGGTCGTGCTCCTTAGCCAAACTCCTCTTCCCCTTCTGTGTGTAGTCACGTTGACAAATCTCTCGAAAACTGCCTCCATCGTCCGGAAAACCCTATAAGCTTCGAAAGAAAACTGCCCGTA
This sequence comes from Allium sativum, assembly GCA_030737875.1. NCBI lineage: Eukaryota > Viridiplantae > Streptophyta > Magnoliopsida > Asparagales > Amaryllidaceae > Allium > Allium sativum. The sequence continues at coordinate 444,842,819 of CM060926.1, forward strand.
GATGAAACAACTACGGCTATGGATGGAAGCCGGGCACTACTTTGCCCTTCGATGAGGTTATCTCCCAGAAAGCCAGGAGCCCCCAAAGACCCAAGAAAGAAGGAGACAAGAATTTAAACAGAGGAAGAGAAGATAGTGCGTATGGCTTTGGGGAATATGCCTTTAAAGAAAATCTTTTCTCTTGAAGATGCTTCTTTAAAAACCATTTTGAAAATAATTTTTCAAATCCTTTATCTGATCTGGTAACCTTCAGCTCTGATACCACATGTAACACCCCACATCCGTTAGTGTCACTCACAAAGGGAATGCACTAAGTTCTGTGGAGCATTTAGGGTAAAAGATGCAGATAAATTACAAGATAGACAGAAATTAAACAGCGGAAAATAAAACTTTGCTTTATTGATAAAATAGTTTGTACAAAGATTTCTTTACAATATTAGAGTGTCAACTATCTTACAAAATAAAGAAGCATAAAAATACATTTATATTCCCCAATTTTAGCAAGAGCCAGCCATAGCATCTGCTAAGAGAATCCAAGCAAACTTCGGCAAATCTTCAAGCTGGAAAAGAGTGACAATCCAACTTAACCTGAGCTATACTATTCCCTCCTTTACTACCTGGGGGGGGGGGGGGGAACGGAAGAAAAGAAGACGAAAGGAAAACAGAGTCAGACATAAAGCCTGAGTAAGTTCAGTAACTTCTAGCATGTGAACAAGGGAAAAACAAAACGACATGAATTAACTGAATACAAGATAACACCATGATGTTAGGGTTGGCATGATTAGACAAGATTAACACAAGATATGCTAAACTAAGATAAACTAAATATGCTCTAACACTTTCGCCGCTTCGCTATTTCCTTGTTATACTGGTTTCTATATCTCTGCACCACCTAACTAGTGTCCCAACTAGTAACGATAACGTGATCCCAATCCCTGTATTTTCCATCGCCTTCAGGCATCCATTTATTTATTTGTTACCTAGATTTAATCTAGGGTTTCCTACCAAGTACTTTCTTGATTCCTCTAAAGCTTACGCTATCTGCTGAATGCTTCTCGGATTCAGGATTTATGCCACCTAGTTCAACTAGGAATTATGCTACCTGTCGAAAGATGCCCCTAAGTCTAGGACACACTACCTAGAGTGGTATATGTTCCTATACTTCCCCACGCATGTATCGCAAATCGTTATCGCTTGTCTAGATGCACAGGTCCCATAATGTGCGGTCCGAGTCCTGTGTCAGGGAAAATCAAGGAATACAGAACTCGGTCGGGAGCTTTTAGATATCTGCCGATGCAGATGCTAAGGTCTGTTTTTATTTCGGTGGCTATGGTCCCACTTGACCCCTCCCTCAACTAATGAAAGGAACACCTTGTAAAATGAGAACTATACGCAGGCCCCCGGTGCCCCACTATCCTATGGCCATCCTCACCCATAACTAGATAGCAAGTATATGGTCTTTTGGAGTTCTCCGCCTTTCCGCTTCACGTATCTCGATTGACTCAAGATGGATGGTAGACTACGAGTCGCTATCACAGGGCTACCGTTTGCTCGCCGAATCATGCCGGTCCATCCTAGTCTTTAGGTTGCCATATATTGCAACCAAGGCATACCCCTGGTTCTTCTACGCAGACCTTAACCTCTATGGGCCCAGGCGGATCATCTGCAGCCTCACAGGGGGATACAAAGAGTACCCTCACGTCCCCTCGAAGCCTCGGGCTTCGTAACCCAATTCGTTGGAGCCTTCTTTTTTACTCAGACTGCCATTTGCTCCTTCCCGTGTTATACTAAGAATTACTACTTAGTTCTACTAACTAAGATTTACCACTTAGTTTCCAGAATTGATGTTTTCTTAACTAAGGTTTACAACTTAGTTCCCTTTCCCGTCAATTTGGATTGGTTAAGTGTCATTAGTCAATTCAAGCCGACTTAACCCTCTTCATTAACCCTGCTAAACTGGTTAAGTGTTGTCAGTAACTCATGTTGACTTAACCCTACCACAAACCAAGTTATATTGGTTAAGTATTTATTACTTAACCCTACCCATTCACCCTGTATTGGTTAAGTGTTTCTTTTTAACTTAACCTTGCCCGTCTGTTTTTAACTAACATGTTATTAATGGCTAAGTATTATCCCTTCAGGTTTTAGACTTAACCCTATTCCTTTATCACAATCCGATGGTTAAGTATTTAAGCTTACTTAACCCTACGGTCTAACCCAGCTAACATATCAAATTGGCTAAGTGTATTTACTTAACCCCAACCTCTAGTCTAGTTAACATGCTAATTTGGCTAAGTGTATTAACAATACTTAACCCATACAAATCTTGTCTTGTTACCATGTGAAGTTGGTTAAGTGTCCCTATGGACTTAGCCCTCCCATCCTAGCTTAACTGTGTTAAATTGGTTAAGTGTTCTTATGGACTTAACCCTCCCATTCTAGCTTAACTGTATGGCCCTAACCCCACCCACCAGTCTGGTTATCATGTTGAATTGGTTAAGTGTCTTAGTGAACTTAACCCTACCATTCTTATTCTAGCTTTAATTAAATGAATTAAAGCCACTACCACTCACATTAGACAGGTATTGTTGCGACTACTTGATGTGCCGGTTGGTTCCGGGCAGGTTTACATCGCAACTCAGTCTAACCTCGGGTTAGGCATGTTCGTGTTTTCTAAGTTCAAAAGGGGTTTTGATTAGTTTTCAAATCAGGTTTTGGAAGTAACCATCCCGTCCGTCGGATTAGTTAGGGATAGCCAGAGAGAGTAGGAAACTTGTATTTTCCAAACTCAAGCCTAGACACTATCCTCTCTGTCACCCTAGAACTTTCTGGCTTATTATTAAAGGAGATGTCGTTAATAACCCTTTAATTTGTCTAAATTCACATTTCCTCATTTAGACCAGATTCTATAGGTAAATTATTCCTAATTTACTTATTTCCTAGTTTCTCTTTTTATGTAAATTGTCTACATTTATTTCTATGGCCCATTTCCCTTCCTAAATCATATTTATGCTTTTTGGTATGTAAACTATACCAAATTAAGTGTCACTAACCATGATTTTTCTAAACCTGACAGTTATTCTCAATTATGGCCAATTTCACATTTATGCCAATATACTTACCGTGCCAAATTAGCTAATCCAATTCCGATTCAACATTCTAATTCTAGACTTATTACTCTAGTTCACTGTTCATGTAAATGCTAGATTTACACGTCAATACTAGATTTAGATTACACATCTTATAATTTATGACAAATTTATCCAATTTGCATTTCTATGAACATGCCATAATACATATTCCCAATTTATGCCAATTTCCATGTTAAACTATGTTTTTAGTAAATTTCATATTTTGCCCAAACCGCATTCCCACCGTTCGTATAATCGTGATTCAGTCTAGATTATAAATAATGCTAGGTTCGTAGAAAATAGGGAATGAACCAAAGATGCTATGCAAAAGGTAGACATACTAACTTGCATAAAAAGGGTTGAATAACGACGTCGGTTCAAGAACATGGGTTGACCTAACTTAATAGGTAAATTCCCAAGGTCTAAAACCAAATAAAACCAAGAATAGACAGAATAGAGACATAGGTTCAAGAACATGGGTAGACCTAACTTAATAGGTAAATTCCCAAGGTCTAAAAACAAAGAAAACAAAGAACAGACAAGATAGATAATCGGGTTTAGACCCAATTTCACAGTCACAAAACTTAAACACTTTCCTAGTCATGAACCATAGGTGCTTAATCACAGTTGTCCCATTTATGTCATAGACAATTGTTTTGCTTCCTAATCAAAGGTATAGGCTTGTGTTCATAGTCATGGAAATAATTCTCATAGTCACAATCACAATCATAGGCAATGTCCATAGTCATAGGCAATGTTCATAGTCAAAGAGGCATATGGTTCTGAGGTCCATAGTTTCATAGTCATGGTCTATTTTGTCCTCGAATCATAACAGTTCTTAATTAGGTTCAAGAGTATAGGCACTGATTCAAATAGAGAGAGAGAGAGAGAATTGGCATATTCTTTTATTCCTTTAATTTCATGTCACGAACAAAGAAAAACGTTCAAATCTAGAAATAACTGACTTACAGAGATTAGATCAGAACAGAAAGATGGCGTTGCTAAGATTCGTAGAAAAACAGTCGTTGAAGTCGTTTTGAACTTCCTCTTGAATCCTAGCTTGACTTGAACCTCTTCTTGAAAGTCTTTTAGCAGCATCTCCTCGTCTTGATTTATTATATATATATATATTTCTATTTATTATTTAATTTAAGAGGAGGAGAAGAAGCCATGTTTGTCAATAATCTTTGCAGCATAAGGGTAGAAAAGAATTGTGAATATAAAAGAAGACTAGGGTTATTTATATAGTGTTAGGCGGACGAACCTGGTCAGAATGGCGTGCAGATACATCAGAACGAACAGGGTGCAGAAGGCTAGAAAAAAAGGGGGGGTCGACCCCCAGGTCGACTACCCAGTCGACCTGGGTAGCCCAGGTCGACTACCCAGTCGACCTGGGTGTCTTGGGTGGGAAAATTCCCGCCCTGGCCAATCCGGCCCGATTTTTTTGAATTTGAACTCGACCTGTTTTGAATTTTGAACTTCGCTGAATCTTCCGGAGGCCATATCTCCCTCATACGGACTCCGATTTACGCAAACTCGGACTCGTTTTCATGCAGAATTCCGAGATGAACGCAATGGCGCAACCCGTTTCCCTTGATTTTGATTTTTAACTTTTAATTCTGCCTTGATTTGTGAATCTTAGTGTTATAGAATTACGTGGTGTTACATGAACAGATACTTCAACGACTGGTGATCTGTAAACAGTTCAAATCTCTCACCTAGGAGATAGTGTCTCTAGATCTTCAAGGCGAATACAATAGCCAATAACTCAAGATCATGAGTTACATAGTTTTTTTCGTGCGGCTTCAGCTGACGGCTAGCATAAGCAATCACTTGGCCCCTTTGCATTAACACTGCGCCAAGGCCTTCTCTAGAAGCATCAGTCCAGACTTTTAAATCTTGATTGCCATCGATGATGGTTAACACTGGAGCTGTCGTTAATCTTAACTTTAGCTCTTCAAAAGCCTCTTCACATTCTGGAGTCCACTTGAATTTAGAATGCTTCTTTGTAAGCTTCGTTAAGTGAATATCTTCGAAAAGTCTTTAACGAATTTCCAGTAATAACTAGCCAATCCGAGAAAACTGTGGACTTTAGTAGGGGTACTGGGCTGCTTCCAGTTCTGAATAGCTGTGATTTTACTTGGATCCACAGCGATTCCTTCTTTCGATATGACGTGGCCTAGAAATTTCACTTTATCTTGCCAGAATATGCATTTGGACAGTTTGGCTTTCAATACATTCCGTCTTAGAATTTCTAGAACCTGTTCCAGATGCTTTTCATGTTCGGCCTTTGATTTAGAGAAGATTAGAATATCGTCAATGAAAACCAGAACAAATTTATTCAAAACCCCTCTGAACACTCTATTCATCAGATCGACGAAGTAAGCTGGAGCGTTACATAAGCCGAACGGCATTACTAACCACTCGTAGAATAAGTCGGGACCTCTGAATGCTGTCATTTGAACACACTCTTCGATAATTCGAAGTTGATGGAAGCCTGTAGCTGGGTCCATCCTTGAGAACACTTGTGCTCCATTCAGATGATCCAATAAATCATCGATCCGCGGCAATGGATATTTGTTCTTTATCGTCTGCTTGTTCAAATCACGATAATCCACACATAGACGTAGAGTACCGTCAGATTTTGGGACAAACACCACTGCTGCTCCCCAATCTGAGAAACTGGGCCTGATCAGACCCTTCCATACTAGCTGTCATGTTTGATTGTCTAATTCCTCTTTCTCTTTTAAGGACATTCTTCGGATAGCATGAACTATCGGCCTTGCATTCGGAACCAAAGCAATCTTGAAATCTATTTCTCTTTGCGGAGGTAAGCGAACCACTTCTTCGAACACATTCGCATAGTTCTTGACGACAGGAATATCTTTCACTAAGTCGGGGATATTCTCTGTGACCACTGGGGTATTTTCTATTTGAGCAGGAGAAATATCGAGAGCTGCCCAGAAGTCTTTTCTATTAGGATTCTGACCTTCACACGGTATGGTTATATAATTCCCTGATTTTATCTTAGCTCTAACAACTCTCTCGGCGCATCTAACCTCTGCTTCATATTTGGTTAGCCAATCCAATCCTAGAATAAGATCGAATTCATTAAAATCCATGACGACAGAGATAGTAGGGAATTTATAGCAGGAAAAAGAGACAGGCACCCCACAAACCCAACTGAGACCGATGGAACCCCCAACTGGATTTTGGACCGTCATTGGTTCCTTGAGCTTCTTCAATATCAAATCCAACTTCTTGACTGCACTCTTTGCAATAAAGCTTCGTGACGCGCCAGTATCAAACAGTACTTTAACTGAGATGTTCTTGACATTGAGCGTGCCTTCCAACACATCTGGCCTTTCCTGAGCAGACGGAGAGGCAGGCACTTCTGCCACTTCATTTACATGTACTGCTTCGGCCCTGTTTAAGAGCGGGCAATCCTTTGCAAGATGACCAGCCTCGCGGCACTGTTTTCAATCCCTAACCTCTTGAAACTCCCCATCTTTTCCAAACCTTTTCTTCTTTTGCTTTCGATTGGCTCTATAAGCATCCTTCATCGGTTTCTTTAAAGATTTACATTTTCTGGACAAATGGCCTTTCTGATTGCAGTTCTTGCACGCGGCAGTCGTTGCTGGTTCTTTTTCAGGCCTGGCCCTTTTTCGATTGACTTTAGGCTTTTTACTGACCTCAGACCTCGTACTAGCTTTAGGAATATCAGTTTCCGACTCTTCTTTGTTACTAGAACTGACTTCCTCTTCGTCGCGCAACATTCCTTTCTTATGGAGATCCTCATACTGATAAGCCATGTATATCATTTCTGAAAAAGGAAGCTTCACACTCCTCATTACACTGTTCTGATATCTCCTTTGCAGGCCATGAATAAATCTCAGATTTTTCCTTTTTGGATCTTGAATCAAATGAGGAGCAAAGTGAGAAAGTTCGTAGAATTTCTTATGATATTCTGGGACAGTCATATCTCCTTGTATCAGATAAGAAAATTCATCGCATAATCGCTCAGTCGCTTCGGGAGGAGTAAATTTTTCCAGGAAAATCACTTTGAATCTGTCCCAGGTGATATCACCTTCGGGATTATCTTTAACAACTGAATCCCACCAGAACAAAGCTTCGTCTTTGAGTGCCCAAGAGGCCAGTAATCTTTTCTGGTCATCCCTCAGCTTTAAACTCTCAAAGATTTTCTCAACAGAACGAATCCAAGCCTGTGTCTTCATAATGGATTCTTCACCAGAGAACGGTATTCCACCTATATTTCGATATTTGATTAATAAGGCCTCAATATCTGGCTATGCATTCCTTCTGTTTCTAACACTCATTTTCTAGTACTTCTGCAAATAGCAGATCAAGTGTTAGGTCATAGAAAAGAAATTTTAAAACATAAAAACAAATACTTGAATGTAAATGCGTCTATCTAGGTGTTATTTCATTCTGCTACTCATACTAGGATATTACTGATCTTATCTGTATAGAGTTACCCGTCCTAGAATGCTACTGGTTCTATTTCTGACGAGTTCGTTAATATGTCATATTCCAGAACTAAGCTTAACCAAAGCTCTGATACCACGTTATGATGACCCCAAATCCCGTACAGACGGAGACAAGGGTAATCTTTGGAATATAACACAGAAACAGTTAATAGCAGAACAGAATTAAATATATACACCAGATAATGAACAATAGAATATACTGGATAAAAGTAATCACCAGAGTTACACAGTATACATGATCATACTTAGTACAAATACAGTTCAACTATACATATATGTCTACAGTGGAAAACAAACATAATGTACAACAAGAGCCGAACATCATAAAAAGAGATAAATGATAGAATCCATCTTCAGCTCCAGCTATCCAGAAAGAACCAGCTAAACCTGAATACAAGGCTGCCCGTGTAGAAAAAGGGGCACCCGAGTTTGAAAGTGGAACAAACTACGAGTCAGTCATGGGACTGGTATGAGAAATCTACTCAACACATTCATAATATGGCCAATCACAGGACCACGCCACTTTTGTGGAACGGGTTTACTCCATTGGATTGCCAGTGCTTTAAAACCAATCTTTCTTTTAAACAACGCAATGATTTTTATAAAAATGAAGCCATTATAAGACTCAGTTCCCATCACACAATGCAACGCAAACCGGAGGATAGATTTTTTACCTTATAACGGCCAAAATATGCTTGATACGAATAAAACAAAGGCATTTGATATTATTGCTAGTGTTTATATGTTTCAAAAACAATTTCAAATCATAACTATCAATCATAGACGACATGAGCGTCCCATGCCACTATGTCGCCAAATATGGATATACAGTCAAAATCGCACAGTCACGTATTTGGAAATTGGATTTCCGTCATGAACCAAGGCAAAAGATAGTCCTTACCGCCTTCGAGAATGCCTAGCCCGAGCCTCACGGTCAGAGCGCATCGACCATTGGATCGTCAGGGCCGGTCCACCGATGTGGATTAAAATTCCTGAACACTGCGTTTCCCCGCCCTTTGGGGCGTAGATGAGCCAACGAATGACTCAATCGGACCCGGATCGTCCGATCTAACCGAGGCGCCTCGCAACAGCAACAACCACATAAGTCAAACTCGTCAGGGCGTGTAAAACCACTGACGCCACTTTTAGCTAGGAAGAAACGCAGGCCCTCCCTGATGTCCCCTCCCGTTTCTGGTTCATACCGGGTGTGAGGTTCGCGAATTCACGTTATACACAAAGCTACGCCACACAGGCGGTGCTTTGATCATCACCACAAGACTTTGCTTTTCAACAGAAGCCCTGATCATTTGCCACTTAGGCATGCCACACTAGCAATTCATGCCATGCGACTGATGTCCATCGATATACAACCTCTGAGCTCGTGCGTTTCAGAGAAGGGCGTTAAGCAAAAGAATAAATTCTCCGCCGCCAAACAGATGTATAATTATTAGAGATCAATCAACACAGAATAAAATCCAATGTCAGACACACGGTCCATTTACAAGTCCGTTCTAGGTCCGAACGAAACCGGAGGCACTAGATACCTCGCAAACCCATCGATCACCACGTACGTCTGGACGATCACCACTCATTATCCATATTTCGGGATGCCTCCCAATCAGGACCTCGGTTACCATCCAAACGAGGTGAAGATCTCCGGTCTTCTACCACCGTCTTCATCTTCGACTTTCAATCGTCGGTCAATTATTTGAGATGAGAATTAACTCGGCCTTTTCAAATAATTCACGTATATTTAGAATTTCAAATCAATTTATTTCAATGGTTAAATCATTCGACAACACCAATTTTGTTCTTTAATGTAATTTTCACACCAAACACATTCAACTATCAAAAACCACATAAATCGAGCAAATTCAGTTTATTTCCATTCCATATCATTTATGATATTTTATAACAATTTATCGCTATTTTTATTTATTTTAAAATAGTCAATTTATTCAAAACGACGCTTCGGGCCATAACGCGGCCGTGGCGCTGTTTTTCTTCAGATTTGATTTACACATATCTGAAAATCAAACCGTTGGATCTTCACAAAATTTACATCATTAGAAAGATCTTTTCAAAACGAATCCAACGGTTCCAGTTTCGGGAAAATCCGACGGTCGGATTTCCCGGTATAATCGTTTGAAGTTTCGATTTCAAAATATGAACTGCAGCGTCGTTATTCGATTAAATATAATTATATTTATATATAATCGATTCTTGCGCTGTTTTTCTTCAGATTTGAATTAAACATTCCAGACAATCCAACCGTTGGATTTTTACAAAGTTGGTGCCGTTGGAAAGATATTTCCAAAGCGAACCCGACGGTTGCGATTTCAGGAAAATCCGATGGTCGGATCTCCCATACTAATCGTTTGAAATCACGGTTTCAAAATACGAACTGCAGCATCGTTTTTTGATATATTTCAATTCTATTTAAATATATATATATATCGATTCTTCGATTTCAAAACCATATGAATTTCACACTTTTGATAAAAATGATATTTTCATCTAACTGCCTTCTATTTCAACACTTCACTATTTTTAACAACTCATGTATATAATAAAAATGTGATTTTTATTGTAAAACAATTCATTTCAAAACACTGTTATTTTATATAGTTCGTATAGATGATAAAAATGGGATTTTTATTATAAAACAATTTATTTCAAAATATGAACACCATTCAACACATGAATTTCCACTCAACAACGTTTCCACACATGGAGGTTTTCTATTCAACGAATAAATATAGTTTCAACAAATGAAAATAATTCAAACACATGAATATTATTCAAAATTTCGGCAGCATAACGGCAGGGTAGTTAAAACCGGGACCGTTCCTAGTACGGCTCCTCGCTCTACCTTAAAACCTCGCGGTTTTTGACAATGGGGAATCATGCATCTAGTTCGCATGCAGGCGGCATGTATATTTATTTCATTTCCACAAACTAATCCTATGTGGTTTCAACCAAATATTTCTCAACCACAAATGAGTATTTTTCAACCACAATCAACCAATATCAACCACAAACAATCACAATCAACCATTCGCTATCAATCAATTTTCACACCAATCACAACCAATAAATATCGTCCATGGTTTGTGGACGAGGGGCGTATATATGTATATACATATATATATATATTTATATATAGCAATTCACTTCTATTTGAGCACATATATAATTTTTACAACGCATATATAACTTATACATCGAACGTACAACTTATACAACGCTTATACATGAGGTGTACAACGCTTATATAACTCATACCTCGACTATATAATTTATACATCGTCGTTTTCCATATCATTTATAAATTAGAAATCTCACATTGGGTTCCACTCCACCAAAAATAGCAGAAGGCTCAGAAAAATATGCGGTCTCTTCTAAAAGGTAGAAGACGTCCACACGGTCACGATGTTTCCTGTTTCATCGAATTTCGTCAAGAAACGAAAAAGATATGATTTTTCAAAGTTTGCAACACTTTAAAGTGTCAAAACAGTTCAAAATAGAACAAGCCATATACCTTAGTTTTTATTCGAAACTAGGTTTCGATTTTTCTCTCAATCAGTTGATCATTGCTAGAATCAGACCATACCACGACGTGCAGCTTGGAATGGCGCGCCCAGCAGTCCCCCTTTGGTTGAACTCGGTTGCAGGGTGGAGGAGCAATCCTCGGCGACGCAGCGACACTTCAGGAGGGTGAATTGAGCGAAATACACCTCGATAAATACTGAGATTCATATGGATTTGAAGAGGATGGAGAGCCCTTCAAAAATCTCCAAAGGGTCTATGTGTTCTATGGCTTGTGGAGGGAGAAAATGAGGAGAGAAGGAGGGAAGGTGTAGCTGCCGTTTCTCCAGAACGTTTACGGGGAGAGAGAAAGAGTGGCCAGCCAATAGGATTTTTTATTTATTTTATAATTTTTTCTCAAAAAATACTCCTCTTCACATACTAACACCAATCCAAACCCAACGACTGTCGTCCCTAGCGTTTTACCCCCATTCCGAACACATTGGGATATGATTCAAAGGCCCATTCGATTGTTTCAGTTAGTTTTCCTTCAAATTAAAATATATTTCATTCAATATTCAATTTGAACGTACATTTCAATTTGCCAGGGCCACAAACTATTTCGAAAAATTCCAGAAAAATAAATCTAGCTATGTTTTGACAATACGGTCCCAACAAAAGTAGTTTCGTCGAATACTGAGACCGTTTGAAAAAAGGCCCATTTCGGGTCGATCCAATTTAACTGTAATTGACCAAAACACGTTTTCCTTTGCCCCGTTCACATACTAGCTTCAAAAATTATGAAATTTGAAACCTAGCAATAACTTCACATTCCGGATCCAACAAAAGTGGTTTCGTCGAATTCCGAGGTCGTATGCAAAATGGCCAATTTCACGGGCTATATAAATTCCATAGCGACCTTTCTGAAAATTCATTTGGCCATAACTTTTGCTTTCCGCTATGAAACTTCGATTTTTCAGATTCGTTAGAAAGGTATTCACTAATAGATTTAAATATTTTTGGTTTCACTCAAATCCGTTTTGTTTTGCACCCGGTACAGTCCGACAAAGTTTGAATTCAGTTTTTGAAACTGCAACGCCATTTTAGGCCTTGTTTATAATTATAATTAATTATATTCGTTTTCAAACGTCGATTCAAACTCACTTTTCATAGCTACTATTTAGAATATTTATTTTAATTATTTAAAATCCATTATTTTAGCCAATTTAAAATTTTTAAATTGGTTCAGATTTTCCGGGTCGTTACATATGTGACCGTGGCAAAAGAAAATGTGTTTTGTCAGTTTTAGTCAATTTGGATCGACTAGAAATTGACCATTTTTCAAATGATCTCCAAATTTGACAAAATTATTTTTGTTAGGAACGTATCGTCAAAACAAAGCTATAAATAATTTTTCTGGAATTTTTAGAATCAGTATGTGGTCCCGGTAAATTAAAGTGTACGTTTAAATTAAATATACGTTGATTTATATTTTAATTTTTAAGAAAAACCTATCGAAACAGTCGAATTAGCTTACCAGACATATCCCATTGTGTTCGGAATGAGGGTATTTGGCTGGAGGTGATATCCGTTGGGTTCGATTTGGAATACGTGGCACTAAACAAGAATTATTAGAATAAAATGAAAAGTTAATAAATGTATATACTAGTATAAATACCCCCAAATATACACCGTATTTTTACAAAACCCTAATTATCACGTAGCCACCACCAAGACAGTTCAATGGCCGAAATAGTGCCATAATCCTTCCATAATATCTCCCATCTCCATTCAAATTAGACCCTCATTTCAAAATTGAAATTCAAGAGAAGATCGAGGGCTTCAAGATGGTACGGGTCTGATTGGTTCTTATGCAATGAGGTGATGGAATTTTGCTGTGAAATGACGGGCGTTCGAGCGCTGTTGCTGATCAGAGGGGGGCTTCGAACTCGAAGTTGTCGTCGGTGGTGGAAGAGGGTGTGTGGGAGGTCGCTATGGTGAGGATGGATCAACGGATCATGGCTTAGGGAGGCATGCGATGGTGAAGTTCTCGGTCGACGGTTTGGATTTTCTGTACAGGAAAATAACAATGGACGGGAATGATGAAGTTATAAGAATTACAAAGGGGAAATGGTAGCGGATTGTAAACGTTGCAAAGGTTTCAATTTCTTTTTTATTTATTTAAAAATCAGTCTTGTTTAAGAATCACTGGTTTTAAATTTCAGATGTATAAAAAGAAAATAGCATTGTTTATAAAAAGAAAATAACATTGTTTTTATAAAAAGAAAATAACAAGAACATTATTTTGAAAATAACAAGAACATTGCTTTGAAAAATAACAAGAACATTGCTTTGAAAATTAATAAAGAACATGGTTTTGAAAATGAAAATAAACAATGTTTGAGATAAAAAGAACATGGTGCTGAAAATAAAAAGAACAATGTTTTGAAATAAAAATAACATGGTTTCGAAATGAAAAGAACATTGTTCTATAATGGAAAGAGCATTGTTTTGTAATAAAAATCACATTTGTTTTAATATAAAAATCGCATTGTTATTAAAATGAAATTTGCATTATTATTAAAAATAGAAATGGCAATATAAAAATATAATTTTTATATATAAGATCATCAAATTAAAAATGTGATTTTTAATTAATTACATATAAGGTGTTGTTAAAAATGTGATTTTTAATATAATCCGCTTGAAAACAGATTGCGATGGAATCAACTGGAAGCGAACGGAATCCAAACCATCGTCCAATATAGAACTGGCAGAGTGGAAACCAAAGATGAGAACTCCTCACTAAAAATTTCGGCACGGTTATTTATTTATTGTCATAACTAAAAAATATACAGAATTTCTAGTTTAGATCTTGTATCAATTAAATCATCATAAATTGTGTACGGTGCATGTTAGATCACTTCCCTCATCCACAGACCATGGACGATTTAAATTAACTGTATTGTGTGTTGTTTGTGATGCTGTGATGATTAACATATTAAAAATAATGTTAATATTAACGTAGTGGTTGGAATTAAATTATAAATAATCATTTATAATTTGAGTAGTGAAATTTGGCTAAACAGAAAAATAATTCAAACTGAATTAGAATTGGTTTAATTTGTTTACGAATTATTTATTTAGATAAATTGCTGATGTTTGAAAACCCTACATGGGTCTGGGGATGATAATTTATTCACATCTCCCCTGAATTTAATTATATGTCAATCGATGGACTAACAGTCTGTGATGAGCATTATTTATTTATTTATTTATTTATTTTAATGCTCACACAGTTGTAAGTTTCACTCTGGATGTGTTTGATGATTATTTATCATTGTTGTTGCATACCTGCGATGTATGAAATCCATATAACTAAAATTATATGGTAATTGATTGAGTCGCATTCCGATTCAGAAATAAAGAACATTTTTAAAATAAAGAATATTTTAAAAAAGAAATCTTTTAAAATAAAAATATTTTAAAATAAAATGTTTTAACAATAAAATTCACATTTTTATTGTACGAAAATAAAATAATCATTTGTTAAATTATATTTTTGTACATAAAAAAATGTCATCTTTAATATGTTAATAAAAATGAAATAGAATTGTCACAAATAAAAATATCATTTCTTATTTGTTATGATGAACTAGAATTGTCAACAAAACAAAATTAACATTTTGGATAAAATAACATTTTAGAATATAAAAGACATGTTAGGATATAAAAAACATTTTAGATTATAAAAGACATGTTAGAATATAAAAGACCTTTAAAATATAAAAGACATATTAGAATGTAAAAAGACATTTTAATGTAAAAGACATTTTTAATGTAAAGAAACATTTTTATATAAAAGAATCATTTCTAATGTAAAGAAACATTTTTATACAAAAGAATTATTTCTAATGTAAAGAATCATTTTTACATAAAAGAATCATTTTTATATAAAAGAATCATTTTTAATGTAAAGAACCATTTTAATGTAAAAAAACATTTTAATGTAAAAGATCATTTTAATATAAAGAATATTTTTAAATAAAGAATATTTTTAATAAAGAATATTTTAAAATAACGAATATTTTAAAATAATATTCAGTGTAGAATAAAATCACGATTTCGATGTCTGTCGTTAGACGGACACAAGAATATAAAAATATGATGCCGAGTCAAGTATAGAAATGCCATTTTAACCCGAATGGGTTTATCGATCGATTTTATTCATTTTATAAAGAATATCGGAATGAGGAGATTTCAAAATTTAATATTTTGAAAATATTAACATATTAATATGATAAAGATATAGAATATTCAATTTTGATTTTAAATTGAAAATGAAGTCAAAATCGTTTTAAAATAGATTTATAAATTACGTTTTAAAGGAAATCGATGAATATATATATATAAATAATATATTATATATATTTAATGGCCAGAATAGAACGTGACCCGCAGCTACCATTCGCGAATTTCGACCATTTACTTCAAAACGATGTAACAGGAGATCCAACCGTCGGATTCTCCTAAAACCAGAACCTATATATATATATATATTTGGGTTCGTATCGAAAAGAGCTTTCCAATGAATATAAAAAGTTTGAAATCTAACGGTTGGATTTGGAATTATGTCCAAATCAAATTTGAAAAAGGTCGCTATGGATGCAGTTCAGCGGCCGTTATGGGAAACCGACTGTACGGGCGATAATAAAATTATTAAAAATATGAAAAAATTATGTAAAATCATAATAAATGGCTTGGAAAGATTTTGGATGAAAAAATCCATATTTGGAAAGATTAAAATATATTTTTATCTAAATGAACTATTTATTAACTAGAATAAATCTTTAATTAAGATTTAATGGAGTTTTCCAATTAATCAATATTTAATTGGAATTAAATAAAATAAATTGGATTTTGGGTTTGTCATTAATAGTGCCTTCAATAACACTGTTCTTAACCCGCATATGGAAAGAATAAATCTTTTAATTAAGATTATTAGAGTTTCCAGTTATATTTGATAATTGGAATAAAATAAAATGTGAATTGGGTTTATTGTGAACTGTGTTTTTAAAGACATTTGTTCTTTAACCCAATTAACAGTGAAAATATAATTTGGAATTTATAAATCTTTTATTAAGATTTAAATGGAAAATTTCCAAAGTAAAGTTTTCCAATATGATATATTAAATTGGAATTGAATAGAATTCGATTTAATAATAATCGAGATGATCTTCTATAAATGAAGACCATTACTATATATGGAATTTAAAAGGCTTTGCCGTTATTCCATTTATATTATTGGTTTAATACAGAAATTTATATCGATTATATATTGATCTGATTTCCATGAAGATTCCATTTTAATGGAAGATGACTTTGGGTTTGTTATGAACTGTGTTTTTAATGGCATTGATTCTTTAACCTAGTAAAAGATAAGATTAATTTCTTAAATTTGAATAATCATTAAGTAATGGTTTTTGGAGATTAAAACCAAATTGGTGTTTTAATGTATCTTGTTAATTTTAGGAAGATTAAATAATAAATTTAAGAGGATTTATCTTTGATAAAATTAACAGGAACCTTTCCCTAATAATATGAATATTTTATTGAAAGAATATTCTGAATAGGAATTAGGCGTTTGATGTGTTTTTATAGCACTTGATTATAAAATACGCATGTTGTTAGACCAAAATCTGGGCCTAAAACCCAAATGCGGTGTGCAATCTTCACAATCATAGAAAAATGCAGAAAAGCAGTAAATAATAGGAGACACACGAGATTTTTATAGTGGTTCGGCTCAAACCAAGTCTTCGTCCACTTTATAGTTTCTTAGATCCCAAGAAGCTATTACAATGTTGTTTGCTTATGGTTTATACATGAAATCCTCGTGTTTACAATGAAGAAAAGGAGATTATAAATTGATTTTATACACGATGACCCCGTGTTAGAGAGCGATAAGCAATGCCCTTGCTTGGTTGTAATGGAGGCCAAGTATTGGAGTTGCCAAAAGTCCCTTGCAATGGTGGTAGATGAGAGTTGGAAATGGCCAAAAAGAGAAGATCCTTTCAAATGGCCATGTTGCGGTGTATTTATAGGCGTAGAGGAGCCCTTGGGAACTCTAGAGCGGTTCTGTTCGGAGGTGCCACGTGGTGAGCGCTGAGGCGATCTCGGAGGTAGTGGAGAAGTGGTCACCAGATCGTGCTTTGCCAAGTGGAGCCAGATCCATGAAAGTAGGTGCGGTTACTCCTTAAGAAGCGGTCAAAGCTTGCGTGCAGGAAACAACACAGGCGGGTCAGTTGGGGTGCGAGCCGAACCGAGGTGGAATTTCCGAACGGAAGACATGATGTGCACTTCTGTGCAGAGCAAGGCGGTTCGGGTTCTGATGGTCCGATCCGAACCGAATTGAGCCGGAGTCGAAGTCTGAGTGTCTTTGAAGTGTGGGGTCGGAACGGATCCAATCCGATCCGAGGCTTTGTCCAATGCCAAAATCCAAACTTTTCGGTTCTGCATGCGTTCACGGAAATGGGCTAAACTTCCAAACCGGAAGACCGTTTAGCAAAACAAAAGCTCGATTCGATGGTGATTCAGAGAGCTACAAGATTACAGAGCTCAGCTCCGTAATCGCTATTTTTGGGCACAAAAGAGGTCTTTTGATAGAAGTTTCTGGCCAATCTTTGTTTGTGATGCGACTTCAACCAAATCTCTTCATGTCTTTTGATGATGTTCCCAATACTTGAGTTTATTGTTTACCAGAAATTCTACGTGTGACTGCTTTGACTAAAAAGCGGGTCAACATTTTTCCCCCTATAACATATCTTGCTGGTTGAAGGAAGATGTGTTCTGGATAATCCAAGAAATCCGAGGCCACGCCGGGCCTGCCAGCTGCAAGTATAATCCATACTTGCGAAGATAAGAGAGCAAAAAGGTGCGTAAAATCCTGGCAAAACTGATTACACTTTCGAGCATAAACCACGCTTGGGCGTTTGTTTGAGCATAAACCATACTCGAGGGATGTTTGAATCATCTTGCCAAAACCTGGCGAGGGACCTAACCTTCTGGGTATAAGTCATACCAGGAAGTTCAAACTAAGCATAAGCCATACTCGAGGTTTATTGAGTTCCTTTGCCCAATCCTGACAAGATCGTTCGTTGTTCCGGAGTATAATCCATACTTAAGCATTCTAGTGAGTATAATCCATACTCATGTCGGGATAGAGCTATACTTGCCAAAACCTGACAAGACAGTCTATCTCTAGGCATAATCCATGCCTAGGGGTCCGAGATAAGTATAAGCCATACTTTAATTGAGATTGAGAATCCTGCAACAACTTGACAAGACACTTAAATTCGCCAAACATAATCCATGCTCGGAAAGTCCTTCCTTATTCAATTTAAAGTACAAAACCAAAGCAAATCCTGATTGGTTTGTCATCGAGTGCAGAGCACGCTTTGGAGCTAAATCCTAACCCCGAACACGTATACTCCGATTTAGCCAATCGAAAAACCTAAAGAAAGCAAAGAGACATATCTTAAATCCTAAGAAATGCTGAAAATGCAAAGTGATCCAATCCATATCAGTTGATGATGAGCCCAGGGGAGCTCATTCCAGAGTCATTCCCTCTTTGGGGAGCAAGTGGTGGCAACGCGGGTGCAGGCGCTGTAGGTTGTTTCACGTACTCGGGTAGCTCTCCACGTCTAACCCGTTTCTCAATCAAGTTTCGCAAGTGCCTACAGTCATTTGCGCCATCCCCGTCCATATCATGAAATATGCAGTATTTTCCAGAATCGCGTTCTCTTTGCGTTGGCTCCCTCCTTGGAGGCTTTGGATAGGAGACCTCACCATTTGTGTTTATGTAGATGTGAGTCAAGGTCGAATTGAGTTCGGTGTACTTTTCATATCTGGGCCCTCTCCGGGGCTGAGTGTTGTGGTCGTTTTTTGCGGCAGCTTTTCCTTTGCCTTTATCAGAATAAGATGGTTCTCCGTCTTCGAGCATGTTAACATCGAGAATTTTCTTTTCGGCCGTTGCGTCTTCTTCACGTAGAAACCTATCCGATTCAATGTAGAATTCGCTGAGATTCCTTGGTGGGTCTCGGTATAAGGATTTTTTGAACTCCGAGTTGTCCAGAACGTCGAATACTGCCGCCATCAGTACTATAGATGGCTCAGGTCGATCAACTGATGCTGCTGCAACGTTGAACCTTTCCAAAAATGAGCGCAGAGTTTCTTTAGGTCTCTGCTTGATTGTGGTGAGAGACATGACATTCTTAGGTCGAGCAATGTGGACCCGAAACTGTTCAATAAAGCAAGCGACCAACATGTTCCAACTGTTGATCGATTCAGATTCCAGCTGCCGAATCCACAAAGTAGCTATATCGGTCAAAAAGAGAGGGAAGCACTTTTCCATGACGTTTTTCGATGCCGATTGAACTTCCATATGCCATTTATAGCGCATCAGATGCACGGTAGGATCTATCCTGCCGTTGTATGGTTCCAGAACTGGAATTTTGAATTCCGGTGGGTTGCGGGAATTTCTAATTTCTTGGGTGAATGGATTGTGATTAACGTCATCCACGTCACTCTGATAAGTGCGACCTCTCGAGAGGCGTTCAATCAGATTGGCGAGCCGGTCGCCTTCAAAGAGCTGTTGCAAACTGCCAAGATCCGAGCTGGTGCCCCCAGTGTTGAATCCAGAAGAATGTGGAAGTGTATAGGGAGCTTGGAAGGCTATCTGATTCGGTTCGAAGGTGCCCCCATATTGCAGGCCTTGGAGCCCGAACCAGTTCGGTTCGTGGGGCCCGATCCGAACCGATGCTTGGTTGCCATTCTGAGCTGCTTCGTGCTGCTGCACTCGCGTGGGTTCTATCCGAACCGAAGCGGACGTGAGTTGTGCTCGACCTGTGCCATGATTTCCAAAGGGGAAGCTGCTGGCCCCGAGCTCAGGTAATGCTGCGGTTCAGATTGGATCTAATCCGACCCGATGTGGATTGCCCCTTGTTTCCATCTGAACTGGGTTCTGATTTGTTGTGATGTGCTCGGGTTGGATAAGGATCGATCCAATCCGGTTCACTTCAGCTGCTCGAGCCGTTTCCATGTTATTTCCAGCGAGTTGTTTGTTGCCGCTCGGCCTGCCTTCCATCCGAGCGAAGAACTGGTCGATCATCTCCTGTTGTTTGCGGAGGAGATCATCTTGCCTTGCCATCTGGGTTCTCAATTCAGTGAAAACGCCATCCATTTCGTCTCTGGTTAAGTATGCTGATAAATCACTATGAGAGAAAGCCTCCTGGCTCGCCTCATTCCTCACACCTTATGTACCAATGTCCTTAGTACGAGAGAAGGTTCCATCTTTCTTTCGTTTAACCATTGATCCAACAGTCAAGCAATCCAATTCCTTTGAGGTTAGAGAATGAAATAGTATCGTGTGCCCCCTTCCTTGGCACGCCAAAATGTTAGACCAAAATCTATGCCTAACACCCAAATGCGGTGTGAAACCCTCACAATCACAAAAAAATGCAGAAAAAGCAGTAAATAATAGGAGACACACGAGATTTTTATAGTGGTTCGGCTCAAACCAGGCCTACGTCCACTTTATAGTTTTTTAGACCCTAAGAAGCTATTACAATGTTGTTTTTTTTGTGGTTTATACACAAAATCTTCTTGCTTACAATGAAGAAAAGGAGATTAGAAATTGATTTTATACATGATAACCCGGTGTTAGAGAGAGATAAGCAATGCCCTTGCTTGGTTGTAATGGAGGCCAAGTATTGGATTTGCCAAACGTCCCTTGCAATGGTGGAAGATGAGAGTTGGAAATGGCCGAAAAGAGAAGATCCTTTCAAATAGCCATGTTGCGGTGTATTTATAGGCGTAGAGGAGCCCTTGGGAACACTGGAGTGGTTCGGTTTGGAGGTGCCACGTGGTGAGCGCTGAGGCGATCTCGGAGGTAGTGGAGAAGTGGTCACCAGATCATGCTTTGCCAAGTGGAGCCAGATCCATGAAAGTAGGTGCGGTTACTCCTTAAGAAGCGGTCAAAGCTTGCGTGCAGGATACAACACAGGCGGGTCGGTTCGGGTCCGAGCCGAACCGAGGTGGAATTTCTGAACGGAAGACATGATGTGCACTTCTGTGTAGAGCAAGGCGGTTCGGGTTCTGATGGTCCGATCTGAACCGAAGTGAGCCGGAGTCGAAGTCTGAGTGTCTTCGAAGCGTGGGGTCGGAACGGATCCGATCTGAGGCTTTGTCCAATGCCAAAATCCAAACTTTTCAGTTCTGCATGCGTTCATGAAAACAGGCATAACTTCCAAACCGTAAGTCCGTTTTAGCCAGACGAAAGCTCGATTCGAAGCTGATTCAGAGAGCTACAAGAGTTACAGAGCTTAGCTCCGTAATTGCTATTTTCGGGCCAAAAAGAGGTTGTTTGATAGGAGTTTCGGGCCAATCTTTGTTTGTGATGCGACTTCAACCAAATCACTTCATGTCTTTTGATGATGTTCCCAATACTTGAGTGTATTATTTACCAGAAATTCTATGTGTGACAGCTTTGACTAAAAAGCGGGTCAACACGTGTTATTCGGAAAGTCCAGGTTTAACCCATTCTAAATAATTACTGTGACAATCAAGAGTCCAAGATGAAGGCGGTGGTTGAAGATCGGAGATCTTCACATCGTTTGGGTGATTACTGATGTCTTGATTAGGCCGTACACCCAAGACAAGGTAATAAGTGGTGATCGTCCAAACGTACTTGGAGATCGACAAATATGCGAGGACCTATCTCTTGTATTGGACATATGGGACAAGGAATAAGGTGGCTCCGGTTTCGTTCAAACCCAGAACGGAATTGTAAATGGATGGTATATCTGACGTTGTATACCTTTATGCTGTATTTATTAATCTCTGCTAAATATATATCTGTTTGGTGGCGGAGAATTTTATTCTCTTGCTTAACACCCTTCTCTGAGACGTATGAGCTTAGAGGGTATATTTTGGCAGAAATCAATGGTATCTTATGGATTGACAATGTGGCATGCTTAGATGAAAATGATCAAGGCTTATTGTCGAAAAGCGGAGCCTTGTGGTGGATGATCAAAGCACAGCCCATATTAGGCATAACTTTGTGTACAACGTTAATTCGCGAGCCTCATACCCAGGTATAAACCAAAAACGGGAGAAGGACCTAGGGAAATGGACATATGTTAGTTTCTAGCTAAGAGGGGTGTTAGCGTTTACAAGCCCTGACATTTTACTCATGTGGATGTTGCTTATTATTACTTGATGGATAGAGAGGCGCCTCGGGTATTATTATGGTCGACATTACTGACCAGATTTTATTTCCCATAGGGAAGGCTAACATATAGTTTATGGTATAACTAATCATCGACGGATGACCGACCCTGGCGCTTACTAGGGCTCACCTGAGTCTGAGTCCTGAGGCATGAGCTAGATTGTCTAGAATTTGGTAAGGACTGTCTCTTGCCTTGGTTCATGATGGGAATCCAACTTCCAATATGAAACTATACAGTTTTGATTGTAGAACTAGTGTGGCGACATGATATATGGTACCAATGATGTCCATGATTGATACATTTATATTTGAAGTCGTTTTTGACACTATACACTTATAGTAATAATAAAAGATGAAATTTCGCATATCAAGCATATTTGGCTATTATAAGGGAAAACTCTATCCTCCGGCTTGCGTTGCATTGTGTGATGAGACTTAGGTCTTATAATAGCTTCATTTTTCCGAAAAGCATTGCGCGTTTTATTTTAAACTAAACTTCATGTGTACTAAACCCGTTCCTTGTTATACGGTGTGGTCCCGTGATTCACCTAACTTTAAATCAAGTTAATAACTGTTTTAATTCTCACACAGTCCTATGACTAACCTGGAGTTTATTGTTTTAACCTAAACTCTGGGTGCCCATATTTCCCACACGGGCAGCTAGTAGTTTTGGTTTTGCTTATATTCACAGGATCCTGGTTCACACGGGCAGCTAGTAGTTTTGGTTTTGCTTATCTTCACAGAATCACACTCTGGTCGCCCGGAGATGATTCTGATGATGAGGCCCCATCATCAGTATTTATGTTCGAGTTTCGAAAGTGGTATATCTATATATTTCCATTGACTGGTGTGAGAACCAAAAATTAGATAGGGTCTATTGCTGTGATTTGCACTAAAATATGATTTTTGACTATATATGAAAGTTATATATATTTGAAAACTTAATCACCTAATTGACTGCTGGTTGTGATGTTTGATAATTAGTTTAACTAATTAAAATATTGGAATGATAATTGATTTAATCAATATGAGAAAGAATGATAAATTTAGATGAGCAAAATTTAATATTGAATTGAATTGAAAATTGATTAGAATTGAAAGTTGAGTTGGTCAGTTAAACAACTTTCAGCTCTGTTCCTTTTTCGAGGACGAAAAGATTTTAAGTAGGGGAGATTATAACAACCCGTAAAATCAGAACCAATTTAAAATTTTTATTTTAACTATTTAATGGATTTTAATATTTAAAATAATTTATTTTAAATAATAACGAAGAAAAATTTATTTAAATCGAAGTTAGAAAGAGTAAATTTATTTTAATTATAAAACGAGCCTAAAATTGCGCGACAGTTTGAAAATTCGATTTCTAATTTCAATTTAATGTATAGAATTCATTTTAAATCAGAATTGGACAAAATAAGAAATATTTGAATCTGTATAATTATATCTTTCTAACGAATGTAAGAAATTAATATTTCACTTTATAAATTGAAAGTTATGTCCAATTTAAAATTCAGAAAAGTCGCTGTAGAATTTATATATATTTTAATATAATATATAGCCCTTAAAAATAGACATTTTGCAAACGACCTTCGTTTTCGATGAAACCACTTTTGTTATACCAGGAATGTCAAATTATTTCTATTTTCGTAAAATTTGGAATTAATATGTGAGCGTGGCAAAAGAAAACGTGTATTGTCAGTTTTAGTAAATTTGGATCGACTAGAAAATGGCCATTTTTCAAACGGTCTCCAAATTCAATGAAATTTGTTTTTTTAGGATCGTATCATCAAAACAAAGCTAGAAATAATTTTTTTGGACCTTTTAGAGTCAGTATGTGGCCCCAGTAAATTAAAATTCACGTTTAAATTAAATATACATTGATTTATATTTTAATTTTTAAGAAAAACCCATCAAAACAGTCGAATCATCTTACCGGACATATCCCATTGTGTCCGGAATGGGGGTATTTGGCTAGGGGCGACACTCGTTGGGTTTGATTTGGAATATGTTGTATTAAACAAGAATTATCAGAACAAAAAGATAATTTAATAAATGTATATACTTGTATAAATACCCCTAAATATACACCATATTTTTTACAAAACCCTAATTATCGTATAGCCGCCACCAAGACAGTTCAATGGCCTAAATCGTGCCATAATCCTTCCTTAATATCTCCCATCTCCGTTCGAATCAGACCCTCATTTCAAAACTGAAATTCAGGAGAGGATCGAGTGCTTCAAGATGGTACGGGTCTGATCAGTTCTGGTGCGATGATGTGATGGAATTTTGCTGTGAAACGACGGTCGTTCGAGTGCTATTGCTGATTAGAGGGGGCTTTGTACTGGAAGTTGTCACCGGCGGAGGAAGAGGGTGTGTGGGCAGTCACTGTGGTGAGGATGGATCGACAGATCGTGGCTCAGGGAGGGGTGCGATGGTGAAGTTCTCGGTCAACGGTTTGGGTTTTCTATACAGGCAAATAACAGTGGACGGGAATGATGAAGTTAAAAGAATTACAAAGGGGAAATGGTAACGGATTGTAAAGGTTGCAAAGGTTTTAAGTTATTTTTTGTTTATTTAAAAATCAGTCTTGTTTAAGAATCATTGTTTTTAAATTTCAGATTTATAAAAAGAAAACAACATTGTTTAGAAAATGAAAATAGCATTGTTTTTATAAAAAGAAAATAACACGAACATTATTTTGAAAACAAGAACATTGCTTTGAAAAATAACAAGAACATTGCTTTGAAAATTAACAAAGAACATGGTTTTGAAAAAGAAAATAAACAATGTTTGTAATAAAGAGAACATGGTGTTGAAAATAAAAAGAACCATGTTTTGAAATAAAAAGAACATGGTTTCTAAATGAAAAAAACATTGTTCTGTAATGAAAAGAACATTATTTTGTAATAAAAATCGCATTTGTTTTAATATATAAATCGCATTGTTATTAAAATGAAAATTGCATTGTTATTAAAAACAGAAATGGGAATATAAAAATATGATTTTTATATATAAGATCATCGAATTAAAAATGTGATTTTTAATTACATATAAGGCATTGTTAAAAATGTGATTTTTAATATAATCCGCTTGAAAACAGATTGCGATGGAACCAATTGGAAGCGAACAGAATCCAAACCATTGTCCGATATAGAACTGACAGAGTGGAAACTAAAGGTGAGAACTCCTCACTAAAAATTTCTGCATAGTTATTTATTTTCATAACTGAAAAATATATAGAATTGCCAGGTTAGATTCTGTATCAGTTAAATCATCATAAATTGTATTCGGTGCATGTTAGATCGCTTCCCTCGTCCACAGACCATGGATGATTTAAATTAACTGTATTGTGTGTTGTTTGTGATGTTGTGATGATTAACATATTAAAAATAATGTTAATATTAATGTAGTGGTTGGAATTAAATTATAGATAATCATTTAAAATTTGGGTACTGCAAATTGGTTAATCAGAAAAATAATTCAAACTGAATTAGAATTTGTTTAATTTGTTAACCAATTATTTATTTAAATAAACCGCTGATGTTTGAAAACCCCACACGGGTCTGGGGATGATAATTTATTCACATCTCCCTTGAATTTAATTATATTTCAATCGATGGATTGACAGTCTGTGATGAGCATTATTTATTTATTTTAATGCTCATACAGTTGTAAATTTCACTCTGGATGTGATTGGACTGTTTGATGATTATTTATCATTGTTGTTGCATACCTGCGATGTATGAAATTCATATAACTGAAATTGCATGGTAATTAATTGAGTCGCACTCCAATTCAGAAATAAAGAATATTTTCAAAATAAAGAATAT
This sequence comes from Allium sativum, assembly GCA_030737875.1. Taxonomy (NCBI): domain Eukaryota; kingdom Viridiplantae; phylum Streptophyta; class Magnoliopsida; order Asparagales; family Amaryllidaceae; genus Allium; species Allium sativum. The sequence goes on from CM060926.1 coordinate 444,869,103, forward strand.
TTTTTAAATAACGGAATCTTTTAAAATAAAATGTTCTAACAATAAAATTCACACTTTTATTGTATGAAAATAAAATAATCATTTGTTGAATTATATTTTTGTACATAAAAAAATGTCATCTTTAATATGTTAATAAAAATGAAATAGAATTGTCACAAATAAAAATATCATTTCTTATTTGTTATGGTGAACTAGAATTGTCGACAAAACAAAAGTAACATTTTGAATAAAATAACATTTTAGAATATAAAAGACATGTTAGAATATAAAAGACATTCTAGAATATAAAAGATATGTTAGAATATAAAAGGCCTTTTAGAATATAAAAGACATGTTAGAATATAAAAGACTTTTTAGAATATAAAAGACATGTTAGAATGTAAAAAACATTTTAATATAAAAGACATTTTTAATGTAAGGAAACATTTTTATATAAAAGAATCATTTCTAATGTAAAGAAACATTACTATATAAAAGAATCATTTCTAATGTAAAGAAACATTTTTATATAAAAGAATCATTTCTAATGTAAAGAAACATTTTTATGTAAAAGAATTATTTCTAATGTAAAGAAACATTTTTACGTAAAGGAATAATTTTTATATAAAAGAATCATTTTTATATAAAAGAATCACTTTTATTGTAAACAACCATTTTAATGCAAAAGAACATTTTAATGTAAAAGTTCATTTTAATGTAAAGTATATTTTTAAATAAAGAATAATTTAAAATAACGAATATTTTAAAATAATATTCAGTGTAGAAAAAAAATCATGATTTCGATGTCCGTCTTTAGATGGACACGAGAATACAAAAACATGAAGCCGGGTCAAGTATAGAAATGCCAGTTTAACCCGAACGGGTTTGTCGATCGACTTTATTCATTTTATAAAGAATATAGAAGTGAGGAGATTTCAAAATTAAATATTTTGAAAATATTATCATATTTATATGATAAAGATATATAATATTCAATTTTGATTTAAAACTGAAAATGAAGTTAAAATCATTTTGAAATGAATTTATAAACGATTTATAAATTATGTTTCAAAGGAAATCGATGAAACATATATATATATATATATATAATATATTATATACATTTAATGACTAGAATAGAATGCGCCGCGCAGCAACCGTTCGCGAATTTCGACCATTAACTTCAAAATGGCATAACGGGAGATCCAACCGTCGGATTCTCCCAAAACTGGAACTGTTGGGTTCGTATCGAAAAGAGCTTTCCAATGAATATAAAATGTTTGAAATCTAACGATTGGATTTGGAATTATGTCCAAATCAAATTTGAGAAAGGATGTTATGGATGCAATTCGGCTGCCTTTATTGGAAACCGACTGTACGAGCGATAATAAAATTATTAAAATTATGGAAAAATTATGTAAAATCATAATAAATGGCTTGGAAAGATTTTGGATGAAAAATTCTATATTTGAAAAGATAAAAATGTATTTTTAACAAAATGAACTAGTTATTAACTAGAATAAATCTTTAATTAAGATTTAACTGAGTTTTCCAATTAATTAATATTTAATTGGACTAAAATAAAATAAATTGGATTTTGGGTTTGTCGTGAATAATGTCTTCAATAACACTGTTCTTAACTCCCATATGGAAAGAATAAATCTTTTAATTAAGATTGTTAAATTTTCAAATTACATTTGGTAATTGGAATAAAATGAAATGTGAATTAGGTTTGCTGTGAACTGTGTTTTTAAAGACATTTGTTCTTTAACCCAATTAACAGTGAAAATATAATTTAGAATAATAAATCTTTTATTTAGATTTAAATGGGAAATTTCCAAAGTAAAGTTTTCCAATTTAATATATTAAATTGGAATTGAATAGAATTCGATTTAATAATAATCAAGATGAGCTTCTGTAAATGAAGACCGTTACTATATATGGAATTTAATAGGCTTTGCCATTATTCCATATATATTATTGGTCTGATACAAAAATTTATATCGATTATATATTGATCTGATTTCTGTGAAGATTCCTTTTTAATGGAAGATGATTTTGGGTTTGTCGTGAACTGTGTTTTTAATGACATTGGTTCTTTAACCCAGTTAAAGATAAGATTAATTTCTTAAATTTGAATAATCTTTAAGTAATGGTTTTTGGAGATTAAAACCAAATTGGTGTTTTAATGTATCTTGTTAATTTCAGGAAGATTAAAGAATAAATTTAAGAGGATTTATCTTTGATAAAATTAATGGGAACCTTTCCCCAATAATATGAATATTTTAGTGAAAGAATATTCTGAACTGGAATGAGGGGTTTGATGTGTTTTTATAGCACTTGATTATAAAATACGCATGTTATTCGGAAAGACGGGTTTAACCCATTCTGAATAATTACTACGATGATCAAGATTCGAAGATGAAGATGGTGGTTGAAGACCGGTGATCTTCACATCATTTGGGTGATTACTGATGTCTTGATTGGGCCGTACACCTAAGACAAGGTAATAAGTGGTGATCATCCAAACGTACTTGTAGATCGATAGATATGCAAGGACCTCTCTCCTGTATTGGACATATGGGACGAGGAATAGGGTAGCTCCGGTTTCGTTCAGACCTAGAACGAACTTGTAAATGGATGACATGTCTAACATTGTATTCCTTTATGCTGTATTCGTTGATCTCTGCTAAATATATATCTGTTTGGTGGCAGAGAATTTTATTCTCTTGCTTAACTCCCTTCTCTAAGACATACGAGCTTAGAGGGTATATATTGGCAGAAATCAATGGTATGATATGGATTGACAATATGGCATGCTAAGATGCAAATGATCATGACTTATTGTTAAAAAGCAGAGCCTTATTGTAAATGATCAAAGCACAGCCCATTTTAGGCATAGCTTTGTGTACAACGTTACTTCGCGAGCCTTACACCCTGGTATGAACCAAAAACGGGAGAAGGACCCCAGGGAAATGGACATATGTTGTAACAACCTGGATTTTTGACCGTTCAAATCGACAATAAACCACACATGTCAACCCAAACAAATCGCAAATGCAGGTAATTATTGGGAACAAGAAGAAAAATAAAGAAAGAAGAGAAAAACCAACCACAAAATCTCACAGCGGAAGGACAACATATAATAAAAAAATACCAGTTAAAAGCAGTTGAAATGTATACATTGGTTATAACATTCAATGGTTATCAGAGTTACATATACATGCAGATGTACATAATAAGTAATGAAAATAAATGTAACGGAAATACTTATACTTGACATATATATTTATATATACCTAATCCTCGTCTTCATCCTCCAAGCTATTGTAATCTTCGCTAACTGCAACTTCTGCTGACCCGAGCGTATTGCATAAAAAGAAAACACAACAAACACTCGGATCAGCACTACATCATTGTCATATTAGTCAAATTAAAATACAAAATAACATGTAACACCCCGTGTATTCTATAACTGTGGAATTAACAAATTAAAGTATAATTAATTTGAAATCAAAGAACTAAGGGAAACGGGATACGCCATTGTGTTCGTCTCGGAAAAATACGCGAAATAGAGTCCGAGTTTTCGAAAAACGGAGTCCGTATGAAGAAGATATGGCCTTCGGAAGTTTCTGAATTAAGTTTAAAATTCGAACAGAATAAAACAGTTAAAAATTAAAACCGGGCCCAATTGGCCAAGGCGGGAAAACTCCCGCCTAAGACACCCAGGTCGACTGGGCTGTCGACCTGGTCTAACCAGGTCGACAGGGCTGTCGACAGGGCTGTCGACAGGGCTATCGACCTGGTCCAGACCCAGGTCGAACCCAGTCCACCCTGGCTGGCCTATTCTATGTTGGTCGATTTTATGTGGTCTGCTTTGTCATTAGGGCTAGGTGGCAGGCTCTAATTGGTCCCTCTTGCGAATGAATGGCTACGATCAATCTAAGCAACATCAATGGTCCTAATCAGTTCATAAACTCTATAAAATGACCCTAGACTCTACCTAGGTTTCCTACACAATTCTCTAGCCTCCATTGCTCTCTTCTTCTAATAAAAAAATAAAAATGGCGTCGCTGCTCTGCTAGAATTAAAACTAGAAGATAATCAACATCAGCCTAAGCAACTCAATTCAAACTAGAGATTATAGTTTCTGCAAAGATTCTACAGCAAGTTAAAGTCCTTTCTTTAATCTAATCAAGGCAAGTACAGTTATTTTCCGCTATAAACGTTAATAATAATTTTGATATGTTTTTAATTCTGAATCTGAGATTGTATATATATTCTCTTCTGTCAGATTTGTTTTTCTGTGACTGTTCTGTATCCCTTTTCTTCTTTTCTGTTTTTATAGCCAGGCTACCACGAGCCTGTGCCTAATCTCATAAGAGATGAACGTATGAACGCAAATTTTGGGATAAATAATGAATGATGCGAAATTTGACAAGACTAAATTGAATGTATGACTTTAGGTTTGAGGCATAAAATATATTGGACATATGCATAAATTTGACTGTGAACATATAATTTATGCATGTTGTATGCATTGCTATGTTGTAATTTAGAACTGTAATTAATGAGCATATGTTGTAAACATAGATTTGGATCTATGCATATTCTATGATAAAAGAAGAAGAGGAACCACTGTAAGATTACATATGATTTGAGACTTTGGACAAAATGCATATAAAAGTCAAGATTTGATTTTTAGAAGATATGATTTAAAGATTTAGATTGTTGGGTATAGTTTGCATAATGATTCATGACCTAAAAAAAAAGAAGAAGATATGGAAGCTTAGGTGTAAAAGATTTGCATTAATTAGGATATCTATTATTGTGATTACACCTAAATAGGGATTTTTGGATATATGGCATGCATTGTAATTAATGGTTATATTTGGTATAATTTATATGTGAATCTGCTATAAAATGCTAGTTTAACAAAAATTGGAACATATGTTATATGGCAAATTATGTCCATATTCTGCGCTTATGCAAACATGGAGTATATGTTGTGAATCATGACAATTATGTAGGCATATGAATTTAGGCTAATTTATGACTAGGCAAGGCATGTAAATAGAACCTTTGGAAATATTAAATTTGCTAAATCTGCTAATTTGCCAAGTTGCCTAAACTGCTAGTTTTGTTATATTGCCTAGACTGCTAATTAGATTGAAATGCCTAATCTGTTAAATTTGTCGGTTGAAATGCCTAACCTGTTATATGCCAAATTCTGCTAAGTTGCTAAATCTGTAAAATCCGTTAATTCATATAAAATCTGTTATCTGCTATGTTGATATAATCATCCTGTTATTGATATAATCTGAATTGGCATATATATATTGGGCGTGCGCATAAACGGTAAATTATTAATTAATTGGCCGCAAAGATAAACATGGCTAACTCGAGGTTAGAATGAGTTTGCGGCGTAAATCTGCCCGGAACCGCCCGGCACATCCAGTGGCCGCAAACAATAGGTTCTAATGTGAGAAGTTAGTCATAACATGCGTAAGACACGAGGTTAGGTCTGGCTTGTGGCAGAAGTCTACCCGGAACCGCCCGGCATATCCAGCGGCCACAAGCTACCGACCTAATGTGAGAGGTCTGTGAATTAATAATTAATTAATGCAAATCTAAGATAAGAAGGACGTCTAAAACGTATTGGGGGAAAATAGGGTTAAACCAACTTGATTAATAGGTGTAGTAAACCCGTCCATGAATCTGTAGGCCCAATACAAAGTTAGACAAATCTAAAAAATCTGTACATCTGATCTGTTAGTCTGAAAACTTGTTAACTTAATCTATGAACTAGTAAATCTGAATTCTGTATGTCTGAACTTGTAAACAAGTTAATCTGAGATCTGTTAGTCTGGGGACACAAGGTTAGGAGGGGAATTACTTGTGTCATCTGTTGTTTGGGACCCATATTAGTCAGTAACCCTTTCTGGTATCAAAACTTTGACCCAACAGTAGGTAGGGTCCGGGCACGCTTACTGAACTAATTATAAGTGGTTCATTCTGATAATGGCGAGGGATGTTGATGGTGCGTTCCAACCGGGTCATGTGCGTGCATGGATCCCGGTCTGCCTCTGAGGATGTAAGACGCCGTGACATCTGTAAATAGGTCTGTGCCAATTGGTTGTCACTTTAGGGAGTGATACACCCTACTGTGGGGCCGACACAGGATATTTATGTATTAGGGAGCCGATCACTTGGGGTAGGGTTTTAGGGTACGCTTAGTTCTGTCTGTTTCTGTTGGTACCGTCTGTTTCTGTTGGGTGGTAACACCTGTCTGTTTCTGTGTGGTACCGTCTGTTCGGGTGGTAAAGGCCCATTACTAGTGTACACCTAATTCTACATTCTGTTTCCGTAGGGATAAATCTGTTTCTGCTTCTGTCTATTTCTGATCGGGTAGTAAAGGCCCATTATTAGCATTCTGTTTTTGTTAAAGTATTCTGTACCCGTTCCTGCTTCAATTTAGACATTAGGGTGACACCTAATTCTGCTATACTAGTATTAGTGCAGAGAAGTGTAAAACAATAGTTTATATCATTCTGTTTTTCTGTTATATCTGCTACACCTGTTACATTTATCTCACATCCAGTTTTACGTTCATATCATATTATTATTATCTGTTCATATGCTGAAAGTCACTGGACTTGCCAGACTTTTTGTCTGACCCTTGTTGTTTCGCCTCCTTTCTTCCGTTTCCCCCCAGGTTATCCAAGGAGGGAATACTTTAGCTTGATCCGGATTTCTCTTTGCTTGAAGTGCTTAAAGTATGGCTTGGCTTAGTATAGCTTCCGTTCCATGGGGATTATGATTTTAAACCATGCATTTTGAAGGCTTTTGTACAAGACTGATATTTTGTACTTGAATTCTGAAATTTGAAAGGATGTAACCATATTAATTTCTGTTTCCGCTGTAATAAAGTTAAAAATTTTCAAGTACTGTTTTATCTGTCTTGTAAGTTTCTGTTCTGTTTACTAAAATGCTCCACCAAAGTTAAGGCATTCCCTTTGTGAGTGACCTTAACGGAGGTGGGGTGTTACACTTGGTATCAGAGCTGAAGGTTACCAGATTGGGTAAAGTTATTGAAAACTATTTTCAAAAAGGTTTTGGAAGGAAGTATTTTCAAAAATAAAGCTTATTTTGAAAAACATGATCCCCAAGAGCCATATATCTTTCTTTCAGTCCTTTTTGTATTGAACCTTTCCTTTTTCGTTCCAGCATGTCTGAAGCATCTGAGATACCAGAGGGTGTTTATGTACCCGGTTGGTTTCGTTAATATCTTGAGGCTAGGACCGCCGCTGCAGGTCCAGCAAATGATCCCCCTCCTCCACCCCCTCCTCGTGCAATTGCTTTCTCAAAGATCTGTAGAGATTTTAGGGCCATGGGTGGGAAGGATTTCAAAGGAACTGAATCATTCGTAGAAGCAAGGAATTGGCTCAAAGAAACTGAGGATCTATTCGTTATCTTCGAGGTGGACGATAGGCAGAAGGTACAGTTGGCAGTATGGCTGCTCAAAGACGAAGCTTCCTACTGGTGGGAAGTCACTAATGCCGAGAGGCCGGTTGAGACATGGATGGATTTCAGAACAAGGTTTGAGACAAAATTCCTCTCGCAAGCTGAACGAAGTTTACAATTGGAAAAGTTCTTATCTCTTAAGCAAGGAAGTATGACGGTCAAGGAATACGTCAACCAGTTCAACCAACTAGCAAGATTCGGATTGGATTTAGTCAACACTCAGCATAAAAAGGCTCTCCGCTTTGTTAAAGGATTGAATGAGCTACTGCACAGCCTAGCCATGACCCATGTACCCATGGGAGCAACTTACGAGAAATTGGTGGATATGGCACTACTGCACGAGGAAGACAAGGGCCCGAAAGAGACAAATAAGGAAGAACCACAGAATAAGAAAGCGGGGCCCAAAAAGGAAACACAAAAGAAGGATGAGAAGTCTGAAGATAAGAAGGGGAAAAAGTGCTTTACTTGTGGGAGCTCGACTCATCTGAACAAGGATTGCAGAAAAAGGAAGGGCGCTTGCTTCAACTGTGGGGAGATGGGACACTTCACTAGGGACTGCCCGAAGAGACGAGGACAAGGAGGGCAGGCGAACACTCTTGAGGCTAGTGGCTAGGATAGAAATAGGAAAAATTTCTATAGTAGGTTTAATTTCTTTATCTGATTATGGAGTTAAGACTTTTTCTGATTCTGGTATTTTGATTTTGTAATCGATACTCTACACTTTAATACTAGTATTATTTCTGAATTCCGCTGTAGACTCAGACCCATAAGGGTTATGGATCATCTGTTTGAGATTGGGGTTTGAGGGATATCTGTGTTAGGCGTCAAGTATGACGCATACATTCTGAGTTTTCATAGGGTATGATTTTATCATGCTTAGCTTCCTAAGAATCATTAGGGAACCTGATCTGTACCAGTAGTCTGTAAATATCTAAATACTTTTGATAGGATTTCCAGTTTTGACATTGTCTAAAGAAGGTAATCCTCTGGGTGTCAATTTGATGTTGGTTTCGGTCTTTGGGGCCGATACTTAGGACCCATGTCTAATGGGAACAAAATTTCCGTTCTATCTGTACTCGCTTCCATCATTCGACTGTATCCTATCGATCGAATCTTCGAACTTTAGGTAGAAACTAATGGGTGTAAACATGTGTTTGAGACATGTTATGTTTGATGGTTGCAAGTGGATGCAAGTGGTTGCTAGTGGTTGCCCGTGGATGCATATACACACACTAGGCACTAGATCGGCTCGAAAACACTCTCATACTGCATATGGATGGGTGAGCATTTTTCAATTCTTGTGGATGCAAAATGGTTGATTCAGCACATGGATGTTGCATTTGAGTGAATGGTTGTGCACTCATATAGAAATAATGTATATCATCAGAATTCTATTGCATACATGTTGGACTCATGGCACTGACATAATTCGCATTAAGGAGGTCAACTGAATCAGTAGACCGCCTGATCTTTGCATTAGATAAGGAACATATACACACACTTTTGCATATGTTCATACAACATTAGAAGTTTTCTAAGGACAATGTATGCTTGTGGATGATGGTTGAGTAGATGGATGATTGGATGGTAGGACACACTCTTCTTAACTTGAAGATTTCGGGGACGAAATCCTTTTAAGTGGGGGAGAATGTAACACCCCGTGTATTCTATAACTGTGGAATTAACAAATAAAAGTATAATTAATTTGAAATCAAAGAACTAAGGGAAACGGGATACGCCATTGCGTTCGTCTCGGAAAAATACGCGAAATAGAGTCCGAGTTTTCGAAAAACGGAGTCCGTATGAAGAAGATATGGCCTTCGGAAGTTTCTGAATTAAGTTTAAAATTCGAATAGAATAAAACAGTTAAAAATTAAAACCGGGCCCAATTGGCCAAGGCGGGAAAACTCCCGCCTAAGACACCCAGGTCAACTGGGCTGTCGACCTGGTCTAACCAGGTCGACAGGGCTGTCGACAGGGCTATCGACCTGGTCCAGACCCAGGTCGAACCCAGTCCACCCTGGCTGGCCTATTCTATGTTGGTCGATTTTCTGTGGTCTGCTTTGTCATTAGGGCTAGGTGGCAGACTCTAATTGGTTCCTCTTGCGAATGAATGGCTACGATCAATCTAAGCAACATCAATGGTCCTAATCAGTTCATAAACTCTATAAAATGACCCTAGACTCTACCTAGGTTTCCTACACAATTCTCTAGCCTCCATTGCTCTCTTCTTCTAATAAAAAAATAAAAATGGCGTCGCTGCTCTGCTAGAATTAAAACTAGAAGATAATCAACATCAGCCTAAGCAACTGAATTCAAACTAGAGATTATAGTTTCTGCAAAGATTCTACAGCAAGTTAAAGTCCTTTCTTTAATCTAATCAAGGCAAGTACAGTTATTTTCCGCTATAAACGTTAATAATAATTTTGATATGTTTTTAATTCTGAATCTGAGATTGTATATATATTCTCTTCTGTCAGATTTGTTTTTCTGTGACTGTTCTGTATCCCTTTTCTTCTTTTCTGTTTTTATAGCCAGGCTACCACGAGCCTGTGCCTAATCTCATAAGAGATGAACGTATGAACGCAAATTTTGGGATAAATAATGAATGATGCGAAATTTGACAAGACTAAATTGAATGTATGACTTTAGGTTTGAGGCATAAAATATATTGGACATATGCATAAATTTGACTGTGAACATATAATTTATGCTTGTTGTATGCATAGCTATGTTGTAATTTAGAACTGTAATTAATGAGCATATGTTGTAAACATAGATTTGGATCTATGCATATTCTATGATAAAAGAAGAAGAGGAACCACTGTAAGATTACATATGATTTGAGACTTTGGACAAACTGCATATAAAAGTCAAGATTTGATTTTTAGAAGATATGATTTAAAGATTTAGATTGTTGGGTATAGTTTGCATAATGATTCATGACCTAAAAAAAAAGAAGAAGATATGGAAGCTTAGGTGTAAAAGATTTGCATTAATTAGGATATCTATTATTGTGATTACACCTAAATAGGGATTTTTGGATATATGGCATGCATTGAAATTAATGGTTATATTTGGTATAATTTATATGTGAATCTGCTATAAAATGCTAGTTTAACAAAAATTGGAACATATGTTATATGGCAAATTATGTCCATATTCTGCGCTTATGCAAACATGGAATATATGTTGTGAATCATGACAATTATGTAGGCATATGAATTTAGGCTAATTTATGACTAGGCAAGGCATGTAAATAGAACCTTTGGAAATATTAAATTTGCTAAATCTGCTAATTTGCCAAGTTGCCTAAACTGCTAGTTTTGTTATATTGCCTAGACTGCTAATTAGATTGAAATGCCTAATCTGTTAAATTTGTCGGTTGAAATGCCTAACCTGTTATATGCCAAATTCTGCTAAGTTGCTAAATCTGTAAAATCCGTTAATTCATATAAAATCTATTATCTGCTATGTTGATATAATCATCCTGTTATTGATATAATCTGAATTGGCATATATATATTGGGCGTGCGCATAAACGGTAAATTATTAATTAATTGGCCGCAAAGATAAACATGGCTAACTCGAGGTTAGAATGAGTTTGCGGCGTAAATCTGCCCGGAACCGCCCGACACATCCAGTGGCCGCAAACAATAGGTTCTAATGTGAGAAGTTAGTCATAACATGCGTAAGACACGAGGTTAGGTCTGGCTTGTGGCAGAAGTCTGCCCGGAACCGCCCGGCATATCCAGCGGCCACAAGCTACCGACCTAATGTGAGAGGTCTGTGCATTAATAATTAATTAATGCAAATCTAAGATAAGAAGGACGTCTAAAATGTATTGGGGGAAAATAGGGTTAAACCAACTTGGTTAATAGGTGTAGTAAACCCGTCCATGAATCTGTAGGCCCAATACAAAGTTAGACAAATCTGAAAAATCTGTACATCTGATCTGTTAGTCTGAAAACTTGTTAACTTAATCTATGAACTAGTAAATCTGAATTCTGTATGTCTGAACTTGTAAACAAGTTAATCTGAGATCTGTTAGTCTGGGGACACAAGGTTAGGAGGGGAATTACTTGTGTCATCTGTTGTTTGGGACCCATATTAGTCAGTAACCCTTTCTGGTATCAAAACTTTGACCCAACAGTAGGTAGGGTCCGGGCACGCGTACTAAACTAATTATAAGTCGTTCATTCTGATAATGGCGAGGGGTGTTGATGGTGCGTTCCAACCGGGTCATGTGCGTGCATGGATCCCGGTCTGCCTCTGAGGATGTAAGACGCCGTGACATCTGTAAATAGGTCTGTGCCAATTGGTTGTCACTTTAGGGAGTGATACACCCTACTGTGGGGCCGACACAGGATATTTATGTATTAGGGAGCCGATCGCTTGGGGTAGGGTTTTAGGGTACGCTTAGTTCTGTCTGTTTCTGTTGGTACCGTCTGTTTCTGTTGGGTGGTAACACCTGTCTGTTTCTGTGTGGTACCGTCTGTTCGGGTGGTAAAGGCCCATTACTAGTGTACACCTAATTCTACATTCTGTTTCCGTAGGGATAAATCTGTTTCTGCTTCTGTCTGTTTCTGATCGGGTAGTAAAGGCCCATTATTAGCATTCTGTTTTTGTTAAAGTATTCTGTACCCGTTCCTGCTTCAATTTAGACATTAGGGTGACACCTAATTCTGCTATACTAGTATTAGTGCAGAGAAGTATAAAACAATAGTTTATATCATTCTGTTTTTCTGTTATATCTGCTACACCTGTTACAGTTATCTCACATCCAGTTTTACGTTCATATCATATTATTATTATCTGTTCATATACTGAAAGTCACTGGACTTGCCAGACTTTTTGTCTGACCCTTGTTGTTTCGCCTCCTTTCTTCCGTTTCCCCCCAGGTTATCCAAGGAGGGAATACTTTAGCTTGATCCGGATTTCTCTTTGCTTGAAGTGCTTAAAGTATGGCTTGGCTTTGTATAGCTTCCGTTCCATGGGGATTATGATTTTAAACCATGCATTTTGAAAGCTTTTGTACAAGACTGATATTTTGTACTTGAATTCTGAAATTTGAAAGGATGTAACCATATTAATTTCTGTTTCCGCTGTAATAAAGTTAAAATTTTTCAAGTACTATTTTATCTGTCTTGTAAGTTTCTGTTCTGTTTACTAAAATGCTCCACCAAAGTTAAGGCATTCCCTTTGTGAGTGACCTTAACGGAGGTGGGGTGTTACATAACATCAGTGTCATGGGTGTAGTAACTCAAGAGATGTTATCGGATTTTTTTTCATCTCTCGAGGATCCGTTAAACTAATACATACATAGTATAACACGTTATTATGATAGTGTCTATCCAGTGAAGTAAATATCATAAAAATAGCATAAGCGGGATGACCATGTTACCCTTACACCGTTTATAGGCATCAACTGTCTATACAGTACCGTAAATTCAACATACTTGTGTTATCATAGGGCACTCCACATAAAGCAATGCTAAATAAAAATCGTATGGGGCTCGATATGGACAAATATGACAAGGCACTCGAGGCAATACCCAGGGTAGGATTCTACCAATTGCACTCCCGAACCGGTGGTAATGCATAGTAGCCACTACCGCCCACCTCGGAACACACTCCCAATTCAAATGGGCCCAAATCATCATCATAGTCATCATAGTCATGGAAATAGTATCAAAAAAGTGTGTCCGATCAAAGGTGCTACATCAACTAGTCACGGTATAGCTCATGTTTTAGTCATTTCAATTATGACCCGAAGGCCAAGGCTATATTTGTTATCGTTCATCTTCTTCAATCCAACAATTGCCTCCAAGTCATCATATTCCATTCTGGATACGTCATAACGTTCACAGTTGTTAAAGTGATATCGACACTGATAGAGAGTATGCCACTTGTCGACTCCGGTCTCTTTAACAACCAACATTTACATTTTTCACATCAATCGGTTCTTTTACATTTCACAAAGGTTCGCCTTATATCCAAAATATCATGTTTTGTTTCAAACCAAATTTATATTCAAGAAGAATATAATTTTCATATCAACATATCATAATCATACCAAAACCGATTATATTCTAAACTAGAATATATTTCATTTCATTATATTATAATCATATAATATTTCAAAATTGATTTATATTCACGTAGAATATACTTTATATATAGATTATAATTATCTCAAATCGATTCGAATTCGAAATCCATTCATATTCAAATAGAGTATAAATTTCCATAACCACTCATTCATATCATTTATGGGATTCATTATATTCGAATAAATATCAATTACATTTCCATATAAAATTGGTTAAAGTCGATTTATATTTGAATACTTAATCTCAACTCCATCTCGAATATGGTTTAAATCGAGCACTTTCCATTCGGAAGAAAATTACAATTTATAAAAATACAAATGAAAATAAATGTTTATAAGAAAATATTTATATAAAATAAATAAATATATAATATAATAATTAAAAACAGTAATATAGTTTAAAATTTCATATATTACATAAATTAAAAGTTTACTAGATAGTTCTGAATAATTAAATATAAAGGAAATAGTTTGTATAATCGAATAGTTTATAGGTTAATGTTTAAATAAATAATTTTGAAGGAAAGGAATAGTTTATTTTGAAATCAAGAAAGGCATGTGTATATATATATATATAGAATCTTTTTAAAAAAAATTAAACTAAAATTGTTCCTTTCTTCCGAATTTCAAATACTTGAGTCTAAATTCAAGTCTCAATGGAGTTCATTTAATTCCATATCTCATTTCTACCTTGATCAAACAAATCGTCCAATTTAACGGATTCAAATTCATATTCATGCCAAATTCAAAGAAATTTCAAGTATCTTCAAATAACTTACATTTAAAAACTCAATTCTATGGAAATTCTCAATTCAACACCTTACCGTAAATTTAGAAACTCCAAGGCATATAAAAATCCATTTTTTTTCAAATCTCAATTTGTTTGGAACTTTCTCTTTCCCTATTCATTAACATTCAAGTCATGTTTAAGGGAAACTTAAAATTTATCAACATCGACTCATTTCCTTTAAATAAAATTCCTTATCAATAGAATTTCGAATATTTAAAAATCATTTATCCAACAGATGTCCATATATAATTTCCAACCCTATGGCAAAGTGATTTTAAATTTAATTTCTCGATATTCAGGGATGGATCTATCATTTCAATCCAAGTCAGGGTAACAGATATTTATCATTTCAACCTGTGTTCTTAATTAATTTAAATCGATAAATCCTGGGTCTATTCGATGCCCGTAACATCAAGGGTAAAAAATTGGGATTCATCGTCAATAAAGAGTACACAACATCCATATAGTGAAATAAATAACATTTCAAGCAATATTTATTCAGAAATCACTCAAATCATCCACACAACCATTCAGCCAATTAATCAGTATTAATCTGTCCTACAGGTTTGCAAGCATCCGAATTTCCAACTAGTAATTTAATTAAATTATATAACTAATTATTGGCCTAAGTTTTCAGATTAACATACTTGCATGATAGTTTCTAAGCAACAAATCATCGATCCAACACAACCATCCAACCAAACTTATTTCACAATTTAATTAAATAAATATGGAATAATTCAGTATTACGTAAGTGAGGAAATCACTCACTTTTGGGTCTTAATTGGATTGAACATCCAAATAAAGCCCAAAATTTTCTGTCTTCAAACGCAACCAAACCAGTGCCAGAATGTCAGCAATTTCGCCACAATCCCAATGCACCCAACTATGTCCAAATCCGAGTTATGTTGAGAAAGTTTTTAGGGTTTTGTAATAACCCGGAAATCGAGCCAATTTTAAGTTTTTATTTTGGCAATTTTAATGAATTTTGAATATTTTAAATGGTATATTTTAAATAATGATGACAATAAATTTAGTTTGAATATAATTAGAACGTATATCTTTATTTGAACCGTCGTTAGAATATAATTATTTATTTTTAATTGTAAAAGGAATTGAAAATGGCGCGGTAGTTTGAAAATACAATTTCAAATTTTAGATGAATGTACAGGATTCAAAATAAAACGGATTTTAGCGAAACCAAAACTATTTGAATCTATTTGAGAATATCTTTCCAACGAATCCGGAAAATCAAAATTTCATAGCGGGAATCAAAAGTTATGCCCAGTTGAAAATTCAGAATAGTTGTTGCGGAATTCTGGCCCTTAAAAATGGAAATTTTGCAAACGACCTCGGTTTTCGACGAAACCACTTTTGTTGGATCCATGATGTCAAGTTATTGCTAGATTCCAAAATTCATAATTTTCTGAATCAATATGTGAGCGTGGCAAAAGAAAACGTGTTTTGACAGTTTTAGTCAATTTCGATCAACTAGAAAATGACCATTTTTCAAACGGTCACAGAATTTGACGAAATTAGTTTTGTTAGGACCGTATCATCAATACGAAGCTAGAAAATATTTTTCGGCAATTTTCAGAGTACGTATGTGACCCCGGTAAATTGAAATGTACCTTTAAATTGAATATATATATATAGATTTATATTTTAATTTAAATCAAAACTGATTGAAACGATAGAATTGGCTAACGAAACATATCCCATTGTGTTCGGAATGCAGGTAATTAGCTAGGGGCGACAGTCATTGGGTCTCAATTGGAGATCGAATTTAAAAGTTGTTTTTTTAGAATTAATTAAATAATTATATATATATAATACTCCTTTTCACTAAACCCCACATTTCATTTCCTTTGACTAAATCGTTTTCCCCCTTTTCTGGAAGAAAAACCCAATGCCCTCCATCCTCTTTTCGACCGCAGCCATCGCCCCTCCACCGTTCTTCCTCCCCTCCTCCTCCCCTCCTCCATCGACTACAGCTTCGCCGCTCCCTCTTCCTCTAATCGAAACTCCATCAGCCCTCACCAATACTCCAACGCATCACCCAACCCAACGATGTCGGCATCGTCGCCTCCTCCAATCGAACGCGCCACAACCAATGCCGCCGCACCCTGTAGTCCGGGGCTGGTGAATGCACCACCTCCGACCCTTCAACAAGTCCTCCTCCGATAACAATGTGAGGTTACTGATTTTGTTTTTATTTTAGTTTACTTTATAAAAATCAGATTTCAACTTTATAAAGCCATGGTTTTTAACACGATGAAGTTATGATTTTAACATGGAAAAGATTATATTTTTGACATGAAAAGTTTGATTTTTTATATGTAGGAAGGTTTGTTTATATATATATGAATGGCTATAGAAAGATTAGAATTTTAAAGTAGGAAAAGATTTAATTTTTATTTGGTTAAAGCTATGACTTTTATTTGAATAAAAATTTGATTTTTATATAATGTATTGAATAAAAATATAATTTTTATATATGTAGCACAATAAAAATATAATTTTTGTTATAGGAAGTAAAATAAAAATATAATCTTTACAGTATATGAAGTAAAATAAATATAAAAATAAATATATGAACTTTATTTTTATCATGAAGTAGTGAGAATAAAGATTTGATTTTTATATGAGTTGCGGATTAAAACTAGAATTTTTATATAATGGAGAATATAAAAATATGATTTTTATATATGTAGCGAAATAAAAATCTGATTTTTAATATGTATCTAGCATTGAAATAAAAATGTAATTTTTTTTATATGAACAGCGCGAAAAAGATTGCGTTGAAAGTTGAGCAAATCAAAACCGTTCAGAAATGAAATGACGGAGTGGAACCCAAAGGTGAGAACTCCTCACTTTTATTTTAAATTTCTAGTTTCAAATATATACTAGGATGCAAACGGTGCTTAGCAGCATCCGACACCCGTCGTCCGCAGACCATGGATGACTTGGTTGTTTGATTGATGTGTTGTGAAAATTGATTGTGTGATGTGGATAGAATAATATATTTTATAGTTAAAAATATAATTTTTAACGTGTATATAAAATAAATATTTATAAACAAATCAGATGGTTTGTTTATGTACATCCATTTGACTGATATTGATTGGGACGATAAATTTTACACATCGCCCAACTGCACAAATAAAAATCTGTGTTTGTTGATTTGAAACCCCACACGGGTGTTGGGATGATATTTGGTATACACTAATCCCAAATAATTAGCTGTATGTCGATCGATTGATTGACAGGCTGTTATAAGCGTTAAATATTTATATTTGATGCTTATGCAGTGTAGAATGCACTCGATTGTTGATTATTATCGTTGCTATTATATACGTGTTTTGTAGGGAATCCATATAATTAACATTATATGGTAATTGATTGGGCCTCATTCCAAGTTGGAAAATAAAGTATATTCATGTGTTGAATAAAAGAAAATTCATATGTTGAATAAAATATATATTCATCTGTTGAATAGAAGAAAATTCATGTGTTGAATAAAATATATGTTCATGTGTTGAATAAAAGATAATTCATGTGTTGAAGAAAATATTCATTTGTTCAATAGAATAACGAAATTATTGAAATATATCAAGCTGTGTTGATTAGATATGCGCCATTTTGACTTGAACGATATCTATATCGATTTTATTCATTTTTATAATGAATATCGAAAAGGAATTGATTTCAAAATAAAATGTTTTGAAAATATTATCATTTATATATCGATGATATGGAATATTCAATTTTGAATTGAAATTGAATATGAAGTTGAAATCGTGTTGGAAACGAATTTAAAACGATTTATAAAATACGTTTCAAAAGGAAATCAATGATATATATATGACATATATATATATATATATATATATATATATATATATATATATATATAAAGGCCTGAATAGAATGCGCCGCGCTGCGGCAGTTCACGAATTTCGATCTTTGACTTCGAACGGATCCGACCGTCGGATTCTCCTAAAATCGGAACTGTTGGGTTCGTATCGAAAAGAGCTTTCTAACGAATATTAGATATTTGAAATCTAACGGTTGGATCTGGAATTATGTCCAAATCAAATTTGGAAAAGGTCGCTGTAAGTGCAGTTCGATGGCTGTTGATGGAAATCGACTGAACGAGCCTTAATAAAATTATTAAAAATAGCAATAATTTGTGTAAAATCATAGGAAATGATTTGGAAAGAATTGGGATGAAAAATTCCATATTTGAAAAGATAAAAATATATTTTTATCGAAATGAACTAGTTTTGAACTAGAATTATAATCCATTTATTTTTGAAATAAATAAATTGGATTTGAAAGGGTTTTAAAAGTAACCAGAATTTCCAATAATTGAATTGGAATGGATTTGAATCGAAATTGTCTTTGGAATATTTCGATGTTGGATTTCGTGATTATACAGATATAGTTATGGAAATTTGAAAGATATATTTATATCGTTATTTCCAATACGATATTTGTTGGTTGTAGAATTTGATATTGAATATAAACCGATATATTTTCTATTCAGGGCCTTGTATTTAATATCAAATGGGATTTGGGTCTGTCGTGAATGGTGTCTTCATTAATACTGTTCTTAAACCCAGTTGAGAAAAAGATTAAATCTTTTTATTTAGATTTAATGAAGTATACCAATTAAATGATATTTAATTGGAATTGAATTTGAATTGATTTTTGGGTTTATCGTGAACTGAGTTTTAACGACATTTGTTCTTTAACCCGATTTACAGTGAAATGTGATTTGGAATTTATAAATCTTTTGTTAAGATTTAAAAGAGATTTTCCAAAGTAAAGTTTTCCAATTTAATAAAATAAATTGGAATGGAATGGAATTCGATTTGGTAATGATCGAAGTGAATTTCTGTGGAGGAAGACAACTAATATATCTGGAATTTAAAAGGCTTTGCCGTTATTCCATTTATATTATTAGTCGGATATGGAACTTTATATCGATTATATATATCGATTTGTTTTCCATGAAGATTCCATCGTTAATGGAAGGTGATTTCAGGTTTATCGTGAACCGTATTTTAAATGACATTGGTTCTTTAACCTAGATAAAGACATGACACGGTTTCCCATGTTAAACAATCTTTAATATGATTTTTGGGAAGATTAAAACCAAGTGGTGTTTTAATGAATATTTAATTAGATTGTAATGATCGAGAATGGAGTATCACCAGTTTTGCTCCAGGCGATAGTTAAATCTTTAATTAGATTTGAACGTGAAATGGTAATTGAATTTACCGATAACACCGTGGTGTTAGATATGAAGTATTACCAGTTTTACTTCATGGGATTAATAGGTTGGGGTTGGGAAATTTAACAAGTGATTACTTCGGTGAGATTCGCTAATCCCGACTAGTTTGGATAAACCATAATTTGGTTTGAATTGATATTCAAAAGAAGATTAAAGAATAAATTTGAGGAATTTATCTTTGATAAAATTAATGGGAACCTTTCACAAAGTATAAGAATATTTGAATAAAAGAATATTCTGAATTGGAATGAGGCATATGTTGTGTTTGTGTAACACTTGTTTTTTTATATACTCGAGTTATCCAGAAAGACCGGGTTTATCCCATTCTGAATAACTGATTCGACGATGTGTCGAGGATGAAGACGGTGGTCGAAGACCGGAGGTCTTCACATCGTTTGGATAATTACTGATGATTTTGATTGGGCTGTACACCCAAGAGGAGGGAATCAGTTGGTGATCGTCCAGACGTACTTAGAGATCGATGGATATGCGAGGTACAAGGTGCCTCCAGTTTCATTCAAACCCAGAACGAACTTGCATGGACTGTGTGTCTGACATTGGATTTTACTCTGTGTTGATTAATCTCTATTAAATATACATCTTCCTGGTGAAGGGGAATTCATTCCCTTACTTCACCCTTCTCTGAGACATATGGGATCAGAGATTGTATATCGATAGACATCAGACGCATGGTGTGAATTGCCTGTGTGGCATGCCTAAGTGGCAAATGATCAAAGCTTTTGTTGAAAAGAAAAGTCTTGTGGTTGATGATCAAATCACTGCCTGTGTGGCATAGCTTTGTGTAACGTTAATTGACGAGCCTCACACCCCGGTTGTGAACCAGAAACGGGAGAGGACATCAGGGAGGGCATGCGTTACTTTCAAGCTAGGGTGGTGTCAGTGACCTACCAGCCCTGACATTTATATTATTTTCACCTGTGTGGTTGTTGGATTGCGAGTTGCCTCGGATATATCGGTGACTATGTGGAGCCGATGGAGTCATTTGGCTCATTTACGCCCCAAAGGGCAGGGAAACGCGGTGTTCAGGCATTGTAATCCACATCGGTGGACCGGCCCTGACGATCCATGGGCAGTTGCGGCTGTTCCTGAGGCTCGGGCTAGAGAGTCTCGAATTCGGTGAGGACTATCCCTTGCCTCATTTCACATATGGAAATCCAACTTCCAATACGTGACTTTGCGGTTTTGATTGTAGAACCTATATATGGCGACATAGTGGTATGGGGCACTTATGCCGTCTATGATTGGTACTTATGATTGAAATTGTTTTGGCACTATACACTTATAGTAATAATAAAAGACTAAATTTAGCGTATCAAGCATTCTTTGGCTATTATAAGGTAAAAATCATATCCTCCGTCTTGTGTTGCATTGTGTGATGGGACCTGGGTCTTATAATAGCTTCATTTTTCTTTATTTATCATTGCGTTGTTGTTTTATGCACTGGTATCCTTAGGAGGAAATCCATTCCGTGTTATACGGCGTGGTCCCTGGATTTACCTAACTTTAAAATAAAGATTAATAACTGTTTAGTTCTCACACTAGTCACATGACTGACCTGGAGTTTATTGTTTTAACCTAAACTCTGGGTGCCCCTATTTTCCGCATGGGCAGCTAGTAGTTTTGGTTTTGCAGATTTATATTCATAGGATCCTGATTTACAGCTGAGGCGATATTCGGAAAGCTCTGTATCCATGTATTACTTCCAGTTGTGTATTGTATTATTTTCCGCTGCAGCAATGTATTTGAATCTCTGATATTTATCAAATGTATTTTATTCATTTATGCTCTATAATATTCTTGTATTCTGATGGAATTGTTATAATAAACAATGAAATGTTCTTCTGTTTGCGTTCCGATTTGTTGTGTTCTCAAAGCAATCAGGGGTTTCGAACGGTCTTGGTTGGTTTAGCGATCGATTCAGATCGAGTGAAATTCCTAGTCGTTTCATTTTAGTATCAGAGCTTTGGTTTATAGAGCTCGAGAATAAGACACTTTAGAACCAAACGAAAGAATTCATCAGAGATTGGATTAGTAATATCCAATGAGAACGACTCGTTAGAGATGGGATCAGTAGTATCCTAGAATGAGTGTGAAGAGTATATTTTTAAAATGAAAACGAATTTTGTTTTTAAAAGTTAATTCAATTATTCGTATTTGAATATTTATTTTATTGATTTGGACAATCCAGTATATAAAGACTTTGCATATACGTCTAATCCACGTGTATTTGAAGTTTTAATATACCATATAGATATAGGATCACACTCTAGTCGCCCGGGTCTGATTCTGATGATGGCGCGCCATCATCAGTGTTTATATTCGAGTTCCGAAAGTGGGATTTCTATAAATTTCCAATTGATTGGTATGAGAACCAAAACTAGATAGGGCTTATTGTTGTGAATTGGCATCAAAAATGTGATTTTGACTATATATCAAAATTATGAATTTGAAAAACTAATCAACTAATTGATTGTTGATTGCGTTGTTTGATTATTGGTTGATTAATTAAAATTGGAACCATTTAGCCAAGCCAAGTCAAATATTGAACTGTATTGAAAATTTATCGTATTTGGCATACATGTACATACATGATTATTGGACAGGTCATAGCAAGGAGGCTAGAGCAGAAGAATAATATTGTTTTCCCGACAAATAGGTACATGTTTATTGTATTTCTTTGGGTTTGGATGATTTTATGAGCCGATTGGCTAGCCGCTTGGCTTTTTCCTTTTCTTTTGGATCGGTGAGGGACATGGGAGGCTATTTGAAATATCTTGAACCTCCCGGTGCAGGGGAGGTTATGGCGAAATTTTTCAAAAATTTAGGGTGTTAGCCAAATTTTTGAAAAATTTGAAAAGTTCTTAGAAACTGAAAGTTGAAGAACTTAAGCCATAAACAAAATAATGAAAGTTGAGTTGGTTAGTAAAACAACTTTCAGCTTCATTCCTTTTTGAGGACGAAAAGTTTTACATGGGGGAGATTGTAACAACCCGGAAATCCGAGCTAATTTAAAATTTATATTTTGGCAATTTTAATGAATTTTGAATATTTAAAATGCCATATTTTAAATAATAACGACGAGAAGTTTAGTTTGAATAGAATTAGAACATATATCTTTATTTGAATCGTCCTTAGAATATAATTATTTATTTTTAATTATAAAAGGAACTGAAAATGGCGCGGTAGTTTGAAAATTCGATTTCAAATTTCAAATGAATGTACAGGATTCAAAATAAACCGGATTTTAGCGAAACCAAAACTATTTGAATCTATTTGAGAATATCTTTCCAACGAATCCGAAAAATCAAAATTTCATAGCGGGAATCAAAAGTTATGCCCAGTTGAAAATTCAGAATAGCCGTTGTGGAATTCTGGCCCTTAAAAATGGAAATTTTGCAAATGACCTCGGTTTTCGACGAAACCACTTTTGTTGGATCCATGATGTCAAGTTATTGCTAGATTCCAAAATTAATAATTTTCTGAATCAATATGTTAGTGTGGCAAAAGAAAATGTGTTCTGACAGTTTTATTCAATTTCGATCGACTAGAAAATGACCATTTTCAAACAGTCATAGAATTTGATGAAATTAGTTTTGTTAGAACCGTATCGTCAATACGAAGCTAGAAAATATTTTTTGGGAATTTTCAGAGTCAGTATGTGGCCCCGGTAAATTGAAATGTACCTTTAAATTGAATATATATAGATTTATATTTTAATTTAAATCAAAACTGATCGAAACGGTAGAATTGGCTAATGAAACATATCCCATTGTGTTCGGAATGTGGGTAATTAGCTAAGGGCGACAGTCGTTGGGTCTCGATTGGAGATCGAATTTAAAAGTTGTTTTTTTTAGAATTAATTAAATAATTATATATATATATATGTATATATATATATACATATAGTAATCCTTCTCACTAAACCCCCCATTTCATTTCCTTCAACTAAATCGTTTTCCCCCTTTTCTAGAAGAAAAAACCCAACGCCCTCCTTCCTCTTTTCGACCGTCACCATCGCCCCTCCGTCGTTCTTCCTCCCCTCCTCCATCGACTACAGCTCCGCCGCTCCCTCTTCCTCTAATCGAAACCCCACCAGCCCTCACCAATACTCCAACGCGTCGCGCAACCCAATGATGCCGGCACCGTCGCCTCCACCAATCGAACGCGCCACAGCCAATGCCGCCGCCCCCTGTAGTCCGGCGCCGGCGAATGCACCACCTCCGACCCTTCAACAAGTCCTCCTTCGATAACAATGTGAGGTTACTGATTTTGTTTTTATTTTAGTTTACTTTATAAAAATTTGATTTTAATTTTATAAAGCCATGGTTTTTAACACGATGAAGTTATGATTTTAACACGAAAAGATTATATTTTTGACATGAAAAGTTTGATTTTTTATATGTAGGAAGGTTTGTTTTTATATATATGAATGGCTATAGAAAGATTAGAATTTTAAAGTAAGAAAAGATTTGATTTTTATTTGGTTAAAGCTATGATTTTTGTTTGAATAAAAATTTGATTTTTATATAATGTGTTGAATAAAAATATAATTTTCGTATATGTAGCACAATAAAAATATAATTTTTATTATAGGAAGTGAAATAAAAATATAATCTTTACAGTATATAAAGTAAAATAAACATATGAACTTTACTTTTATCATGAAGTAGTGAGAATAAAGATTCGATTTTTATATGAATAGCGGATTAAAAATAGAATTTTTATATAATGGAGAATATAAAAATATGATTTTTATATATGTAGTGAAATAAAAATATGATATATATTATATGTTTAGCATTGAAATAAAAATGTAATTTTTTTTATATGAATAGCGTGAAAAAGGTTGTGTTGGAAGTTGAGCAAATCCAAACCGTTCAGAAATGAAATGACAGAGTGGAACCCAAAGGTGAGAACTCATCACTTTTATTTTAAATTTCTAGTTTAAAATATATACTAGGATGCAGACGGTGCTTAGCAGCACCCGACACCTGTCGTCCACAGACAATGGATGACTTGGTTGTTTGATTGATGTGTTGTGAAAATTGATATTGTGATGTGGATAGAATAAAATATTTTATAGTTAAAAATATAATTTTTAACGTGTATATAAAATAAATATTTATAAACAAATCGGATGGTTTGTTTATGTACACCCATTTGACTGATATTGATTGGGACGATAAATTTTACACATCACCCAACTGCACAAATAAAAATCTGTGTTTGTTGATTTGAAACCCCACACGGGTGTTGGGATGATATTTGGGGTACACTAATCCCAAATAGTTAGCTGTATGTCGATCGATTGATTGACATACTATTATAAGTGTTTAATTTTTATATTTAATGCTTATGCAGTGTAGAATACACTCTGGATGATGGTTGATTATTTATCGTTGCTATTATATACATGTGTTGTAGTGAATCCATATAATTAACATTATATGGTAATTGATTGGGCCTCATTCCAAGTTGGAAAATAAAGTATATTCATGTGTTGAATAAAAGAACATTCATGTGTTGAATAAAATATATATTCATGTGTTGAATAGAAGAAAATTCATGTGTTGAATAAAATATATATTCATGTGTTGAATAAAAGAAAATTCGTGTGTTGAAGAAAATATTCATTTGTTGAATAGAATAACGAAGTTATTGAAATATATCAAGCTGTGTTGATTAGATATGTGCCATTTTGACATGAACGATATCTATATCGATTTTATTCATTTTTATAATGAATATCAAAAAGGAATTGATTTCAAAATATAATGTATCGAAAATATTATCATTTATATATCGATGATACGGAATATTCAATTTTGAATTGAAATTGAATATGAAGTTGAAATCGTTTTGAAAACGAATTTAAAACGATTTATAAAAAAAATGTTTTAAAAGAAAATCGACGAAATATATATATTATATACATACATACATATACATATATATATATATATATATATATATATATATATTGGCCTGAATAGAACGCGCCACGCTGCGGAAGTTCGTAAATTTCGACCATTGACTTCAAACGGATATTACGGGAGATCCGACCGTCGGTTTCTCCTAAAACCAGAACCGTTGGGTTCGTATCGAAAAGAGCTTTATAACGAATATTAGAGATTTGAAATCTAACGGTTGGAATTGAAATTATGTCCAAATCAAATTTGGAAAAGGTCGCTGTAAGTGCAGTTCGATGGCCGTTGATGGAAATCGACTGTACGGGCCTCGATAAATTATTAGAAATAGCAATAATTTGTGTAAAATCATAAGAAATGATTTGGAAAGAATTGGGATGAAAAATTCCATATTTGAAAAGATAAAAATAGATTTTTATCGAAATGAACTAGTTTTGAACGATAATTATAATCCATTTATTTTTGAAATAAATAAATTGGATTTGAAAGGGTTTTAAAATTAACCAGAATTTCCAATAATTGAATTGGAATGGATTTGAATCGAAATTGTCTTGGAATATTTCGATGTTAGATTCCGTGATTATACAGATATTGTTATGGAAATTTGAAAGATATATTTATATCGTTATTTCCAATAGGATATTTGTTGGTCGTAGAATTTGATATTGAATATAAGCCGATATATATTCTATTCAGAGCCTTGTATTTAATATAAAATGGGATTTGGGTTTGCCGTGAATGGTATCTTCATTAACACTATTCTTAAACCCAGTTCAGAAAAAGTTTAAATCTTTTTATTTAGATTTAATGAAGTATACCAATTAAATGATATTTAATTGGAATTGAATTGATTATTTGGGTTTATCGTGAACTGTGTTTTAACGACATTCGTTCTTTAACCCGATTTACAGTGAAATGTGATTTGGAATTTATAAATCTTTTGTTAAGATTTAAAGAAGATTTTCCAAAGTAAAGTTTTCCAATTTAATAAAATAAATTGGAATGGAATGGAATTCGATTTAGTAATGATCGAAGTGAATTTCTGTGGAGGAAGATAACTAATATATCTGAAATTTAAAAGGCTTTGCCGTTATTCCATTTATATTATTAGTTGGATATGTAAGCTTATATAGATTATATATATATATATATCGATTTGTTTTCCATGAAGATTCCATTGTTAATGGAAGGTGATTTCGGGTTTATCGTGAACCGTGTTTTAAATGACATTGGTTCGTTAACCCAGTTAAAGAAAGGATATGGTTTCCCAAGTTAAACAATCATTAATATGATTTTTAGGAAGATTAAAACCAAGTGGAGTTTTAATGAATCTTTAATTAGATTGAAATGATCGAGAATGGAGTATCACTAGTTTTGCTCCAGGCGATAGTTAAATCTTTAATTAGATTTGAATGTGAAATGGTAATTGAATTTACCGATAACACCTTGGTGTTAGAAATGAGGTATTACCAGTTTTACTTCATGGGATGAATAGGTTGGGGTTGGGAAATTTAACAAGTGATTACTTCGGTAAGATTCGCAAATCCCGACTAGTTTGGATAAACCATAATTTCATTTGAATTGATATTCAAAAGAAGATTAAAGAATAAATTTGAGGGATTTATCTTTGATAAAATTAATGGGAACCTTTCCCAAAGTATAAGAATATTTGAATAAAAGAATATTCTGAATTGGAATGAGGCGTATGATGTGTTTGTGTAACACTTGTTTTTTTATATACGCAAGTTATTCAGAAAGACTGGGTTTATCCCATTCTGAATAACTGATTCGACGATGTGTCGAGGATGAAGACGGTGGTCGAAGACCGAAGGTCTTCACATCTTTTGGATAATTACTGATGATTTTGATTGGGCTGTACACCCAAGAGGAGGGAATCAGTTGGTGATCGTCCAGACGTACTTAGAGATCGATGGATATGCGAGGTACAAGGTGCCTCCAGTTTCATTCAAACCCAGAACGAACTTGCATGGACTGTGTGTCTGACATTGGATTTTACTCTGTGTTGATTAATCTCTATTAAATATACATCTTCCTGGTGAAGGGGAATTCATTCCCTTACTTCACCCTTCTCTGAGACATATGGGATCAGAGATTGTATATCGATAGACATCAGACGCATGGTGTGAATTGCCTGTGTGGCATGCCTAAGTGGCAAATGATCAAAGCTTTTGTTGAAAAGAAAAGTCTTGTGGTTGATGATCAAAGCACTGCCTGTGTGGCATAGTTTTGTGTAACGTTAATTCGCGAGCCTCACACCCCGGTTGTGAACCAGAAACGGGAGAGGACATCAGGGAGGGCATGCGTTACTTTCAAGCTAGGGTGGTGTCAGTGACCTACCAGCCCTGACATTTATATTATTTTCACCTGTGTGGTTTTTGGATTGCGAGTTGCCTCGGATATATCGGTGACTATGTGGAGCCGATAGAGTCATTTGGCTCATTTATGCCCCAAAGGGCAGGGAAATGCGGTGTTCAGGCATTGTAATCCACATCGGTGGACCGACCCTGACGATCCATGGGCAGTTGCGGCTGTTCCTAAGGCTCGGGCTAGAGTGTCTCGAATTTGGTGAGGACGATCCCTTACGTCGGTTCACAGATGGAAATCCAACTTCCAATACATGACTTTAGGTTTTGATTGTAGAACCTATATATGGAGACATAGTGGTATGGGGCACTTATGCCGTCTATGATTGATACTTATGATTGAAATTGTTTTGACACTATATACTTATAATAATAATAAAAGATGAAATTTAGCGTATCAAGCATTCTTTGGCTATTATAAGGTAAAAACCCTATCCTCCGGCTTGTGTTGCATTGTGTGATGGGACCTGGGTCTTATAATAGCTTCATTTTTCTTTATTTATCATTGCGCTGTTGTTTTATGCACTGGTATCCTTGGGAGGAAACCCGTTCCGTGTTACTTCCCTGGATTTACCTAACTTTAAAATGAAGATTAATAATTGTTTTAGTACTCACACCAGTCACATGATTGACCTAAAGTTTATTGTTTTAACCTAAACTCAGGGATCCCCTATTTTCCGCACGGGCAGCTAGTAGTTTTGGTTTTGCAGATTTATATTCACAGGATCCTGATTTACAGCTGCGGCGATATTCGGAAAGCTCTGTATCCGTGTATTACTTCTGGTTGTGTATTGTATTATTTTCCGCTGCAGTAATGTATTTGAATCTCTGATATTTATCAAATGTATTTTTATTCATTTATACTCTGTAATATTCTTGTATTCTGATGGAAATGTTGTAATAAACAATGAAATGTTCTTTTGTTTACGTTCCGATATGTCGTGTTCTCAAAGCAATCAGGGGTTTCGAACGGTCTTGGTCGGTTTAGCGATCAATTCGGATCGAGCGAAATTCCTGTTCATTTCAGGTTTTACCATTTGAATTTTGAATTTAAAATAACTGATTAAATAATTCTCTCACCATACACCTTATGCCACATCAGCCAAGGATTCCCGCTCTCTTTTCCTTCTCTCCTGTACGCACAGTGCCGACAGAAAACCCAATAACCCCCGAACTTTGACCATCCCTCGCCTCACACTCCGACCACCGTTCAACCCAACGCCACCTCAAATCGGAAGCTCGCCGAGATCCGCATATTCCCACACCAGTTCCATAGCTTCCGGTGGCTTCCCCTTCGCGCGCGACCGAGGTGAACTGAGGATCTTTCTGCCCTTTGAGGACCAAATTCCAGCTATACACTCGACGATAGGACTTCTAATCACCCCTATTCAACTCCCTTTGATGAGAGGAACAATACCCAGATTTTAGTTTTTCCAATAAATCCCCAGATCAAAAAGTCCTAAATTTAAAGTTAGGTTTCCAAAAATCAACAGTTTGACTCCCAATTTCTGATCGATCCGATCAACGCATGCCGAAACAGATGATACTCGTAGCCTAGATTCGTTGAGAGTTTCGTTTAGATATATAATAAGCTAGGGTTTTGAGAGATATTATTTTTGGAGCTGTATTTTCTTAGATCTAGGATTTAACATTGATTTTCAGCCATTAGAGATAAGGAAGAGATGGAAAAAGTATACATAATAGAGAATCGGCTAAAAAGTGAAGGAAGGGATGAATTTCATTTATATACATATATAGAAGGTCCAACTATGAGAACAACTAATTATCCTATTACATTGCTTCTTTTTCACATTTTATACCGTACAATCAAATGACAAACCGAATTGTTACGAAATTTGAAAATCTATAATAATTCATCGTTCTGGATCCGATGAAACTGGTTTCGTCAGATTCCGAGACAGTTGCCAAAACAGT
Source organism: Allium sativum (assembly GCA_030737875.1). Classification (NCBI taxonomy): domain Eukaryota; kingdom Viridiplantae; phylum Streptophyta; class Magnoliopsida; order Asparagales; family Amaryllidaceae; genus Allium; species Allium sativum. Next base: position 444,899,074 of record CM060926.1, read on the forward strand.
TAAATTCCACAGGTAATTAATTAATAAAATATTCAATTATTCAAGTAACTTCTTTAATTCATTTTAAATATTGATAAAATTCCATTTAAATCAAATTTCAACTTAAATAAATTTTATACTTCAATTTCACAAGTTTAAGTTCCCAATTTTTGATTATTTGAATTTAAATTTGAATTTCAACTTTTTACTTAACCAACTTAAATTTTATTTAATCATTTAAATATGATATTAAAGATTACAACATTTCTAAATAAAATGAAATTTGGAAAAATCTATTCATACTTAATTCAATTATAATTATCATTATAAACAACAAAATTTGATTTTTCCTTAGATTATTCCATTTTATTTATTTTAAATTGAAAATTAAATATATAGAAAATATGGGATGTAACATTCTCCTCCACTTAAAAATCTTTTCGTCCTTGAAAAGGGAACGAAATAAGGTATTAAACAAATTATACTTTCAAATTCATACTTACGAAATAACATTTATAAGATAAGTTATATGTAGTTGTAAAATCTTATAAATTTTCTAACTCCCGAAATCACGGAAAATTTCGGTAGCATCTCCTTTGTACGGAGAGGTCAGAAAAAATCACATATACATATAAAACTAAATATTAATCTCACCACATGATGAGGCATCCCAAAATGGGGAAAACACAATATATACTTTAACCAAAAACCATATAACACACATAAGTACCTTCTTTAGCGTTATACTTGCAATTTAATTGTCTTAGCACTTTAGTATTTAGCGCAAGCGAGCTCCCAAAGCTTAGTGCGACTTCCTTATACATGCTACACACTTAAATATGCATAAGAATTAAATACATATACCATAAATAGCAATTGCACACAACTTGCACAACATATATGCAACATTGCAACTACTAAACCAACATATTGACAACAGGTCAGTGAACAAATCGAAGTTTATCACCATTCAAATGATAGAATTTTAACCAAAGACACTAGGAAAAAGTTGTAGCTTTTGTTTCAGGCTTTCCGAATTGTCCAGATTCGTCGAATTGGGATAATTCGTTCAAAAGTTATGACTATTTTAGTGAAGGTGAACACCTCAGCCCGTACACTGAAAAATGCAGGTCTGAGTTCTTCAACCCAGTATTTAGCCCTTTAAATCTCAAAATTTTACCCGGCATATTAAGAAAAATTTAGTTTACCTCCTGGGCTTTTCTAATTGTACTCGCACATCAAAATCTGATGGTCCGTTAGGAAGTTATGGTCCAAACAATATCGACATACGATTCAGTTTTTAATTTTCTGCGTATAATACTACGATTAACTCTTGGATTTCAACCTAATAAATTTGAAAATTAGGCAAGACACTATTAACAGAAGTTTTTGTTCAGTTTCTAAGGTTTTCGAAAAGTTTAGAATCGTCGAATTCCGATCAGCCCATTAAAAGTTATGGCCATTTTGTTTCAGCTTATCGAATATTTCAGGTTTTGCGTAAGTGCCAATTTATTTTATTTAGAGTTTCAAACTTTTCGCTTCCAAAACTTTGCAAATCGTTAACACTTCAATTTGTTATCACTTTATCGTTCGAGAAGCGGATTCACATTCGATTGCTTACTTTAATTCGATATTCTTTCTATTTAATTTCCGGTTTCATTTCAAGTGATGAATTCCGATTAACACTTGAATTCACTTTAAAATTTCCAGTGAACTTGATTACGCTAGACCTTTAACTCCTTAACATGAATCCATTTGCCAAATTCATTTACATCAATTTCCATTACCAATGATTTCATTTCCAGAAGAGATTTTAAAGTTCACGTTCATGTCTATTTAGTCCAACCAAATTTTCCCTTAAATGTTGATTCATTTTAGTTGGGGTTTCAAACCTTCGAATTTCCAAACCTTAGCAAACTCTACCACTAGATTTGGTTATCACTTATTAGTGCCATGTTTTACCCATTAGTTTTTTGTATAAATCAATTTATACTTATTCAATCCAACTATCAATATAAATTCTATATCGAATTATTTAATTTCCCTAAGTTGATTCGTTTTATCAATCCATTCGACTCAGGTTAAGATTTATTTTCACATCCCATTTCAATATCAAAATTTCCAAATTAGAATTTGCTTAACTATTACCTTATTTCGTATAATCCAAAATTTATATTTACATCTCACTTCTTTTGTTTTGGCTTTTCTATTCATTTAACTATTTCATTGATTTATTCTAGTTTCACCTTAAATTAAGTCTTATTCCATTAACCTAATTTATTTATTCGACTCACAATCAGGAATTGAATTAAGGACTATTCATAACTCAAGTGTTAGTTCTCAAATTGTTATTATTCTATTCCCTAAGTTAACTTTATTTAACTCGATTTCTCTACAAATGAAGTTATATTTCATTCAACAAAACGATTTGCATTCCATTCATTTCACATGTATACTAACTTACCCTTTAATTCCTTTCAACCCATCTTGATCTAACTTAATATGCTTATTAAATTATTCCAAACCATAAGCTATTGTCATTTTATTTTCACAACAAAAAAATTTCTTTTTCCAATCCATTCTAGTCGACTTTAGTTGAATTATATTCCGAGGTAAATTTCAATTTCCTTTTACACCTTTATCGACCAATCTTGGAATTTATTTAAACTTAATTATCGCTCATGCTTAAGTATTTCAACGACCATTGCTCTTCTCTTAATAATTAAATCCATTTCATGATTTCAAAATCTAAAATTTAATGAATCGAGTTACCTTAATATTTAAATCCATATTATTAGTTAAGATAAACTTATTCCGGGTTTTAAACCAAGTTTAAAATAACCTATGTGTTTATACTATTTTATAGAAAAACATACGATATAAAAATTTAAATCAAAAACTTAGATTTTTTTAAAGTATGTTTAATTTAAATTTCAACTTTAAATAACATATTTTAATACCTTTATATAAAATTTTATATCACATGGAATTAAATCCAAAATCCTTTATCAAACAAGTTATAACGACTATTGAGTGATCTCCCCCACTTAAACTCTTCAGAATAAACATCGAAAATGTGTGCACTCATTTCTGAAGTTGTCTCTAAGGTCTAAGTAGGCATTACACTCTTATCCCATTTAAAATCCTTTTAAAACCATTTCCAGAACTGTTTCTTATAATACAATATTATTTCAAAACTTTGGCAAACTATTTTCAAAAGAACCAGAATCAAGTTCTCAAGTTCATTTCCATTTCAATCGCAAACCGTTGGCACCCAATTATACTTAAAGATATCATTTCATTTCAACTATTTTCTAAATTCATTAAATTTTCCTTATTAGATTCATTATCAAAGCAACCATAATAGGTAATAACTTAATATCACCCCTACTAATAACGAATGCATATATACTTAAAACCAATAATAATATTTGATATATTTAAAAATATAATCGAAAAGCATATTACGTCGATCATTCTGTTCGATCATTTATAAATTCCTATCGATTCTTTGGTGTCCCATATATCGACCAGAATCCATAAATATTCAGCAAAACAATCAACACAATATAAAACCATTTTATATCAAAAATAATAGTATGCTCTCTCATATATCACTCAAACCCATTCTAGGACGTTTCTAACCCCATCTCTAATGAGTTAATTCCCAAACAAAGCCAAGGTTATCTCTAACCATCGCTCTGATACTAACTGTAAGGACCTGGATTTTTGACCGTTCAAATTGACAATAAACCACACATGTTGACACAAACAAATCGCAAATGCAGGTAGTTATTGGGAAAAAGAAGAAAAAGAAAGAAAGAAGAGAAAACCAACCATAAAATCTCACAGCGGAGGACAATATATAATAAACAAATAGCAGTTAACATCAGTTGAAATGTATACATTGGTTATAACATTCGGGGTTATCAGAGTTACATATACACGCAGATGTACATAATAAGTAACGGAAATAAATGCAGCGGAAAAACTTATACTTGACATATGTATAACCAATCCTCGTCTTCATCCTCCAAGCTATTGCAATCTTCGCTAACTGCAACTTCTGCTGACCCGAGAGTATTGCATAAAAAGAAAACACAACAAACACTCGGGTCAGCAATAAATCATTCTCATAGTAGTCAAAATGAAATACGAAATAACATCAGTGTCATGGGTGCAGTAACTCAAGAGATGCTACGGGATTTTTTTTCCATCTCTCGAAGATCTGTTAAACTAATACATACATAGTATAATACGCTATTATGATAGTGTCTATCTAGTAAAGTAAATATCATAAAAATAGCGTACGCGGGATTACCACATTACCCTTACACCGTTTATAGGAATCAATAGTCTATACAGTACCGTAAATTCATCGTACTGGTGTTATCAGAGGGCACTCCATAGAAAGCAATGCTAAATCAAAATCGTATGGGGCTCGATATGGATAAATATGACAAGGCACTCGAGGCAATGCCTAGGGTAGGATTCTACCAATTGCACTCCCGGATCGGTGGTAACGCATAGCAGCCACTACCGCCCACCTCAGAAAACACTCCCAATTCAGGTGGGCCCAAATCATCATCATAGTCATCATAGTCATAGAAATAGTATCAAAGAAGTGTGTCCGATCAAAGGTGCTACTTCAATTAGTCACAGTATAGCTCCTGTTTTAGTCATTTCAATTATGACCCGAATGTCAAGGCTATATTCGTTATCATTCATCTTCTTTAATCCAACAATTGCCTCCAAGTCATCATATTCCATTCTGGATATGTCATAATGTTCACAGTTGTTAAAGTGGTATCGACACTGACAGAGAGTATGCCACTTGTCGACTCCGGTCTCTTTAACAACCAAGGTTTACATTTTTCACATCGGGCAGTTCTTTAACATTTCACAAAGGTTCGCTTTATATCCAAAATATCATGTTTTGTTTCAAACCCAATTTATATTCAAGAAGAATATAATTTTCATATCAACGTATCATAATCATACCAAAACCGATTATATTCCAAACTAGAATATATTTCATTTCATTATATTATAATCATATAATATTTCAAAATTGATTTATATTCACATAGAATATACTACATATCAAAGATTATAATTATCTCAAATCAATTTGAAATCGAAATCCATTCATATTCAAATAGAGTATAAATTTCCATAACCACTCATTCATATCATTTATGGGATCCGTTATATTCTAATAAGTATCAATTACATTTCCATAAAAAATTGGTTAAAGTCGATTTATATTCGAATACTTTATATCAACTTCGTCTCGACTATGGTTTAAATCCAGCATTTTCCATTTGGAAGAAATTTACAATTTATATAAATACAAATGAAAATAAATGTTTATAAGAAAATCTTTATACAATATACATATATATATATATAATATAATAATTAAAAACAATAAGACAGTTTAAAATACCATGTATTTACATAAATTAAAAGTTTACTAGATTGTTTTGAATAATTAAATATAAAGGAAATAGTTTGTATAATCGAATAGTTTATAGGTTAAAGTTTAAATAAATAATTTTGAAGGACAGGAATAGTTTATTTTGAAATCAAGAAAGTATGTGTATATATATAATCTTTAAAAAAATTAAACCAAAATTGTTCCTTTCTTCCGAATTTCAAATACCTGAATCAAAATTCAAGTCTCAATGGAGTTTATTTAATTCCATATCTCATTTCAATCTTGATCAAACAAACCGTTCAATTTAACGGATTCAAATTCATATTCATGCCAAATTCGAAGAAATTTCAAGTATCTTCAACTAACTTACATTTCAAAACTCAATTCTATGTAAATTCTCAATTCAACACCTTACCGTAAATTTGGAAACTCCAAAGCATATAAAAATCCTTTTTTTTTAAATCTCAATTTGTTTGGATACTTTCTCTTGCCCGATTCATTAAAATTCAAATCATGTTTAAAGGAAACGTAAAGTTTATCAACATCGACTCATTTCCTTTAAATAAAATTCCTTATCAATAGAATTTTGAATATTTAAAATCATTTAACCAACCGATGTCCATATATAATTTTCTACCCTATAGCCAAGTGATTTTAAATTTAGTTTCTCGATATTCAGGGATGGATCTACCATTTCAATCGAAATCATGGTCACGGATATTTATCATTTCAACCTGTGTTCTTAATTCATATAAATTGATAAATCCCGGGTTTATTCGATGCCCGTAATATCAAGGGTGAAAAATTGGGATTCATCGTCAATAATGAGTACACAACATCCATATACTGAAATAAACATGTTGACAGCAAAAAATGATGTAAACACCAAAGATTCTCAATTACTAGGAATTATGAATAAGGTTGCATAGACAATAACATTAAATAGAACAAAAGCAGTAAATAACACGAGATTTATAGTGGTTCGGCCTCAGTGAGGGCCTACGTCCACTTTGAAGAGTCGATTGGAATATTATTAATCACTTGGAAGAATTACAAAGTTGATATTATCTCATGACATCTCATTACATTGACTTTTCATGATATATGACGTCATAATTATCATATATTGAATAATAAGGAAAAAGACGATTTTGTCCTTCTTCTTCCTTAAAGAGGAGATGCCATTAATGAAGCTTTTTTGGAGGTCTTAAAGCTCAAGAATCCAACCCTTTTGAAGTGTGAGACCATGGAGTATTTATAGGAAGTGGTTAGGTAGGAGTAGATAGAAATGTGGACCATCTTCCACAAATTCGCACCTCTTGTTGTCGGGCCTCGGAAATTCGCACCTGGGGTGAGGTGCGAAATTTCGCACCTACCAAGTACAAAATTTCGCACCTGGTATGTGCGAAATTTCACACCCGGTTGGGTGCTAAGTGGATTTCGGTGGGAGGCGTTGTCGAGGCTGGTTGGTTCTTTTGAGGCATCGAAGCTCATCAACTCGAAATGAAGGAATCCGCTGTTTTGCTGGTCCGAAGTGAAGGAATCTGAGCTTCAGACATGGACAAAATCGGATGAATCGGGTGGTGCCCGCAGTTTCGAACTAATCGGTTAGCTCGATCGCCGCCGGGACAGTGCGGCCCCGGATCCCCACCAACGCTGTGCCCGGACCCGCTTGACAGCTCGCCTTCGGCTCGGATGCGAACCGATACTAATGGGGGTTGCGTTTGTGGGATGCGACGTCCTGCTATTGGTCAGACTCGAGACTTTTGATACTGGCCCCCATAAGATATTGGCAACACCTCCGGGCTGTAATATCATGCGATATGTTGAGTCGAGCGTGTCTTGAGTACTTTTGGTGACCGAATCAAAAGGCCGGTTAACATTTGCCCCTCAAAGTACGTCTTGTTTTGACATGATGTCTTTGGAATGAAAGTTGAGATGATAGTTGGGTTACGGATTTATCCTGCAAGTTATAGGAATAACATGTTAATTAGCGGGCACACTCGTTGGAGAATCATGAGCGAGCCGCTGTTGATTTGGTGTCGCACTCGCGTTGTTTAGTATTTTCATAGTGCCGTCATCGCGCATTTTAGGCGATTTGACACATGCAGGGGATGTGCGTACGCGGGCGCTTTGATGATTGAGCATTTGGTGAGTATGCAAGTGGTCAATGAGTCGTGATTGACTAGGCAGCTAGGGCTTCGAAGATAAGTAGATGTAGCCGTACTTCGGTGTACGATCTCGAATTCCGATCTTGGAACGTTCGTTTGGGGAAAACCGATCCCCCGATTAAAGTTACTTCCTTTCTCCTCTTATCCAGATAGAAAATTATCATAAGGCATGAAGGATGCCAAACTACATCTTTTGTATTTTGGATGTCCGAGGTGTTGTTAGGTTTTCGGGAGTAGGGAAGAGAGAGGTGGAAAGTAAGAGGGCTTTCAGATTTGGTACCCAAGAACATGGAGCGGCGGATCTTGGGAAACATGATTAGGAATTTGGATAAAGGTTGCCAAGCATGTGTGAATACAGGATCGGTCATTGTGTCCTAAATGCTTATTAAATCTTTTACGCACTTCGGGAGTTCGAATCTTGGTTGAGGAGACGACAACTAAGCCGACGCACGGGATGATGAGACCTAACTTAGCACTCCCATGACTTTGTCGAGCCTTGTCTTTGATCGTAAGTTTGTAAACTTGATCCTTGTCATGGCGCCATATGAGCGAGCCGTGATTAGTGATTTTTGATCTCGCAACGCGGTCCTCAAGAAATGGACTTGCTTGGACTGTCGGCTTGACGGCTTATATATGATATCGACACGTAGTCGAGCTGTTAGTCTTGGGATCTAATCAGTAACCTAACCACAATGCGGCTGCATCTTGACTTAGGTGTTGCACTGGCGGTTGATGATGGCCATGGCGTTAGTTATTGAAGCTAAAGGCTGCCACCATATTTCGGAGTACCAGTTATTTGTGGAGTCTGGGTACTGATGGAAGCCGAGAAGCCTCCATGGGCTGAACTTTGGCTCCATATTTCTTCTGTTGCGAGGTGAAGGTGCTCTAAACACGACGACTCTGTAGGATGCTGTGAAGATGATGCAAGTGCAGAGACTTAAGGGGATCTGATCGGGTCTTGAGATTGCCAGGCTGGTGCGACAATTCGTAGAGGGTTGCCCCAGGCCCGGGTACCTGCTAAATTTTGCTCGACGTCAGGGATGAGCTAGCAAGCTCAGATCAGTGCTCAATGTTTCATGTCTGGTTGGTGATTGGAGTTGAACGTAACACAATTGGTTGACAAATGATTCTGGAAATGAACTTATGCGGACTGATCGCTTAGATATGCATGCAAGATGCGGGCATATGGTCGAGTTGTTAGTCTCCAACCCAATTATATCGGGGTCATTATCCGGTTTGAAAAATGGAGCTGACGTTTGCCGGTAACTACGGCCATAGTTATCCAAACTAGGTGTCGTCGCTGCGTTTCGATGCGCTTGTAGGTATGCATCGAGGGGCGTGAGTTAGCTTCATGTTGCGTTTAAGAATGAGTTAGCTGGCAGGACGTTGAGACTTTGCGAACCCAATGAATCAGCCATGGGAACTTGGGAACTTGTCTAAATTCTCCAGCTCCTCGGGGAACTGGTGATTGTATCGGTCCCTCTGTCCTTTGGTTCGGGCTTCTACGCCCGGTCTACCTAGAATTGGTGGGAGGTTAGAAGTTTCCAAGACTCGAGCTTTTGGGTTTGGATCATCCTCGTGGCGAGGTGTATTTTCCTCTTTAGAATGTTGCCCCGAAGGTTTAGGCGACGGAAACACCAGCGCAGGGGCTAGTAGGGATGCTCCCCAGGTCATGCGATGAGTAAGCTGACGTAGAGATGGGTGAAGGATCGCCCCCGAGCTTGAGTACTTATCAATTGAAGAGGTTGCAAGCGATGAACGTCTCTGGGTGCCTAGGTATCCACCATAGGTCTTTCCACGTTTGAACCTCGCCATTAATGTTAAGCCTATGCCATCCTAATGTGCTGCTACCCTTAACAGTCAAATAGATGCTTCTTTTGCTGGATTGCCCCCTTTGGAGCGGAGGTGACACCGGGCTTTGCCCCTACACCTCCTTAAGCATCCGGGTCCCGGTTAGAGTTACAGCGGGAACACTCTGGAGAAGTAGAAGGAACCGTGGACTTCGGGATACGAAATTCATGTGAGTCTCTTTGGAGGAGGAGAAGTTGTGGTTGAACGGGCGTAGCTGATGTAAGCGGGCAAGCAATGCAAGCTGCGGTGGAGAATCAGGAAGCCTGACTGGTGGCAAAGTCAGGGGGGAAGACGGACAGGATGAGATTGCCATACAAGATGCCCAGGCAAAGTCTAGTCAGGGCGCCCAGGAGAAATCTACTGCCGTGGTGGTGAGCAGGTAGGCCGATGCTGAGGCGGAGAAGGAAAGGGCCTCTAAGTAGGCTTGGAATAAGGAGAGCCACCGGTGACGCCCGCTAGAAGAGGGAGAGAGGACCCTTAGCACACTTGTAGCGGATGCCATTATGTGGCTCCGGGCCAGGCACTTAGCTGATCAGAAGATTGCCGAAGATGCTGAGAAGAGAGCGGAGTTAGGCGCCAAGAAGGCTTGGGGAGACACCTGTGCTGGATTGGTCCTTGCTTCTTACATCGTCCCTAAGCCGTTGCCATGTGTTGCTCTCAGGGAGGCTATGATGATTACAAGCGGCGAGGATGATGGCGAAAGGCACGCATTGATGCCTCATGAATCCATTAGTCTTGTATAGAGTAGAGGAGGAGGAAGCAGTTCTGGAAGGAAAGGGCCCGTCATTGGTGGTGACCTGCCTGTATCGAACTTGTATAGACAAAAGAAAAGAAAAGGATGAGTAGCATCAGTAGTTGTTAAAAGAATTAAAGATACTTTGGGTTAGGTGAACCAATAGTATATGCGAGTGCGGTCCTCGCTTTTGGTTCTCAAAGACATGGTGTGGTATTCATGAATACCCTATCATCAGAGATAAGATATGTTTGACATGTAGTTTGTCTTACGTGTGTGTGAAACGGAATATGAATTAGTAATGATCGCATTTCGTGTTAAGTGTTCGAACTTTCTTCTCATGTTTTTCAGTGTCCGTACTTGCACACGCGTACTTGTTGTTACACCAACAGGAATGTGATCGGAGACCGTGCTCTGGGTTGATTGTTCCAGAGGGGTGTGATTGTGTGTCGTGCCCTGGGTCGTTGTTCCAAAGGGGTGAGACAGAGTACCGCACTCTGGGTTGTTGTTTCAGAGGGGTGAGATAAGGCGTAGGCTTTTTGAAAGTTTCCCTAAGCTCAGGAAACCCGTTGTTTGCGAAGCCAGGCTTGAGTGCCTGATGTTTTTTCTTGGGTTGCCCGGGGAAATCCCAAGTGTAGCGAAGGCGTATGAAGTCGCATTATGTTGTCCGTCCGGTGTGTGGATCTCCCGTCGTTCTTTGGGTTGGAGCGAGGGACGACGTCGTTTATTCACTGGGGAAAAGCTCCGATCATCAGGGCGTAGGGTCTGATCGTGGCCATGAGCTGCACCTAAGCCTTTAGGGCTTCGGGGAAACGATTTAAGGTCGGTCTTAGTGCTGCGCTGATATTCGACAAGTACCCGTAACCCGGGGGAAATGTACATCGCTCCCGGTTGTATGTTGGGCGGCCCCAAGTCGCGTGGGACTTGGGCGAACGGTTTATCCTCGGCCTCTGCCTTGGGCCAAGGTTCGAGTTAGAGGTTGTTTATACTCGGTCGCGCCGCGGGTCGGCAACTCAAGTGGCGTGGCCGGCTCCCATGCTCAAGGCGCCGGTTGTGACCAATGTTGTTTGGCCTCGATGTTGGATAGAGGTTCGGATGGCGGCACCGGCTCCCGTGGCCGGGGAACCGATGCGACGATCGAAAGTTTGAATGCAAGATGCTTGTCAGGATTAATCAGACACGTCATGCACGGAGCAAACATGGAAGGGATACAGGAAACTGAACATCATTCTTACGGATATCTTTGGTATTAGTAGCCTTTGCAATGCCTCGAATTGTTGGAAAGCAAGAAATCGTTGGAAGGCCTGAATTGATTGTTCACTAGGTTACGTAGAGTAGATGCGAAGATGTTCGTTGTTCCATGCCCTTGGGAGTTCGGCTCCGTCCACGGTTGAGGGTTTGAAAGTACCATCGCTGAGCTTCCGTTATATGAGTGTGGGCCTTCCTAACGAGGGGCGATGCCTACTGTTGGAGGAAAGACCCATTGTAAGACGAGGTTGTCGATGTTGAGGTCCTTATGGCGGACTCTGGAGTTGAAGTATCGGGCTACTCGTTGCTGATTAAAGCTTGATCCAAGGGACCGGTTCCTGGGTCGTAGTTGTTGATTCAGTGTAGTGCGCTTGTGTATACGAACTAGCATAATGGTTGAATATAGGTTAGACAGAAGCCATTTGGAGGGCTTACAGCATTTGAGGCCTGATAACAACTAGATCGGTGCAAAAGGTGACCTGTGCGAGGTGAGTTATGAGGCATGGATGCTCATTGTTGCCACAATCTTGACGAGCCAAGGGATGATCTTGAGGGATTAATTGTCGGTTGAGTTTTTGTTTAGTGGGAATCTCTTATGAGCGTTGAGTGGCTCAGAGACCCTATGCAGTGCGGATCCCCGATGAGCGTCAAGTGGCTCGAAGGTCCCGCGTAGTGGGAACCCCCGATGAGCATCGAGTGGCACGGAGATCCTGTGCAATGGGAATCTATTATGAGCGTTCAGTGGCTCGGAGTTTCCAGGCGGATGGGTTCCTCAATGTTGTTCTACAAGTGGCGAAACATGTTTGTGTTGTATCTGCGAACGGTGTAGAACCGACAATATCCTGTAGAGTACCTTGGCGCGTTTGTCGGATATTTAGGTCTGGTCCTTTTGCACGGTTTGGAGTTGTAGGTTACAAGATAGATTTTCTCAGGGGTGTTATTGAGAGTAGTGTAGATATGGAAGGGCGGAGTTCGAAGACGCTTCCTCTTGCTATTGCGACCACCTTTGACGTTGCCGGCGTGAGCAAGATTGTGCAGAGCGGTGGAATCAGAGTTGTTGGAGCTCTGGGCATTATCATGAGGCAGGATGTTGAGGGTAGGAACTTGATTCCTTTACGCTAGATTTCGGCATAGGAAGTAGTCGGCACTTATGCGGAAGATCTTCAGAGTCCTTGGTTGTCTTTGACCGGTCCATGCTCTAAGTTTGAAATCAGGTGGTATGCCCTTTGTAAGCTGGACGAGCATGACTCGAGGAGTGTGTTCCTTAACTTCGGCAAAGGCAATGTTGGATTTTGTGAGATGGCCTTTGAGAGTTCACAGGTGCCTTGGGAACTGTTCGAGACTAAAAGGATGTCTCTGGGTATCACGACATGCATCTTGGATTGCGCGACCAGTCTTTTGGCAAGTTAGGAAGTTGGGAGAACCCGGATAGAGCCTTCTTGGATAAGGACGTGGAAGCATTTTCACTTTATGGTGTCGGCGATGTGTAATGAGCCCACATGCCATTTGTGGCAACTATCGAAGTTTCGAGAATCATGGCTTCTTTATGTATGGGGCGAGCGTTAGCATGTCGGAGTGCTGGCGCCACTGGTGCCATTTGGTATTATGGCTAGCCGAAGTGAATGGATTACGCCTCGTACCGCTTTCGCAGACATCATGGGCATGCCCCTGCTATTCCCTTATGATCCATGGATCGTGTTGGCAACAATCGGAGGTTGGGCTCCCGCCGCATTATAGAGGTCGTGATCTAGTCCTGGACTTTGGAGCCTAGCGCACCTTCTTGGCGGAAGGCCTTTGGTAATCCGCGAGTCTCCAACTTCGGTTGCATGATGTTATGTAAGTCAGTTGAATTGAACCTGGGCCCAGTTGGATGCTAGAAGCGTAGGTGATAAGTACGGACTCATAGCAGTTTGAGTCCACCCAGCGGAGGCTTGAGCGTCAAAGCCCAGGACGGTCGGGATGACCCGTTCCGCTTCTGGTGGTGATCCAGATATTGCAGAGATTAGAGGTCAGTCGTGCCTTCATGGAATGCCACAGGTGGTGTGTTGGAGTGTCCGGGCCACTCAGATTTGCGTGTGATCCTAGTAAATGGATAATTCCTGGAGTGTACCGACGGATGACACCTACGATCTCGGACCCATTTTCGAAAGCAAGCAGTTGATTTCGATTCCCCATAGTGGCACTAGTGCCCCTAGTGCTAACGTACAAGTTGGGAGTTGGATCTTTGAGAGGAAGGTCCTATTGGATTCCAACTAGAGGGGCCACATCGAGCGTAATTATGACTCATGAAACAATGGGAGGAGTACCATCCAAAGCTGCGCACATTGGTGCTTGAGCAACATTTCCAACTGCAAAGCCTGACCAATCGAAGCACATCGAGCTGGAGCGATGTCGGGATTAGGGGTGCCCCCGAGTGTAGCGGGACCAGCACCATTCTAAGGAGAGGCTTCAGCTAGTCGGTTAGTTCGCAGGGTTGCCCCAAAGTCCCGGGTTGATGGTGGAGGAGTATCGGTACTTGCCTCCGTAATGCATGGTTGGCTAGTCAGATCTGAAGTGCTTCTTATCATATCTTCAATTCTGGCGAGGAAAGTATTGAAAGCTTCTTCCTACCGCTCGAGTCAAGCTTTCAAATCTATGGTAGGATTATTGATTATTATTTTGACGCCCTCCCCCCTCCCCATGTGTGACGTAATTCGATGGAGGTCTGGTTTTGGTATAGCTGTCGAGTTTGGGCGAGCTGGTTTGCACCCGGATTCGGAAGCACTTTGGTCTGACGAGCTGCTGGAAGAGTGAGACTCTAGTTGCGAGTGGCGATAGTTGGGTTCTTCTGAGTTGATGGTTGGTTACACGGTCCTGGTTTGTTACCGTGTTCCTTGGTCGTAAGTGATGATGGTTCGATCATCATTTCTTTTCTGTTGTTGTTGTTGTCGCCATACGAATGCTGGAGAGGATGGCGATGTTTTTAATGAGACCGAACTTTCTTCCTTGACGTTGGCCCTTAGCTTCGAAAGGAGAAATTTCCAATGCGGTGCGCTGTGAGCGGACACGGTTCTGGGCAAGCTGAAGTAGAATGATGATGCGTCGACTCTTTTTTTTTAGCGCATAAGGTTGATGTTGACCTTCAATGCCTAGCACGAGGGTTGTATTCTCATATTTCTTATTAAGCGTGTGAATATGTGCTTGAGCCGCAGTCCACAAGTGGAAGAAGATCCGTTTAGAAGCGGGTCCTCCGCTGCTCGGGGCGGGTGAGAAGTACCAGTGTCAAATGCGGCCAATGGGGATGGGCGTTAGGTTTTACCGGAATTCTGCTCAACGCTGGCGAGAGTTATGATGCTCTTTGGACGTACTGCTCAAGGCGCTTCTCGCGGATAAGCTTTTCGATTACGTCTTTGAATTGACGGCAATTATTGGTATTGTCTCCATATATGTCTTGGTATCGACAGTACTTACCGGTCTTCCTCTCATGATTAGTGGATTCCCTGTTGTACGGCTTCACTAGTACAAAACAGGTCTGTTGCTTCGCTCCATTTGCATCAGTTGTGACAACAATAGATGCAAATAGTGATAGTTGCATCGGTTCTATCTGAAAACTCGATGCAATTGGTAAGAGGAAAGTAGTAGATAATACAAAATTTCATTTTGCATCTGTTGTCTACAACAACCGATGAAAAAAAACAGATGCAAATAGCTGTAGGTGCACCAGTTGTCAATATAACCAATGCAACCATATTTATTTACACACCACAAATGTTTCAACTAGTGATATTTAAATGGCATCGGTTAAATTATGCGATGCAGTTTCACAGCGCATGCTGAAAAGTTTTTTTTTCCTTACTTTACACGTTACTTATCGCCTTTATCCCACTTCTATTCCATTTTCCCCAAAAAAGCTTCGTGTCCTTTTACTTTCCCCAAAATATAGATCAACGTAGGAATAAAAAAAGAAAAAAAATGAAAAACGAAAACGCAGCCTAGAAATCGGATTTCGACAGAGGCTTCGCACTTGATTTCGTTGATTTCGTCACTCGGATTCTACTACATCAGGTATCGAATCTTCCTTTTTTTAAGTTCTTTATTTTTGTTTCGATGTAATTATGGTAATTGAAATTGATTGAAATTGGCGATAAATTTTGTAAACCAAATGGACTAAGGATGAAACATATGTAAGTATGTAGTTATGTTTAACTTTTCAATTTGAGATTATATATTGGCGGAAGGAAAGGAGAAGAAGATAAGGAAAAAGATAAACTGTAATTATGGTAATGATAGACAGTGCTTTTAGAATATATATTTTTTAGTGTTAACTGATGTGCTAAGATCATTTATGCTGCCATCATCCTTTGTTTACTTCATTTAGGTTTGTAGTTTATTAATTTGATTGTTTTAACAATTATTATTATACTATTGCAAGCCTAACGACATTTAAAGGTAACAGTGCATACTCCTTTTTTATGTAAAAGTGAAACATGAATGTGAGTTCAAGATGAGACTAATGTTGTCAGTTGCTTTTTATATGACTAATTATACATATATTGGTATAAAACCTATGAAATTATCATACCAAAATAAAATCTGATCTGTTTCGTTTCGCCTTCGATTTCTTCAACGTACAATTCTTCTAAGCAGTTATGGTTGTCCCCATTGATGTCGAATAGCTTCTGCGAGGTTTTTTTATTGGATTGTCGATTTAGGGTACCGTTTTCTCTGAGTATTGAACAAGAAGAAGTAAAGTGTGGCTTTGAGGAAGAAAACGAATTGGTTTTTCTTCTTTTTCAGATGGGCAAGTTCATTATTGGGCCACAATTAAATCGTCAAATTATAATGTGGCACTGTGCTTATAAGTTATTAATTATAATCTGGATTTGCTTTTTATGCATCGTACTCGGTCAAAATGCTGTATGAAAACCACACCACATCTTCTTTAAATGTGCTGCTAAGAATTTGATATTCTTACTTGTATAAATAGAATATAGACGGTAACCTTAGTATCACAATATATGCTCATCAATTAGTCATATCAAATGCAACATCATGCTTATCCAAGATACAATAATGCAGCACAAGATAAAGATAACAACGACTATAATTCATATGATGCTCAAAGAAACAGTTTCTGGTATTGAAATTGTTTTATATTTGTATATTATTTCATCAAATCTACCTTTTTTGTAACCCTAAGAATGTAATATAAATATATGTTAGTATTTAATATTAATAAGTATATTTACATAGAAATATATACTGGAATTTGAAAACCAAAATTTCCGAAACGGAACCAAAATTTCAAAAATTATCAATGACCGGAACGGAAACGAAAAACGGAAAACCGAATTTCGAACCTTGATATATATGATCCAGCACTTCTGAGATTTGAACTTATAATCTCTTAGTGAGAAATTATACTCGTTTTTATCTAATTACGGGTTACATAGATTATTATATCACTTGATTTATTTTAGTAATGAATATATGGTTCATCTAGAGCCTTTCATGTAAAAAAATTGGTATATATTTCCATCAGCGTAAGTGCAAGAGTAAGAAATTAAGTGCACCATGAATAAACTAGTCTTTCAAAACTTTGTTCTCAATGAAAAGAAGTGCTTAGTCTTTTTTTATTAAAATTTGCTTTGTTGTGGTCAAATTGTTGTCTGCTTCCAGCCTTTTATATGCATACAACAAGCGTAAAATGCTCTATTTTCCCAGTTGCGGTATCATGATGCACAAATCATTTACCCTCGCTGAATATTTCTTAGTTGCCGTGGTTTTCTTAAATTATATCTTACTTCCAGCTAAGATATGAATTAGTGATTTTATGTTGCTCTTAAACTCTTTTAGTACTCAGATGTAAGTCATTGTCTAACGATTTTAATTGAACAAACTAATACTTAATACATAAATATTATTCTAGAATCCACTATTGCTAAGATTACTTTTCACTGGATGACTCAATCCTTCATATTGTTTTCAGTATTATACTATAGATTATTATTATATCTCATCGAATAAAGAAATAAAATTGTTAAGACAAACCATGATCTGTATATTTTCAATGATATTATGTCTGATTGTTATGTACGTTTGCTTAGAGTGAAAGCGTGGTAATTGGGTTAATCTTGGTTTACAAGAACATATAATATAAAAAATGACAGCTTGTACAAAACTGTACCTTATTTTCATATTCTGTCATAACATATATTTCTGCTTGTTTTCGGCATAATACTCTTATTGGCTTTCATATTTTTGAAATAACAAAATAGAAGCATGATAATATCAAATTTTGTGGCTGTTTGGTAATGCTATTCGCCAAAAAGAAGGCTCTCAATTGTATTCTCACACGTCCAATGAATGTGTCTTTCTTACGTCGATATAGTATAAATACTTCCAAAAGAAGCTTTTGAAGGTACAAATGTACCCATGCTAAATGGGGGTTGTAGATTGAAATTCTAGATGTATTGGGTTTGATTGACTACAAGATTATGTTGCCACCAATTTCATATTTTCCAAAAGCTTTTTTATTGAAAAGAAAAATGAGATGGTTCGCTTCTCTTGATGCAGCTGGTTTGTCAAAGGAAGACAATATGAATGAGTATCAAGCAGCTGCACTTTGTCTTCATAAAGGGCTTCTGGTGACACTTCAGCATTTGCCTAGTTTCAATTATTACTATTATAGCCACACAGAAAACCACGTCTATCCTCGTATGTATATGACTTTCCCATCTCAATTATATCATCCATCATTTCTTTATGGTATATCATTCCATACTCATTTTCTTCTCTCACTTACAATTCATTCACACATATTTTTGGCAGTGTGTGCAGTCCTTTAGATGATGATTGAACCACTGTTAATCATCATAGAGAATGAATGTAAATAAGTCATGACAATCATTCATATGTTTTGTTCCCACTAGAATGTTAAAAGTAAGCATGGATGCGTGATTTTATTATATTTTCTAATACATTTACATTTGTTAGTTTTTGCTAACTTTATGTATGTAAGTTGAGATCATGGATATGGTGCTCTACTAGAAATTAAATCATTTTTTGGTGTATTGGTTAATTGATATTTTATAGATGATGATGTTAGTTTAATTATTATTTTCTAAAATAAAATAAAATGAGATGGTTCTTTTTCTATGAACACTTTAATTTTAGTTCATGGTTGGGAATTCTTGAAATTGTTAGTGTACAGAGAAATTTCATTCGGGAAAAAGTACATATTGAACTTTGATGCCTTCAGAAACTAGGCTTATCAGCACTTAGGTAAATTCTAGAAGATCCAAACATAGAGGATGTTAAATGAGAAGTAATGATTCTGAAATTTCTATGTATCAACTATCAAACTGACAGCTGAGCTAAGTAGGTTTGTCAGGTGTCCGTTTGCAAAACCAAATCATACTAAAATAAATAAAAAAGCATGTCTTTGTAATGTCTTATTAAATTTCTCCAATGTTATTCTCTTTATAAATGTTTCCTTGAACCCTCTCATTTCTATGTTTTTAAAAAGAAAAAACATATTATCATTTGATGTATGATTTAAATTAATAAATAAACATAATTTTTTTTAAATTATGCAACTGGATAATCTGTTCTGTGTGGTTGAACTAGTTAACAAGTTTTGCAGAAAACTTTGAATGATGTTTTCAAATATTGAATTTTAAATAAGACATATTTTCGAACATTTTCACCAGTATTCTGCAAATTTATTCTACTTTAAATATGATTTCCTGAACTGATATATTATGTAGGCGCTAATAGGAGTGAAATAGTAGTGGTACTAACACCAGCTACCGCTGGAACAGGTTGATAGAATTTTAATATATGTGTTTTATTTCAGTTTTCATAAATGGTGTCATATATGTGTTCTGTTAAAAGAGGTAGATGGATATAGCCTCAAAATAAATGGTCTTGAATCCGCATGTTGAACTCAAGAAGAGACAGGAATTTGATGAATTTTCATGTTCATCCCAGTAAATAAGTGCATGTTTTGGCATAAGAATCCCAATTTAAATTTACAGAAATACAACTCACACTTAGTACCAGTAACACTTATGTGATGCACTACCTGCTATATTGTAGAAGACCATGTACACATTTTAGCGTGTTATAACTAGCGGATCAGTGTCAAAATCCATCTTCCTCTTCCATACAACTAGTATTTCTTGTTATGATAACTTGAAACTTGTTTTACTAGCGTCGAAATGGCAGAATATTGAATGGGGGTATTTAAATAAAAATCGGTTACAATAAGGATTCCGTTACTCAAAATTTTCATAATTATGTATATATGCTAATCATGATTTCTTAGCTTAATTTGCTTAAGTCGGGACCAGCTTTGGCCCAGTCCAGCCTCCTACAAGCTACTCTGGAATAAAAATAGGTTAGCAAGTCTCCTTCTACTACCATTTAGGTCGGACAGCTGTCAACTAGTCCTTCTCTTCATGACACTTTAGATCGACCCTTCGGCTAGGGCACCCACATCAGTGACCAATAGCCAACTTGTTGGGAAATAAAGACATACTCACTACTCGGTCTGGTCCCCATCATACAACCCCCTTCTTGTGACCCATTTGCTTGAGTGTTTGTCATGGTCTACCCCACTTATTTGGACTGAACCAAGGTTTAGTTTAGCATTGTCGTTCTTATATTAGGGATTTTTATTATCGTCCTTATGTTGCATTGTCAGTGTAGTTTTTGAACGATGGAAGGTGATCTATGGAAAACCGTTTTGTTTATGAGCTTAACATAGCCTGACCTGATTTTTGGAGAGGACTGTAGTTTAGTTCAACATCAATGTTCTCATTTCAGATATTTTCATTGTCATTCATATGTTGCACTGATACTGGAATAACTGAAAGACAATGATGGCCTGTAAAAATAGTTTTTTCATGCACTTGGCACCCTGTTTATTTAAGGCGAACCAATGTTTAGATTAGAATCACCATTCTCATTTAAGAGATTGTTGTGATCGTTCGTGTATTGCTTTGTTAGTGCCATCAGGAACGATGAAGATGAGTTGTGAGAATAGTTCCTCCACACGCTTTGCACAGCATGCCTGCTTATTTGGTGGTGGGGGTTGTGGTGGGGACAGAGGTTTAGTTTAGCATCACTGTTCTCATTTCAAGCTTCCTCATTGTTATTCATACGCCGCGTTGTTTGTTAAACTCTTAAGTAATGATAATAAGGATGCATTATTGAAGATTTTTTTAATCTGCATTTTCTGGTAATTTCCTCTTAGTTCTTTGACTTTTTTTTTTTTTTTTTTTTTTTTAATATAATGCATCGTTATTGTTTTTCAAAAACAATTTATCAGTATTTTGAACTGTACAGTCAAGAATATATAGCAAGGATCAGTTATTAGATTACTTTCCATTATAATACATGAAAACTGTATCAAAATGTTAAAAAAATATGATACAGTATTCTTAGCTTAGTTTAGGTCCTAGAACGAGCTTAAACTTAAGGCCAAAATCTACATATAAAGGAGTTTTACAATAAATATTTTTGGGGAGATCTTTCAGTAACAGCAGATCTTTCCATATTTTTGATGCCTTGAGGTAATCATATAGTTGAGGTTGAGTTTGATTAGAAGGGAGTTGTTTTTTGTGGTTATTTTAAGTGGAGGGAGGGGGGAGCAGAGTGTGTATTTGGGTTATATTAGCAGGATTTGGTCATGCTGCATTTTCATTGTCATGCAGACAGGAAGTATGTTCCAAATTCATATATTTTTGTTGTTACTAATAGATATTTGAAGTGCTTATTGATACTATTCAATAACCGTGGATAACTTGTGCTAATGAAGTTCTTAATATATGGCTGCATACATATACAAATTTTGTATGCAGCTGATTCATTTTTGCATGTTGGAAACTAAACACGCTACAACTACTATGTATTTGTTTATTTCGAATTTGCGGACATCCGCCTTTGTTCCATTGTTTGGTGCATCTTTTGTGCTTTTATTAGGACTGTTATGCTCATTTTTAAAGTGTAGGCTTACCGGGAAGAAAGGGTGCATTCAGTACGCCTAATTTAAATACAGCAATTTGATCCAAAATTGAATATCTGGTTGGCCGTGTTTTGTATTGGGTATATGGCAGAAGTTATGGAGTTTATTACATTCTTTAATTACCTGGTTGGCATCGGCTTCTTTTGTTGGATTTAGGTTGAGGATTTGAAAGTATTATGCATTCTCATTTAAAATACTGACAATCATTATTGTTTTTCCATTTATATCGTTTGAATATAATGTTTTTACATTGCAGAATCAATGTTGGTAACTTATTGCAATGTCAGAATCAAACTGGAAACAGAATGCATAGAAGATTCACACAAAGTTAACCAAAGGTTTTGAAATCTTGCTTGATTTTTCTTTTGAAATATCATGTTTCTATTTTTGTTAAGGGGATTCACTATTCAACCAATTGCTTTCTTAAAATCATTTTATGTTTGCCCATTGTTGTTTCTGTTTCTGTTTTTATGATATTTCTGTTCTAATACTTAATGTTTAATATTAACAATGATAATATTTTAAAGCAGGTTGCACGTTGATTCAGATCTTTGGATGATGCATTTAAATTTTCACATATGAGTACAACTGCTGGTCTCCATATTAAGCAGGTTTTTTTTAATTCTTATTTTAGGCACTTTGAGAATCACAAGTCAATGTGTGGTACTACATATGAAAACAATGGCCGAGTATTCTATGTTTATTTTGACTATTCTATGTTTATTTACATTGACTATTCCGTGTTTATTTTCAGGATAGCATTGTGTTGAATACCAATTAACAATCAGATAGAAACTCATTATATTAAGAGAAACATGTCATTTTAGTGATTTTGAATTTGTTCTGCTTAGTCACATGTGTTAACTTTGGAGAGAAGATTAAGTCCCAATTATCAGAAGTAGGGACAATCTAAATAGGCACGTATGAACATTCCACTGAAATTCATGTCCTCAACTCTCAGGTTATATCTATTGATATCGACACTAAGAATTTAAGATAAATAGTCTTTTAAAGAAATATTCTTACCATATATTTCAGTCAACTCCTGAGCCCCATAAATAGAAAAATGCATCAAATATAGCAAATTCGAATTTTTTAGTTTTTTTTGCTGATTCTAGGCATATCAAAAATGTAAGTAGAACTGGTAAGTGTTGATAACGCGAGATTGAAAGTCTGCAATATTATAATTATTTTCATTGTTAGACGTCACAGTAAGTCCAAATTTGTATAAAACATGCATTACTATATTTTTGAGTAAGCATGTTTAGTTTCGTAGAAAATTTGTTTAAATGCAGTTTTGCTCGTAATGATGTTGTTTTGATATAGATGCAATTTTGTTTAATCTCATATGTACATAGAAGTATGAACATGAACCTGCATGTACATAAGCTACATGGTTGTTAAATGGAATAAGTGCTTAATGCTTGAACGTATGGTACTTGAGTAGATAATGTACCTGCTAGAATAATTGATACTTCAACATGTTTTGAAGCATTCACGAACAGGTACTACTAGAACAACATAAATTTGAACTGAACTATTGGTGAGAAAAAGCATGATCTGCAACAAAGATTTTTTTCTTTTTCTTTTTAAACTGCTTTCTATAATAAACTTTTAACATTCCTACTGTATTGACTTTGGTTCCCTTTGTTGTGCAAGGACAAGAAAAACCTATTAACCAACTCTGTCCAGGAACAAAGCATGCTTCCTTTTCTTGTACACTTAAAAATCAAAACGTTATTTCCTTGAGGACGATGAATCTTCTTATAGCAAATATTGATAGCAAATATTGATACTACAGTTGTGACAGATCAGCAGATACTTCAACATACATGTCTGCAATGTCCCTTGCAAAGTAAGCCTTCGCTTGAGGTCTTTTAACCTTGAAAGTTGGAGTTAGAAGCCCTCTTTCCAATGTGAATGGTTCTGAAACCAAGGTTACTTCTTTTGCAAACTCAAAGCCTCTTAGCTGAGCTTTTCTACCAACAACATCCATGTTAGGGAGGACAACAGCTTTAGCTCTTGGATCAGAACTCAACTGTTTTAGATCATTGTACTTGATCCCTACAGATTCAGCCTAAGCTTTAAGTACATCTAGCTCAACAGCAACAGCAGAGATTGCACAGCTAGGAAGTGCAGTCTAAAACAACAATGTTTGACTCAGTGGTACAGGCAAAAGCTTAGGATTCTAAAAGCAAAGAAATTGCGTTAAGGCTTGAAATTTTTTGTTTGAGTGCAGGTAGATAGTGATGCAGAGCATGAAAACTAAGGGCAATGTGTAGTTTGGAGCTTGAGTGCTGGCATAATTCTAGTGCAAAGCCAGAAAATATAGAAGGTTGCATAATAAGAGTACGTAATGAGCAAGCTACTACTGGTGTGGAGGAGCTAAGCTAAGACCGAAATATGTTGAGTGTTTATATTATGTAAACCTGTTCATATTAGTAGCGACATAAACAGGAAAACTCGGCAACTTTGTTCTACAAAAAAATTTGTGTTTATATTATGTATTCAATTTGTTTTCTTCATGTATTTTATGTTAAATAATTCATATGATTAATGATTTGTAACAATCTCTTAATTGCAGGACCTTGTACGACCAACAAGAGATAGGCGAGGTTCGAGATAATTTAACTAGTTATGTTATGCATAATTGGATGTAGTGGTCCTTTGTTATGTAAGTTGATATCTTGTCGTGTAAGCTGATCGTTATGTGCATTAATGTAAGTGATGAAATATAAACTATTTTTTCTTTTTTTTTGATCTGTAGACATTAACTAATTTAATATATGATATGATTTTATTGTTTATTCGATAGGATTTGTAGTACTAAACATTTAGGAATTTTTAATTTAATTTGATACCTTTTCAGATTAAAAAATAACCTGAAATGGTATCAAATTTATTTTTTTGCTTCAGGTGGAATTTGCATCGGTCGTTAGCAAATGACGGATGCAAATAATCAACATTTGCATCTAACATTCAGCTATGCATTAAAAATATGTCTTTTGCATCATCTTCCTTTGCATTGGTTGTCCGACTGATGCAACAGGGGGGAAACAACTGATGCAAAATCACAGCTATTGCATCGGTTTTGAAACCGATGCAATTTCTTTTATTCTGTTGCATCGGCTGCATATGCATCGGTTGCTGAACTGATGCAACAGTGGGGTAAACAACCGATGCAACTGACCTATTTTGTAGTAGTGCTTCTTGTATTGAAGCGCATTGCACATTTCCCGGTAGATTGTTTCCAAGTCTTCATTCAGCGGGGTGTAGATCTCGTACGTCATGTGAGAGCCAGACTTCTAGGGTTCCGTAGGAACTTGGTCGTTGTTGCGGCCGCCTTGCCTACTGTTATTCGGCCTTTGTTTATGGGGACATGCCCCCTTGTCCATATCAAAGATCGTCGCTATCTGTTTCCCTTTGATGCTGTCATTTATGGTATCCGCATGTGGATTGTTGGGAAGACCGGCCCTGGGGAGTCGGTTTCGTCTTGCCTCTTTTTGACATAAGTATTTCCTAGCTTTTTCATGGAAAGCGTTGAGGCTTTTTGGCTGCTTCCGATGGATCCATGCCCCGAATTTGGAAGTAGGGAGGACACCTTTGGCTAGTTGACAGAGTATGGTGCAATGATCGGGATCCTTGACCTCGGCGAGCGCGACATTGAACCGGGAGAGGTATCTTTTGAGCGACTCGACAGATCCTTGGCATAGGTTAGATAAGGTGAGGGCATTCTTCGGAGTCGGGATATGAACTCTGAATTGCTTGACCAATTCTACTGCTAATTGGCCGAAGTTGTTAATGGAATCGAGTGGGAGGCAAGAGAACCATAACAAAGCGGTTCCTGATAAGAAGACTGGGAAGCACTTGCATTTGACTGGATCATTGCCCCGGCTCGAGTCCATTTTCCATTCATATTGATTTAAGAAGGTACAGGGGTCAATTGTGCCAACATAGAGCGGCATCTGTGGAATGCTGAAGCGGTGTGGCCATTCAGCTTCACTTACTCTCCTGGTGAAGGGGTTGCGCCTAATGTGCACTTCCTATGAATCATGCATGTTTCCTCACCTCTCCCTCACGATCCATCGGACCATGTCAGGAAGGTATGTTGAATGGGGATCCACCATCGGGACCCATCGGTTTTTGCGAGGTTTCGCGGTCCTATTGCAAGGGTGTTTCCTATGATGGACGTCTGAATTATCTTCCTCCACGTCCTCGACATCTATAATCGGATCTTGATGAAGAGCGGATTGATGCAGATCCTGTTCTGGAAGAGCGCAGGCCATTGGAATAGGAGGTCCATCATCTTGATTAGCGGTCATTGAGTTGTGTCGAGGAAGAGGTTGGTTCGTAGGATCTTGTCCGTCACTGATAATCAAGCGAAAGCGGTCTCGGTACTATGCCCCCTCGCTATATGTGACTGTAGTTCGGTCGTCGTAGCCTCTCCCATTGTCGTTGGCGTAGCCATTGTCGAGAGTGTTGGTGCAAACGACGACGTGGTTGATGGGACTAAACCTCCTTCTTTGTCCGCGGGAGGTGGAGTCGAGGCTGAGTGAGGCGGATTCAAGGTCCGCGGGAGGTGGAGTCGAGGCCGAGTGAGGCGGAATCAGGGTCAAGGTCCGCACGAGGCAGAGACGAGGCCGAGGTCCGCGGGAGGCGGGGTCAAGCCTCAAGGTCCGCGATAGGCGGAGTCGAGCCACGAGGTCCGCGGTAGGCGGAGTCGAGCCATGAGGTCAGCAGGAGACGGAGTCGAGACAAAGTGAGGCGGAGTCGAGGCCGAGTGAGGCGGAATCGGAGCTGAGTTCCACGTGAGGTAGAGTCGAGGCCGAGTGAGGAGGAATCGGGGCCGAGGTCCACGCGAGGCGGAGTTGAGGTCGAGGTCCGCGGGAGGTGGAGTCGAGCCTCGAGGTCCACTGTAGGCGGAGTCGAGCCACGAGGTCCGTGGTAAGCGGAGTCGAGCCACGGGGTCCGCAGGTAGCGGAGTCGGGCCATGAGGTCCGTAGGAGACAGAGTCGAGGCAAAGTGAGGCAGAGTCGAGGTCGAGTGAGGCGGAATCGGAGCCGAGTTCCATGCGACGTGAAGTCAAGGCCGAGTGAGGAGGAATCAGGGCCGAGGTCCACGCAAGGCGAAGTTGAGGTCGAGGTCCGCGGTAGGCGGAGTCGAGCCTCGAGGTCCGCGGTAGATAGAGTCGAGCCACGAGGTCTGTGGTAGGCGGAGTCGAGCCACGAGGTCCGCAGGAGGCGGAGTCGAGGCCGAGTGAGTCGAGGCCTTCTATTTCTCAGTGAAAGCACCAAATGTTGACGGCAAAAAATGCCGTAAACACCAAAGATTCCCAATTACTAGGAATTATGAATATGGTTGCATAGACAAGAACATTAAATAGAACATAAGCAGCAAATAACGCGAGATTTATATTGGTTCGGCCTCAGTGACGGCCTATGTCCACTTTGAAGGGTCGGTTGGTATATTACTAATCACTTGGAAGAATTACAAGGTTGAGACTATCTCATGACATCTCATTGCATTGACTTTTCACAATATATGATGTCATAATAATCATATATTGAATAATAAGGAAAAAGAAGATTTTTCCCTTCTTCTTACTCAAAGAGGAGGTCATTAATGAAGCTTTTTTGGAGGTCTTAAAGCTCAAGAATCCAACCCTTTTGAAGTGTGAGGCCATGGGGTATTTATAGGAAGTGGT
Organism: Allium sativum; assembly: GCA_030737875.1. Taxonomy (NCBI): domain Eukaryota; kingdom Viridiplantae; phylum Streptophyta; class Magnoliopsida; order Asparagales; family Amaryllidaceae; genus Allium; species Allium sativum. Next base: position 444,926,209 of record CM060926.1, read on the forward strand.
TAGGTAGTGGTTAGGTAGGAGTAGATAGAAATGGGGACCATCTTCCAGAAATTCACACCTCTTATTGTCGGGCCTCGGAAATTCGCACCTGGGATGAGGTGCAAAATTTCACACTTGATAGTTGCGAAATTTCGCACCTGATAGTTGCGAAATTTCGCACCTGATAGTTGCGAAATTTCGCACCTGCCAGGTACGAAATTTCGCACCTGGTAGGTGCGAAATTTCACACCCGACTGCGTGCGATGTGGATTTCGGCAGGAGCCGTTGTCGAGGCTGGTTGGTTCTTTTGAGGCGTCGAAGCTCATCAACACGAAATGAAGGAATCCACCGTTTTGCTGGTCCGAAGAGAAGGAATCTGAGCTTCCGGCATGAAGAAAATCGGATGAATTGGGAGGTGCCCACATTTTTAACCTAACTGGTTGGGTCGATCACCGCTGAGACTGTGGGGCCCCGGACCCCCACCGACGATGCGCCCGGACCCGCTTGACGGCTCGCCTTCGGCTCGGATGCGGACGGATACTGATGGGTGTTGCGTCTGAGGGATGCGATGTCCTGCTAGTGGCCAGACTCGAGTCTTCTGGTACTGGCCCCCAGAAGATATTGGCGACACCTCCGGGCTGTAATATCACGCGATATGTTGAGTCGAGCGTGTTTTGAGTACTTTTGGTGACCAGACTAAAAGGCCTGTTAACAAAATAACATTTCAAGCAATATTTATTCAGAAATCACTCAAAGCATCCATCACAACCATTCAACCAATTAATCGGTATTAATCTGTCTTATAGGTTTGCAAGCATCTGAATTTCCAACTAGTAATTTAATTAAATTAAATAACTAATTATTGGCCTAAGTTTTCAGATTAACATATTTGCATGACAGTTTCTAAGCAACAAATCATTGATCCAACACAACCATCCAACCAAACTTATTCCACAATTTAATTAAACAAATATGGGAATAATTTAGTATTTCACAAGTGAGGAAATCACTCACCTTTGGGTCTTAGTTGGATCGAATGTCCAAATAAAGCCCAAAATTTTTCTATCTCTAAATGCTACTAAACCAGTGCCAGAACGTCCGCAATTTCGCCATAATCCCAACGCACCCAACCGCGTCCAAATCCGAGTTAAAACAAGAAAGTTATTCGGGTTTTACCATTTTAATTTTGAATTTAAATTAATTAATTAATAATTCCTGCTCTCTTCTCCTTCTCTCCTGTACGCACAGTGCCGATGGAAAACCCAATAACCCTCGAACTTTGACCGTCCCTCGTCTCACACTCCGACCACCGTTCAACCCCATACCACCTCAAATCCGAAGCTCGCCGAGATCCGCATCTTCCCACACAAGTAACGTAGCTTCCGGTGGCTTCCCCTTCGCGCACGACAGAGGTGAACGAAGGATATTTCTGCCCCTTTAACAACCAAATTTCGGCTATACACTCGACGATAGGACTTCTAACCACCCTCATTAAACTCCTGTCGACGAGAGGAACAATACCCAGATTTTAATTTTTCCAATAAATCCCTAGATCAAAAAGCCCTAAATTTAAAGTTAGGGTTCCGAAAATCAATAGTTTGACTCCTAACCCAACCCACGTAATTGTGGTAGCCTTCAGGTGTACATCTATCGTGAGGATTCCACCTCAATCCACCTAATTGCCATGAACATCTTAGATGTACCCTTACTACCCTATCAATCAGCTCCCTACTTGTATTCATTGTCCATGTGTCTGTGTCAATCGGCCCTCTCTTACCTGTAGATACCCTATGTTGGTCCCATAATAAGGTGTGTCAATCCTTATGATAGCGACCCGACACGATTCAAGATGCGCAGTGTATAACTACCGGTACACAGTGCCTGCTTTTCCCACTCCGGAGTATGTGCACGCCCGTAAACCATCGGAACCTACACTGACGTACCCCCTGCCACTGCTTTGACCTCTTATAATCAGCCCAGTAATCGTGCCCCACCCTGCCTAGTTCAGGGTACCGTGATACATCCATGTGGATTACTGCTGAAATGGGTCCCCATTACTAGGGTTTCCTATTGGTTAAGTTTGTGGGCCTATATTTACTAATATTACCCACCAACCCGATATGTACTTAACTCTCCCATCGATTCAAGCATTTTAAATAAACGGTTAAGTTTTGTGGGCCTATATGTACAAATATTACCCACCTACACGAGATGTACTTAACCCTCCCATCGATTCGAGCATGTTTATTTAATGGTTAAGTTTTGTGGGCCTATATTTACTAATATTACCCACCAACCCGATATGTACTTAACCCTTCCACTGATTCAAGCATGTTTACATAATGGTTAAGTTTGTGGGCCTATATTTACTAATAATACCCACCAATCCGATATGTACTTAACCCTTCCACTGATTCAAGCATGTTTATTTAATGGTTAAGTTTTGTGGGCCTATGTTTACTAATTTTACCCAACAACCCAATATGTACTTAACCCTCCCGCACATTACGCCATATTAGTTAAGTGTTATCTGCTCATGTTAACTTAACCCACTCATTCATCATGTCATGTTGGTTAAGCATTTCTTATTAATTTGACCCTCCTTAATTATCATGTTGGATCCGTTAAGTGTTTCCTATTAACTTAACCCCACTCGTTCATCAAGTTATATTGGTCAAGTGTTTCTTGTTAACTTAACCCCACGTATTCATCTTGTTGTATTGGTTAAGTGTCATCAATCAATTCAATTTAACTTAACCCTACTACAAATCAAGTTATATTGGTTAAGTGTTGCCCTCTTATTTTAAATTTACCTTTCCATAAATTAAGTTATATTGGTTAAGTGTTCTAAAATTACTTAACCTCACCCACTTGTCTAATTAATATGATATAACGGTCAATTGTTCTAAATTTACTTAACCTCACCCACTTGTCTAATTAACATGTTATAACGGTTAAGTGTTCTAAATTTACTTAACCTCACCCACTTATCTAATTAACATGTTATAACGGTTAAGTGTTCTAAATTTACTTAACCTCACCCACTTGTCTAATTAACATCTTATAACGGTTAAGTGTTCTAAATTTACCTAACCCCACCCATCAGTTTAGTTAACACTCAAATTGATTAAGTGGTTCCTTAATTGACTTAACCCTACCAATCTTGACTTAGCTTTATTAAAGCACCAACCACTCACATTAGACAGGTATTGTTGTGGTCACTTGATGTGCCGGTCGGTTCCGGGCAGTTTTACACCACAACTCAGTCTAACCTCGGGTCCTTTTTAGGCTCAATGCACTAACCACCCACATTGGACAGGTATTGTTGTGGTCACTGGGTGTGTCTGTCGGTCCCGGGCAGTTTTACACCATAACTCAGTCTAACCTCGGGTTAGGCATATTCGTCTTTTCTAAATTTACATATTTCTTATTCATGACAAACTCCATATGTAAATTATTCCCAATTTAATTATGCTATAATTATCCTTTTAATTATGCTCACAATTAATGGTATACTAAATATACTATTTCATGAACCAATCTATGTCATGTAATTTTTCATGTTTATCCTACATAATTATATGTAAATTATAAATCAATTATTGTCATGGCCCACTTTACTTCTAAATCACGTTCAAAATTTTAGGTATATAGATTATACCATTTTCATGCCACTTATCATGCTTATGTGTCAGACATGCCAATTACATGTAATTTCATGTTTTCCCCAACGTTACCCCTATTGTACGTTCGCAAAATTACATAGAATGTTGGGCTCGATATTTTAGCCTAACTTATAAAACAAAAAGGGGAAAAGAGGAACTTTGCAACATTCCAACATCATACAAAAGTATGGATCTAACTACACATATGTCACATGGATTTGGCATAGAACAATATACTTTTAACTATGAACTTGCAAATTTGATCTATGCAACATGAACTACAAGCATATGAATTTACACAAAACTATACAAGTTAAACTTGGCATGTAGTGGTGAACTTGCAAATTAGATCTATTATAAAGGCATATGGATCTAACATATAAAGTTGTAGATCTAAACATATAAGGTCGTAGATCTAAACATGTATGCATAATGGCTCTAAACAATTAGGCATAAACGACATGACTTGGCCTAAAACTTGTATATATCATAATATCACCAAAATTACATATGATAATTTCATTCCCAAATTCCTATACAACATCATAGGTTTACTCACCAATTTCCACATAACATGATAGGTTCGATAGACCACAATAGTTCGTAGGCATATATGATAGAATAGACATGAATAAACATGAATTAGCATCACATACAACTTGATACAATTCTATTTTACAATTCAATACAAATCATGTCTTTAATTTATTCACATCTGAAAGATAACTACACTTACAAACAAAAAGGAATTATTGAGTTCTGGGATTTGTATTATGAAATTGAATTGATCGCCTTTGATGTAGATCATTGAATTCTCTTAGCTGAATTAGATTAGATTTAATTTGATTTTGGTTTTGTTGAGTCAAGGAATTCAAGGTGTTTTGATCAATGACATGGAGAAATTCAAGATCGACAAAAAGAAGATATTCGATGGTGTAGGTTGATTATTTAGAGTATGAGTGTAGTTAAATTTGTTAAAATCTATCCTCAAATAATCATATTCCTATATGGTTTGAATATATATATATATATATATATGTTTATACATGTATGCACATTCATTATGCATACTAACAGAAACCAGTCGACCGGTTCATATATAAGCGGTCGACCGTTTCTGTGCAGAATGCACAATAAACGTGCATACATATATATAACTTACATATATTCAAACACCAGTCTACTGGTCATTTTTTACCAGTCGACTGGTCTACGAACTGAAGCCATCTTTTTGAATAGACACCCTATTTCATCAATGGTTATGATCCTTTCTCTTGGCCAAAAATCATCTCTTTTCATGGTTTCTCTTCACCAATGATTACATCTCTCCATCCTCTATAAAAGCATCATGAAATCATCAATTTTGAAAACAACAATTCTTTCTATTCTTGCTATCTAAGTGCTGATTTCATTCTTACTCTTTAAAAGCATTCAAAAGCTCACTATTCTCATATATCGTTATTTGAATCCTTGAATCTATATATTATTCTTTAGATTCAAACAACAATATCATCTTCCAAATCTTCATAATATCAAAATCATATTTGAGGATAAGATTATAGGAAGGTTGTACAAGAATCAAAATCATATTTGAGGATAAGATTATAGGAAGGTTGTACAAGAATTGACAAATTTGTGTTATTAAGAACACACATTGTCAAACTACAAGTTTATATCTTGTTTGAAGTCCACGGTTTTGTAAGAGGCGAGTTGTGAAGTCTTCGGTGTTGCAAGAGGCGAATTGTGAAGTCCTCGTGTTGATAGAGGCGTGAAATCCCGTTCGGCTGCTCGGGTGTTGTGAACCTGTTTTCCTCAGGGTTAAGTGAAGATAGTGTTTAGTGAAATTCCAGATAGGAGATCTAGGACTGGACGTAGGACGGTGCTCCGAACCAGTATAAAAATCCCTGGTGTGATTTTTCTATTACTGCATTTACTTATCTGTGATATTGCTACTGTGAGATCTTTCTTAGTATATATTATATATTCTGCATATCCATATTACTGATCCTGCCTAAAATCGTCTATCGACATTTTCAATTGGTATCAGAGCAAGGTCATCTCATAACCGTAACATAGTTATTTGATATATTCTAGTAATATTGCAAATAACGCAAGCACTAGTAACACCACTTACATAGAAGGTCAGTCAACACAAAGACCTCCTTTTTTTAATGGCCTAAACTATAGCTATTGGGCAACACGTATCGCTTTTTATATGCAATCAACAAGTTATGATGCTTGGAATGCTACTCAGAAAGAAATAGTCAATCCAACAACTGAGTATGCAGAATGGACAGCTGCTGAGAAAACCGCAGCTACTGTAAATGCAAAAGCAATAAATATGTTGTTTTGTGCATTAGATCAAAACGAATATAACCGTGTTAGTATCTGTACCTCTGCATATCAAATTTGGAAAACGCTAAAAACCACTCATGAAGGTACTAACAAGGTTAAACAAGCAAAAATAGCTTTGTTGAAAAGTCAATTTCAAATTTTCAAAATGAAGCCGAATGAAACAATCAATGAGATGTATTCAAGGTTTCAAACCATTCATCATGCTCTTATCGGTTTAGGACAAAAATATTCTGATTTTGATGTAGTTTCAACAGTCCTACATTCACTGACTAATGAATGGGAAGGAAAAGTGTTAGCAATAGAAGAAGCTAATGATCTTTCCACCATGAAGCCAGATGAATTGATCGGAAATCTTATGTCCTATGAAGCAAACTTGCAGGCTCGAAAAGAACAAAAAGAAGAAAAGAAAATTGTAGCTTTTCATGCTGAGAAAGATGAAGACGTCTCAGATTTCGAAGATGAGGATCTAGCATTCATTGCAAAAGGATTCATAAAATTCTTAAAGCAATGAAAAGCTAGTCGATACAACAGAAAGAAGTTCGAATCAAATAAGCCATCATCATCAAATGTAGAATGCTTTAACTGTCATAAGAAGGGACACATGCAAAATGATTGTCCAGAACAAAAGAAGAAGACAGAAAATGACAAGTTCAAACACAAAAAGGACAAGTCAAAAAAACGGGCATTCTCAGTGACATGGGATGATTCAGACTCATCTTCATATGATAATGAAAGTAACTCAGACAATGAACAAGCTAATGTATGCTTTATGGCTAAAGAAGATGAGGTACAAATTCCGACTTTTAAAGAAATTCTAGATATAAATGCTGAGTTAATGTTAAAGATGTAAAACGACAATGCAAGCAAGCTCAAGCTGATTTAAGTAGAGCAGAATTTGAACGAGATATGTTAAAAGACGAGAAGAAAATATTATAGGAGGAACTTGAAAAATCTCAAGAATCATCATCGAATATTGATTCTCAACTATCTCTTTTGAGTTAAGAAATTGAAACTCAAAAAGAGTAAAATGATGCTCTAACTACCGAAAATCATGAGCTTAAGGCAAAAGTCAAGATGTTAGACCTTGAAAAAGCTAGTTTACAAAAAAAAAAGTTAGACAACATTACTCAAAATGTTTCTAACTTTAACAAAGGTCGAGAAAATTTGACAAAAATTATTGAAAGTTCACAAACTGCTACAAATAAACAAGGTTTGGGATATAAGAAACAAGTTATCAAGAAACATCTTGGTAAAAGAAAAAAGAAAAATAAGGAAGTACGAGAAACTAAAGCTAAGAAAAATCTTAGTTTATTATATTCCAAACCAAAACCGGTTGTGAAATTTCAAAAGAAGAATGTCAAATCTATAAAAATGTGGGTTCCTAAAACAAATAACAATTTGATTAGGAACAAGTACATTCAAATTTTTTTGAGTTCTGTGCATCATAATCCAAATTATGTATACAAAGGGAATACCGGACCCGTATGGGTTTGGACTCCTAAGACCTAACTCTTAGGACCCTATAAAAAGGTGGGTACCATGGACTTAATTTTATTTTTTGCAGGTCCCACTTAAGAAAAGAGGAAAGTGGATACTAGACAGTGGTAGCTCGAAGCATATGACTGGAGACAAGAGCTTATTAACAAGTATCACTTATTCGGATGGTAGCTCAGTCACTTTTGGAGATAATTCAAAAGGCTATATCATCGGCAAAGGCGATGTGAGCAATTACGGTACATCAAACTTACCTCTTATTACTAATGTCATGCTAGTTAGGAATTTGAAACATAATTTACTAAGTATCAGTCAATTGTGCAACAAAGGTTTTATCATTTCTTTTTCGGACAATAAATGTAGTATTTTAGATAAAGATCGAAATATAGTTTTTGAAGGATATAGAGACAAAAACATCTATATTCCGAATATGAATACCAATCATAATTCAGACATGTGTCTTCTAGCAAATGATAATGATCCATGGCTATGGCACAAACATTTCTGTCACATAAACTTCAGAACTATTGACAAGCTAGCCAAGAATGATCTAGTTAAAGGATTACCCAAAGTAAGCTTTAAGGTTGATAATCTTTGTGATGCATGTCAATTAGGAAAATTGACCAAATCATCTTTCAAATCCAAGAAAGTCATATCAACGTTACAACCATTGGAGTTATTACGTATGGATTTATTTGGACCAACACAGGTTCAGTCAATAAATCATAATCGATATGTGTTTGTAATTATTGACGATTACTCTCGATATACATGGGTAATTTTCTTGAAAAACAAAAGTGACACTTTCAAACATTTCAAATCCTTCGTCAAAAGAATTCAAAAATCAAAAGGGCTTAAAGTTAAAAATATAAGAAGTGATCATGGCGGAGAATTTGAAAATAATGATTTTGAACATTTTTGCACAAAGAAAGGAATAAACGATAATTTTTCGTTTCCTAGAACTCCACAACAAAACGTAGTTGTAGAACGGAAAAATCGGACTTTACAAGAATGTGCAAGAACATTATTAAATGGATCCACTCTACCAAAACATTTTTGTGCAGAAGCTGTTGCAACTGCGTGTCATGTTTTGAATCGTGTATCTATTCGACCTCTGACCAAAAATACATCCTATGAGCTATTTAATCAAAGAAAACCAAATATCTCATATTTCAAAGTTTTCGGTTCTAAATGCTTTATTTTAAATACGAAAGACCATCTTGGAAAATTTGATTCCAAATCCGATGAAGGTATATTTGTCGGATACTCAGAACGAAGCAAGGCCTATCGTATATTTAACAAGAGAACTAAAACTATTGAAGAATCACTTCATGTTTCTTTTGATGAATTCTTAAATCATCTCATATCGTATCAAATGACGAAGAAACCATTGTCACCGATAATCCTGTCATCACAAATAATAAATCTGACTCAGAAATTGTTGACGATATCCCTCAACCTGCTGTGATACCTTCTCCACCAAGATTTAGATCTCCTCCGAGAATTCTAAGAGATCATCCAGTTCAAAATGTTATTGGAGAAGTAACATCACAAATTAGAACAAGAAGTCAACTAAATCAAATGGTTCATGTTGCATTCCTTTCAAATATCGAACCTAAGAATCCGAAAGAAGTTGCTACTGATGATTATTGGATCATTGCCATGCAAGAAGAACTAAATCAGTTTGAGCGCAATGATGTCTGGGAACTTGTTCAAAGACCGACTGATCAGTTAGTCATTGGTACGAAATGGGTCTATAAAAATAAGGCTGACGAACAAGGAAATATAACCAGAAATAAAGCAAGATTAGTAGCACAAGAATATAATCAGGAAGAAGGTATCGATTATGAAGAAACCTTTGCTCCCGTAGCTCGATTAGAAGCTATTTGAATTTTACTGTCCTTTGCTTGTCATCATGATTTTAAACTTTATCAAATGGATGTCAAAAGTGCATTTTTAAATGGATTTATCAAAGAGAATGTATATGTCGAACAACCTCCTTTGTTCGTACATGAGAAATATCCTGATCACATATATAAACTTAAGAAAGCTTTATATGGATTGAAACAAGCACCTCGTGCTTGGTATGAACGATTAAAAAGCTATCTTATCGATTCTAGATTTCAAATTGGTAAAGTTGATCAGAATCTATTCATTAAACATTCTCAAAAAGATATATTAGTTATCCAAATATATGTAGACGACATTATCTTTGGTTCAACAAATGACGAACTTTGCAAAGAGTTTGCAAATATTATGACCAAAGAATTTGAAATGTCTCATATGGGAGAACTATCGTATTTCCTTGGTCTTCAAATCAAACAACTTTCTAACGGTATTTTTATTAGTCAAGAAAAATACTTTGGAAACTTAGTCAAATGCTTCGTTTTAGAAAATACCTCTGGTAAACCAATTCCTATGAGTACGACCACACATCTTGACAAAGATGAACATGGTAAGAATGTTGACCAGAAGTTATATAGAAGCATGATTGGTTCTCTCCTGTATCTTACCGCAAGTCGTCCTAATATTATGATGCGTGTTTGTTTATGTGCAAGGTTTCAAGCTAATCCTAAAGAATCACATTTACGAGCTGTAAAACGAATAATACGATATCTTAATAACACCAAAGACTTTGGTCTTTTCTACCCGAAATATTTTCCATTTGAATTAGTATCGTATAGCGATGCTGATTTCGGTGGCTCTCACACGGATAGAAAGAGTACAAGTGGTACGTGCCATTTTATTGGAAAATCACTTGTCTCTTGGTTTAGTAAGAAACAAAATTGCGTTTCACTCTCAACATGTGAAGCTGAATACATATCAGCTGCTCTAGCTTGTACTCAAGTTTTATATATGCAACAAACACTTCGAGATTTCGATATTCAATTATCAAAGTCCATCATATATTGTGATAACATAAGCGCAATCAATTTATCAAAAAAACCAGTCAATCATTCCCGAACAAAGCACATTGATATTCGACATCATTACTTAAGAGATAATATTGAAAAAGGAACGTATGTCTCGAATATGTCCAGACTGACTACCAATTAGCAGGCATTTTTTTACCAAGCCTCTACTCGAATCTAGTTTTATCTCTTTACATAGAGAGCTCGGCTTGATTTCTAGAAACGAACTTGGTGTATAATGTATATAAATATATATACACTATTGAGTTCTTCTCTAGCCGGTACATTCATTTGTTTTTTAACTTAGCTAATTAATAGTCTTTTACTATTATTAGCAATTCATTTTGAGCTTTACAAACTTTGAGTGGTTCATATTCTCTGAATGCTTTCCATCCATTACTTCCTACTTCGTAAAAGCTATAAATACATACTCCTTATTGTTTTCTGCATCACTTTCTTAGTGTCTAGTTTTAACATTCATACACAAGTCCATATACTCTTATGGCACACATATGTGACGAATGTGCTCAACGGTCTCACATCTCGGTCACTAGCTCCGAACAGGAGGAGTACTACTCTCCGGAAACACCGAAAAGCAGACCGGAATGTTTGCATACTCCTAGACATACACCCAAACCCAAACGAGCTAAGAAAGCACAATTTTGTTCTCTGGGTACGAGAGAGAAGATCAATGAAATTCTTCACTACTAGATACATCAGTTGGATCTTCAACATCAACTGCATTATGAACAAAAACTCACATCTGATCGTTAAACTCTCTTAGAACGAATGGCGTCATTTTTTTGTAGCACGGATAGACATGGGGTACACAAACCAATACCAATGCCACACCCTCCGTCTACATCTCGAAGTTCTAACTCATGGGACCATAATTATGCGAGAAATGAAGGATCAAGAGAAAATTGGTCGCCATGGACGACGAAAGTATCGAATATTCATGAAATATCCGAAGACAAGTCATCTACCTTTCATTAAGTTATGTTGTTTTCGTATTGCAAAATAATATTTTATTGTTGTATTTGTTTTCACATTCTTCATTCGAATTCATTTTGAGTTAGAATAAATTTCAAGTTATATGACGGTATATAATCTTTTCAAGACAGAAAAACAATTTTCAAGCAGAACGGTCGACCGTATATTTAAACCAGTTGACCGTTTTTATCTCTGGAAATGATCATATACTTGAAACGGTCGACCGTCTAAAAAATACCAATTGACCGTTCAACTCTCTGGAAAATTTTCATCCCAAATGCTTACCAGTCGACCATTTTATTTCCACCAGTCGACCGGTAAAGTCCTCTGGAATTAATTTCCTCCAGGAACCGGTCGACCGTTTAAAATCCACTGGTCGACTGGCAAACTTCTCTGGAACATATTTAGCCAGTAACCAGTCGACTGGTCCATAAAAAACGGTCGATTGGTCACGCGTTTTCCAAAATTTTTGCCCCCAATCGATATGTGTATTCATCTCCTATACATCCCTTCACTTTGTTTTTATACTTCCCTCTTCTCAAACTCTTAGAAATCCAAAAATTCCTTTTTAATTTCTTCAAATTCAATGGCACCTCCTCAGAAGAAATAAAAGAAATCATCCTCCACTTCTCTCCAACCAATAGATTCCAACATAAAACAATCGCTCATGGATCCTATTGCTGTGAGACGATGGAATGCCATGAAGGATTTCACAATCTATGAAGGTTCTTTCATAAATCTCAATGCTTTTTTTCCTATATGATGTTGAAGAACAATTGGTTAAGGCTCGTATAAAATCTCTACTTACTTTTGATAAGAACAATGTAGAAATTAATCATATTATGATTAAATTGTTCTATGCCAACCTTAAACTAAAAAAATACAAGCCAGAAAATGCAACGAATTGCCTTTGGTCTCTAGTTTGTGGTCATCATATTTTCATTTCCAAGGAACGAATGGCTATGGTATTCGGTTCACCTAATAGCGGAAGAGAATTTTCTTCTGACTTTTGCACCGTTCATACTCGTGATAGAATTAGTCATCAGTTCATCGAGGATCATAAATTTAGTACTAAGGCGATTAACTTGCGTCCTATGGCTCGTGTTATTCATCATACCCTCATCCATTCTTTATTGACGAGGGTTGGAAACTTTGATGCCATTAACAAAGAAAATTTCAAGGCTTTGTATGCGATTTATGGAGATATTAAAATAAACTGGATAAACATGATCTTCGACGAGATTTTGCTTGTTAATGATCGCAAAAGGCCACATAACATTTACAATGAATATGTAATGCGGCTTTTGATCAATTGCGGAGTCCCGTCTTGTGATTCTAAAATCTCCAAGCCAAAGTGCATCGACAAAGCAACCCAAAAAAGGATGAAGCTCCCTGACCCTTGTATTAATATCATTCCGTTTGATCAATACCAACAACAAGCTCCTTCAGAAACCACTCCTCCTACTACTCCCAAGCCTAAATCGGAGGAAGTTAAACTCCTTGAACCCTCTTCGTCAATTAAGGACTCACTTGCACAAATTGCACGAAACCAATTTCTTTTAGAAGCTAGACTTAAACGAACCGACACCAAACTCGACCGTTTAGACACAAAGCTCGATAAATGGTTCTCCAAGCTTAAGTCTTTCTTCGGTACTATTTGGGAAGCAATTTGCTGTGTATGAACCTCTTCTTCCACTCAAATACAAGATCCGGGAAAACGACCCATGCCTCCAACATTTACATGGTCATCATCTGAGGAAGGCGCAAGTTCAGGAACTAATACTGGACGTGGTCGTGGATCTCACGAGACCGAGGAGGAAGAAGATGACGATGACAACGAAGAAGACGTTAAAAATGAAAGAGACAAGGAAGGAGGTGGAAGGATAGTGATTCATTCTGAATCTACGGAATCCGATTCTCCATCGCACTAGTTAGTTATCATTCATATATGCTTTATATTTTATTTTGCAAAAACTTAAATGGCACTTGTATGTAAATAGTATCGTATTTATTTTGGGTGTGTACGTCTTAAAACATTTGGTACTTGACTTGCTTTTGGTATGCTTGGGTTGTATAATATGCTACTATGTTAAATGATTATCGTGTTGTTTATAACTTGTGTAATCTATACTCCTTTTTGTCGATGACAAAGGGGGAGAAAATGTTACTAACATTGTGTTTTGTAAATATTTATTAAGTATGTATTTCAGGGGAATTATACATTCAGGGGGAGTAATAAATTCTTTCAGATCCATATACTGTCATCAATCAAAAAGGGGGAGAATGTTGAGTCAAGGAATTCAAGGTGTTTTGATCAATGACAAGGAGAAATTCAAGATCGACAAAAAGAAGATATTCGATGGTACAGGTTGATTATTTAGAGTATGAGTGTAGTTAAATTTGTTAAAATCTATCCTCAAATAATCATATTCCTATATGGTTTGAATATATATATGTTTATACATGTATTCACATTCATTGTGCGTACTAACAGAAACCGGTCGACCGGTTCATATATAGGCGGTCGACCGTTTCTGTGCAGAATGCACAATGAACGTGCATACATATATATAACGTACATATATTCAAACACCAGTCTACTGGTTATTTTTTACCAGTCGACTGGTCTACGAACTGAAGCCATCTTTTCGAGTAGACATCCTATTTCATCAATGGTTATGATCCTTTATCTTGGCCAAAAATCATCTCTTTTCATGGTTTCTCTTCACCAATGATTACATCTCTCCATCCTCTATAAAAGCATCATGAAATCTTCATTTTGGAAAACAACAATTCTTTCTGTTCTTGCTATCTAAGTGCTGATTTCATTCTTACTCTTTAAAAGTATTCAAAAGCTCACTATTCTCATATATCGTTATTTGAATCCTTGAATCTATATATTATTCTTTAGATTTAAACAATGATATCATCTTCCAAATCTTCATAATATCAAAATCATATTTGAGGATAAGATTATAGGAAGGTTGTACAAGAATTGACAAATTCGTGTTATTAAGAACACACATTGTCAAACTACAAGTTTATATCTTGTTTGAAGTCCTCGGTGTTGTAAGAGGCGAGTTGTGAAGTCCTCGGTGTTGTAAGAGGCGAGTTGTGAAGTCCTTGTGTTGATAGAGGCGTGAAATCCCGTTCGGCTGCTCGGGTGTTATGAACCTGTTTTCCTCAGGGTTAAGTGAGGATAGTGTTTAGTGAAATTCCAGATAGGAGATCTGGGACTGGACGTAGGACGGTGCTCCGAACCAGTATAAAAATCCCTGGTGTGATTTTACTATTACTGCATTTACTTATATGTGATATTGCTACTGTGAGATCTTTCTTAGTATATATTATATATTCTGCATATCCATATTACTGATCCTGCCTAAAGTCGTCTATCGACATTTTCAGGTTTTAGTGGTAGCTAGTTTTAGATGAGAGTGAATAATAGAATTAGATTTTAGGTTTAGGGTCCTTACATAGTTGTAGAGAGTGTTTTAGGACCATTAGATTAACCCTGAACCATGAGAACCAATTAGACGCCACATCTGCCTTAAAGCGAATCGGCCCACGGGTTGACAGCCAAACACCCTGAATCAAATCCTAGTCGACACAGCAAGGCTTGGGTCGACCTCAAAAATGGGTCCGTTCGGTTATTCACCCTACCGATTCGCTGTTTTGAACTTTTTTCCATATTTATTTATTTAATTTTTATATATATCTATGTATATTTTTCTCATATGCATTAAAACTTCAAGGCTTAATAACTTCTTCATAAGGTATCCGTTTTATGCAAGCCAAATGTCTATCTTGACCAAATTTTTGAGACGAACATAATAGCGCAACCCATTTCACTTAATTCTTCTTCTAAAAATTAAGTGTTCTTGAATTTGTTAATTTTAATATTCTCAGAAAATTCGGGGTGTTACATTCTCCCCTCCTTAAAGGATTTCGTCCCCGAAATCTTCAATTTAAGAAGAATGCATCCTAACATCCAATCATCGATCTACTCATCCATCATCCACAAGAATCCATTTTCCTTAAAAGACTTCTCATACCATACGAACATATGCAAAAGTGTGTCTATATGTCCCAATACTAATGCAAAAGATCAGGCGGTCCACCAATTCAGTTGACCTCCTTAATGCGAATTATGTTAGTGTCATGAGTCCATTATGTATGCAATCATCCCTAATCATTACTTTCTACATGAGTTGTGAAAACCCGCAACTTCCCCGTAAAGGAAAGCGTCGGATAGTTCGAGAACAAGCCACAACAGAACACATACAGAAGAACATTTCATTGTATATTACAACAATGCATCAGATTACAAGAATATACAGGGTATAATTGAATATTACACAGAAATATCAGAGATTTAAATTACATTTAAATACATCGCAGCGGAAAATATTACAATACACAACTAGAAGAGATATACGGATACAAAGCTTTCCGGATATCATTCCAGCTGTAAACCAGGATCCTGTGAATATAAATCTGCAAAACCAAAACTACTAGCTGCCCGTGTCAAAATAAGGGCACCCAGAGTTTAGGTTAAAACAATAAACTCCAGGTCAGTCATGTGACTGGTGTGAGAACTAAAACAGTTATTAATCTTTATTTTCAAAGGTAAATCAAGGGACCACGCCGTATAACACGGAACGGGTTTCCTCCCAAGAATACCAGTACATAAAAAAACAGCACCATGCTAAATAAAGAAAAATGAAGCTGTTACAAGACCCAGGTCCCATCACACAATGCAACGCAACCGAGGATAGGGTTTTCCCTTATAACAGCCAAAGAATGCTTGATACGTTTAAAACAAATCGTTTGATACTATTATAAGTGTATAGTGTATAAAACAACTTCAAATCATCTCAAACAATCTAACTAACAACACAGCCAAACAAACAAGTCCATGGTCTGTGGACGATTGTGTCGGGTGCTACTAAGCACCGTCTGCATCCTAGTATATATATATATATATAACTAGAAAAATAAATTGAAAGGTGAGAAATTCTCACCTATAGCTATCCAAGCTCCACGGCACTTCCTTGCATAAAATCTTCGCCAATCTCTCCTTTGTCGCTTTGTTGCCCGTATTCTCTACATATGTAAAAATCGAATTTTTACTATGGTATTCAATATATAAAAATCATATTTTTACCTCGATGTTTAATATATAAAAATTCTATTTTTATTTCGAAGTTCATTATATAAAAATTCTATTTTTATTTCGAAGTTCATTATATAAAAATTCTATTTTTAATTCGAAGTTCATTATATAAAAATCATATTTTTACCTCGATGTTTAATATATAAAAATTCTATTTTTATTTCGAAGTTCATTATATAAAAATTCTATTTTTATTTCGAAGTTCATTATATAAAAATTCTATTTTTAATTCTAAAACAAATGCAAAATTCCTTTTAAAAACAAAGCTAATTTCATTTTAAAAATCTGTTCTATTTATATTTCAAAAATCATTTTTCTATACTGTTCTTTCTATTTTTAAACAAAGTAAATTCCTATCTTCTATTTCAAAACATTGCTAATTTTATTTCAAAATCCAATGCTAATTTTATTTCAAAAACCAAACTATTTTTATTTCTAACACTTATGTTTATTTCTATTTTCTAAACAAAGTATGTTTTTCTATTTTCTAAAACAAAGTATGTTTTTTCTATTTTCAAAAACAAAGTATGTTTTTCTATTTTCTAAAACAAAGTATGTTTTTCTATTTTCTAAAACAAAGTATGTTCTTCTATTTTCTAAAACAAAGTATGTTTTTCTATTTTCTAAAACAAAGTATGTTTTTCTATTTTCTAAAACAAAGTTTATAGGCAAAGTTATAAAATAAAATAAAAACATATTTTTCAATTACAGGGTTTAAAACATTTACGCTGTCGCCTGCTGATTTTCCTGGTGGTCTTCAGTCCATCCGCTCGATCAAAAGAAACTGCCGTTGCCAACCCTAAACCCTCCGTCGACGTTGACTTCCACCCCCGGACCAGGATCTGAAGGTGCCGCCGTTACCCCCTAACATTGCTCCACCCACGCCCTTGCCAGCGCGATGCTCGAGGCTCCCTCTCGATGGGAAATCAATTCGAACGGAGGCCGTTTCCAAAGGGGAAATCGAAAGGAGGGAGGGGCAGGGAGATGACTGATCGTCGGTGGAGGAGTTCGGGGGAGGGAGGCGTCGGCTGATAGAGGGGGCGTCGGACGAAGGAGGATCGGGATTTGGGTTTTCAGATGAAAAGGAGGCGCGATTTTTTCTTAAAGGGGGTTAGGGTTCTGGGAAAAAAAAAGGAAGGGTCTTTATATTTAATTATATTATTATTTAAATTCTATTTTTATCAATTTTACTTATTTATTGCCCTCAACTCCAAACAAACTCCAAACAAGACCCAAAGACTGTAGCCCCTAGCTAAATACCCCCCCTCCAAACACTCTGGGATATGTTCCGCTGGCCAATTCGACTGTTACGATCAGTTTTCGTTAAATTTACATTTAAATCACTATATTGAATTTTAAACGTACATTTCAAACTACCGGGGTCACATTTTAACTAGAAAAATTCCAGAAAAATATTTTCTAGCTTCGTATTAACGATACGGTCCTAACAAAACTAGTTTCGTCGAATTCTGAGACCGTTGGAAAAATGGCCATTTTCCAGTCGATTAAAATTAACTAAAACTGGTCAAACGCGTTTTCCTTTGCCACGCTCACATATTGAATCGAAAAATTATGAAATTTGGAATCTAGCAATAATTTGACACTGCGGACCCAACAAAACTAGTTTCGTCGAGATCCGAGGTCATTTGCAAAACGGCTAATTTCAAGGCCTTTATATATATTAAAATATATATAAATTCCACAGCGACTTTTCTGAATTTTCAACTGGACATATCTTTCAACTTCTAAAGTGAAATCTCAGTTTCTCAACTTCGTTAGAAAGATATTCTTCATCAGATTCAAATATTTCTTGTTTCGTTCAATTCTGACTTATAACGAATTCTGTATATTCATTTGAAATTAGAAATCGAATTTTCGAACTACCGCGCCATTTCAGGCTCGTTATATAATTAAATATAAATATTTATATTATAACGACGGCGTATATAAATATATACGTCGAATTCAATTCAAAATAAATTTCTCGTCGATATTATTTAAAATAATTCATTTTAAATATTCAAAATTCGCTAAAATGGCCAAAATAAAAATTTCAAACTGGCCCAGATTTTCCGGGTTATTACAATCTCCCCCACTTAAAACTTTTCGTCCCCGAAAAGGAACAAAGTCGAAAGTGGTTTGATTAATCAACTCTACGTTCGATCTGGCTTCCATTCTCCAACTCTTCAGTTTCTGAGAATTTTCAAAAATTTAAAAATTTGGCTAACACCCTAAATTTTCGAAAAATTTCGCCATAACCTCCCCTGTACCGGGAGCATCGGGGAATTTCAAATAGCTTCCCCGGTCCTTCAGATCTCAAAAAGAAAAAGAAAAATCCAAGCGGCTAGCCAATAGGCTCATAAAATCATCATCACCCAAACAAAACAGTAAATTATGTAGTAAACATGTACCTATTTGTCGGGCAAACACATTTTATTCTCTGGCTCTAGCCTCCTTGCTATGACCTGTTCAATATAAGTATATGTATATGCATGCAAATGCGACCAATTTTCCATACAGTTCAATATTTGATTCGATTAGGCATAATGGTTCAAAATTAGCAAACAAATGAACAAACAACACAAACATCAATCAATTAGTGAATTAGAGTTTCAAATTCATAATTTTGATACATATACAAAAATCACATTTTTGATGCCAAATCACAACAATAAGCCCTATCTAATTTTGGTTCTCACACCAGTCAATAGGAAATATATAGAAATCACACCTTCGAAACACGAACATAATTATTGATGATGCCATGGTCATTATCAACATCATCCCCGGGCGACTATAGTGTAATTCTATATCTATCCAATATATTAAAATTTCAAATACACGTGGATCAGACATATACGCAAAATCTTTATATACTGGACTGTCCAACTCAATATATAGATAATCAAATACGAATAATTGATTTAAATTTTCAAAACAAAATTTGTTTTCATTTTCAAAAATATACTCTTCACACTCGTTCTAGGATACTACTGATCCCATCTCTAACGAGTCGTTCCATTGGATATTACTAATCCAATATCTGATGAATTCTTTCGTATGGTTCTAATGTGTCTTGTTCTCTGAAACAAGGTTATCTTTGGAATATAACACAGAAACAGATAATAGCAGAACAAAATTAAATAAATACACCAGAATGAACAACAAAATATACTGGATAAAAGTAATCATTAGAGTTACACAGTATACAGGATCTTACTTAGTACAAATACAGTTCAGCTATACATAAATGTCTACAGCGGAAATAAACAAAATATGTACAATAGGAGCTGAACAGCATAAAAAGAAATAAATGATAGAATCCATCTTCAGCTCCAGCTATCCAGAAAGAACCAGCTAAACCTGAATACAAGGCTGCCCGTGTAGAAAAAGGGGCACCCGAGTTTGAGAGTGAAACAAACTACGAGTCAGTCATGGGACTGGTATGAGAAATCTACTCAACACATATATAATTTGGCTAATCACAGGACCACGCCACTTTCGTGGAACGGGTTTACTCCATTGGATTGCCAGTGCTTTAAAACAAATCTTTCTTTTAAACATCGCTATGCTTTTTATAAAAATGAAGCCGTTATAAGACTCAGTTCCCATCACACAATGCAACGCAAACCGGAGGATAGAGTTTTTACCTTATAACGGCCAAATATGCTTGATACGAATAAAACAAAGGCATTTGATATTATTGCTAGTGTTTATATGTTTTGAAAACAATTTCAAATCATAACTATCAATCATAGACGGCATTAATGCCCCATACCACTATGTCGCCATATATAGGTATACAATCAAAATCGCATCGTCACGTATTTGGAAATTGGATTTCCGTCATGAACCAAGGCAAAAGATAGTCCTTACCGAATTCGTGACTCTCTAGCCCGAGCCACCGGAATAGCCGCAACTGCCCCTTGGATCGTCAGGGCCGGTCCACCGATGTGGATTATAGTGCCTGAACAATACGTTTCCCCACCCTTTGGGGGCGTAAATGAGCCAACGAATGACTCCATCGGACCCGGATCGTCCGATCAAACCGAGGCGCCTCGCAACAGCAACAACCACATAGGTGAAAAGTATATAAATGTCAGGGCTGGTAGGTCACTGACACCACCCTAGCTAGAAAGAAACGCATGTCCTCCCTGATGTCCTCTCCCGTTTTAGGTTCATACCGAGGTGTGAGGCTCGCGAATTCACGTTATACACAAAGCTATGCCACACAGGCGGGGCTTTGATCATCACCACAAGACTTTGCTTTTCAACAGAAGCCCTGATCACCGCATCTTAGCATGCCACACAGGCAATTCACGCCATGCGATTGATGTCCATCGATATACAACCTCTGAGCTCGTACGTCTCAGAGAAGGGAGTTAAGCAAAAGAATAAATTCTCCGCCGCCAAACAGATGTATATTTAACAGAGATCAATCAACACAGAATAAAATCCAATGTCGGACACACAGTCCATTTACGAGTCCGTTCTGGGTCTGAACGAAACCGGAGGCACTAAATACCTCGCAAACCCATCGATCACCACGTACGTCTGGACGATCACCACTCATTATCCATATTTCGGGATGCCTCCCAATCAGGACCTCGGTTACCATCCAAACGAGGTGAAGATCTCCGGTCTTCGACCACCGTCTTCATCTTCGACTTTCAATCGTCGGTCGATTATTTGAAATGAGAATTAACTCGGCCTTTTCAAATAATTCACGTATATTTAGAATTTCAAAACGATTTATTTCAATCGTCAGTTTATTTCCATTCCATATCGCTTATGATATTTAATAACGATTTATCGCTATTTTTATTTATTTTAAAATAGCCATTTTATTCAAAACGACGCTTCGGGCCATAAGGCGGCCGTGGCGCTGTTTTTCTTCAGATTTGATTTACACATATCTGAAAATCTAACCGTTGGATCTTCACAAAATTTACATCATTAGAAAGGTCTTTTCAAAACGAATCCAACGGTTCCAGTTTCGGGAAAATCCGACGGTCGGATCTCCCGGTACAATCGTTTGAAGTTTCGATTTCAAAATACGAACTGCAGCGTCGTTATTCGATTAAATATAATTATATTTATATATAAATAAATATAATCGCTTCTGGCGCTGTTTTTCTTCAGATTTGAATTAAACATTCCAGACAATCCAACCGTTGGATTTTTACAAGGTTGGTGCCGTTGGAAAGATTATTCCAAGGCGAACCCGACGGTTGAGGTTTCGGGAAAATCCAATGGTCGGATTTCCCGCACTAGTCGTTTGAAATCACGGTTTCAAAATACGAACTGCACAGCTTCGTTTCGTTTTAATTTTATTTATATTTATATATTTATATAAATATAGTTCATTCAACAATTTCAATATCGTTTTCACTTCAAATATTTTTCTAACACCTTAAATTTTGGAAAAATTTCGCCATAACCTCCCCTGCACCGGGAGCATCGGGAAATCGCAAATAGCGTCCCGGTCCTTCTAATCTCAAAAAGAAAAAGAAAAAGCCAAGCGGCTAGCCAACAGGCTCAAAATCATCACCCAAACAAATCAGTAAATGTGTACCTATTTGTCTAGCACAAAATTTTATTTCTCTTCTCTAGCCCCTTTGCTATAACCTGTTCAATGAATATTGCATGTACATATATATATACAGTTCTTATCATTTATCAATTTCTATTTGACTTCATATTTGATTTCTATTTGGTTTAAAAACTCCATTCATTCTAATGTTACATAAATAGGTGCAAATCATTTCATTAGCTAATTAATGAATATTTCAACTCATATATGTTTATTTTGAACAAGTGGCTATTTTTAACACTTCACATTTCAACGATTTATGCATTCGATAAAAATGTGATTTTTATTTTCGAACAATTTATTTCAAAATATGAATACCATTCAACACATGAATTTCTAAACAACGAATGAATATCAATTCAACACATGAATGTTTTCTATGGTTTCTATATATAGATAAAAATGTGATTTTTATTATCGAACAATTTATTTCAAAATATGAATACCATTCAACACATGAATTTCTAAACAACGAATGAATATCAATTCAACACATGAATGTTTTCTATGGTTTCTATATATAGATAAAAATGTGATTTTTATTATCGAACAATTTATTTCAAAATATGAATACCATTCAACACATGAATTTCTAAACAACGAATGAATATCAATTCAACACATGAATGTTTTCTATGGTTTCTATATATAGGTAAAAATGTGATTTTTATTATCGAACAATTTATTTCAAAATATGAATACCATTCAACACATGAATTTCTAAACAACGAATGAATATCAATTCAACACATGAATGTTTTCTATAGTTTCTATATATAGATAAAAATGTGATTTTTATTATCGAACAATTTATTTCAAAATATGAATACCATTCAACACATGAATTTCTAATCAACGAATGAATATCAATTCAACACATGAATGTTTTCTATGGTTTCTATATATAGATAAAAATATGATTTTTATTATCGAACAATTTATTTCAAAATATGAATACCATTCAATACATGAATTTCTAAACAACGAATGAATATCAATTCAACACATGAATGTTTTCTATGGTTTCTATATATAGATAAAAATGTGATTTTTATTATCGAACAATTTATTTCAAAATATGAATACCATTCAACACATGAATTTCTAAACAACGAATGAATATCAATTCAACACATGAATGTTTTCTATAGTTTCTATATATAGATAAAAATGTGATTTTTATTATCGAACAATTTATTTCAAAATATGAATACCATTCAACACATGAATTTCTAATCAACGAATGAATATCAATTCAACACATGAATGTTTTCTATACAATGAATAAATATAGTTTAAGCATATGAAAATAATTCAAACACAAGAATATTATTCAAAATTTCGGCAGCATAACGGCATGGTAGTTAAACCGGCACCGTCCCTAGTACGGCTCCTCGCTCTACCTTAAAACCTCGCGGTTTTTGACAATGGGGTTCATGCATCTAGTTCGCACGCAGGCGGCATGTATATATTTATTTCATTTCCACAAACTAATCCTAAGTGGTTTCAACCAAATATTTCACAACCACAAATGGGTATTTTTCAACCACAATCAACCAATATCAATCACAAACAATCCCAAACAATCAATCACTATCAATCAATTTTCACAACAATTTCAATCAATAAATATTGTCCATGGTTTGTGGACGAGGGGCGTATATATATATATATATATATATATATATATATATATATATAGCTATTCACTTTTATCTCAACACATATATAAATATTTTTAAATCAGAAATCTCACCAATAGCTATCCAATACTACGACCCTTCCTTCAGAGAAATCTTCGCCAATCTCGCCTTTTTGTCGCTTTCGTTGCCCGTATTCTCTACATATGTAAAAATCGAATTTTTACGATGCTATTCAATATATAAAAATATGATTTTTTCCACGCTATTCAATCTATAAAAATATGATTTTTACTTCGACTTTCAATATCTAAAAATCTGATTTTTACTTCCTATTAAAAATCAGTTTTAACTTCCTATTAAAAATCAGTTTTTAATTGCTTTTAAAATCAGTTTATAAATCTAATTAAAATCAGTTTTTATGTTCTTTTTAAAAAATCAGTTTATGCATCTTAAAAAAACAGTTTTTTAATATTCTTAAAAAATTCAGTTCTTAAATCTTTTTTAAAAAAAATCAGCTTTTACTTTTAATAAAATTCAGTTTCTAAATCCTATAAAATCAGTTTTTAAAAATCTTTTTTAAAAATTCAGTTTTTACATTCTTCAAAAAAAAGAAACAAAAGTGAAATCTTTATATATTGGTTAGGGAAATAAGAATGAAATCTTTATATGTGTAGCAAAAATAAAAATGTGATTTTTATAATGTTAAGTTTAAAAAGGCGAGATCTTTATATGTAAAAAGGCGAAATCTTTATATGAAAAAAAGCGGGATAAAAATATAATTTTTATCTATATAGTAGCATTAAAAATTCGATTTTTATATATTGAATAGCATAGTAAAAATTCGATTTTTATATATTGAATAGCATAGTAAAAATTCGATTTTTATATATTGAATAGCGAAGTAAAAATTCGATTTTTACATATGTAGAGAATACGGGCAACGAAGCTGATAAAAAGGCGAGAACGATGAAGATTTCTATCAATGAAGAGTCGTGGTATTGGATAGCTATTGGTGAGAACTTCTCCCTCTTCAATTTCTTTTTCTAATTATATATATATATATATATATATATATATACTAGGATGCAGACGGTGTTTAGTAGCGCCCGACACCCGTCATCCACAGACCACGGATGGCTTGTTTGTTAAATTGTTTGGATGTGTAGTTGGTTAGTTTATTTGGTTTGAATTGAATTGTTTGGTGAAATGAATGGATTTGATTGATGTGTGAATGGCGTGGGCCTTCACTAGACCGGGGATAAGGCTAGGCCTTGTCCCGTTTCTAGTATCGTGCCGTTATGCCACCGAAATTTTCTAAAATAAGTTAGAAAAATAAAGATATCATTTTATTTAATAAATGAACTGAATAGAATATTTTCATAGGTTGAATAAAATGTTTTATCGTTAAAAATATAATTTTTAACGTGAAAGTGAATAAATAAATATTTATAAACAAATCGGCCGATTTGTTTATATACACTGATTTGAAGGACATTGATTGGGTCGATAAATTTTACACATAGCCCAACTGCACGAATAAAATCTGTGTTTGATTGTTTGAAACCCCACACGGGTGTTGGGATGAAATTCGAAGTTCACTCGTCCAGATTGATTAAATATGTCGATCGATTGATTGACAGACTGTTATAAGCGTTAAATATCTATATTTGATGCTAATACAGTGTAGTGCACTTTGGATGATGGTTGATTATTTATCATTGCTATTATATACATGTGTTGAATGGAATCCATATAATTAACCATATATGGTAATTGATTGGGCCTCATTCCAATTTAGAAAATAAAGGTTCATGTGTTGACTGTACTCATCCGTTGAGATTAGTCATGTGTTGAACGAAATATTTTAACAATAAAATTTACATCTTTATCATATATGAAATTAGAAACTAACTGGAAAATAGATGAGATGAGTGGTCTCCTGAATATTGATCTGATGTTGGTTTTGGCCTTCTGGGTTAATATTCAGGGAATCGTTCTCTTACTAATTTACAGTTGGAGTCTGATTTAATATCAAACGACAGATACCTTAATTTTCATAAAATATAGTAAATAAAAAAAATAGTCACACGTTGACAGTACTCATTCGTTGAGATTAGTCATGTGTTAACAAAAATATAGATTCACATATTGAATAGAATAAATATTCATTTGTTGAATAGAATAACGAATTTATTGAAATATATAAAGCCGTGTTGATTAGAGAAGCTCCATTTTGACGCGAACGATATTTATATCGATTATATTCGTTTTTAAATTTGATTTGAATTTAATTTGAACAAAATAGAAAATGAATTCGATTTGAATAGAAAATGAATTGAATTTGAACAGAAAAGGAAATGAATTCGAATTGAATATAAAACGAATTTGATTTCAATGGAATATAAAACGAATTTGATTTCAATTGAATATATAACGAATTTGATTTGAATTGAATAGAAAACGAAAATGAAAAGAATTGAAAAGAAAACGAATTCGAATCGAATTGAATTAAAAAGGAAATGAATTCGAATCGAATTAAAATCGATTTGAATTTGAATCAAATAGAAATGAAAGTAAAAAGGATTTAGAATAGAAAATTCAATTTTGATTTGAATTTGAAATAAAGGTTGAAATTGTTTTTGAAACGAATTCAAAACTATTTATAAAATTCGTTTCAAATAGAAATCGACGAAATATATATTATATATGTATTATATATATAATATAATGGCCTGAATGGAACGCGCCGCGCCGCGGCAGTTCGTGAATTTCGACTATTTATTTCAAACGGACATTACGGGAGATCCACCGTCGGATTCTCCTAAAAATTGAACCTTTGGGATCGTATCGAAAAGAGCTTTCTAACGAATATTAGAAATTCAAAATCTAACGGCTGGATTTGGAGATACGTCCAAATCAAATTTGAAAAAGGTCGTTGTAAGTGCAGTTCGATGGCCATTGATGGAAATCGACTGTACGGGCCTTGATAAAATTATTAAAAATAGTAATAATTTTTGTAAAATCATAAGAAATGATTTGGGAAAAATTGGGATGAAAATCTCCATAGTTCATTTCGATAAAAATAGATTTTTATCGAAATGAACTAGTTTTGAACTGAAATTAAAACTCATTTATTTTTAAATAAATAAATTGGATTTCAAATGGGTTTAAATAGAATTGATTCATGGGTTTACCGTGAACTGTGTTTTAAATAACACTAGTTCTTTAACCCAAAAATAAATAGAATGTGATTAGGGTTTATCGTGAACCGTGTTTTAAATGACACTAGTTCTTTAACCCAGTAAAAGGAGTTTTAATGAATCTGCAATTAGATGGAAATGTGAATTGATAATCTAAATTATCAAATATTGAAATGAGCGAGAATGGAGTATCACCAGTTTTGCTCCAAAGCGGTAGTTAAATCTTTAATTAGATTTGAACATGAAATGGTAATTAATTTTACCGATAACACCACGGTGTTAGATATGGAGTATTACCAGTTTTGCTTCATGGGATGAATAGGTTGGGATTGTGAAATAAAATAAATAATTACTTCGGTGTGGTTCGCTAATCTCGACTAGTTTGGAAAACCATAATTTGGTTTGAAATGACATCCAAAGGAAGATTAAAGGATAAATTTTAAAGAATTTATCTTGGATAAAATTAATGGGAACCTTTCCCTGAGAATATGAATTGGAATGAGGCGTATGTTGTGTTTGTGTAACATTTGTTTTTTAATATACGCGGGTTGTTCGGAAAGACC
The DNA here is from genome assembly GCA_030737875.1 of Allium sativum. NCBI lineage: Eukaryota > Viridiplantae > Streptophyta > Magnoliopsida > Asparagales > Amaryllidaceae > Allium > Allium sativum. Next base: position 444,953,782 of record CM060926.1, read on the forward strand.
GGGTTTACACCCATTCTGAATAACCGATTCGTCGATATGTCGAAGATGAAGACGGCGGTTGAAGACCGGAAGTCTTCACATCGTTTGGATAATTACTGACGATCTTGATTTGGCTGTACACCCAAGAGGATGGAAATAGTTGGTGGTCGTCCAGACGTATTGGAGATGGATGGATATGCGAGGAAAGTGCCTCCGGTTTCGTTCAGACCCAGAACGGACTTGTAAATGTATTGTGTGTCTGACATTGGATTTTATTCTGTGTTGATTGATTTCTATTAAATATACATCTATTTGGCAGCGGAGAATTTATTCTTTTGCTTAACGCCCTTCTCTGAGACGTACGAGCTCAGAGGTTGTATATCGATGGACATCAGTCGCATGGCATGAATTGCCTGTGTGGCACGCGAAGATGCAATGATCAAGGCTTTTGTTGAAAAGCAGAGTCTTGTGGTTGATGATCAAAGCACGACCTACGTGGCAGCTTTGTGTACAACGTGAATTCGCGAGCCTCACACCTCGGTATGAGTTAAAAACGGGATACGGACTGCAGGGAGAGCACGACGTTTCTTTCTAGCTTTGGTGGTGTCAGTGACTTACCAGCCCTGACATTTATATGCTTTTCACCTTTATGGTTGTTGGATGAGGCGCCTCGATTTTAGGTCTGTAAGGACCGGGAAACGTGTGTTCAGGCATAATTAATCCTCTAACGTAAGTGAGGACCGGCCCTGAAGATCCAGGATTGCCCAGAGTGCGTAGTCCTGAGGCATTTGCTAGAGTGTCTCGAACGCGGAGAGGAGCTTGCCCCTTGCCTCGACTCATGACGGAAACCCAATTTCCAATATGTGTATTGCGGTTTTAATTGTAGAACTAGTATGGCGACATGATAGATGGTACCCATGCCGCCTATGATTGATATTTATGATTGAAATTGTTTTGACACTATACACTTATTATAGTATCAAATGATTTGTTTTAAACGTACCAAGCATGTTTGGCTATTATAAGGGAAAACCCTATCCTCCGGCTTGCGTTGCATTGTGTGATGGGACCTGGGTCTTATAATAGCTTCATTTTTCGAAAAAGCATTGCGCTGTTTATTCTATGCACTGGTATTCTTGGGAGGAAACCCGTTCCGTGTTATACGGCGTGGTCCCTCGAATTACTCTCTTTTAAAGTAAAGTTTAAAATAACTGTTTTAGTTCTCACACCCGTCACATGACTGACCTGGAGTTTATTGTTTTAACCTAAACTCTGGGTGCCCCTATTTCCGCACGGGCTAGTAGTTTTGGTTTTGCAGATTTATATTCACAGGATCCTGGTTTGCAGCTGGAATGATATCCGAAAAGCTCTGTATCCGTATATCACCTTCAGTTGTGCTTTGTATTGTTTTCCGCTGCAATGTAATTTATTGTAATCTCTGATATTTATCGAATGTAATTTATTCATTTATACTCTGTTTATTCTTGTATCTGATGGAATTGTTGTAATATACAATGAAATGTTCTTCTGTCTGCGTTCTATTGTGTGTTGTTCTCAAAGTATCTGCTCTTTCCTTAACGGGGAAGAAACAGGTCCTCTCAAGATGATACCCGTAGCCTAGATTCGTTGAGAGCTTCATTTAGACATATAATAAGCTATGTTTTGAGAGATTTTATTTTTGGAACTGTATTTTCATAGATCTAGGGTTTAACATTGATTTTCAGCCATTAGAGATAAGCAAGAGATGGAAAAAGTATACGTAATAGAGAATGGGCTGAAAAGTGAAGGAAGGGATGAATTTTATTTATATACATATATAGAAGGTCCAACTATGAGAACAACTAATTATCCTATTACATTGCTTCTTTTTCACATTTTATATCGTACAATCAAATGACAAAGCGGATTGTTACGAAATTTGAAACTCTATAATAATTCATCGTTCTGGATCCGATGAAACTGGTTTCATCGGATTCCGAGACAATTGCCAAAACAGTTAAATTCCACAGGTAATTAATTAATAAAATATTCAATTATTCAATTAACTGCTTTAATTCATTTTAAATATTGATAAAATTCCATTTAAATCAAATTTCAACTTAAATTATTTTTATACATCGATTTCATAAGTTTAAGCTCCCAATTTTTGATTATTTGAATTTAAATTTGAATTTCAACTTTTTACTTAACCAACTTAAATTTTATTTAATCGTTTAAATATGACATCCCAGATTACAACATTTCTAAATAAAACGAAATTTGGAAAAAATCTATTCATACTTAATTCAATAATAATTATCATTATAATCAACAAAATTTGACATTTCCTTAGATTATTCCATTTTATTTATTTTAATTTGAAAATTAAATATACAGAAAATATGGGATGTTACATATGTTAGTTTTTAGCTAGGAGGGGTGTCAGCGTTTACAAGCCTTGGCATTTTACTCATGTGGATGTTGCTTATTATTAATTGATGGATAGAGAGGCACCTCAGATATTGTTATGGTCGACATTGCTGACCAGATTTTATGCCCCTTAGGGAAGGCTAACTTATAGTTTATGGTATAACTAATCATCGAGAATGACCAGCCCTGGCGCTTCCTAGGGCTCACTAAGTCCAAGTCCTAAGGCATGGGTTAGAGTATTTCGAATTCAGTAAGAACTTTCTCTTGCCTTGGTTCACGATGGAAGTCCCACTTCCAATACGACACCATACGGTTTTGATTATAGAACTAGTACGGCGACAAGATATATGGTACCCATGTCGTCTATGATTGATACATTTATATTTGAAGTTGGTTTTGACACTATACACTTATAGTAATAATTAAAGATGAAATTTCGCGTATCAAGCATATTTGGCTATAGCTTGCGTTCCATTGTGTGATGGGACCTGAGTCTTATAATAGCTTCATTTTTCCAAAAAGCATTGCGTTGTTTTATTTTAAACTAAGATTCATGCGGAGTAAACCCATTCCGTGTTATACGGCGTGGTCACGTGATTCACCAAACTTCAAAATCAAGTTAATAACTATTTTAGTTCTCACATCAGTCCCATGACTGACCTGGAGTTTATTGTTTTAACCAAAACTTTGGGTGCCCATATTTTCCACACGGGCAGCTAGTAGTTTTGGTTTTGCAGATATTATAATCACAGGATCCTGGTTTACAGCTGAAGCGATATTCGGAAAGCTCTGCATCCGTGTATTTCTTTCAGTTGTGTTTTGTATTATTTTCCGCTGCTATTTAAATGTAATTTAAATCTCTGATATTATTGTATTTGCAATGTGTAATAATTATGTATAGCCTGTAATATTCTTGTACTCTAATGTAATTGTTGTAATAAGCAATGAAATGTTCTTCTGTTTTGTGTTTTGATTTGTCGTGTTCTCAAATCAATCTGGGCTTTACTTTACGAGGAAGTTTGGGTCGTTTCAGTGATTGCGAAATAGAAGAAGTATGTCATGTATGTAATGAGAAATTGGATCACCAAATTTAAGGAGATGTTTGTTCTAGCTTTGTCCAACAAAGTAAGACACTATGATAATGTGTCAATCGGTACAACAAAAAGTGCACATCATCATTTGAAATTGTAGTTTTATTCAATCGCTGGGAGTTGTGTACAGTGTTGGACTAGTGCACTCTTTGTTACGAGAATGAATTAGTTGCTATCGAACATGTGTTCGAACTGAGTACATCTAGGACAATGCATAGATTTCGAAGTGAACTAATGTTTTACATAAATTTTTGGATTTGCATCACATAAAGCGCTTGATATACTAGTACATGAATTGTGTACCATTTCGAACATATGCTTAATATTGATAATTCTGGTTGTGTTTTATGGCATATAAATGGACTGCCATATGTATATGTACTTCTAGACTTTAGATATTCACATAATTCATACCTTTGAGCATTGTCGATTCTTATTGGATGCAGTTATCTTTTATTCTTCCAAGTTGCATCGTTCAACTCTTGATTTCCTTTACTTACATGTAATTCAAACATTGAAATGGACATATGACGAATCTCCTAATAATACTACGCCATAGATGGCCTAATGCAACTCCCAAGATATGATGCAGTAAGTCAGTAAGTGCCAAAATATGTTATGGTAGGCAAATAACGATCAATGACAATATTTTTCTAGTGATGCATTTTGCCGCGTTGCCCTAGAGTCAAAGGCAGCATCTTTGTAATCCAATGGAAATATTTTCCAGATGTTGTAACAGATACTAATTTTACATAAAAGTGGGTCGCAAATTATCTGTAGTAACACATTTACCATCCAATTACAACACTTTGCTAATTTACAACAAAATTTACCACCACATACTACAACATTTACTATCACAGACCGCAACATCTACCATCACATACCGCAACATTTTGTTGAACATAACGATATTTATTGAATAATGTACTACTGACACAATTAGATATTCAAACAAAGTATTTTACTCAAATAAATATTTTATTTCAACATTTCAAATAGTACAAATTTTTTGATTCCACTATTGTACATTCACTGATATATTACACAGTCATTCATATTTACATACATTCCTCACTACAGTGTCACACGATTCACTCATGTACAAAGTCATTGACACTTTCTGATACACACAGTCTTCAACAGGTTCCATATCTATCTGTCTAGCCATCTAACACTTGTTAATTATAGAAACACGCACAGTAGACTAAAAAAATATTTAGCTTCGAGCAAACCGGGATTTGTTAATTATATGATTTGTTTATATTATAAATGAATTTTTCAATATAAATTAAATATCGATCCAACCGGGATTTGAATATCAAGTTAGAAATTCATATAGGAATATTCTGGAGCTGTATGATATTCTATCGTGAGTATATACAATAGTATTTATTTTTAAATATTTAATTTAATTATTTTTAATTATATTTATATATTTAAATGGGTTATTTAGAGCTTTAAAAACAACAAGTTTTGCAAACGAGCTCCATTTTCGATGAAACTAATTTTGTTTGATCCGTAATATTAAATTATTGTTAAATTTCAAGTTTCGTGATTTTTGGAGTCAATAGGTGGCCGTACAGATTTTTAAATCACAAATACATATAGCAATTGATTAAAACTGAATATATTAATCAATAAAATATATTATAAATTTCCTATAAATATCACTCAACATTCTAACCCTTAGATTTTTATCTCCCCGGTCAAAGTGTGAGCCGCCACAAAATAAAAACAAACAAGAATCGTGAGTTTTGAATCCTCAAACAAATCAAAAGAAATTCAAATCGAAGTCGCTAAATTACAAAAATGTATACATATGGAATCAGCGACGAAAGAGCTTCATTCCTATACTGGTTTTCCTCAGTTTGACTTCAATTCCCGGGCGTTCGAAATTTCTAGCGAAAGTTAGGGTTAGATCGTTCGACGGTTTCGAGCATCAATTGAAGTTTGTGCAGTTAATCTCGAGTTTAGGAGATTAAACCATAGATGTTACCATTTTTTTGGAGATTTCGAAATCAAAAATTGTCGATCTGTTCGTGGTGATGGCCTACACAGCTGAAATCGCGTTTTGATTATGGGGTACGAGATGAATCCAGTGATGACGGTTAGAAAGAGGATTCGACGGAGAACAAATTGGTGATTTTTATTGTTAAAGTCAATGAGTAAACATGTCTTTGTTTTCACCCAGCATAAGAAAAACCGTGGAGTTCTCATTCTTGGTTGATGGTGCGAGGTGGACATTTTTGGGTTGAGATGAAAGAAGATGCGATGACAAGAATTTTGGTTAATTTAGTTCAATTTAAAGTGGTGTGATGATGGAGTTTTGAGTCGCGAAATAAGTGGCTATGGCAATAGGAGTACTGGTGGAGGTCACGGGAGGTTAAGAGAGAGAAGATAGATGGCGGGTGTGAAGGTTGTTGGGCCGGTTTGATAACGCGGTAAGGCCCGAGTAATAATAATCTTAAGTTTAATTCAAATTTAAATAAATATAAGCTTGTGAAAATCATATCTTTCGCGTACATTGTCAAAATTCAAAAAAACGAGATTCATTGGGATCGTATGGACGCTGGCTACATAATGGAACTGACTGGGTGTGAATTGGAGCTTGTTACAATTTATAGAGAAATAAATTGTCCGGTCTGAATCAAAGACAATTATCATTATTTAACGATGATCGTCCAATGTGAGTAAAACTCACCAACTCTACCAGTTCATAATTTTATAACGTATTTTTATAACTGGTAAATGATGACTGATTGCTGTGTGTTGACTATTTGGTTGAACTGCTAATTGATTGGTTGAAAATATCGATATAATTATATATATATATATATCGATAATCAAATATTGATTTTGTTTATCAGAATATTTCATATTGAAATGAAATTAATGTGAATTATATTGTTAACATCTGTGGATGCAGGGAAACTGGTCGGAGGAATCCAACTGGATTCCCCAACATTTATTTTACTATTTTTCGTATATTATGTTATATAATGTGATGTGAAATCTGTTGGTATGTTTGAATGATACCAATCATTGTTATATGATACATTAAATACCATGAGGAATACCGGAATGAAAAAAAAGGGATTTTAGAAGTTTATATTTGAAATGAAATATTTATAAAATCAAAGGAATTTATAAAAGGAATAGTTATCATTTGATAAATAAAACAAATATAAACGGAAAATATTTGTGAAACAAATATAAAAGGAAAATATTTGTGAAACAAATATAAAAGGAAAATATTTGTGAAACAAACATAAAAGGAAAATATTTGTGGAACAAATAGGAAAGGAAATATTTGTAAAACATTTACAAATAGTATAGAAAAGGAGATATTTGTAAAACATTTACAAATAGAATTGAAAAGGGAATAATTGTAAAACATTTACAAATAGAATATAAAAGGAAATATTTTATAAAATGAAAAGAATTTTATAAAAACGAAAACATTACATTTGGAAGGTTTAGACCCATGCTTCGCACACGGATGTAACACTATATTGATATAAAGTAAATATTTAAATAGAAATCAGTTTTAAACAGATAAATTGAGAAGATAATTTATAAATAATATTTTATAAATTAGAGTAAAATATTTATCCTTGGATAAATGTAATATGTAAGTCAGGACTTATATAAAGAAGTAAGAATAGATTTCAACATCGATATTTGTAACTGAATATGGACGAAGAGTGAATCGAATATTAGTTATTCGAATAGAGTAATTGATTAGAGTTAATCAAATAGGGTTAATTGATTAGAGTTAATCAAATAGGGTTAATTGAATAGGGTTAATTGATAGAGTAGTTGATTAAAGTTAATCAAATAGGGTAATTGATAAGAGTTAATCGATAGAGTTAATTGAATAGAGTTAATGAGTTAGAATTAATCAGTAAGAGTTAATCAGTTAGAGTTAATTAGTTAGAGTTAATCAAATACAATTAATGAATTAGAGTTAATCAGTTAGAGTTAATCAGTTAGAGTTAACCAAATAGAGTTAATTGATTAGAGTTAATCAGTTAGAGTTAATCAATTAGAGATAATCAAATAGAGTTAATCAATTAGAGTTAATCAGTTAGAGTTAATTAGTTAGAGTTAACCAAATGGAGTTAATCAATTAGAGTTATTCGATTAGAGTTAATCAATTGGAGTTAATCAGTTAAAGCTTATTAGTTAGAGTTAATCATTTAGAGTTAATCAATTAGAGTTAATCGAGTTAGAGATTATCAACTAGAGTTAGTCGGGTATTGGTTAATCGAAGAAAGGAGTTATCGAATATTAGTTTATTCGAAAGGAGTTAAATCAATTATAGTTTATTCGAAGAAAAGAGTTAATCGAATATAGTTTATTCCAAAAAAGGAGTTAATCGAATATAGTTTATTTGAAGAGAGATAATCGAATATAGTTATTCGAAAGAGAGTTATCGAATAGATATTTTTCGAGAGAGAATTATACTTTGAAATTCGATTATATTGAATTCGGGAAAGTACTATTCGCTTTCCGTTTTAATCAAGATTTATTTATTTATTAATAAATGAGCTGTTTCTTTATTTATCCAAATTAATAAATAAAAGTTATACTTAAGTTATTATATTTCGGAAGCATGGGATTATAACACTATTGTTATAATCAAATGATTATAACACTATTGTTATAATCAAATGATTATAACACTATTGTTATAATCAAATAAAAGAAGTGGATTCGTAAATAGAATCCGAGAGTTACGTAAGGAAGTTTTTTAATGATTGAAAAGGTGAACATTGTCTATTTCGAGGTTAGAATGTTGTTCAGTTAAGGTCTTTGATCCCATTTTTAACTAAGGAATGGTTAAGGTTCGATAGTGAATATTGGTTAAGAGAATTTAGTTAATGAGTGTAATATTTTGAGTTGGCATAGCGATGTTTTATTTAAACAGCTGTTTCAGTCCAATAAAGGAGTTCTGGAAATGTTTTCCAAATAAGAATCAGAGATGTTTTCTAATATAGAAAACAAGAAATGGAAATGTTTCCCAATGTTAATAACATATATTTTCTAAATCTAGAAAATAGGAAATCAGGAGATGAAAAATGAACTAAAGAGATAAATATTAAATGATGATTGATAGATATAATTTCCATCTGGGAATAATATTTTTGTTTACATACGTGTTTTTCTTTGATAGTTAACTCACCGACTATCGAAGTTTTTGGCCATTTTTCCGTCGTCAGTACGGAGAGACCGGGATCAGATTCATGACCTAAAAACCACTCTATATGGGTGTTAGCGTTGCGATCAAATATGATGAAGATAATTGAAGACAGAGTTTGTGCAAGGGTTGTTCTGACAAATCCTCAGTAGAAATTGCCTAAGATGGATTTACAAAATAGTGCCTTCGGCTTGTCCAGTCCCAGGACAACCTGTATGGAAGAATGTCTGATAGAGTAAATTTAATGGATCATGTAAGTTGATCTCTTCAAACGTATGTACGTTTGGTGGTGGAGGAATTCATTTCTCTTAGTTGTATACCCGTTGTATTTTGGGGGAAATCAATTGTGATTTGACGGGTATGACGATGTGACATTCAAAGTGAATAATTGTGTGATCTGTCAGAGATAAGCGTGGCCTCTAGCATAACAACTGGGAAATGACAAAATTCGGGCAGGCAGCATGGCTAAGTGGTTGGCTGCCAATTAGGGTGTATTATCACCTATCTAGAGATATTCATTTCATTCTTAAATCTATTCGAGGCTGTCCCATTCGGGAAACGGTTGCTGATCCCAACCGTTGGTGATATACATTCGATACAATCAAGCAAAATGGGTGGTTGGTCATGTGTGGCCGGGTTGCAATATGTTCTTGTTGAACCCAGTGTATTCCTCTATAGAGGTACACTATCGGAAGGTGGTTCCATACTTTGTCATAGTTGGAAATCCATTACCCAATAAGTGCTCGCGATTTTGATTGTATACTATATATGTGGAACATGAGATGAAAGCGTTCTGCAAGATGATTATTATATTGTGGTTGATAGACACTGTTATAATATCAAAAGAGTTTTGATATAAAAGATCATTGTTTCTTTCAAAATTATTTGAAAGTTAAATCAAATTGATTTGGATTCTCATAAGGGAAAAACCCGTTCCGTTATACGGCGTGGTCTTATGAGACATCAT